>CM077160.1:20550073-21750073 GCA_039583875.1 Platanthera guangdongensis | reverse complement strand
TCGATGAACTTGGATTCCAGGTCGATGAAATCTGCCCTGAGGTCGACGAAATCTGTTCAGAGCCTATATGTTAAGTTTTCCTTATCTATCCCTCTCTTCATTCCATCCTAAGTCAATAATTCTTTGAGTAATTAATGCTTAGATTCCCTAAGAATATAGCCGTTGAAGGCATCATTAATTATGGTTTTCATCAGAGTAATTACTTGACTTATTCCCAGGACAGTTTAGGGAAATACAATTAAAGTCTGTTATTCCAGGTGTTCTCCTTCCCAGATTTTTAGCAGCAATTAATGGACTCATTTCAAATTTAGAAGAAAAATTGCTGCAACGTATATAAAGAAAATTTCTTTTCTTCTGGGACAGAGTCACACATAGATATACAGATAGACAACAAATACAGCACACAGAATAGAGTGAGCCGACTAACAGAGAGATACTAATATTCCGATCTTCTCTCTAAAGAACAAATTTTGTTTGCTCTTGCACATTCAAGAAGACTAAAGAAGAACATCATCTACAAAATCAAGATTCTTCTTCAACTTCTGATCCAGGAATCTTCAGAGATAATAATTCAACATCTGTCTATAAGTTCCTGGATATCTTCAAGTCAACGCTGAAGACCTACACCCTGAGCAAAGCTCCAGTCTTCCTGAACATCTCAACATCTCAGGGGGAGCTTTTAGACCAGCAATCCACTGAATTCTTCTCCATTGCTTAGAGAAAGAGAAGATAACATCACCTCCCTAACCTCCTGTATAAAGGATTTATTAACTCCCTTCAAAAGTTTTTGTTAGTTTTTGGGCACCTGATCAAAAGCCTAAAGGGTTGTCAGATCTCCCTACAAATAGATCTTGTGGTGACAGGGCACTTGATCAAAAACCTGTGGTGGCAGTCACCTGATCAAAAAACTGCTAGTGGATTCCTACCAGGGTGGTAGAAGATGGGATGTTCCCATATTTGGGGAACCACTATAAATTCTTGTGTTGTCTGTGTGCTCATTCTTCTTTGTTTTGTTGTGCTGTGGTTGTGTGATCTGTGGTTGTGTGATTTAGCTTAGTCCCTTTTCATTTTATATAACTACTACTATCACTAATTTACTGATAAATTACAAAAACAGTAAAAAGATTTTAAATCACACTATTCACCCCCCCCCCCCTCTCCAGTGTATATTAGATCTATCCCCATCTTGCAATCTCTTTTAGTACAATTTTCACTCGATCGGACTGGGTGGGTCCTTTTATCCTAAAACAATATCGGCTTATAGCCTTTGATCGATCTCAAATGGTGTGTCTACCCATACGTTAGCATTTAATTAATAAAATTGAATAACGTGTGTGTTGCGCTGAAAGTTTTGTACGAACGTATAATCGGGACGTAGAGAGAAAATTCGTGTTTGTCTATAAATTTTTGGTATCAATGTGTGAGCCTGCATCATTGATCATCCTGTTGCCCCATCTGACGTAAGGGCCCCACTATCCTCTATTTGCAGTGACTTTAAAAAGGATGATGAGTTAAGTCTCATAGACTTAACTTAAGTTAATCAGGACAATTTTATTCTTGATGAGGTACACTTTATCCCTAGCTCTCCCTCTGTCTATGTAACATCCCATTTCCAACTAGACCCCTAAGAGTGGTTTTGGCCATGACTAGGTTATGAGAAAATCCTAGGAAGCTAAAAAGGGCCAAGTGATAGAAGGCCAAAGTGAGAATCACCTTGGTCTGCCTATGCCACAACCTCATCACAAAACCTAATGTTTGACCTTAGGGCTTCACCAAGACTCCAAGACCCCACCATGGTCTCATCAACCTATTGTAGGGTCCATTAGAGCCCTAAGGGTCCATTGAAGTCAACCCACGGTGCGCAAGTTGATCTAGAACCACCATAGGCCAAAATTGGGCAAAGTATCCTAACTAAGGGCAGTGTGCCATGGTAAAGCCCAACTAACCCTACCAGGGACTTCCTAGACCTAAAGTAGGGTGAATGGGTCACTAAGGACCCATGGAGGGAAGTCAAAGTGGTTAAGTTGACCAAAGTCAACTCTAACCCTAAATGGGTCAACCTGACCTACATAGGGTCAACTGACCATTCCCTTAGCCAGTGGATCTCACTCATACCCTCCTAACCCTAGTGTGAGGCCAATGGGTCACCTAGGACCCATTGAATTCCACCCAAGGTGCTAAGTTGACCAAAGTACACTCTAACCCTAAATGGGTCAACCTAACCTACATTGGGTCAAACTGACCTACACAAGGGCAAATTGAAGTTCCCTTATCCAAGTGGACCCCACACATACCTTCCTAACCATAGTTAGAGGCCAATGGGTCACCAAGTACCCATTGGGGTCAACCAAAAAGGCTAAGATGACCAAAGCCAACTCTAGCCCTAAAATGGTCAAAGTGTCCTGCCTAAGGGTCAAGTGACCTCTGAAGGGCCAAGACAACCCTACCTAGGCATTAGGGGAGGCCAATGGGTCACCAAGGACCCATTAGCGGCAACCTCAAGACCAAATTGACTAAGGTCGACCATGGTCAAAGTTTAGGTCAAGTTAGCCCAAATGGGCTAACTCAAGCTCAAGCCCAATTCACTTGGGCTAACCTTGCTTTGATGGGTGAAATGAGCATGTGGGCTGCCATTCGATTAGGTATGAGCAAAGTTTCAGCTTGGTATGAAGGAGAGAGAAAAATCCACCTAGGGGAAGAGAGAGAAAGTGAAAGAGAGTAAAGGAGGAAGACTTTGGGCTCCTCCTTCCCTTTCCCCAACCTCTCATTCATTGCTTTAAGACAAGGAGTGCACCCCCAATTCAACCAGCTAGTCATTGACTGGTTGGAGCCAAGTTTCACCCCCTACCTACCATGGCCGCTAACCTTGACTAAGGCCAATAATGGCAAATGCATTCCCAGCCACCTAACACCTTATTTCCTCTTTTTAAAAGCTTCACTGGACTCCAAGGAGTCATTTCCACAACTTACCCGAAGGAGCCAAGGTGTTTTATAGTGCAGTTGCAGAAATCTGACCACCACCACCACCAAAATGGCTTCCTGGCGATCGGCAAGGCAACAGCCACCGAGCAAGGTCCTCCTCCTCTCCTTGTCTTATGGTTAGATCATAGAAATGCTTAGGTCCAAGGTTCGGGCTCAATTGAGCCCGATCCAAGTTCAAAATTTCTGGAATTTTTCGCAAAACTCCAACTCTCGAGTTTGCCGGAATATGGCTCTCCGGTGGCTGTGCCGCCGCCTGAAGACAGCCACCACCTCAACGGAGGTGGTGGTGGCGGTGGTCGGCCGGGGAGGTGGCCGCATCGCCGGCGGCAGCTGCTGGAAGAAGCTCCTGGCGGAATGAATCGGAACCATCGGATAGAGGTGGAAGATGAACGGATGCCATCAAACTTGCGCCAAGATTCGTGCAAAAGTTGATTTATTAAACTATAGGTTTATATATTCATTTTCATGATTTCTGTCACATTATTAACATTTAATGTTTTAAATTATTAAAAATAGTTAGAGACTCTGTATGAGAAAATGGTCAACACATGATTTGTAGCCCTTTGGGTCTATTGTTTTTTCTAAATTGATTTGAACCAATTTGGGAGCCTGGTTTGCCCTAAAAGGGGTATTTTGGTCAAGAGGTGTATTTTGGGTTTTGAGTAGCCAAATCACCTCAACAGAGGTTGGGATTGGGGCCACTGGCTTGGCATGGCTTCTTTCACCTTATCATGAAAGATGGGATAGATTGGAATTGGTTTGCCCTAAGATCTAAGGGCATACCCTAAGGAAGGGCTTTTGTGCCTTGTGAAGGGTATGAGGTCAAAACACCTTGAATGATCTTGAAATTTTGTAGGGAGGGTGATAGGATAGATAAAACCCTCTGATAAAAATCTTAAGGGATTTTGGGAAGGGTAGGGCCCACAAAACCCTAACCCTAGCCTAGGGCACAAATATTGTGGAGCTAGAATAGGTTAGTAAGATTCTTAGAATAATATTGAAAATTTGGCAGAGAGAGTTTTAGACCATACTAATCATATGTGAATTTTAATGGAACTTTTGGATACATAATTAGGGTACCTACTTCACAACCTCAAATATTTGGGAACTTGCTAAATAATTCTTACAGAGCTCAATACTTGTTTAACAATTATGAAACTTGAGAATTAGTGTTTCTAGTTCAGTATGCTCATATGAGAATTTATTTGGAATTTTAGATGGATAATTTCTATACTTTGTTCATTAACCCCTTAACTTGGAATATTATGAGAAAATCAAATATAGACTTTATTATTCAATGATAAATTGTGAAACTTGATCTAGAGTACTTATATGCCCTTATAATCATCCATGAATGTTATGTGAATTTTTGGAATTATTAATGCTGTAAATTCTCTTAAAATGAATTATTATGTGATATATTTGAAATTAAAATTTTGGGGTTAACTTTACTGGAAAATTTGGAGGCTTTGGATTTTGAGTTATATATTCATATTGTATTTAACAAAAATTTGGTGGAATATTATCTTATCTGAAATTGGTACTTCATGTTCAAACATGGGATTTTTGGCTACTAAATTAATTAAATAAATTATCAGATAAATAGGAAAATTGTGAAATTCTCCATTTAGTCCACAAAGCTCATAATGGCCCTGCAATAATTATTATAGGAGTACTGGATGATTATTT
Source organism: Platanthera guangdongensis (assembly GCA_039583875.1). Lineage (NCBI taxonomy): Eukaryota > Viridiplantae > Streptophyta > Magnoliopsida > Asparagales > Orchidaceae > Platanthera > Platanthera guangdongensis. Next base: position 21,745,402 of record CM077160.1, on the reverse strand, counting down.
GTTGTACCTCCCATTTTACAGTTCATATAGCTTAAGTGGTCTGCATATAGTAAAAATTGCAGAAATTATGTTGGAGTATAATTTGATGCATGTATTGGGATTGGTGGTCTGCTGGTTTGGATAGATAAAAATAAGTTCATTATTGGCAGTAGGATGAGTAGAGGGATGAATTGGCTAGAGTTAGGCGGTGCCCGGGATCGACGAAAGATCGTCTTTCCCGTAGGGAGGAAGTGTCAATTGCACTAGGGTTATTCCAACACAACATTTAAGGGTAGATAGTAAGTCTAGGGTTTCACTTTCTCACACCTCGATGACTCGGGGAGATAGGTTGGGTCACTTGAGCAGTAAGCTCAGTGATTTGGTAAAAGGGGAGGTTAGCCCGACGAGCTTTGGCTCGGTAATGGTTTGTGATGGGCAAGTTGGCCCGACGAGCTTTGGCTCGGTTGTTGTTTACAACAGACGGGATGGTCCGGGGAGATTTGGCTCGGTAGCTGATACATAAGGTTGCATGTGCATAAAGGAAAAGGTGGTGGGTATTCAGTGTTGGTGGGTCGATGCACCGACGCCAACACGTTGACTCGACGAGTGTGGTTTAGAACTTGGCCAAATAAAGTCCGGTGCGCCAGCCGGCAAGAGTACGCAGGCGCTCCGCTCTGTGAACCAGTGTTGAGGCGTACGATAGGTCTGAATGGTAGTGCAATTACCGGTTTAGAGGTGGGCGAGCCCCAACCCACCGCTTCCGTTTGCGACTACGGAGGTATCCTGGGAGGTTCAGCTCCAGAAAGGGGGAACTAAAGGTCTATGTACACAGAGTGAAGTGGGTGAGTTGCACTTGCATGTTCACATCATGGCATAATTGTATTACATAGCATAATCATTGCATATAACCTGACACCTATTGTATAAGTGGTATGGGGCGCTCTATACAATAGGCCCTGCAAGACGACCCCTTAGTTTATAAGTTCGCGCAAGCGTGCTTATAAGTTAAAGGTTTTATTTGATATTACATATTATGCTTGCTAGAAAACCGACACCCTATCGTATAAATCGGTATGGGACTTTTTATATGATAGGAGCCCTGCAAAAGATCCCTTAGCTTATGTGTTTTCATATAAGTTAAGGTTACATTCTCATTCAGTTTTTCATACCTATCTTGTTGTCATACATACTGTAGAACTGCTAGATTAGTTCCGCTGTCACCTGCTTATTTGCTATTCTCCACTTTCATGTCCTCTCCTTTCCTTCTCCTCGCTCGGTTCCTAAGGGACATGGGGGAAGGGGCGGGGGATGATATGACATAGTCTTTTAGACTAATAGTTTTCGAACCACATCATTTTAGGGGACCACGGAGCCCATCATGGAGGAGCAGCCCCGGAGGTCAGCACGCTTGGAGATCAGGCAGCCTAGTTCCGGAGTTTAGATGGCAGGGACTGTGAGTCCTGATCGCTACTAGTAGTTATATTAGTTTGCTTCCGCGATGAGAGATTTGTAGTGAGGACATGATGTACTAGGCATGAGCCCAAGATCTTATATTTTTGTGTATCTGTGGACACTCCCTTCGTGGAGAATATTTACATATATATATGATTTTTGTGGACATGCTTTACTATTTTGCTACAGTTGTGATCGATTTGGCCGGCAGGATTGGTGTTTTGTAGTGATGACCTTCCCGAGTGCGAAGGTGTCACCGCAAAGCGGCGGTTCTGGGACTAAGACCCCGGTGTTTTTAAAAGAAAAGGGGGGGGGGGTCTTACAAGTGGTATCAAAGCAAACCTCAATCGAAAAGTAGCAGTCCACAACGCCTGGGTCACCCCCGCATGAGTTTAGTTTGGGGACAAACTAAGCAGCGGAAGCAGTGGTGTGCCCATATGGGGGGATCACATGTAAATCGTCCACTTTTTAGGGTTGAGTCAATTACTTACTGATGGATTTGGAGTTGATCCAGACATTAGAAAAGATGCAGACATCCTTTGTGTCCGAGGATCACCCTGAACTATACTGGGAGTACCTAGCTTCGTTGATTGCCCTAGATGACATTAGAGACCGAGTCAGAGATGGACAGAGGCAGGATGCCCAGCTAGAGCCGGTATTCCAGGCATTAGAAACAGGCACTGCTGGGGATTACACGTTATGGGATGGTCTAGTGTGTTTCAAAGGACGAGTTTACATACTAGAGGGAGGCCAGGTTCGGGAGGACATCATAGCGGAAGCACATTATAACATATATTCTATTTACCCGGGGATCACCAAGATGACGACATACTTGAAGAAGACTATGTTCTGGCCGGGGATGAAGAAGGACATTACATACTTCGTGACTCATTGTGAGGCATGCCAGCTGGTGAAGGCGGAGTGCAGAAACCTCGCAGGATTGCAACAGCCACTTCCGGTGTCGGAGTGGAAATTTGAGGACATCGCAATGGATTTCATTCATGGCCTTCCTCGATCACAGACGGGAAACGATTCAATTGGGGTCATCGTCGATCGGCTGACGAAGGTGGCTAGATTCATTCCGATCAGAAAAGTTGACTCGGTCGGGGTACTAGTGCGGAGATTCGTAGAGCAGTTCATTCGTTACCACGGGGTGCCCAGGATGATCGTGTCAGATCGGGATGGTCGGTTCACATCCAGGGAGTGGATATACGTGCAGGCTTACTTAGGCATGCGGCTAACCTTCAGCACAACATTTCATCCCCAGATGGATGGGCAGACGGAATGCACCAACCGGACATTGGAGGACCTCCTAAGGCTATGCATTCTGGATCGAAACGAACCTTGGGAGAAGCTTTTACCACTGGTCGAGTTCTCCTATAACAACAGCTACCAGTCCAGCATAGGGATGGCTCCTTATGAAGCCTTCTACGGAAGGAGATGTAGGACTCCGCTTTCATGGATTCAGGATGATGATCCGAAGGCATTGGGATCAGATTTTTTCGAAGACACCGAGGCTCAGGTTAGACTGATACAGGACAGAATGCTAGATGCGCAGATCCGACAGGCTAAGTATTACGACGCTCGACACCGTCAGGTAGAGTTTCAGGTGGGAGACCGGGTTTTCTTGAAGATCCGGCCCATGCACGGAGTTTCACGGGTGCGCGGTCGGAAGAAGAAGCTCAGCCCTAGGTATATGGGCCCTTACAGGATCCTGGAGCGGATCAGACCCCTAGCTTACAGGATGGAGTTGCCACCGGAACTGGCAGGTTTACACGACGTGTTCCATATATCTTCGCTTAGGAGGGCTCTACTATGCCCGTAGCAGCAGATTTCGACCACAGATGGACCGGTAGCTTCAGACCGGTCAGTTCACTTGGAGCCGATTCGGATCGATGACAGAGGAGTACGGATCTTGCGTCGCAAGAAGGTTCCGTTAGTCAAGGTTCTGTGGAGAAACCACGGCCAGGAGGAGTATACCTGGGAACCACAGGACCTGATACGACAAACGTATCCAGAGTTGTTCAGTCATGTATACCTCACAACCTCTCAAGATGTTCAATTTACTTTCCTATTTTAAACTAGTAGGGCTGCTCTAGGAAGAGTAGAGTCTAATCTTTTATTTATTGGGATCTTGGCTTTGCCAATTGGGAGAATTGGTCATAGATTTAGGTTTACCTTTAAACCCCACTTAGCAAACATGGAGCCGAGATATAGTCTTTCACTTCTTATGGGATGTTACAAGTTTCTTTTTCTTCGATAGAAATTCTCGTAGGCTTAACCTTGATTTCGGGGACGAAATATTTGTTTTGTTTTTTGGTATTTGTAACATCCCATTTCCAACTAGACCCCTAAGAGTGGTTTTGGCCATGACTAGGTCATGACAAAACCCTAGGAAGCTAAAAAGGGCCAAGTGATAGAAGGCCAAGGTGAGAATCACCTTGGTCTGCCTATGGCACAACCTCATCACAAAACCTAGGGTTTGACCTTAGGGCTTCACCAAGACTCCAAGACCCCACCATGGTCTCATCAACCTATTATAGGGTCCATTAGAGCCCTAAGGGTCCATTGAAGTCAACCCAGGGTGCCCAAGTTGACCTAGAACCACCATAGGCCTAAATTGGGCAAGGTGCCCTAACTAAGGGCAGTGTGTCATGGTAAAGCCCAACTAACCATTCCAGGGACTTCCTAGACCTAACGTAGGGTTAATGGGTCACTAAGGACCCATGGAGGGCAGTCAAAGTGGTTAAGTTGACCAAAGTCAACTCAAACCCTAAATGAGTCAACCTGACCTACATAGGGTCAACTGACCATTCCCTTAGCCAAGTGGATCCCACTCATACCCTCCTAACCCTAGAGTGAGGCCAATGAGTCACATAGGACCCATTGAGGTCCACCCAAGAGGCTAAGTTGACCAAAGTCAACTCTAACCCTAAATGGGTCAACCTAACCTACATTGGGTCAAACTGACCTACACAAGGGCCAATTGAAGTTCCCTTAGCCATGTGGACCCCACACATACCTTCCTAACCCTAGTTAGAGGCCAATGGGTCACCAAGGACCCATTGGGGTCAACCAAAAAGGCTAAGTTGACCAAAGTCAACTCTAGTACTAAAATGGTCAAAGTGCCCTGCCTAAGGGTCAAGTGACCTCCAAAGGACCAAGACAACCCTACCTAGGCCTTAGGGGAGGCCAATGGGTCACCAAGGACCCATTAGGGGCAACCTCAAGACCAAATTGACTAAGGTCAACCATGGTCAAAGTTTAGGTCAAGTTAGCCCAAATGGGCTAACTCAAGCTCAAGCCCAATTCACTTGGGCTAACCTTGATTTGATGGGTGAAATGAGCATGTGGGCTGCCATTGGGTTAGGTAGGAGCCAATTTTCAGCTTGGTATGAAGGAGAGAGAAAAATCCACCCAAGGGAAGAGAGAGAAAGTGAAAGAGAGTAAAGGAGGAAGACTTTGGGCTCCTCCTTCGCTTTCCCCAACCTCTCATTCATTGCTTTAAGACAAGGAGTGCACCTCCAATTCAACCAGCTAGTCATTGACTGGTTGGAGCCAAGTTTCACTCCCTACTTACCATGGCCGCCAACCTTGACTAAGGCCAATAATGGCAAATGCATTCCCAGCCGCCTAACACCTTATTTCCTCTTTTTAAAAGCTTCACTGGACTCCAAGGAGTCATTTCCACCACTTACCCGAAGGAGCCAAGGTGTGTAATAGTGCAATTGCAGAAATCCGACCACCACCACCACCAAAATGGCTTCCCGGCGATTCGCAAGGCTACAGCCGCCCAGCAAGGTCCTCCTCCTCTCCTTGTCTCATGGTTAGATCATAGAAATTCTTAGGTCCAAGGTTCGGGATCAATTGAGCCCGATCCAAGTTAAAAATTTCTGGAATTTTCCGCAAAAATCCAACTCTCAGGTTCGCCTGAATATGGCTCTCCGGCGGCTGTGCCGCCGGCTGGCGACAGCCACCACCTCAACGGAGGTGGTGGTGTCGGTGGCCGGCCGGGGAGGTGGACGGATCGCCGGCGGCAGCGGCTAGAAGAAGCTCCAGGCGGGATGAATCGGAACCGTTGGCTAGAGGTGGAAGATGAAGGGATGCCGTCAAACTTGCGCCAAGATTCGTGCAAAAGTTAATTTATTAAACTATAGGTTTATATGTTCATTTTCATGATTTCTGTCACATTATTAACATTTAATGTTTTAAATTATTAAAAATAGTTAGAGGCTCTGTATGAGAAAATGGTCAACACATTCTTTTTATCCCTTTGGGTCTATTTGTTTTTAAAAAATTGATTTGAACCAATTTGGGTGCCTGGTTTGACCAGGGCACCCATTTTGGTGGGACCTACACCTAGGGCTAGGCAGACATTAAACTGAGTGCCCACACTTCATCCTTGGTCCAATTTAATTGAAATTTTGGAAGGGAGACCCCCTAGACCATATCTATTGCTGCCCAAAGATGGGAAGTTTTGGGGACAATATTTCTATAGTTTTGGAAAATATTTATTTTTTCTATGGTTAATTAATTTAAGGGTCAAATAACCTCCAAACTCACCCAAATTTTGGTGAGAGGTGTTTAGGGTCAATATAAATCTCTGGTTAAAATTACATCACATTTGGATGTGGTTTGAACAGAAATAATGCAAACACTAGCTTTGCCCTAAAAGGGGTATTTTGGTCAAGAGGTGTATTTTGGGTTTTGAGTGGTCAAATCACCTCAACAGAGGTTGGGATTGGGTCCACTGGCTTTACATGGCCTCTTTCACCTTATCATGAAATATGGGATAGATTGGAATTGGTTTGCCCTAAGATCTAAGGTCATACCCTAACCTAGGGCACAAATATTGTGGAGCTAGAATAGGTTAGCAAGATTCTTAGAACAATCATGAAAATTTGGCAGAGAGAGTTATAGACCATACTAATCATATGTGAATTTTAATGGAATTTTTGAATACATAATTAGGGTACCTACTTCACAACCTCAAATATTTGGGAACTTGCTAAATAATTCTTACAGAGCTCAATACTTGTTTAAAATTATGAAACTTGAGAATTAGTGTTTCTAGTTCAGTATGCTCATATGAGAGTTTATTTGGAATTTTAGATGGAAAATTTCTATACTTTGTTCATTAACCCCTTAACTTGGAATATTATGAGAAAATCAAATATAGACTTTATTATTCAATGATAAATTGTGAAACTTGATCTAGAGTACTTATATTCCCTTACAATCATCCATGAAGTTTATCTGAATTTTTGGAATTATTAATGCTGTAAATTCTCTTTAAATGAATAATTATGGGATATATTTGAAATTAAAAATAAGGGGTTAACTTTACTAGAAAATTTTGAGGCTTTGGATTTTGAGTTATATGTTCATATTGTATTTAACAAAAATTTGGTGGAATATTATCTTATATGAAATTGGTACTTCGTGTTCAAACATGGGATTTTTGGCTACTAAATTAATTAATTAAATTATCAGGTAAATAGGAAAATTGTGAAATTCTGGATTTAGTCCACAAAGCTCATAATGGCCCTCCAATAATTATTATAGGAGTACTGGATGATTATTTGTTGTACCTCCCATTTTACGGGTCATATAGCTTAAGTGGTCTGTATATAGTAAAACTTGCAGAAATTATGTTGGAGTACAATTTGATGCATGCCTTGGGATTAGTGGTCTGCTGGTTTGGATAGATAAAAATAAGTTCATTATTGGTAGTAGGATGAGTAGAGGGATGGATTGGCTAGAGTTAGGCGGTGCCCGGGATCGACGAAAGATCGTCTTTCCCGTAGAGAGGAAGTGTCAATTGCACTAGGGTTATTCCAACACAACATTTAAGGGTAGCTAATAAGTCTAGGGTTTCACTTTCTCACACCTCGATGACTCAGGGAGATAGGTTGGGTCACTCGGGCAGTAAGCCCAGTGGTTTGGTAAAAGGGCAGGTTAGCCCGGCGAGCTTTGGCTCTGTAATGGTGTGTGATGGGCAGGTTGTCCCGGCGAGATTTGGCTCGGTTGTTGTTTATGATGGACGGGATGGTCCAGGGAGCTTTGGATCGGTAGCTGATACATAATGTTGCATGTGCATAAAGGTAAAGGTGGTGGGTCTTCGGTGTTGGAGGGTCGATGCACCGACGCCAACACGTTGACTCGGCGAGTGTGGTTTAGCACTTGGCCAAATAAAGTCCAGTGCGCCAGCCGGTAAGAGTACGCAGGCGCTCCGCTCTGTGCACCAGCATTGAGGCGTACGATAGGTCTGACTGGTAGTGCAATTACTGATTTAGAGGTGGGCGAAGCCCAACCCACCGCTTCCGTTTGCCACTACGGAGGTATCCTGGGAGGTTCGGCTCTAGAAAGGGGGAACTAAAGGTCTGTGTACACAGAGTCGAGTGGGTGAGTTGCACTTGCATGTTCATATCATGGCATAATTGTATTACATAGCATAATCATTGCATATAACCTGACACCTATTGTATAAGTGGTATGGGACGCTCTATACAATAGGCCCTACAAGACGACCCCTTAGTTTATAAGTTCACGCAAGCGTGCTTATAAGTTAAAGGTTTTATTTGATATTACATATTATACTTGCTAGAAAACAGACACCCTATCGTATAAATCGGTATGTGACTTTTTATACGATAGGAGCCCTACAAAAGATCCCTTAGCTTACGTGTTTTCATATAAGTTAAGGTTACATTCTCATTCAGTTTTTCATACCTATCTTGTTGCCATACATACTGTAGAACTGTTAGATTAGTTCCGCTTCCACCTGATATTTGTAATTCTCCACTTTCATGTCCTCTCCTTTCCTTCTCCCCGCTCGGTGCCTAGGGGCCATGGGGGAAGGGGCGGGGGATGATAGGACTTAGTCTTTTAGACTAATGTTTTTCGAACCACATCATTTTAGGGGACCACGGAGCCCAACATGGAGGAGCAGCCCCCGAGGTCGGCACGCTTGGAGATCGGGCAGTCTAGTTCCGGAGTTCAGACGACAGGGACTGTGAGTCCTGATTGCTACTAGTAGTTATATTAGTTTGCTTCCGCAATGAAAGATTTGTAGTGAGGACATGATGTACTGGGCATGAGCCCAAGATCTTATATTTTTGTGTATCTATGGACACTCCCTTCGTGGAGATTATTTATATATATATGTGATTTCTGTGGACATGCTTTACTATTTTGCTATAGTTGTGATCGATTTGGCTGGCAGGATCGGTGTTTTGTAGTGATGACCTTCCCGAGTGCGAAGGTGTCACCGCAAAGCGGCAGTTCTGGGACTAAGACCCCGGTGTTTTTAAAAGAAAAAAAGGGGGGGTCTTACAGTCTATGAGTCTAGCTCAAACTCAGAAGCATGCACTTCCTTTAGTGGGGATGATGGATCAGAATCTGAAGATGATGTCAATCAATTGATTCACAAGTATTGTGCAATTCTGGATGCTCTGAAGAAAAGAAAAAGGCTTGTCAAGAGACAAGCTGAGGAGATTGTCTCTCTTCAGCAAGCTGCTTCTCTATAGCCTGTGTCAGCACCTTTGCTAGCCCAGATGAGGAGAGAAGTCAACCAGCTGAAGAAAATCTCAATTATCCAAATTGTCAGCATTAGCCAAAAGAACAAGATCATCATAGATCATGAAGAGAAGCTCCTCAAGGAGAGGAAGCTTGTGGCTGAATTCTCTAAGCCTAAAACAGTTTTTCCACTGATTGACTCCTTCACCACTCAAAAGGATAAGAGAAATTTGGCGTTCAAGTGGAGCTCTAGAGCTGCCCATTCTAAAGAGAAGGGCAAGGCTCCTGTTGTGCCTTAGACCACCTTTCAAAAGGTAATCCTCCCTTTAAATAAGTATGACCAGAACAGCATGTATGGTCACTGGAAGAATGAAAAATTTTCTTGTAAGAATACAAGTGTATCTTATAATGGAAGGAGAAAGGGCATGGGATTGAGTGCACTGAAGGATCCCATGAGTAAATATAAATGGCCCATTATGGACTATTTCTGTTCGGTGCTCCAACCCCCACTCTCAAGGATAAGTCTGTGGCTCATTCTCAAATTCCTTCAGCAAAAACCTTAACTAAGAGTAAGTCAGTTAGTAAGCCTCACTTAGCTATCTCTGATGCTAACAATAGCTTCTCTCCTGCAAAGAAGACTTCTATTAGTTAAACCCAGACTAAGCAAAGTACATCTTGTAACACTCCAGTTTTCCAGAAAGGAGCCACTGGAAGCTATCGCCCGGCGATAGTAGTTATCGCCCTGCGGTAGCTAAGCATTGAGTGGTCAGGCATTGAGAGCGTTATGTGTCCAGGAGTTAAGGGCATTGAGTGCTAGCACGCGACATTAGCTAGCAACGGCTCAGCGGTAGCTTGGTGCTGAGTGCGTTGAGAGGATGTCATTGAGTGGTAGGGGTTGACTGAGCTACCGCGCAGCGGTAGTATTACCACTGGAATTAGCGCGAAATTATTTTCTTGGCCGAGCTCTCAGGAAGCTACCGCCTGGCGGTAGGTAGTTACCGCCCGACGTTAGCTCGTGGAAGAGATTGCATCATTTGTCTTTTTAGCCATCCAATTTCACTTAGGATTTGATCCTAAGGCCCAAGACTCTCCCTCCAGAGTGCTTCTATAGGGCTGAGTGGGATTTCTCCCTCATTTCTTCTCTTTTTGGATTTGACTTAGGTCTTGGAAAAATGAGTGGGAGGAGGAAGAAGAGAGCTTTCTTCTGCCTTTGATGGAACTTTGGATCCCCAATCGTTGATCCGAGTACAGATCTGTGGAGAGGACTTAGTGGCGCACGTTCTCATCCGTGCAAAGTAAGGTTTCATGCAAAGGAAGAGGAGTCATAAGGTAACGACACTTCTCCTCTCGGTCTTTAGGATGCATGCATGGCATCCATTCTTTTCTTGCTTTCTTTCAAGTATTCTAGGCACTAGATCTCTCAAATGAGAGGGATCCGTGTTGTCATGGTTCAAGAGGAGCCATCGGGTCGATTGTGTCCATCCTCGTGTTGGAACACCCTATTACTGATTTGAGGAAGGATCACTATGTCTCTTAGGAAACCTGTCTTGACCTCATTGTATAGATCTGAAGGTCAATTAGAATTGAGTCTAAGGGTTAGTAGTTAGGTTTGGAAGCTGCCCTCAAGACCAGGTTTTTCAGTTTTGGAGTCTAAGTCATTTCGTCGAGCTCAGTACGACGAATCGTCAAACTCCATTCGACGATCGTTGAGCTCACTTCGACGAATCGTCGAACTCCATTCGACGATCTCTGAGCTCAACTTCAACGAGTCGTCGAACTCCATTCGACAATCTTCGAGCTCAGATCGACATTCTTAACTCCAGTTTGATTCTCTATCTCTGAGCTCAGTTCGACGATAGTTGAGCTCAGATCGACGATCTCTATTTCTATCTAAGTTTAGTCTCTGAGCTCAGTTCAACGATAGTGGAGCTCAGTTCGAAGTTTTTCTGAAGAGTTAGACGTTTTTCAAGATTCAAATTCAGATAGTTGGGGAATTATTCTCAGCATTTATGTCAGAGATCTTGTAGCCGTTTTTAATTAATTTGGAGCAAATTTCAAGGAATTTTCAAGGAATGTTTTATTGGACTTTCCTCCAGAAGACAAAATGCAGTTAAGGAAGTCATTTATGACAGGCTAACAGCTGTCTTAGACAGAGGATCATTTCTATTTAGATCAAAGGAATAAAAGAAATATTATTATTCAACAACAACAACTTCTGCAATAACAATTCTCTGCAACAACAATTCTCTGCAATAACAATTCTCTGCAACAACAAGAATTACAACTCTTACAACAACAATTACACAAGAGAAAGAAAGAGAGTTGCAGACATTCTCAGTCTCAAAAATTCATACAAGAACACACATCACAAAAGGAGATCAACTAACTGAAATTTTCAGATCTCTCTTGATTCAAGTGTTCAAAGGTCATCATCATTTAAGACTCCAGACACCTCACATTTCAGCTGTTGCTGAAATCATCTTTTGTTGGAGATCAAATCATCTGAAGGCCTATCACCCTACTACAAAGCTTCACTTGCTGAACAACTCAAGATCTCAGGTGGAGCTTTGACAACATCCACTATCTTCTCTCTGACTGTTGACAGAGAAGATCATCTCATCCCTTTCTCTCTCTCTCTCTCTCTCTCTCTCTCTACTGTAAAGGGTTTTTCAAACTCCCTTCAAAAGTTTGTGATTGGTTTCTGAGACCTTATCAAAACTCAGTGGTGGCAAGACACCTGATCAAAAAATCTGGTTTGGTTTTTGAGCACCTTATCAAAAGCTCATTGGTTCCCAGGACACCTGATCAACTCATCCTGCAGTGGATTCCTACCTAGGGTGGTAGAATAGTGGATGTACCCAGATTGGTTGGGGAACCACTATAGCTCCTTGTGTCTTATGGTTGCTTGTTTTTCTTTTATTTTCTAGCTGTGCTTTGTGATTGATCTATGATTGCTCTGTGTTTATATTTACTTTATGTTATTTGCTTCACTGTTCACTTAGGAATACAACAATAGTTGTAAAATGTTTTTAGCAAGCACCATACTCTATTCACCCCCCCTCTAGAGTATATCAGATCTAACCTGCACTTTCAATTGGTATCAGAGGCAGGTTAGTTAAAAACACCACATCTTCCCAGGTTGGTTAAAAACACCACATCTTCCCAGGTTGGTTAAAAACACCACATCTTCCCAGGCTGGTTAAAAATACCACATCTTCCCAGGTTGGTTAAAAACACCACATCTTCCCAGGTTGGTTAAAAATACCACATCTCATTGGTTGCACAGGCTAACACCTGAACCCAAAGATCCCTCCAGTTAGATCTGCTTGTTGTAAGTTTGTTATTAGGATCATTTCTTCACAAAACATGGCCCAAAATAAAGATTATGCTAGCACCAGATCTCCAGTGTGCAATCTATCTAAGTTTGCACTTTGGAAGGCAAGGATTAGTCTGTACATGAACTCTATTGATGAGGACATTTTCAATTTTGTTTTGACAGTGTGTCCAAGACCTCCAGAGAATACAAGTACAAGTGCTGTTCCACCTCCCTTAGGAACAGATGCAGAAATAAAGAAATGGAAATTGGCAGATGCAAAGGCTATGAACATTGTAGCCCAGACTATGTCTGATGAGATATTCCAAAAGGTAGCTGAATGCAACTCAGTAAAGGACATCTGGGACAAGCTATCTGAGATAGTCTCAGGATCTGCTGGTGAGAGAAAAGACAGAAGATCTCATCTCATAACCCAATATGAGAATTTCAAGAAAGGAGAAGCTGAGTCAGTAGCAGACATGTATAACAGACTCAGTCTCATAGTCAATGAGCTGAAACCTTTGGACAAAGAGATCTCATTGACTGAGCTAAATGATAAAATCCTAATGTGCTTCCCAAGCACTTGGGACTCAAGGATCTGACCAATCAAGGATGCCAGAAGTCTAAATGAGATCACCACTGAAGCTCTCTTGGGCAAGCTCAAGTCTTATGAGCTGCTCATTAAGAATAGAGAAGAAGAGCGGAAGGCTGCCTCACCAACCACAAGAAAGGAAAAGTCAATAGCTTTCAAAGCCACTGAAGATCAGCATGAAGACAAGGTCACGGGAAATGAGGAATTGATAAGTCTACTGGCCAAAAGATTTTACAAAATGGCCAGAAAGGACTTCAGGAAAAGATCATACAAAGAGCATGACAAGCCAAGGTATGATAAATCAAATAACAAAGAGATTATCTGTTTTGGTTCCAGGAAATCAGGCCACATTGTGCCTGACTGTCCAAAAAATAAAAACAAGGATAGAAAGTACAAGAAAAAAAGAAGAAAAGACAAGGACTTCAAGAAGAATAGCAAAGGCAAACCCTCCTCCAGCAAGAACAAACACACAAGGAAGGGATTTGTTGCTAAAACTTGGAGTGAGACAGAAGAAGAATCAGAAGCTTCATCCAGCTCAAGTGATCATGAAGATGATGCTGATGAAAAGGAATTCTGCATGATGGCTATCAATGCCTCACAACACAATTCTGATGCAGAAGAGTCAGAGTTAGACTCAGAGACTCAATTTGAAGAGGACCAGGTAATAAGTTCTTTTGATTTTAACTCTGAGGACTTCAAAAATGAGTTTAAAGCACTATGTTTAGACTTATTAAAATCTGAGAAGGAAATCATTTCTCTCAGAAATCAATTATCTGAACACAGTACCTTAAAATCAGAAAACCTCAAACTCTCTGAGTAGTTAGAATGCTATAGGGAGCAGATAGCCTCACTGAAAAGTAAACTATCAGAGGCCAAAAAGTTTGAAGAATCCCTCAATGGGAGAAGTATCAAACTAATGGACATCACAAGCACAGTGAACTCAAGGTTTAATAGTACACTGGGCTTGGGTGCTTCATCTAGCCAACCTATAGTATTAACAACCCCAATCAAGTTTATTTTTGATAAAGTTAAGGGAGTTGTAGAGGTAGCTAGGAAAAATTCTGACTTACCTAAGAAAATAAGAGTTCAACAGAAATCGTCGAACGGAGCTAGACGATCGCCGAATGGAGATCAACGATCTCAGGCAAAATCGTCGAACTCAGGTCGACGATCTCTAAACCCTGAACTTTGCCACAGTCGATCTTCGAACGGAGCTCGACAATCCGACCCAAGATCATCGAACTCAGCTCAGCGATCGTCCAGCAGAGATCAGAGCTTTGAAAACTTATTCAAGGGTAAATCAAAATCCAAACCTAGGGGTCCTTCATCCCAAAGCTTTAACCCTTATACTGAATGTATAATACCTCTAAGGAGATATCATCCTGAAGGTTATAAGAGTTAACTAGGGATGTCATTTATTTCTGAATTTAAAGGTTATCAACCAAGGCCCAAGGTAAACTGGGTCAAAAATAAGTAAATTGCTTTATGTGCAGGTGAAGGCCTATCCAACATGAAACCAGCAATGGTATTTGGATAGTCGCTCCAAGCACATGACAGGAAGCAAGGACATTTCACATTCTTCAAAGCCAAGCTTGGACCCAAAGTCATATTTGGTGATTCAAACTTTGGACTAACAAAAGGATATGGTGCAGTCCAAAATGACACAGTCACATTCAAGAAAGTAGCCTATGTGGAAGGACTGAAGCACAACTTGATCAGCATCAGTCAACTATGTGATGAAGGCTACCATGTACAACCTTGGGCTCGCGAGTAGGCCGACAAAGCATGGCGAGAAGGGACAGCTCGCAAGGTAAGGCGAGACCTCGCTAGGCGAGATCTCGCCAGACGAGATCTCGCTAGACGAGACCTCCGGGCGCGAGCGAGTAGCCAACAGGCGAGATCCCCTAAAAAGATTGGCGGGTCCCTCCCCACTCGCCGCAGGAAGGAAGACGGTTTTCATCTTTTTACCCGTAAGGGGGATTTTACCTTTGGGCCCCAGATAGTTTTACATTTTTAACCCTGGAGGCCTGCGTATAGCTCTCCAGAACTGCGGAGTTGGGCTATTAGCAGACCCGGTCCAGGGTGTTTTGGGCATTTCAAGATGGTTTGGAAGTGATATTTGCAGAACAGATTCAGAAACCTATAAATAGACCGATAAGGTGCCTGAGAAAAGGTGGAACCTTCCCACTATTTTCCTCACAGGCACCTAGCTCAGCACTGGCTAGGGAGGGGAAGACTCTCAGTTCTTCCGGGTAAGAGGCGGGACCTCCAAGCTGAACCCCCTCGGTCTGTTTTCAGGTCACAGACTCTCGTCAGGACGGTAGCGCAGGGAGAGTACGTGTGGGCGGCATCCTGTTTCGAACTCTAGGAGGGATCAGAAAGCTGGTTCCAACATTTTGGTGCAGTGAGCGTGGACGCAGCCCTCAGAGAAGAACCTTGAGCAACCAACATGGCGGGAGATCATGGAGAAGGAGAAGGAGGGGAGTCGGATAATCAGGGGGGATTTGTAGGGAGAACGGAGTTCCTGGCGTCGATCAAGGGGATCATGGATCTATTGCAGGGGATCTCGCGGCAGGGAGACTGTTCAACTCCACTTCCCACAGTGTCAGCTCTCGCGACTCAGGAGGAACTCGCCTCGGCGCGAGTCGGAGAAGACGCCCCGGGGAGAAGGCCGGGAAAGGAGGTGATGTTGGAAGGGACCGGGAGGGACATGGCGGGAAGGGAGCTGTTCCCAAGTCCGGCGAGTACCATCGCGCCAGGGGAGGTCGTCGCGCGAGTAGGGGTGGCGAGACCGGCGGCGCGGGGGTCCCCTTTTTGCGAGCTAGTCCTGTCCGCTCCGGTCCCGGAGGGCTTCCGAGAGCCCGAGATGAATTACTATGTAGGGAAGGACGATCCCCTCCATCACCTGCAGTGGTTCGAAGACGCTGTCTCGATCAGGCCCATGACGGACGCGCTTAAGTGCCGCCTTTTTGCGATCACTCTAAAAGACAAAGCTAGGGACTGGTTCCATCAACTCCCGGCAGGCTCGATATATTGCTTCGAGGACTTGAGTAGGAGCTTCCAGCTCCGGTTCTCCACATCTAAGAAGAGGAAGAAGAACCCGGAATCGATCTTTTTGATTAAGCAGAAGGCGGATGAATCGCTGGCTCAGTACGTGGATAGGTTCCAAGAGGAAATTCTGGATATACAGGAGGTGCCGGGTTTTGCCCTCCAGATGGCTTTCACAGTGGGACTGCGGGAAGGATTCTTCAAGATGAGCCTCACCCGGAAGGCGCTGCTTTCCTTTGAGGGCTTGATGGAGAAGGCGGCCAAGGAAATAGCAATGGAGGCAGCAAACCCAGCCTTCGCAAAGAAGCTGGCGAGGCTTACTGAGGTAGAGCCGAGGGAGACAGGAGAGAGGCAACAGGAAACAAGGAGAAGAGAAGAGCCGAGGGCACCGGCGTATCCGGAGCTGGGGTGGAGGCAGCAGGGGGGGACTGCCCCCGGGCAAGGTAGAGGATTTCCCCAAGGGGGAAGGAATCAACAGGGAGGACCGGGAAGGTTTAACCAGATGGAGTGGGGATATGGCCATCGGCCGAGGCAGAGGAAGAGGTCGGGAAAGAGGAAGAGGAGCAGGAGCAGGGAGAAGGAGGAACCCTCAGGAAGGGAGACCGGAGGGGGGGGGGGGTGGCGTTGCCATACTGTGACTTCCACGAGGAGTAAGGTCACGCAACGGCTACCTGCCCGGACTTCTTGGAGTTAAGGAGGACTCGAGGAGCTGGAGAACAGCCAAGGCCGGTGCGGATAAAGGAAGTAACAATTGCAGGAGAAGAGGATCGATGTGTGGATCATGCGGATGAAGGGGATCGCGGGCTGGTTGGGGTGATCAATGGGGGGGTAGGGATAGAGGCGGCCCGAAAGGCGAGCCTTCACACTATGTACCGCCGAAGTGTCGCCTCGACGTCATAGTCCCCTCCCCCTGATGAAAAGATTACCTTTTCAAGGAATGACATGCCCGACCATGAGGACCCCTTTTGTGATGCGCTGGTGATACGGACCGCCATCGAGAACTTCACGGTATCGCGGATCCTAGTCGACAATGGGAGCTCGGTGAATGTGATTTTTAACAAGGCATTTAATGTAATGAGGGTGGAGGCACGGAGGGTGCTGGCGGCGGATGGACCATTGTTTGGATTCTCAGGAAAAAGGAAAGAGGTCGAGGGGGGTATAGGACTTCAAGTAACCCTGGGAGGGCTATCCCGAAATTGCCGTTTTGTCATAGTGGATGCCCCCAGTAGTTACAACGCTATCTTTGGGCGCCCCTTGATCAGCGCTTTCAGATGCATTCCATCGTCGTTTCACCAGTGCTTGAAGCTGAATTCTGGAGGTACCCAAATCAGGGTGCGAGGAGATCCAAAGGCAGCAAGGGAATGCTACGTAACGGCAGTGAACACAATCTCCTGGCAAGGAGACGCAGAGGAGTTGGAAAGGAGGATGGAGCGATTACAACAAGAGCGGGGAGGCGAAGAAGAGCGAGGAGAGGAAGATGCTGGAGGAGCGGGAGAAGTAGTAGTGGTTGGAGGCATTGCGGGGGAGCCAGGAATGGCGGGAGAGGAGTTCGGGGAGACGGGGGTGGAAGAAGAAAGGGAGGAGGAAGGAGCTGGAGGAGAGGGAGAAATGGAGAGGAACAAGGCTAGGGAGGAGAAGCTAGAAATGGCTGGAGCGGAGGGAGAAGAGACGGAAGCGGCAGGGAAAGAGGGGCAAAAAGGAGAGGAAGGGAGGAAAGAGAAGAGGAAGACGGAAGAGGTGGGCGGGTCGCCCGGAGAGGGGACCCGTCCAGAGAAGAGAAGGGCCTCCTGGCAGGAAGAGGGGGGCGCAAGCAAGTGGGAGGCGGAGCAGCCGGGGGAAGAGAGAATGGTGGCCAGCGTAGGAAGCGAAGCCCAGCAGCAGGGTATGCAGGCAGAGCAGGAAGGAGAGGAAGAGCCATCCAGGCTGAAAGCTGCAATGGAGGTCCTAGAGGTAGAAATACGCACCAAGGAAGGCCGAGAAGAAAGGATAAAAATCAGTGGCGAGCTCAACCCGGAGGACCGGGAGAAGGTCAGGACCTGCGTGCAAAACAATATTGACGTCTTCGCGTGGAGCGCCGCGGACATGCCGGGGGTCGATGCAGATGTCGCCTGTCACCGCCTCAATCTAGACCCCAACACCCGCCCCATACAACAGAAGAAGAGGGCCATCGCCTCCAAGATGGCCGAACCTATTAGAGAGGAAGTGGAAAAATTGCTTAAGGCGGGGTTTGTGTCCGCCTGTAAGTATCCGGGGTGGGTGAGTAATGTTG
Organism: Platanthera guangdongensis; assembly: GCA_039583875.1. NCBI lineage: Eukaryota > Viridiplantae > Streptophyta > Magnoliopsida > Asparagales > Orchidaceae > Platanthera > Platanthera guangdongensis. The sequence continues at coordinate 21,727,231 of CM077160.1, read as the reverse complement.
TAATGGTCAAAAAAGGGGAGGGTAAGTGGAGGATGTGCGTAGATTTTTCTCTTTTAAATAAAGCATGCCCTAAGGATTGTTATCCGCTGCCCCGAATCGACGCGCTGGTTGACTCAGCCATCGGTTTCCCTTTTACGAGTTTCTTGGATGCGTTTTCTGGGTACCATCAAATACGCATGCATCCTCCGGATGTTAAGGACGTCACCTTCGTCACGGAGGATAGGTGCTTCTGCTTTAATATGATGCCCTTCGGTCTGAAAAATGCGGGCGCGACCTATCAAAGGATGATGGATCGAATTTTCCGAGAATAGAGAGGAAGGAATCTCGAGGTTTACGTAGACGACTTGATGATCAAAAGCAAGGACCTCGGGGCTCATGTCCTAGATCTGGAGGAAACTTTTAAGACCCTGAGGGAGTATAAAATGAGGCTCAACCCCATGAAATGCGTTTTCGGCGCTAGTAGAGGAAGATTCCTGGGGCACCTACTCACTCCATCTGGAGTGGAGCCCAACCCCGAAAAAGTGAGAGCAATCCTGGAACTGGAGTCCCCTCGGAATGTGAAGGAAGTCCAGCATCTCACAGGAAAGTTGGCCGTGCTGAGCAGGTTCCTTTCCCGGGCGGGGGAGAGATGCTCGTCCTTCTTTCGAACGCTGCGAGGGGGTAAGGGTTTCGAGTGGACCGCGGAGTGCGAGACGGCTTTTCAGGCCATAAAACAGCAGCTTACCCAGACGCCCTTACTCCAGGGACCAAGGGAAGCCGAGGACCTGTTCCTATATTTGGGGGTAGGGATGGGGGCGGTAAGCTCGGTTCTTGTGCATGAAGAAGGAAAGAAACAATTCCCAATTTATTGCGTAAGCAGGGTCCTGAAGAAGGCGGAACTCGGGTACCCCATCCTGGAGAAGTTAGCATTTGCCCTCATCGTCTCGGCCCGAAAGCTCAGACCGTATTTCCAGGCGCACTCCATCCGAGTGGTGACTGACCACCCTCTCCGTAACATCTTGAGCGGGGTGGAGCATTCGGGGAGGCTGGCAAAATGGTCAATAGAACTCAGCGAATTTGATCTCGTCTTCGTTCCACGGCTCGCCATCAAGGCGCAGGCGGTGGCCGATTTCTTGGCAGACTATGCGGTTGAGGTCCGAGAAGCGGAGGCGTCCCCTCGAGCAACCTGGAAAATGTTAGTGGATGGAGCATCAGGGAGAAACTCTTTTGGGGGGGGGGAAGTAGTTTTCACCAGCCCGGAAGGGACCCAGATTGAGCAAGCCTTGAAGATTCATTTTGCAGTCACCAATAACCAGGCGGAATATGAGGCGGTCATTGCAGGGCTTAGGTTAGCCCGGGAGCTGGGCATACAAGACATTGAGGCCTCGACGGACTCCATGGTGGTGGCAGGTCAGATCAAAGGGGAGTTCGAGGCAAGGGAGCCCACCCTCCAGCTGTATTTGGGAAAGGTCAAGGACATCATAGGGCAGTTCCGAAGTTTCTCAATCCAGCACGTCCCGAGAGAGGAGAGCACTCAGGCTGACCAACTCGCCAAGCACGGCCCTCGAGCCGGGGGAACAGTGACGGAACTCTTCAGACCGTCCATAGAGGAAGGAGAACTTATGGAAGTATGCCAGCAAAGGTCGTGGATGGACCCCTTCGTCACCTTTTTGGCATCAGGACAGTTACCCGCTACGGAACTCGACAAGAAGCGTACCAGATACAAATCGGCATACTACCTGCTGAAGGATGGAGTTTTATATCGCAAGACCTTGATAGGTTTGCTGGCCAGGGGTGTGTCGGAGGAAGAGGTTCCCAGGGTTCTGCAAGAGATTCACTCCGGAGAATGTGGAAGCCACTCGGGGAGCCGGACTTTAGAAGGGAGGGTGCTGAGGCAGGGGTACTTTTGGCCTACCCTCAGGAGAGATGCGGAGGAATTCGCGAAAAAGTGTCAAAAGTGCCAGGAGTTCGCCCCTCTTCAGCTCCTTCCAGCGCAGAGGTTGCGGACCATCACAGCTCCCTGGCCATTCACTATATGGGGGCTAGATCTGGTGGGCCCCTTTCCCCAAGCAAGTGGCCAAAGGAAGTTCCTGATAGTCATGGTGGACTACTTTTCAAAGTGGTTGGAGGTGAAAGAATTGGCTAAGGTAACCTCGCAGGTGGTCAAGAACTTCGTTTGGGGGGAGATCATCTGCCGGCATGGGTTGCCCCTAGCCATTGTGACAGATAATGGACCCCAATTTGCAAGCAGAGAGTTCGTGGATTTCTGCATTCGTTTGGGGATAGATCTCCGCTTTGCCTCTGTTCATCATCCACGGAGTAACGGACAGGTCGAAGCGGCTAATAAGGTCATTGTCAATCTGTTGAAGAAAAAGGTGGAGAATTTGAGAGGAAGCTGGGTGGAGCAACTACCTTCAGTACTGTGGGCCTTGAGAACTACACCAAACACCGCCACGGGAGAAACCCCGTTTAAGCTCTCTCATGGCTCAGAGGCCGTCATACCTGTCGATTTTGAGGTCGCATCACCAAGAGTAGTGGTTGCAAGGGAAGGAGCCGAAGGATGGAGAACAGAGAACGAAGAAGAGCAGAGACTTTCGTTGGATCTCGTGGAGGAGCTCCAAGATTTAGCAGTGGTCCGGCAGGAGGAAGTCAAGCGCCGGATGGCGAGGTACTTCGACAAGCATGTAAGGGTCAAAGAGTTTGTGAAAGGAGACTTGGTCCTAAAAAAGGTTGACGCAGCGGGTAGAGGAGCCTCTGTAGGAAAACTTAACCCCAATTGGGAGGGTCCTTTTGTAATAAAAGAAGTCTTAAAGTCAGGAGGGTACCACCTCCAGAATGTGGACGGGGTATCTCTCGAGCGAGCCCGGAGTGGGGATGATTTGAAGAGATTTTACCCGTAGCGCTCTACTTCACAGTATCTTTCTATTGTTATTGTGTAATGCTTATCGTACCGATGTGCTCTTTTGGTGGAAGTGTGGGTGACCTCTGTGAGGCACCAGGGGCAAGATGATTTGTAAAAACAACCCCGGGCGGACCCACTGACCAGGCTCCCATCTAGCTGGCAGGGCTGTAGGCTCACTCGGTGGTTGGTGGTGTTTTGGAGAGGAGACCCCGAGCAGACCCGCTGACCAGGCTCCCATCTAGCTGGCAGGGCTGTAGGCTCAATCGGTGGTTGGTGATGTTTTGGAGAGGAGACCCCGAGCAGACCCGCTGACCAGGCTCCCATCTAGCTGGCAGGGCTGTAGGCTCACTCGGTGGTTTGTGATGTTTTGGAGAGGAGACCCCGAGCAGACCCGCTGACCAGGCTCCCATCTAGCTGGCAGGGCTATAGGCTCACTCGGTGGTTGGTGATGTTTTGGAGAGGAGACCCCGAGCAGACCCGCTGACCAGGCTCCCATCTAGCTGGCAGGGTTGTAGGCTCACTCGGTGGTTGGTGATGTTTTGGAGAGGAGACCCCGAGCAGACCCGCTGACTAGGCTCCCATCTAGCTGGCAGGGCTGTAGGCTCACTCGGTGGTTGGTGATGTTTTGGAGAGGAGACCCCGAGCAGACCCGCTGACCAGGCTCCCATCTAGCTGGCAGGGCTGTAGGCTCACTCGGTGGTTGGTGATGTTTTGGAGAGGAGACCCCGAGCAGACCCGCTGACCAGGCTGCCATCTAGCTGGCAGGGCTGTAGGCTCACTCGGTGGTTGGTGATGTTTTGGAGAGGAGACCCCGAGCAGACCTGCTGACCAGGCTCCCATCTAGCTGGCAGGGCTGTAGGCTCACTCGGTGGTTGGTGATGTTTTAGAGAGGAGACCCCGAGCAGACCCGCTGACCAGGCTCCCATCTAGCTGGCAGGGCTGTAGGCTCACTCGGTGGTTGGTGATGTTTTGGAGAGGAGACCCCGAGCAGACCCGCTGACCAGGCTCCCATCTAGCTGGCAGGGCTGTAGGCTCACTCGGTGGTTGGTGGTGTTTTGGAGAGGAGACCCCGAGCAGACCCGCTGACCAGGCTCCCATCTAGCTGGCAGGGCTGCATGCTCACTCGGTGGTTGAGGGTGTTTTGGAAGGACGGTACTCACTTGGGTGGACAAGTCTAAGGGTAAGAATTCGTGTGGGGAAAAATCCATGATTCATTAAAAGGGTGATAGTCCCTGAAACAGAGAAGGACCAGGAATTGGGGCAGGGAAGAAGGTCCCTGGCCGGCACTCACCATAGGTGGTCTCGCACTAGCGGGAGGGTTTTCCTCAACCCAGGATCAAGTGAGCTGAAGTGGCCGAAACCGACTGGGCGAGACGGCAGACCCAGAAATTTCGGCGCGAGATAATCTCGCGGCGCAGCACCAACGGAGGTAATCAAGACGGGTAAAAAGCAATAAAGGGTGCCTCGCGCGGGTTTTTAAGCGAAATGGAAGGCAATAACAGTAGTAATTAAACAGCGTCCCAAAAAATAGCCCTACCCCTTGGACTAGTAGCTAAGCGAGAGGATGGAAGATCAAACTGGCGATTAAAATAACATCTAAAAAGGTACCTCCTAAATAACTATTACACAGCACCCCAAAAGGGGAAGCGGCCGTTAGCATATAAAAAGTTTTAAACAAAAGTTAATAAGGCAGAGACACCTCGCTCTCCTTTTACGAAAAGGGAACCAGAATCATAAGTGTTAGACAAAAATAAGAGGGCACGAGGAAGACATTGCGGGGGATGGTGCACTACTCATTGTCAGAGGAGGCGCTGCCGTCCGACTCGTCGAACAAGCGCGGGACTAGGTCGCGGACGGTCACCGTCTCCGCATCAGCGCGCACCACTCCAAGCTCCTTCATCATCTTAAGGACAACCTCCGCCGTCTTGATGTTTTAGTCCCGGCAGATGGCCTCCACCTCATCCACGTAATATCGAGAAGAAACGGGAAACTGATCCGTTGGGAGCGTCGCACTGCTCTGAAGGCGAAGGTTCTCGGCTTTCAGCTTCTTGTTTTCCCCCTCCAGCTCCTCGATACGCGAACGCATCCTGTTGGCCATCTCGGCATCCTGCGGGAGGGGGGAAAGTAAGGGACTATAAGGGGCAAGGGCGAGGCTGGCAGGGCAAAGATGAGGAAACTTACCACGCCGCCCTGGCTCTGTGCAAGGAGTTTGTCAGCAACATTCAACCGCTTCTCCAAGTCAATAGACTTCTCGCGCTCTGCGGCGAGACCGGTCTCCGCCTCTTTCCATTTCCTGTTGTTGAAGACAAGACAGTGCGAGACGCGGTGCGCGAGCTCCAGGGAGCGAAACTGCGAGTGGACGCTTTTTAGAATGAGGTCCCGCGAGGCCTCGTTGTCAGCAGGTTCGGAGCCAAGACCGCCATAAAGCCCAAAACCTAGGGAGAAGGCGTGGCTGGTGGGATGGTCCTGTTCCTTCCAGGAAGGGAGAAGGGTGGACACCGATACTCGGTTGGAGTCTTGCTCCCATATCAGAACCGGCTCGCCGGCGTCATCCTCTGTCGCGGGCCCCATATTGTAGTTAGGGTGCGAGGCGGGAGCCGGGCGGCTGGACGAGCCAGTCTCGCCAGGAGGAAGCTGGGGGGGCTGAGCACGACCGTGGGCAGCTGGTTCTGCAGAAACCGTCTCGCGGGTTGGCGAGGCGGGCCGTCGTGGAGGAGAGGGAGACGATAGGGTGATAGGGGAGAGAGACCCCGCTAGCTCTTCTCTTCTCTTGGCCAGCTTTTCCTTCTCGAAGGACACAGTCTTTTTCTTCTTCTTGGGGCTGAGGCGAGAGGCACCCTCGCCCGCAGGCCTCTTCTTGGCGACAGGGGTCAGCGTATCTTTCGCAGCCTCCGCCGCCATATTCGCCAAGGCGAGAGCTCGATTGCTCTAGTAGGGGGGATGGACGGGAACGGTCCTTTCTCCTAGATAAGGTAACAGTCAGCGGGAGGTAAAACTTTACGGGGACAGAAGGAAATAGAGGTGTACCTTCGCCCGGGAAAACGGCAGGGAGCGAGTCTAGGTCACGCCCCAGGTATTGGACTTCAAAATTCTTCCCCACGAAGAAATCGCAGAGCTCCTTCTCGGCACCCCCACCTTGGGGGTATTATAATAACACTCGGCGGGAGATACCGGGGCGAGAAGGATGCCTCCCAGATCCCCGCGTATAAAGACGAACCGCGTCAACCAATGGTGGTTTTTGTTCGGCGTCTCGCATACTTTGAGGCCCTGGCCTGTGAAGTAAGAAATGACGTCGTCCTTGGCATGGTAGACAAACAGCTTGCGGAAGGCGGTTAGACTAAACTCGATACGCTCTCGCCGCAGGTAGCATGCGAAGGCGATCAACATGGAGATGGCATTGGGGTTAAACTGGGCCGGGACGACCCCGAAGTACTTCAGCACCAATTTAACCTCCGGCCAGAGGGGAAGCCTCAGCCCCGCCTCAAAGTGCGAGACCGGGAAAGCCAGCTCGTTGGGATAGAAGGTGTTGATGCATTCGCCCACTTTGGGCAGGCGAGACGGATAGCTATCAGAGAGGTACTCGCGGGCGAAGTGAGCGTGGTCTTACTCTGGCAGTCTGCCGGGAGGGAAGTCATGGTCGACGAAGCGCTTCCCGCAGCGACTGCGTCCCTCGCCCTCTTCGGTCTTCTTCTTTCCCATAATTGGCAAGAAGGCGACAAAAGAAAGAGTGGAATGCCCGGAGAGAGAGACGCGAGATGACGAAGGAGGTACGGTAACCGGGATCAGAAGAACAGCTTGGGATAGTGAGGGACAGTGGTAGCGATTGAAGGTATTTATAAGGGGGTAGGGAAATGGGCGGGAAAGTTAGGCGGCAGGAAAAGAGAGGACATCCCGGCGCCTCGTTCCTTTCCCCCCCCCTCCCCCCCTCTCTCTCTTATCTACCTCTCTCTCTCTGGAACCCAAGAGGCGGGGGCGCCGCAGACATCCTTTCGAGGCAGGCCATCATTGCAGGATTAATAAAATAATGAAATAAAACAATATCTAATCATGGCAATAATGAAAAGACGGCATGATGCGACCCTTGCGTGACCAAAAGTCAAAACAAAAATCGTCCCACAGGAGAGGGCGACCCGCCCTAATAAGCTTTTACAACATATCGGTAATAAAACAGCGACATTAATAAAAATGAGATCCAGAGAGGGCAAGACGGGACGGGGACAGCTTAGTTTCGCACCCACTGCCAGCGGCCATCCTTACCCCCCGCGCATGGCGGGCGGCCAGGAAGATGAAAGGCGCGAGCGTAGATCACGCCGCGGCGCGCGAGACGGAGATGTTCATCCGTCTCGTTCAATATAGCCTGAGGGTCGGTCCCGTCTAGCACCCCGTCTGCTTCCACCATTGCGGAAAGGCGGTGGTGATCTGATTCCATCCACTCCATGCGCCGGTCGGAGGCCTGCTTCTCGAGCTCCATCTCGCGGATTATGTGTGTATATTTGCGGAACATCCGGGCAGTCCTACGTTTCAATTCCAAAGGGTCCATGGGGTCACCTAGGTAGTCCTCGATCTCGCTTGGATGAGGGAGAGGCGAGAGGGGGGGCGACGCGGGAGCCTCCTCAGTGTCGGAATCAAAGTGGATGCCTGCGAAGGTAAGCGAAAGATCACAAGCCAAGTGAGCCCGTGCAAGCCAGATAAAAGAGGGAGAAGCAACCGAGAGGCGAGAAGGGAAGAGATCTTACTCGGGATTCGAGGGTTCCCCACAACTCGCGAGAGGTCTTCTCTCCGCGAGGGAGGAGGAGAGGCCACCTTGGGCAAGTCTGCGCGCTGAGGAACTTGACTTACATTATCCGGGGGATTGGCAGACACCGGCGAATCAGCAAGACTTCCCTGGAAAAGTATAGTCAGACAGGCGAAACCAGAAAAGGGAAAGATAAGGTGTTCACCTGCCTCCCCCCTGAGGAAGAAAGGAGATTGTCTATCGGGGCGGAGGATGAAGTTGCGCCCGCCGAGAGAGGGGGGCAGACCACTTTCGCCTTCTTTATGCGAGAGGGCGGAGAGGCTGCGGGGGGAGTACGCCCCAGATCTGGAAAAAGGGCATCCGTGTGGGCTTTGTTTCGCCTTCGCACAATCGCAAGACGCTCGCGGAAACTCTGACTATGAGACATTCCGAAAGAAGATGACAAAAGGGTTCCGAATGAAGGCTTTCTCCTCATATTTATAGCCCGTATGGAGGGGGGTGGGGGGCCCACCCAAGATTCTCATGAAGGAATCTCAGCATCGCGAGCCGCGGTTGGACGTGTCTTTCCGAGGTTAGGGAAACCTTGTAAAGAGCGGGGATTGTGTACAACCTTGGGCTCGCGAGTAGGCCGACAAAGCAAGGCGAGAAGGGACAGCTCGCAAGGTAAGGCGAGACCTCGCTAGGCGAGATCTCGCCAGACGAGATCTCGCTAGACGAGACCTCCGAGCGCGAGCGAGTAGCCAACAGGCGAGATCCCCTAAAAAGATTGGCGGGTCCCTCCCCACTCGCCGCAGGAAGGAAGATGGTTTTCATCTTTTTACCCGTAAGGGGGATTTTACCTTTGGGCCCCAGATAGTTTTACATTTTTAACCCTGGAGGCCTGCGTATAGCTCTCCAGAACAGCGGAGTTGGGCTATTAGCAGACCCGGTCCAGGGTGTTTTGGGCATTTCAAGATAGTTTGGAAGTGATATTTGCAGAACAGATTCAGAAACCTATAAATAGACCGATAAGGTGCCTGAGAAAAGGTGGAACCTTCCCACTATTTTCCTCACAGGCACCTAGCTCAGCACTGGCTAGGGAGGGGAAGACTCTCAGTTCTTCCGGGTAAGAGGTGGGACCTCCAAGCTGAACCCCCTCGGTCTGTTTTCAGGTCACAGACTCTCGTCAGGACGGTAGCGCAGGGAGAGTACGTGTGGGCGGCATCCTGTTTCGAACTCTAGGAGGGATCAGAAAGCTGGTTCCAACATACCAAGTGACTTTCAGCAAATCCTTATGCAAGATCAAATCAGAGGACAACACAACTATGTTGACAGGTAAAAGGAAAGATAACATCTATTTAGTAGACTTTCTTTCAACAGAAGTAGATATTTGCCTGTTTAATTCTATTTGTAGACCTAATGAGTTATGACAGAAGAGATTAGGACATATAAACCTTAGAACCATTGCTAGGCTATCCAAGGACAACCTTATTAGAGGACTACCTTCTGGCCCCTACAACAAGAAAGGACTTTGCAGGGCTTGTCAATTAGGCAAGCAAACCAAAAATAGTTTCAAGTCACTTAATAAGAGTGATTCACCTAGGATTTTGTATCTCTTACACATGGATCTTTTTGGACCCATTACAGTACAAAGCTTAGGAGGGAAATCTTACACTTTAGTGGTTGTAGATGACTTCTCTAGATTTACATGGGTGTTCTTTCTGAGGAAGAAGTCTGATAACTTTAAGTGTTTGACGGAGTTTCTCAAATGCATACAGAGTGAGTTCAATACTCACATTGCCCTGATCAGAAGTGATCATTGGACAGAGTTTGATTCTCTTCTTATGCAAGAGTTCTGTCAGAGTGAAGGGATCAGGCACACTTTCTCAGCTCCTAGAACTTCTCAACAAAATGGGGTAGCTGAAAGGAAAAATAGAACCCTTATTGAATCTGCCACTACATTGTTTTCAGATGCTCACCTTCCTCTATCCTTTTGGGCAGAGGCAGTGAACACCTCCAACTATGTGTTGAATAGAAATTTAATACATAAACTGAAGGGCAGGACTCCCTATGAATTACTCAAAGGGAAGAAACCTAGAGTAGATTACATTAAAATTTTTGATTGTATTTGTTACATTCACAATAATGACAAGAAATACTTAGCAAAATTTCAATCTAAAGCTGATGAAGGAGTGTTTCTGGGATACTCCATGATCAGTAAAGCTTATAGGGTATATAATAAATCAACTCTTAAAATTGAAGAATCTGTTCATATATCTTTTGATGAATCTAACATGTCTTTCAAGGAGAAGAGTACTTCTACCATAGAACCTTTGCAGGTACACTCTCTTGCTGAAGACTTGGACAGGTTACAAATCATTCAAAAAGAGGAAAGCAGTGAAGATGAAGAAGACATTCAACATCTTGAAGAGATACTTCTTGAAGAGCCAGTTGTTGTACCACAAGAGGAAACAACAACACAAGTTGGTGAACAATCAACATCCCCTGTTGATTTAGTAACATCAAGAGACCATCCAATTTCCCAAGTGATTGGAGACATCTCAGCTGGTGTGCAAACCAGAAATCAGGTCAACCAAAACCTGATGCACACTTGCTTCCTTTCTCAAATTGAACCTCAATCAATTCAAGATGCAGAGCAAGATCCACACTGGATCATTGCAATGCAAGAAGAGTTGCATCAATTTGAAAGGAACAAAGTTTGGGAACTAGTACCAAAGCCAAAGGATCACTCCATTGTTGGAACAAAGTGGGTGTTCAGAAATAAGTTGGATGATCAAGGAGTCATTGTAAGGAACAAGGCAAGGCTAGTTGCTCAAGGGTACTCTCAAAAAGAAGGGATAGATTATGACCAGACCTTTGCACCAGTTGCAAGGTTAGAGGCCATAAAAATCTTCTTAGCATATGCATCACACAAAGGATTCAAAGTATACCAGATGGATGTAAAGAGTGATTTTCTCAATGGAGATATCAAAGAAGAAGTCTATGTCAGACAACCCCCAGGTTTTATCTCTTCGACTCATCCTGATTATGTTTTCAAATTGCATAAAGCATTATATGGTTTAAAGCAAGATCCTAGAGCATGGTATGAGACTCTAGCATGCTTTCTTCTGAAAAATGAGTTTATAAGGGATAGAGTAGACCAAACTCTTTTTATTAGAACACATAAGTCTCATACCCTACTAGTACAAATCTATGTAGATGATATTATATTTGGTTCTACTGATTCAAATTTGTGCAGAAGGTTTTCCAACCTAATGCATTCTAAATTTGAAATAAGTAGCATTGGTGAGCTATCCTTCTTTCTAGGATTGCAAATCAAACAACATGCTGAAGGCATATTTATTTCTCAAACCAAGTATGCAAAAGAATTGGTTAAGAAATTTGGTATGTCTGAAGCATCATGTATGAAAACACCTATGCCTACCACTGCTGTATTAGATTCTGATGAACATGGGAAACCTGTTGATCAGACAACATATAGAGCAATGATTGGCTCTTTATTGTACCTTACAGCTAGTAGACCTGACATAATATTTGCTACATGTATATGTGCTTGATTCCAAGTGAGCCCTAGAGAGTCATACCTAACCTTAGTAAAAAGGATTCTCAGGTATGTAAAAAGTTGTCCAAATCTAGGTCTCTGGTATCCAAAAGATTCAGCATTTGAGTTAACTTGATTTTTAGATGATGATTATGCTGGATGCAGAATAGACAGGAAAAGCACCTGTGGAACTTGTCAGTTTTTTGGTGACAGACTTGTCTCCTGGTTTTGCAAGAAACAAACATCTGTGTCAACTTCAACTGCTGAAGCTGAATATATGGCTACAGGTAGTTGTTGTTCACAAATATTGTGCATTCAAAACCAACTCCTAGACTATGGCTACAACTTAGATAAGTCAAAAATATTTTTTGATAATACCAGTGCTATTTCTATAGCACAAAATTCAGTCCTCCATAGTAGGACAAAACACATAAAAATTAGGCATCACTTTCTAAGGGATAATGTTGAGAAAAATAAAATTGAACTTCAATATATCCCAATTGATTTGCAAAGGGGAGATATTTTCACCAAACCCTTGGATGAAAAGAAACATACATTCTTCCTGAATCAGTTAGGAATGTTAGATGGAGGGAGTCTAAAATAAGATCCAAGATTTTCAAAAATCTAAAAATGACGAAGACTAGGCAAATCAAAGTGTTTTTTCTAGTGTATAGTGTGTTTCTGATCTTTGAACTGCGCTCGACGATTTTCCCCCAGATCATCGAACGGAGATCGACGACTTCCGAAATCGTCGACCAGAGTTCAGCGCTTCTCAGATAGTGCTAAACTATCTTTCTTCAGGTCAGCGATCGTCATGCGGAGCTCGACGATTTTGTTTTCTGAACTATCGTCAAACGGATCTCGATGCTCTCCAATATCGTCGAACGGAGATCGACGATGTTGATGACCTTTCAGTTTCCTTTAGAAGCCCAGATCGTCGAACAGAGTTCAACGATCTTTCCTTTTCTGCGTCGAACCCTAATATAAAACTCATTTTTCGGCCGTCGTTCTCCCTTTGCGCTTTCATACTTTCTGCAAATTTTCTCTTTCCCTCCAAACTTCTCTATACTTGGTCATTTGTTTGTTCATTTTTTGCAGGAATCAATGGCTGTTTCAGTCGTCATCTTGGCCGCAATGAAATTTGATGCTGGATTTGACATCGACATGGATTTGTTCAACAATAGTGATCAAATCTTCCAGGACATTCTGAAACTTTTCAAAGAACAACAGCTAGTTACCATAATGACTACCAGGATCAAATTAGCTGCAGATGAGATCAAGGAATGGGTGTATACTGCCCACAATCAGGATCAGAATACAGTGGTTGGAACAATCTCAGGAACCCAGGTATCCCTAACACCTGCTGACTTGATAGAGGTTTTTGAATTGAAATCTGGAGAAGACTCTGCTGAACTTTCTGGAGAAGAGTTTTCTAATATGCTTGAAAGGATGGGACACTCAGAAGCAAACCCTAGCAAATTGCTTAAGAAAAATCTGTCTCTTGAGTACAGATTTCTAGCTGATGTTGTTGGGAAGGTATTGTTGGCCAAACACTCAGCCCATGATACCATATCAAGGTATCAGCTCTGCTTGATGGGTGCCCTAGTGGACAAGAAACAACTGAACTGGGGAGAAATTTTTTTGACTTGATTAAGAAAGTGATCAATAAGAATTTTGTTAATTTTGGATGGATATTAGGGCTGTTTCTTCATAACAGATGCCCTGCACTGCTAGTTTCCAGTGGGATGCACATCAATGCCTCCAAGAGGCTCACCTGCGCCCTATTTGAAAAGTGGGACAGGCAGATTGTGAAGCCCAGCATGCCCTCTGCAATTTCTACTTCAGGCACAAGGACTACTCCAGTCACTTCCCCTCAAGTTTCTGCCCGTGCAGAAGACTTGTCTGCTTCTTCTCCTCCTCCTTCACTTCTTGTTTCATCTACAACAGTCACCTCCACCATCACTATTTCCACCCCATCTCCAACTTCCATTCCTTCTCCAACTCCACCTCTCACAGAAGAACTCTTCCATCCTCTACATCCATACCCATACCTAGATATTGATTTATCCTCTCACATTCCATCTTTCAACCTTATAGATGATTCCTATATGGATGATTCTCTCTCATCCCCTACTGAGCCACCATCTTCATCCACCTCATTCCAACAACTACTTCAAGACATAATTGCATAACCATCCTTCACACCATCTGTTTTCATTCCATTATCTTCCATTTCCACAATTCCCATCTCTCAACCATCATTTCCACCATCAACAAGTTCTCCACCAACATCTCCTGTTGCTCCAACTTCAACTCCTACCTCTACTCAAGTCCATCTTGAGCAGGCAAATCTTCCATCTCTTGCAGACAAGCTCTATGAGTTGATAGCTCCCAGGTTATCCCTCTTGCTGGAAACCTCTGTGGCTCCTCTTCTAAAAATAGTTCAGGAACTGTCTGCCAGGCTTTCTTCCATTCTTCCTCCTCAGGCAATACCTTCTTATGGGTGCCTTGATCCAGTTCTCATTGAATCTAGGCAGGGGGAGATGCCTCATGAAGTTGAAAGATTGCATGTTGCTGCTGTATCTTCAGTTGACAGACTAGCATATGGATAATCCATCTTCAGTCTGTCTAACTTGTAGACCCAAGAAGAACTTAAGTTCCCCCATACCGCTCATTTCAAATTGTCCTTACATAAGTTTTGCAAACATTCTGCAAAGACTACTTTTTGTAGACCCAAATATTATGTCATCTACATATATTTGGACTAAAATAATCTTGCCTCTGGATTCCCTAAGGAATAGAGTCTTGTCTATTTTCCCCCTTGAAAATTTGTTCTCAATGAGAAAACTAGACATTGTTTCATACCAAGCCCTTGGGGCTTGTTTTAACCCATAAAAAGCTTTCCTAAGTCTATAAACATAATCAGGTTTAATAGAATCAACAAAACCTGATGGCTACTCTACATAGACTTCTTCCTTCAAATTTTCATTCAGAAAAGCTGACTTAACATCCATTTGATATACCTTAAATCCTTGATATGTTGCATAGGAAAGGAACATCCTTATTGCTTCCAGTCTTGCTACTGGAGCAAAGGTTTGATCAAAATCAATACCTTCTTCCTGCCTATATCCCTTTGCAACAAGTCTAGCTTTATTCTTTATGATGATTCCATTCTCATCCAACTTGTTTCTAAAGATCCACTTAGTTCCAATAATGTTGTGATCCTTGGGTTTAGGAACTAGCTCCCAAACCTTGCATCTTTTGAATTGATTCAGCTCCTCTTGCATGGCCTCAATCCAATGAGGTTCTAGGATTACTTCTTCAAATTTCTTTGGCTCTACTTGGGATAGAAAACTGGAGTAAAGAACTGTACTTAGATTCCTGCTCCTTGTTTGCACCCCTTGTCTGGGATCTCCAATTATTTGATTGGCTGGATGATCCTTTAAGTGCCTATTTGCTGGAGGCAGCCTGTCTTCAGGTTGTACATCTTCAGTCTCTTTATTTAGCTGCACCTCTTGGTCTTCTTCAGCATCAGGTGTATCCTGTACTCCCCCTGGACAGCAGCCACCATCTTCTACTTGCTGACTTGCAGAAGAACCTTCTATTAAGGTAAGCTTGTCCATTCTCTCAGTTACACCTGTGGAGCTACAAACACTTCTTGGCAATTCACAGTTAATGAGTCTAGCTTCATCAAAAACTACATGAATAGACTCTTCTACAACTTGAGTAATCAAGTTGTAGACCCTATAAGCCTTATTGTTATTGTTGTACCCAACAAAGATCCCCTCTTGGGATTTGGCAGCAAACTTGGTTAGATAAGACTTACCATTGTTAAGGATATAGCACTTGCAACCAAAGATCCTGAAATAGGATAAATTTGGTTTTCTGCCCTTCACAATCTCATAGGGGGTCTTCTTGTGGCTCTTGGTGATAGTAGCCCTATTGATCACATGACAAGCAGTATTTACTGCCTCAGCCCAGAAATATTCTGGGAGAGATGTGCCACTCAATAGGGTTCTACCAGCCTCTATCAAGGTTCTATTCTTCCTTTCAGCAATACCATTTTGCTGAGGTGTTCTAGGTGAAGAAAATTCCTGAAAAATCTCAAACTCTTCACACAGTTTTGTCATACTTTCAGACTGAAATTCAGTGCCATGGTCACTTCTGATTTTGACCACTGTACTGTCCAATTCATTCTGAATTTGTTTAACAAAACTATATAAGATACTTGGGGTTTCAGATTTTTGTGTAAGGAAGAACACCCAGGAATACCTTCAATAGTCATATACAACCACAAATATGTAGACCTTCCTACCTAGGCTGTGAACTGGCATAGGACCAAAAAGATCCATATGCAAGAGGTATAGACACCTCACAGAATCTTTGTTCTCAAGACTATGAAAGGTGGATTCGGTCTGCTTGCCTTTTTGACAAGCTGAGCATATCCCATCCTTTATACACTTAACCTGAGGACCATTCCTCACTAACTCTTTGCTAAAGAGTTGGCCAATTGTCTTATAGTTAAGATGAGCCAGCCTCTTGTGCCATTTAACACAATGTGAGACTTTCTCATCTGCTATAAGACAAATAGGAGAAACATTGTTCTCACATACAAAGTCAAGACAATAGACATTTCTCTTCCTATACCCTGTCAAAATGATCTTTTGATCACTTGACCTTTTGATATGACAACCATCCTTGACAAATGAGATGTCATATCCTAAATCACTCAGCTGACTTATGCTAATGAGGTTATGTTTAAAACCCTTTACATAAGCCACTTGAGTAATTGTAATTTGGTTACTAGAAATGTTACCAAAGCCTTTGATGATTCCTTTTTCTGAACCACCAAAGGTAACTTTAGGGCCATCCTTGATTGGTGTATAGTCCTTCAGCAACCCCCTAGTTCTAGTCATGTGCCTGGAACATCCACTATCCAAGTACCATATAGGGGTATGGCCACTTGGACTCACCTGCAAAACAGATTACTTAACCTTAGAACCCAAATAATTCTTGTGTCCTTGGTGCAGGTTAGTCTGACCTTTAACAAAACTACATGTAGCTTTTCTAGCAGGCAGTTTGCTACTCTCCTTGACACTTGAATTGTGCCAACAATCTATGGCAAAGTGGCCTATCTTGCCACAACACCAGCACTCAAACCTGTTGTACCTTTGTTTAGGTACAACCCTGACTGGATTATCTACTGCAGCCTTCTTGTTTAGTGCTGGGGCTTTGCCCTTAGATTTGGAACTAGCTGTCCTGGCAGGTTTTGTAAACCCCAATCCAGTCTTACCCTTTTGAGGTACAAACTCATCTATCAAAGGTAAAACAGATTTTGGTTTAGAAAAACTTGCTACAATCTCTCTTTCCTTCTGAAGTCTAGCATCCAGATTTCTAATTTGATCATTCTTAAATGTAATAGTACCCATCTGAATAACAGTAATGTTTTTTAGCCTGGCTATTTCATTCAGTTTCTGATCAAACAACTTATTTGAATCAGCAGCAGCCAATTTAAGACTAGCAATCTCCTTTACCTGAGTTTTGGCTAAGGTTTTGCTTTTCTTCAAGGCCTGCAACAAGTCCCTATATTCATCAATTAACTGATGAATATCTCCTTCAGATTCAGACCCAACCACATCTCTTGATGCAGATGTATCTTATTCTGACTCAGTACTAGAAATTTAATTAGAAGAACAACTTTGTACCTTACTTGGTCCAGGCTGATCCTGGATTTTGTCTCCTTCAGATAAAGCCATCAGCCATTTGCACTGATTGTCCTCATACTCATAAATTGAATTCATTAGCTGCATGAACTCGTCTTCTTCCTCTTCAGCAAATAATCCAATATAGACTTCAACTTCTGATTCTGTTTCTGAAGATGACAGATCAGTCAGACTCTTGTCTTTCTTAGCAACAAAGGACCTTTCCTTTTTGCCCTTAAACTGAGTCTTCTTTTTGTCAGCTGACTCCTTCCTCTTTTCAGGACAGTCAGCCACTACATGTTCATGTCTATTGTAGCAATAGCACACAATCTTTGAAGATGTAGCTTTGTTTGGCTTGGACCTACTTCTGTCATTTCTTGATGACTTCCTTTTCTGATAGTAGTCATCTTTTGACTGAGAAGTAGAAGGCTTGGACCTCCACTGCTTCTTCTTCAGAAACTTTTGAAAATGCCTAGTGAAAGCTGCAAAATCTTCATCACTTTCACTGCTATCTGAATTCTTGCTTTCTGAATTATCTGTCACAGCCTCAGCAACTATTTGAGGTGGAGATGGAGACTTGCTTTTATACTTCCGAGTGGCTTCAGTCTTGAAGGCCACAGATCTTTCCTTGTGCTCCACTCTAGTAGTCTTCTCTTCCTCCTTTCTAGCCAATAACTGCATCTCATAAGATAACAGTTTTCCAAATAAAGTTGGAGGAGGTATATCAGCTAATTTGGCCATTTCCCTAATGGCACAAATCTTAGTGTCCCAGTCCTTAGTCAGGGATCTTAAGAACTTGTCATTCAGCTCATAGTTGTTGAATTCTCTTCCATAGGACATCAATTCATTTACTATCCTATAGAACTTCTTGTAGCATTCAGTAATGCTATCAGACTTTCCTTGTCTGAAGCTTTCATATTCCTGATTTAACAAATACTTCCCGTCTTGTCTTACTTCTTCTGATCCCTCCATATAGACTATTAATGTGTCCCACATTTCTTTAGAATTTTTACAATGAATTAAGTTCTGAAATGTTGCATCATCAATTGCACTAACAATAATATTCTGGGCCCTCTTGTCCATAGTGGCCAGAATGATTTCATCTTTGGTCATTTCTGAATAGTCCTTAGGAGTTTTCTGATTTGCATCTAGAATGGACATCTTCATTGGCACATATAGGCCTTCTTTAACTGTAATATATATTCTTGGGTCAGATGCTTCCATAAAGAGTCTAACCCTTTCTTTCTAAATGCCAAATATCTCTTTTCTACAGATTGGCAATTTCATGGACCCCAGCTCTTTGTGATTCTCACTAGAACCCATTTTCTTGATTCTTATTTATTCTGATTCTCCCTACAGGATCTTACTCAGACTGTTATGTCCTTTTTGAGCAACCTCGCTTTGATACCACTTGAAAGAAATAGTGTCTAACCACCTAGAGGGGGGGTGAATAGGTGTACTTTACTTTTTTAATTTTAAGGCAGAAATTCTGTACAGTAAATGCAATTCTACAACAATCACAACACAGCAACCACAAAAACAAACATACACAGAGTGCACACAGTATTTATAGTGGTTTCCCAAGGTCTGGGTACATCCACTTTCCCCCTTCGCCTATCTAGTAGAGTACTAGATTCGGCCTAACTTCAGCACTTCTCCTCAGATCCTCAGATCTTACATCTCAGAACCCCAAACAGGTTCCTACAACTCAGAGTGTCCCCACTCCTACAACTCAGGCACAAAGCCCTACCACTCAATCTTCAACAAGACCTATACTCAGAGAATAAAGTCTCCTACAACTCAGGCACAAGGCCCTACCTCAGTCTTCAACAAGA
Source organism: Platanthera guangdongensis (assembly GCA_039583875.1). Classification (NCBI taxonomy): domain Eukaryota; kingdom Viridiplantae; phylum Streptophyta; class Magnoliopsida; order Asparagales; family Orchidaceae; genus Platanthera; species Platanthera guangdongensis. The sequence continues at coordinate 21,708,537 of CM077160.1, read as the reverse complement.
CCTACACTCAAAGCATACAGTCTCCTACACTCAGCCTTTATAAAATAGGCTTACAGCTCAGATCTATACAAGATCCTACAGAAATTTTGATTATACAAAGTAATTAACCACAACTCTGAAAGAGAGAGATGAGTTGACTGGCTTCTTGAAGAGTTCTTGGAAGAACTTGGCAGAGATCAACCTCCCTTGGCTTTCTTCAAAGCTTCTTGAATTAGAACACAGTATGGTTGAATCTCCTCTGAAGATGATCTTCAATCAACTTCTGTCTTGAGATTCAGATCTCAATCTGAATATTACTTTGCAGTCTGGTTCAGCCACTGCTCTTCTTAGAAGGAGCTCTCTCTCTCCAACTTCTTAGATCTACTGTCGAATGTCTTCTTATTTTGTGTTGTTAGATCTCTTGATTAGTTGTGATCTGTTTGTTATCTCACACATTCTGTTGAAGGAGAAAGGTCTTTATATAATCTTCCTCCAAGGTAACCGGCTGATCCAGTTTTTAACAACCTTCTGACGGCTCTAACAGTTGCAGTTGACCGGTTGAAATGTCAGCTGTCAAGTCATACAGTCACATCTTGAAATCACTGTCACTGTCTGAAAGTGTCGAGACAGATAGTCATTTTGTGGCGACACAAATAGACCAAGTGTCGACACAAGTAGACTAAGTGTCGACACTAGCCTTGATGGTGTCGACACAACTCCTTGTGTTGTTGTAACAGCTTCTCGACACTGCTTCTTCAGAATGTGTCGACACTGATTCTGTGTGTCGACACAAGCCTTCTGTTGAATGTGTCGACACTGGTTGAGTGTGTCGACACAAATACTTCTTATTTGATGCTTAGTTGAATTCTGTTGTGTGTCAAAACATCTCCTTTATGTCGACACAAGCCTTCTTGTGTTGAAACTTGCTGAGTGTCGACACATCTCCTTTGTGTCGACACATGACTTCATGTGTTGAAACTTGCTGAGTGTCGACACATCTCCTTTGTGTCGACACAAGTACTTTAACTTTGTTGAAGTTTGCTGAGTGTCGACACAGCCTCCTGGTGTCGACACATTTGATGTCGACAAGGTTTCTCTGAGTGTCGACACTGCCTCTAAGTGTCGACACAGATTATGTTGACAATTCTTCACTGTGTGTCGACACTTTGTTCTAGTATCGACTCTGCCATTCCTGGTGTCGACACAATTACTCCAAGTGTCGACACAGCTTCTCTAGGTGTCGACACTAGCCTTCATAAGTGTCGACACTTCACCTCTATGTGTCAACACCTGGACTTAGAAACTTTTATGCTTTTCCTGCAATTACTTAACTTGCACATATAAACTCAAAGCACATCAAATACACCTTGATGTATATCATTGAGTAGGGTGAGGCTTCTTCAAATCAGGTACATATATTCCAATGTACCCAACAAGGTCAGCATTTGCTGACCCACGTTACAACCAATTTTTACAGGGCAAGGATCGAAAGCAGGAGCAAGCTTGCCGGCCAAAAAGGCATAAGCCTCATCAAGTGTTTCATGTTGTGTAATAGCTCGATTTTGTGGAATGTTATGCTTAATGCACTATGTTTCTGGCTTGCATGCTGAGGTGGCCTAGGAGTGCTTGTGTCCATTGATGTTTGATGTTATTGTTTGAGTTTTGGACTCTTAATTGCTGTAAGTCCTTAAGGCCATGTTGATACTCATATATTAGTGGATAACATCTAGTCTTTTTCTTTTGTTTCCGATGTGTTTAGTCTGAGTTTTGAGTTGGGTAGTTTATATCATCTTAAAATGCTTAAGCTGTACCATCAGTATGTTATGGGGCCCCAGTCAGACCCATATTATATGGTCATTACAAGGGAGGTGTTACAATTTGGTATCAAATGGAGGTTAGTGTCCAAGGTAAGGTTTCATGGTCGAATATCAAAATCGGATCACGTTAAGAAGTTATCCACATAGGAGTATCGCGGGATCGTGATTGTCGTTGTGTCTAAGTTTCGCGAGAGAAGCTAATTCTTATTTTACCATGCTTTTATAAGGGTGCAAGCGACGTTGTAGAGACGTTGAGGCCACAAGAGGAGCCTTCGGCGTGCAGTGCTACTGCTCCGGGTCCAATAGGCATGGTTGTAACCCCATCCGACTTCTGTCATATGTTATTAGAAGAACCGATAGCAGTCCAAGCTACAGCGACAACGCAAGTTATAACCCTTGTCTCGCACGAAACGACTCCTATTACCCTGGATGCGACACCGGCCACACAGCACGGAGAAGCTAGACAGGTAGAGCCATTGTTGGAAAGAGTGGTTGTCAGGTAGGGAGACCGACAGATGAAGTATTTCTTAAGCTTTAATCCTCCAATGTTTAAGGGAGTCAGCACGCCGACTGATGCAGAGGACTGGTGGGAGAGAATTCAAGAATTGCTAAGGGCCGCAGAGATGCCAGCAGAGAAGCAGTCCGAGTTTGCGACTTTCATACTACAAGGTGATGCTAAGTTGTGGTGGGTGAGCCATAGCAGCCGCCAGTTTTCATTACACACCCTGTCCATAGAAGAGTTCGAGAATGCTTTCTTGAAAAAGTATATCCCTTTGTAGACGAGGTTAGCCCTTCAGAGACAGCTTCTACACTTGGTGCAACAAGATAAGACAGTGGATGAGTACGTACAGGAGTTTACTCATTTAGGTTGTTATGCTGGGACGACCATGGCGGACGATGAGGAGAGGGACTGATGGAGGATTTATATAGTTTTAAAAATGTATCCAAACTATAATCTAGAAATAGGCAAGTGCACCTATCAAACTATAGTATAGGAAATGTCGTATTTAAACTTAGGGACCGTTGAGTACTTGTACTCACAAGGAAGAGATATTATTTTATCTAACGGAAATTGGTTTTGTGAATTTGGTAAAGAAAACGTTAAACTAAGAGGAGAAATACGATGATAGGAAAGCTAGCACTTGATCTAGAATCTCTTTGGGTTTGAATAAATTTCCATGAAATGATACAACACAAGCATCTAGATTATTAACTACGACCACGAAGGTTCCATAGCTGCAAAGCGCCTCTCTCGAGAATACGCATTCGACTAACCTTAGGTTGATCGATTAAGACCTCTCGGCCAGTCTAAAACCTAAGCTTGCTTTAGGCGGTGAACCTCACGAATGGAATTGACTCCAATGCGGGAGAATTATGCCTTCCTCTCTCGAGGGGAGCATGAAACCCTCTTTATCCTTGAGTGATCTACTCATATCCACAACCTCTCTTTAAATCTAGGATACGGATCTAAGCTCGAATAAAAATAATTTGCAACTTATGAATTCGATGAAGTTAAAATCAAAGATAAACCGAAGTACATAGAAAATAGAGTGCTTGACAATTTGTGATAAAAGAAGAAATTTATTCCATTCCAAAGTTCATCATGATCAAGTGCTAATTGGAAATTAGCTACTCATCATGATGGGAGAATTACATGAAATGTTGAAGAGAGACATAATTATAAAAAGGACTTGAAATAAAAGCTACACTATGAATTTAAAATGCAAGAAATAAAGCAAGAATATAGAAATAAAGCTCCCAAAAATCTCCTCCTCAGCTTCTGTAATCGCCTAGAATTTATAGGCAAGTTTGTTGGATGGTCATGCCCCTAGGTAACGCTCGTGACCTAGGGCGTGTAAGGTTCAGAACCATCATCTTCAAGTCCTGGGAACATTGGCGCGAAACCGCCAAAAATCGTTAATTGGCATGTCACGCCCCTAGGTCACGCCCGTGACCTAGGGCGTCTCTTGTCGGTTGCTGAAAATGGCGGGAAGCAGAAATGGCGGGAAAAACTTCGGCCGTTGTTGGAATGGTCACGCCCATGGTCACGCCCGTGACGAATGGCGTGTGAGGCAACAACCGCTAGGCCTTGAAACTGCTGCATTAAACTTGGCATGCCTGGATGTCACGGCTCGCAGTCACGCCCGTGACCAAGATGTCATGCCCGTGCCCGGGCGTGTAACTTTAATCCGATGTGGAGTGGAGGCTGAAAGTGATGGGTTAGATCTACTATACTCTAGAGGGCGGGGGGTGAATAGAGTATAGGTGCAATAATAAAAATTATTACAGCTTTTGCTATAATCAAGCAGTCCACAAACAGATTAAATAAATTAAACACAGCAGTCCTAAGATCACAAACATAGCAAGAATAAAGGAAAAGGAGCAACCAGACAACACAAGATTATTATAGTGGTTCCCCCTAACTGGGTACATCCACTCTTCTACCACACTGGTAGGAATCCACTCAAGTTTTTGATTAGGTGCCCTGTCACCACAAGATCTGCTTCAGGTAGATCTAGAAATCCTTTAGGCTTTTGATCAGGTGCCTAAAAACCAATAGGTTTTTGATCAGGTGCCCTATCACCAATGAGTTTTTGATTAGGTGCTCAAAAACCAGGAGTCACTTTTGAAAGGAGATGACAACCCTTTATACAGGAGGGGGAAGAGAGTGATGGAAGTCTTCTCTTTCTCAATATACAACTGAGAAGACTATGTGGATTCAATGATGTTGTCAAAGCTCCCCCTGAGATTGAAAAGGGTTCTGGCTGGGAAGCTTTGCACAGGGTGATAGGCCTTCAGATTTTGAGCCTTGACCAGAGGAATCTTCAGGATCTTCTGACTGATATGTTTTTTGTTGTCCTTGAAGTTGTCTTGTAGTGATAAGGAAGAAGAAGACTCTTGATATTGTTTGATTGTTCTTCTTCTTCTTATAGTTGATCTGCTTCTTTCCTCTGGCTTCTACTTTGTGTCCAAATCCTGAGCGGAACTTCTTGCTTGATACCAGAGTTCATCGACCTAAGTTCAGGGAATGAACTCAGAATTCGTTGAACTGAGATCGCCGTTCGTCGAACTGCGTTCGACAATCTTCGAACTGATTGTCTTTTAACTGCATTTCTTTCAGCAATGTTGGAGTTCTTCTGAATGACCGAGTCTGGAAAGAATCCTATGACCCATGACTATACATGTTGGGTCAATCTAATATTCCTAATAGTGTTCCTTGCCCAAATCAGAACTAGGGTTCCAACAATATCCCCCTATTTGGGTGAGGACACTATTTATATAAATACAAGTAAAGTACAAGGCAATTAAATACAATTAAATCTGGATCATGTACTTCTGCTGTTGCTGTTGCTGTTGTTACAGCTGTTGTTGATCCTTGCCCAAATCTATATCATTATAATATGTTGTTACTGCTATTGCTATTGTTGGAATTTCTGCAGCTTCATTTACAGGCATCTCCTCCTGCCTGGTTGCAGTAAGCACTGGAGCCAGGCCCCTAAATGAAGATGGGGGCAGCAGTGAGGGCAGAGATTTGAGCAGATAATGGTCCTGCTTGAAGTGCCATGAAATCACTTTGCCTTGTCCAAATCTGATTAGGATCATAACTTAGAGATTTAACAGCCTCTCTCTTCAGCCACTGAATTGTCCTCTATATTGGCTGGAAATGTATCTTTTGATTACTATCAGATACCACTATTCCTCTGTGGTAAGATAGGTCTTTACCTGCAAAGAGAGGTTAGAAATTCTGGACCAAGATTACCTTGGGTCTTGGTTCTCTTTGATAATAATCAGAAATAAAAGAGCATTTAGGTTGATCCTTGTATCAAAGTGGATGATATTTCCTAGGAGGGATTATCCACTCATTGAAAGGATTATTAAAATGCTGAATTTGAGGATAAATTTTAAGAGAACAAAAATTTCTATTAATAGAATCTGGGATCGACGATTTATGGTTGGATCATCGAACTGAGTTCGACGATGTTGGATGAGATCTTCGATCTCTGTTCACAGAATGATAATGGTTGTTTTCTGTGGTCCATTTTCATCGATCTCTGTTCGACGAATTATATTCATTTCGTGGAGCACGGATTCCTGAATAGTTCAAGTTAAAATCTTTGTTTAGAGTTCGTCGATCTGAGGTCGACGAATAGTATTGATTTCGTCGATCTCCGGTAGACGAATTATTTTGAACTAAGATTTTCTGAAAATTGTTATATAATAACCTGCAATCAGTTTTAAATTTTTCTGAAGAAAAATCAAGGTTAGAGATTACTTGATCTTCTGATTCTTCATCAGAATCTGATTCTCCATCATATTCAGATTCTCTATCATGGCTGCTGCAAGATGCATTGATTGCCATCAGACAAAATCCCTTTGCCTTAGCCTCCTCTTCTTCTTCACTGGAGCTGGAAGATGTGGATTCATCTTCTCTGTCACTCCATGTTTCATCCACAAATCCTTTGTCCTTCCTTTTGTGCTTGCTGGAAGAGGGCTTGCAGTAATGCTTGCTTCTTGATTCCTTCTCTCTAGTAGGGGTTTGGTCATATCTTGGCTTGCTGTCATTTCTGGATGACTCCCTTCTGAAGTCCTTCTTTTCTATATTATAAAATCTTTTAGCAAACAGGCTCATCAGTTCTTCATTTGTTGATGCAGCCACTGTCTTCTCAGCAGCCTTGAAAGCAATGATGTGTTCTCTTCTTGCTGGAGGAGGATTTATTTGCTCTACTGCTTCTCTGTTCTTGATTAACTGCTCATAAGATTTGAGCTTTCCCAGGAGAGATTCAGTTGAAATCTCATTCAAGCTTCTGTCCTCTTTGATTGGCCAAATCCTGGTATCTCATGAGCTTGGGAAGCACATTAGGATCTTGTCATTGACTTCAGTCAATGTGATTTCTTTATCCAAGGTTCTTAGCTCACTGATGATGGAGTTAAGCCTATTGTACATCACTTCAACTGTTTCTACTTCATCCTTTTTGAAGTTTTCATATAGTGTGATGTGGTGTGATCTTCTATCTTTCCTCTCATATGCTGAGCCAGCAACCATTTGATTTAGTGAATCCCAGATTGCTTTTGCAGAGGTGCACTCAGCCACCTTCTGAAAGATGTCATCTGACATGGTCTGAGCCAATATGTTCATAGATTTGGCATCAGCAAGCTTTAGCTTTTTCTGGGCAGCTGTCCATTGAGATGATGGGACAGTATTTATATTTGTAGATGTTGTAGATGTTGAAGCCTGAGAGGGACCTATCAAAATAGAATTGTATATATCTTCATCAATAGAGTTCATATACAATCTAATTCTTTCGTTCTAGATGACAAACTTATTTAGGTTGCATACTGGAGGTCTAGTGCTTGCATAATCCATGTTCTTTGTTGTAGCTGTGTATAAACTCTATTGATAAAGTAAATATGTAGATCTAACAAAAGATCTTTTAGTTCAAGATTTAACTTGTACAACTAAAGGAACCTCCTCTGATACCAATTAAAAGTGATGGGTTAGATGTACTATACTCTAGAGGGGGGTGAATAGAGTAGGTGCAATAATAAAATTTATTACAATTTTTGCTATAATCAAGCAGTGCACAAACAGATTAAATAAATAAATTAAACACAGCAGTCCTGAGATCACAAACACAGCAAGAACAAAGGAAAAGGGGCAACCAGACAACTGTAAGACCACCTTTTTTTTCGACTCCGGGGTCTTAGGCCCAGAACTGCCGTTTTGCGGTGACTCCTTCACGGCCTGAAGGGTCATCACCACAAAGCGCCGATTCTGCCGGCCGATTTCGATCACAGAAAAGTAGCATAAAGAGGTAAATGGAAACTGCAGTCCACAGAGAATCACATGTCATAATAAAATAACTCCACGAAGGGAGTGTCCACAGAATAATACATCAAAGTAGTAAAATGCGAGCTTATGCCCGGTACATCATATCCTCACTACAAAAAGATCACTCATGCGGAAGCAGAAAAACTACTCAAGGTCGAGACTCACGGTCCCGGCTGTGTGAACTCCGGAGCTAGACTGCCCCACCTCCAAGCGCACCGGTCTCTGGGGCTGCTCCTCCATGCTGGTCTCCACGATCCCCTAAATGATGCGGTTCGAAAACCGTTAGTCAAAAGACTAAGTCCTATCATCCCCCGCCCCTTCCCCCACGGCTCCTAGGCACCGAGCGGAGAGGAAGAAAGGGAAGGACTTGAAGGTGGAGAATATCAAAAGCAGATTGCAGCGGTCCTATACTAGCAAATTTAATAGCATGTAAAGACAATAGGCTGAAATATGAAAAGTAACATTCACTTATGTGAAAACACATAAGCCAAGGGGTCTTCTGCAAGGCTCCCATCGTATAAAAAGTCCCATACCAATTTATACGTTGGGGTGTCGGTCATCAAACAACAGTAGATATATATATATATCAAAATTAACCTTAATTTATAAACTTGCCCACACAAGCTTATAGACCAAGGGGTCGTTTTGCAGGTCCTAAAGTATAAGCGTCCCATTCCACTTATACTTTAGGTGTCAAGGTTAAAGGTAACGATTATGCTATGACATGCAAGTGGGTATGATGGGCATGCAAGTGCAACACACACACTACTCTGTGCACACATACCTTTAGTTCCCCCTTTCTGGAGCCGTAACCTCCCAGGATACCTCCGTAGTGGCAGACGGAAGCGGTGGGTTGGGCCTCGCCCACCCCTAAACCAGTAAAGAACTACCGGTCACACCTATCGTACGCCTCAACGCTTGGTGCACGAAGCGGACTCCTGCGTACACTTGCCGGCTGGCGCACCGGACTTCTGTTGGCGAAGTGCTAACCACACTTGCCGAGTCAACGTATTGGCGTCGGTGCATCGACCCTCCGATACCGAAGATCCACCACCTTAATTTCCTTTCCTTTTATGCACATGCAAATTAGCGTAATCAAGACCCGAGCCGAAGCTCCCCGGACCAACACGTCCGTCTCAAACAATCGAGCCGAAGTTCCCCGGACCCAAAGTCCGCCTTTTAACCATCCGAGCCGAAGCTCCCAGCTAACATCCTGTGCCATCAGTGTCTGTGAAATGTGCAACCCTAATTACTAAGTTACTCTTCTCAGCTTGTTAAACAGTTTACGTTAACCAAGGACTGCCCCCGGTATTCCCTGTGAAGGGCTCTCAAGGGGCACTAGGAACTGTGTTGGGATGACGCCCAGTGTTCCCTTTCGCAAGGTACTTATTTGTTATTGGTTGGTTCCCTTACCCATTACATTCTCATGTTCCGATATGCTAATCCTAGGGTGATTTGACTTCAACTCTCCTTGGGTAGGACGATCTTTCATCGGACCCGAACGCCTCTAAACCCTAGACAAAAACCACACTCTACTCACTCATCTTCCATAGATGTTACCCATTCTACATATCCTTCCGGCAATCCATCAAAACCCATCACACGCTCTAATTCATCTCCAAAATGATTTCCTGCAGTTTTGCTATATGCAGACCACCTAAGCTACATGACCCGTAAAAAGGGAAGTACATGAAATACTCATCCAATACCCTTATGATAATTACTAGAGGGCTAAAATGACATTAGAAGCATAAATCCAGAAATCCATAATTTTCCTAATTTGTCTGATAATTTATTTATTTATTTATTCTAGTATCCAAAAAACCCAAGTTTGAACATGAAGTAGTAATTTCAGACAAGATAATGATCCAATAAATTTATGGTAACTACAAAATGCATAATCAATTCTAAGGCCTAAGTCTTCAAATTTTTCAGCAAGGTTTGGACCCTTAAATTTAATTTCAAAGTTACCTCATAAAAAGTCAATTTAAAAGATTTTACAGTAATAATGCCTCCAAAAATTCAGAGAAAATTCAGGGATGATTGTGATAGCCTAAAAATACCCTAGTAAAAGTTTCATAATTTATCATGTAAAAATAAGGCTATATTAGATTTTCACATGAAATTTCAAGTTTATGGGTTAATGAACAAAGTATACTAATTAACCATCAAATATTTCCACAAAACTTCCCACATGATAATATTGAGCTAGAAACACTATGTAGCAAGTTTCATGATTTTTCAATAAGTAATGGTCTCTTGCAAGGATTATTTAGTATGTAATCAAAATAAAGTACTTGTGAAATAGGTGCCCTAACTAGTTATCCAAAAATTCTATCAAAATTCATACATGATTAGTATAGCCTAAAACTACCTCTGCCAATGTTTCATGCCCTTTCAATGGGCAGTGAGACCACAATAGCCAAATTGTTAATTAGGGCAATCCTATTGGTTACAAATGAAGTGCTACAAATATTGATCAAAACTCCTCAAGTAAATTATTAGAGGCTCAAAATATCCTCATTCCCTCACTACCCAAATTTGGTTAAGTTTCAGGATGTTTAGCTAACTCAAACCTACACTACAAGTTTTAGGTCCTAAGCTAGGGTTAGGGTTTTGGGGACCCTACCCTTTTCAAAATTAGCTAATATTTTTAACAGAGGGTTTTATACATCCTAGGAACCTCCTTGCAAAATTTGGTGTTCATCCAAGGTGTTTAGGACTCATGCCCTTCACAAGGCAAAAAGGTCCCTCCTTAGGGTTTGGCCTAGGAACTTAGGGCAAATTAATTCCACACCATCCCACATTCCAGGGGAGGTGCTAAGTGCCATAACAAGTCAGTGGCTCAAATTTCAGCCTCTGTTGAGGTGATTTGGTCACTCAAAATCAGAAATGCACTTTTGACCAAAATACCCTTACTAAGGTATGGTTAGGGTTGGGTCCAAAACCTATTCAAAACACATCCAATTAGGTGAAACTCTATACAGATACGTAACATGAGCCCAAGGACCACTCACCAAAATTTGGGAGGGTTTGGAGGTAATTTGACTACTTAATTTAATTACCCTAGCATTATTAAATAAAGTCAAAAACTTTAGGAAATTTGTGTCCAAAAATTCTGAGCTTTGGGAAGGTCCTAGATATAGGTAGGGTAGGCTCCCTGCCAAAATTTCAACTGATTTGGGCTAGGGATGAAGTGTGGGCACTCATTTTAATGACTGTCTAGCCCTAAGGGTATGTCCCACCAAAATGGGTGCCCTGGTCAGACCATGCACCCACATGGGTTCAAACAAATTTTAAAATAAAATAGACTCAAAGGGCTACAACTTTTGTGTTGAAAGTTTTTCCACCAGAAGACCCTAAGTATTTTTAAAAATTAAAATCTTTTAATGTATAATGTGTGACAGAAATGAAATATTCCAGAAATAATTTCCTATAGTTTAATGCATCCCTTGCACGAATCTTGGCGCATGGATAGACGGCATCCAGTCATCTCCTTCCTCCAGCCGACGGTCCAGATTGATCCCGCCTTGAGTACTTTCTGGACGCTGCCGTCGGCGACCCGGCCGCCTCCCCGGCCGGCCACCGCCACCACCACCTCCGTTGAGGTGGTGGCCGTCGCCAGGCGGCGGCTTGGCCGTCGGAGGGCCGTTTTCCGGCGATCCCGAGAGGATGATTTTCATGGAAAAACCATGAAATTTCGAAGTGGATTCGGGCTCAATTGAGCCCGAACCTTGAACCTAGTGATTGCTAAGATCTATCCACGAGAGAAGGGGTGGAGGAGGACCTTCTTGGCTGCCTGAATGCGGGAAGAGCGGCGGGATGCCATTGACGACGGCGGCGGCGCTCGGCTTTTGCAACAGCAGAGTGGGATGGCTCGTCTCCTCCAGGTAAACGCTCGAAAAATATTCCCCTTGGCCCCCTGATGGTGTTTAAATGGCAATTGGGGAAGAGGGGTGGCTGGTTCTTCAATGGCCATCAACACCATTAATGGTGTGGCTCGGGTAGAGTGGAGGGGGGATGAATCCACCCCTTGGTGGCCGGGAAATGGCTGGAATCAACTCCTCTCCCCTAGAGGAGTTGATTGCAGCCATAAATGGTGGCTGTTAGCCTCCCTTGGCCGGCCTTCCACTCTCCCCTTCCTCTTCCTCATCTTCTCTCTCCTCCATTATCATGGAGGGGAGCTCCTTTCTCTCTCCTGGTCACCTCTGGTTGACTGGTCAACCCCACAAGTTAAATGCAGCCCACTTGGTTATGATGGTCATGGAAATGGGGTTAGCCTAAGGGAGAAGTGGCTTGGGCTTGGGTTAGCCCTTTTGGGCTAGGTTTGACTTGACCTAAATGAGGGTTGACCCGGGCCAATTTGACCATCTGGGTTGACCCCATTGGGTTTTTAGTGGCCCATTGGACTCCCTTAAGGTCTAGGGTTACTTGAATAGGGTTGGTTGGGCATCTTGGTGGTCACATGTCCCTTGGCAAGGACACTTTGACCATTTTAGGCTAGAGTTGACTTGGGTCAACATGACCAACTGGGTTGACCCCTATGGGTCCCTGGTGACCCATTGGCTTCCCCTAGGGTCTAGGTAGGGTTATGTGGGGTTACCCTGCACTTTGGAGGTCACATACCCTTAGTAAGGGTACTTTGACCAGATTAGGAGCTTGAGTTGACTTGGGTTAATCTGGCCTCTAGGGCTGGCCCCATTGTGTCCTTAGTGACCCCTTTGACCTCACTTTAGGGTTAGGGGGGGCTTAGGTGGGGTCCTCTAGGCTAGGAGTAGGTCAATTTACCCTAAGTAGGCTAGTTTGACCCATTTAGGGCTAGGGTTGACCTTGGTCAACTGAGCCTCTTTGGTTGACCCCAATGGGTCCTTTTGGCTCTAATGGGCCTCCCAGGGTATTAGGGGTGTTGTGGTAGGGCCTTGGGGTTATGGTGTAGCTCATGGCCATCCTAAACCATTGTTTAGAGTTATACTATTTGCAGACCATGATGATTTTCCACATTTTGACCCTTATCTCTTGGCCCATTTCTGTCTTCCTAGGGTTTTGTCATGGCCTAGTCATGGCCAAAATCACTCTTAGGGGTCTAGTTGGAAATGGGATGTTACAACAACACAAGAATATTATAGTGGTTCCCCCTAACTGGGTACATCCACTCTTCTACCACCCTGGTAGGAATCCACTCAGGTTTTTAATCAGGTGCCCTGTCACCACAAGATCTGCTTCAGGTAGATCTAAAAACCCTTTAGGCTTTTGATCAGGTGCCTAAAAACCAATAGGTTTTTGATCAGGTGCCCTATCACCAATGAGCTTTTGATCAGGTGCTCAAAAAACAGGAATCACTTTTGAAGGGAGATGACAACCCTTTATACAGGAGGGGGAAGAGAGTGATGGAAGTCTTCTCTTTCTCAATATACAACTGAGAAGACTATGTGGATTCAATGATGTTGTCAAATCTCCCCCTAAGATTGAAAAGGGTTCAGGCTGGGAAGCTTTGCATAGGGTGATAGGCCTTCAGAATTTGAGCCTTGACCAGAGGAATCTTCAGGAGCTTCTGACTGATATATTGTTTGTTGTCCTTGAAGTTGTCCTGCATTGATAAGGAAGAAGAAGACTCTTGATATTATTTGATTGTTCTTCTTCTTCTTATAGCTGATCTGCTTCTTTCCTCTGGCTTCTACTTTGTGTCCAAATCCTGAGAGAGGGTCAAGAGAATGTATGATGTAGACTGTTTTTCTTTGATCGTCTGACTGTATATTATATTCTCTATATGTGGTTCATCTCCTTTCTCTGTGTACTGTATCTTTTGTTCTATCTTCATCCCTGTATTTGAATTGCATAGACTTAATGATGGAAGAAACATTCTCGAGAGTGAAGATGCTTTGGAAATTGATCCTTACTAAATTCTTCTGTAACTGTTCGTTTGAACGGCTATGTTCACTGGAATGTTGACTGTAATTAATCCTCAATAAATTCTGCCAACTATTACCGATTGCACAAAAATCGTCGACCTGAACTTTCGTCGAGTTTATCGATCGTCGTCCTGAGTTTGCAGTTTGTCGAGCTCAGCTCATTTCATAATTCGTCGAGGCGAGAGAACTGTTGAGTGTCGACACAAATCCTGTGTGTCGACTGTATTCTGTGTCAACTGATTCATCTTCTGTGTCGACTGATATTCTGTGTCGACTGATTCATATTATGTGTCGACTGATTCATCTTATGTGTCGACTGATATTCTGTGTCGACTGATTCATCTTCTGTGTCGACTGATATTCTGTGTCGACTGATTCATCTTATGTGTCGACTGATATTCTGTATCGACAGATTCATCTTCTTTGTCGACTGATATTTGGTGTCGACACAACTGCTTGAGGTTCCATAAATCGTCGAGCAGAGAGTTTGGTTCGTCGACCTTAGATTTCACCGACCTGAACCTGCAGTTCGTCGAGCTCTGCTGGAATTCGTCGAGCGGAACTTCTTGCTTGAGACCAGAGTTCGTCGACCTGAGTTCAGCGAATGAACTCAGAATTCGTCGAACTGAGATTGTCGTTCGTCGAACTGCGTTCGACGATCGTCGAACTGATTGTCTTTTAACTGCATTTCTTTCAGCAATGCTGGAGTTCTTCTGAATGACCAAGTCTGCAAAGAATCATATGACCCATGACTATACATGTTGGGTCAATCTAATATTCCTAATAATTTTCCTTGCCCAAATCAGAACTAGGGTTCCAACAGAGGCCTGGACTGTCATCTGCGTGTCATGCCTAGTTGACACGCCCGGGTCAGCATGGTCAGGCCCGTGACCAATGGGCGTGTACTTTTAATTATCGTGGCAGTGAGCTCTAGAGCACACGTCGGGTCACGTCTGGATGTCACACCCATGACCTCGCGGTCACGCCCGTGACCGGGGCGTGTACTTTGCGTTTTTTTGTCTTTGTCCAGCTTTGTCTCCGGATCAATCCTGTCAACTCCATATTGAAATTTGCAGCCCAGATTGATCCTAAAATAAGAAATTAAAGAAATTAGATAATAAATTCATAAAATATATTTATAAACTAATTAATTATTAAATAAAAAATATATAAAAATATGGATAAAATTAGAGTTATCAAATATCCCCATACTTACTTATTTGCTCATCCCGAGCAAACAACTTTTCATAGGGAGTAGAAAAGTTTTAACGCAAGAAACGAAAATTAAACCTAAGGAGTAAAATGCGAAGTCTTATGCCTATGCGCGTAGTTATTTTTGTAGAACAACCTACTCAGCATATAAATTAGTTTTTTACTTTTCTAAAATGTGTTTTCACTTATTATATTTACTTCGAAAATGAAAACCCGGTAAATCTTAAAATCACATTTAGGGAGAAAGTAGTGTGCGTACTAAGATAACATTGCACAAATCAAAGGTCGAGATACCCTCCAAAGAAATCCATCAATGTCGATGGCCATAGGATTGCCATTTCACACTCTCGCCACGACACTAATTTTACTTATAAGCACAAATCAGTAGGGCTTAACTAGGTTGAAATGTAGGCTTAGGTTTTTTTGGTTTGGAAAATCAAAGATACAAATGATTGGTGGGCACACCAAAACCTAATGAGAGCTTGCACAAAAGAAAAAAAATTGAAGAACTTCGCCAATTCCTAAATTCCTTTGTTTCTTTTTCTTAACATGATGAAGATTTTTCAACTTCCTCTATTTATTTTGATTATATATATATTTTTATTTTTTTTGAGAAGGAAGGAAAAATAAATCAACTTTTTTTTTCTCAATTAGCCACCAAGATAAAATGGCTCCTAATCACTCATAAATCATTTTCGTACATATAATTTCAAGCTCAGTCTTAGGTGTGTAATTAGGATGCTTTTTAGGTTTTGGTAAAGTGTTGGTGGAACTAAAACAAAAGGAAAGGTATAGGCTCAAATTGGCTTAGCTAAGATAAAACGTTAGGAAATGGTGCAAAAGCTCAAACTTGCCAAAAGAAGTGCCTAAATCATATTTATGCTAATGAGTTTAACCTATGCAAAGTCTTGAGAATAGCTAGAGGGCAAGTTCTAGACATCGAGAAAGAATACCTCTTTCTTGATCCGCGAAATATCTCTCTAGTAAACCTCTACACACTCTCCTAAACTATTCTTAGATTTTTCCGGTTTCAGAATAAAAAAAAAATAAACTATTTCTACGCATTTAGAAAAATAAAAATCTAATTGTATGCTGAATGTTTAATTCTACCTAAATTCTACAAACATGTGCACTTGAATAGAAACACAACATGACCAACAGTTATACTCCAAAATTCAAAATTCAATAAAAGCATCTAAAATATTCTAAACACTATGTAAGAGTTGAATACTATGGATGTCGCTTGTGAATAAATATAGAAAAAAAGATTTCTCTAATTTTTAAATTAACCCAAATATTTTTGTTATTTCTTAGACTTCCCGAGGTATACCCTGTGAAGGGCTCTCACCGGTACTAGGAGGTAAGATGGGGTGATATCCCAAACGTCCCTTTCTAAGAAATTTAAATTTCTATTTTCTATTGTTTTGGAAATTTTTGATATTTATGTTTTTTTTTATTTTTGTGAAGTAAAAATAAAATTAGAAAATTGAAAAAAAAATATGTTTCTTTTTTGAAAAATTTTTATGATTTTTTTTGTATGTTTTGCTTGAGAAATATTCCCCCATACTTAAACATTACATTGTCCCCAATGGAAAAATAAGTAAAGAAAAGGAGACTTCCCTGAAGCGGGCAAATCAGCACCAAAGTGTACCGGTAAGACATGAATGAAGCAAAACATATTTTTGATAGTTTTTAATAAAAATAAAAGATACATGACAAGTGAAAAGAAAAGATACAAAGATACATGGAAACCGACTACAACCCCAAAGAAAAAGAAAGCTAATCCTCATCACTATGGTACCTCGGCTGCTGGTAGTATGTCTGTAGGTCCGTAAACTCACGCTCAATATGTGTCATGTAAGAAGTGTGAATCTCCTCCAGCGCGGTAAATCGACCATCAAAACTCGCAAAACGAGCGTCAAAATCGGTCTGTATCGCGTCTAAGTGTGTGTGAATAGACCCAAACTGACGATCCCAATAGCTTTGAGGATAAGGCTCTGAAGAAGGATCCTGCGGTGGTGGTGGAATTGGGGGAGAGTGAATAGTGCCACTAGGACCGGCACCGAAATCAAGATCAAGATCCCCGCCACCGACCGCTGGGGGGATAGCCTCAAACTCTCCATCACATCGTTGCGCCAAGCAGAGGGCTTGGAGGGTCTGGAACTGGATGACTTGCGGCGTCTGCAAGCAGCTCAGTCGCGGAAGAGTATCCCAAAGACGGATCTGCTTGGCGAGATAAGTGATGAAGTTCCCGCCATGTACCGCTCCCAACCTCGCATTTTCGGCCTGGTGCTGAAAGAAAATTGCGAGCAAATAACCAAGGTTGAGGGGGACCCAGTAAAACATACTATATAAATATAGTAAATCCACCCGAGTCACCACTCCATGGCTGTCGCCGCGACCAGAAATAGTAAAGGTGAGGAGGTTGTGGAGAATGCGCAAAGCAGGAGAAATGAGGTGGTTGTCTTTAGATTTCTTAGGGGTGTAGGGCGCGGAGTCATTACTGAGTTCCGCCCAAAAGGTGAGAAGGTTGACATCGGGAGGGAAATCAGTAAGGAGACCGAGGTAGGAGGGAGATTAGGAGAAGGCCTCCGAGCAAAAGCCCATGGCGACATTGAGTTGGCGGATGGTGAGCTGATGCGTCACCCCACCCACGCGAAAGATGTTGAAATTGCCATTCACGCCGAATGAAACTCAAATGATGCCAAGAACTCAACAGTGAGCTCAAGGAATGCGTGCTCTGAAATGGAGAAGAAGGAATTCCATCCAAGGGTGGATAGAAATTCCCTAACCAAATTCGTCGCTCCAATTGTTGCAAGGATCGCCTAATCGAAGATGCAGAATACACCAAGGGGTTTGGCGCGTAGGTGATCGCTGCGATCCTGCTGAGTTTGGTTTTCAAATATGAACATGGCTTCCGCCATGGCGGGATCCACGAGGTGCTCGAAGGAGGAAGCGGTGGAGCGAGGGTGGTGGCGAGGCATTGTGGAAGGAGGAAAGAAAATAGGTGCTTCAGTTAGCTAGGGAAAAGAGGAGGGCTGTGGAGGAAAGAAAGGGGGAGAAATCCTATTTATAGGATTTATCGAGTTGGTCACGCCCCCCTGTCACGCTCGTGATAGGGGGCGTGTCAAGCACGGGCTAAAGCAGGAAGGAATCTGAGGCGTGCAACCTCGGATTCGCCAGTCACGCCCCAGCGTCACGCCCATGACTCTGGGCATGTAAGGGTTATCCTAGGGGGCCGCGCGGGAATCCGAGGCGCTGGCGTCGGATTCCACTATCACGCCCTAGGTCACGCCCGTGACCTGGGGCGTGTCACATAAAATATGAAAAAGGAAAGGGAATCCGAGGTATTGACCCGGGGTCATGCCTCAGATTCATTGACACGGCCCAGGGTCACGCCCGTGACCTTGGGGCGTGTATCTGAGTATGATTAAAAAAAACATAAAGTGTTTTTTTTTTGTTTTTATTTTTTTTGGATTCCCGGACGTGTCACAGCCATGACTATACTTTGTCACGGGCGTGACATGGATTGTCACGGGCGTGACTAGGCAAAAATCGTGTTCCTAGAACATTTCGTCGAACGGAATTCCGTGCTTATCACACCCGTTGCCATTAATGATCACGCCCATGACAATGACAGAAGATGAACGGAGAACTGCGTTTGACGAGAACAAAACAGCGCTCGACGAAACCGGTCTCAGCATCTGTCACGCCCGTGACTGAAACGGGAGACGAACGGAAAAAAAAACTGCGCTGGACGAAACCATTCTCGGGTTTCGCAAGATGAACTAAACACGGCTATGTCACTCCCATGAACCATAGGTCACAACCGTGACAGAGGCGTGTACGATCAGGAAAAAAAATTTTTGTTTTTGTTTTTTGTTTTTTTGTGTGTTTTGTTTTGAGATTCAGATAAACTAGAATAAAACAAAAGTTACTGACTTGAAGAATCACGTAGACTTGACGCTCGACCCCGTCCGATCATCATGCAACGATGTCCTTCAAACCTACAAAAACTTCGATAGAAAATAAAAATAAAAATAAAAGATAACCATGGGATGCCTTCCACGAGCGCTTTGTTTATGGTCGTTGAGCTCGACCATAGTGACGCGCGCTACGTTATGGGCTTTTCAGATAGATAAGCCGACTCATGAACGGGAAGTTTGGATCCCTCTGCTAGAGATAAATATTGTAAAGGATCTAAAACGTGTTCAAGTTCTAAAGTTGGAGGTTCCTCAAACAAAGTTCTGAAACGATCACTACCTAAGTCTAGAGTTTCTTAATAAGTGCGTGTGTGACCAAATTATTATTACTTATTTCATGTGAAATTAAATTTAAAGATTCAAAATTTCCATCATGAACAATAGGTGAATGAAAATTTTCAGTAAATAGAACGGAGTCTTCTTCGGGAGAAGCCTCCAAAGTAAAACTTGAGTCGTTGTTATACAGCATATTTTTCATAGACGATTCAATAGTAAAGGTAACTTCTTCATCTTCGACCCTAAGGAGAAGTTTACCATCACTAACATCTATAATGGCGCGTGAGGTGGCGAGAAAAGGGCGACCGAGAGTAAGTGGAACTTCGGTGTCCTCTTATATGTCAAGGATGACAAAATCCACCGGAAAGATAAATTTGTCAACTTTGACAAGAACATCCTCAACAATACCCATAGGGTATTTAATAGACCGATCCGCCAATTGGATGCTCATTTTTATGGGATTCGGCTCTCCTAATCGCAATTTTTGAAATAATGAATAAGGTATCAAATTAATCGAAGCGCCTAGATCGGCCAACGCATGTTTTACTAATAAATCGCCAAATAGACAAGGAATAGAGAAACTACCCGGATCGGTTAGTTTCTTAGGCAATTTATTAAGTAAAACCGTCGAACATTCCGCGTTCAAGTGAACTGTGGAGATATCCTCAACTTTCTTTTTATTTGTTAAAAGATCCTTGAGATACTTGGTATACCTCGGCACTTGCGCTATTAATTCGCAAAATGGTAAATTTATTTGAAGTTGTTTAAACATGTTTAGAAATTTACTGTGATGCGCATCCATCTGGTCTTTTAGCATTCTAGACGGATAGGGAAGAGGTGGTTGATAAGCCTTTGGTGTATTATCATTCGAAGGCTTAGGAGGGGGAGAAGATGTAGAAATTGTTACCTCTTGTTCCACCGGAATTGAAGTAGTTACCTCTTGTTCAACCGGAGTTGAAGAAGTATGTACATCCTTCCCGCACCGTAGCATGATAGCCTTCACTTGCTCCCTTGGGCTGAGCTCCGTGTTGCCCGGCAATGCTCCTTGTTGACGATAGGAGAGCATTTTAGCGATCTGCCCAATTTGGTTCTCCAAATTGTGAATAATCCGGTAAGATTCCGGATACTGGCATCAGTGGTAGCCTCATATTTGTGGAATGCCTCCACGAGAGCGGGAGGTTTGGGAGCTTGTGGCGGAAAGTAACCTGGTGGAATTGTTTTTGGTGGGCGAGCCGCGTTCCCTGGATTACTCTAAGAGAAGTTGGGGTGATTCCTTAAACCTGGGTGATAAGTGTTACCAAAATTATTACCCGAATTATAAGGTGGCCAATTCAGATTACCCATGTAATCCACATGTTCGGCAATGGTAGAAGGTTCCCAATATTTGTTTTTGTAGTTTCTCAACTTGGAGAGATAAACTTGAAACCGTATCGATTTCATACATCCCGACCGGTTTAGGTGGACGAGATCGGGGTGTACTCTATTGATACGTATTCGTGGTCATACCTTCTATAAGTTCTTGGGCGGCCGCCGGTGTTTTGTTGTTTAACATTCCACCGGCGGCGGCATCAATATGTTGCCTCGTTTGTTGATTGAGGCCATTATAGAAGGTTTCGATTTGCAACCAATCGGGGATTGAATGATGCGGACAATGGCAAAGCAATTCCTTAAATCTCTCCCAAGTATCATATAACGTTTCCGTATCAACTTGGGAGAAATATGTAATATCATTGCGCAACTTGGCCGTTTTTGCGGGCGGAAAATATTTCGTGAGGAATTTTTCCGTCATCTCGGCCCAAGTAGTTATGGATCCTCTTGGTAAAGAGGCCAACCACTGTTTAGCTTTGGTGCGCAATGTAAAAGTGAAAATCCTTAACCGGATGGCATCATCCGAAACCCCGTTAATTTTAAAAGTGTCATATATTTCTAGAAAGTTAAAAATATGTGCGTTGGGATCCTCATCTTGAAGCCCATCAAATTGTACATATTGTTGTACCATTTGGATGATGCTTGGCTTCAATTCAAAGTTATTGTCTGCAATAGCGCGACGAACAATATTTGATTGAGCATTATCCAAATTTGGTCGAGCATAATAAGACATCATATGTTGATCGGCCATATTTGGATTTGGATTACCCAAAATTGAAGAAAATTGAAAAGATGAAGAAGCAGAAGAAGAAGAAGTAGAAGAAGAGGAAGAAGAAGTAGAAGAAAAAGAAGTAGAAGAAGAAATGTCACCTATGGATTCCTCGACCAAATCTGGAGAATTGAGATCACGGAGTCTTAGACACTGCCGTACGCTTTGCACGATCTCTGGATCCAAATCAAGTATATTTGACGGATTCCTTCGAGTCATACATCAGAATAAAAACAATATACATTTTTTTTTGATTTTTTTTAAAACAAAAAGGAAATGATAAAACTAATAGATCCTTTCTTTAAAAATATTCACAAAGAAAAATCCCCGGCAACGGCGCCAAAAACTTGATGGAGGATTTATATAGCTTTAAAAATGTATCCAAACTATAATCTCGAAATAGGCAAGTGCACCTATCAAACTATAGTATAGGAATGACGTATTTAAACTCGGGGACCGTTGAGTACTTGTACTCAAAAGGAAGAGCTATTATTTCATCGAACGGAAATTGGTTTTGTGAATTTGGTAAAGAAAACGTTAAACTAAGAGGAGAAATTCGATGATAGGAAAGCTAGCACTTGATCTAGAATCCCTTTGGGTTAGAATAAATTTACATGAAATGATACAACACAAGCATCTAGATTATTAACTACGACCATGAAGGTTCCATAGCTACGAAGCGCATCTCTCGAGAATACGCATTCGACTAACCTTAGGTTGATCGATTAAGACCTCTCGGACAGTCGAAAAACCTAAGCTTGCTTTAGGCGGTGAACCTCACTAATGGAATTGACTCCAATGGGGGAGAATTATGCCTTCCTCTCTCGAGGGGTGCATGAAACCCTCTTTATCCTTGAGTGATCTACTCATATCCACAACCTCTCGGTAAATCTAGGATACAGATGTAAGCTCGAATAAACATAATTTGCAACTTATGAATTCGATGAAATTAAAATCAATGATAAACCGAAGTACATAGAAAATAAAGTGCTTGACAATTTGTGATAAAAAGAAGAAATTTATTCCATTCCAAAGTTCATCATGATCAAGTGCTAATTTGAAATTAGCTACTCATCATGATGGGAGAATTACATGAAAGGTTGAAGAGAGACATGATTATAAAAAGGACTTGAAATAAAAGCTACACTATGACTTTAAAATGCAAGAAATAAAGCAAGAAAACAGATCTAAAGCTCCCAAAACTCTTCTCCTCAGCTTCTGGAATTGCCTGTAATTTATAGGCAAGTTTGATGGATGGTCACGCCCCTATGTCATGCCTGTTACCTAGGGCGTGTAAGGTTCAGAACCGTCGTCTTCAAGTCCTGGGAACATTGGCGCGAAACTGCCAAAAATCATTAATTAGCGGGTCACGCCCGTGACCTAGGGCGTGTCTTGTCGGTTGCTGAAAACGGCAGGAAGCAGAAACGGCGGAAATAACTCCGGCCATTGTTGGAAGGGTCACGCCCATGGTCACGCCCGTGACCAAGGGCGTGTGAGGCAAAAATCGCCAGGCCTTGAAACTGCTACATTAAACTTGGCACGCTTGGATGTCACGGCTCGCAGTCACGCCCGTGACCAAGATGTCACGCCCGTGCCCGAGCGTGTAACTTTAATCCGACGTGGAGTGGAGGCCTAGATCGTCATCTGCGTGTCACGCCTGGTTGACACGCCCGGGTCAGTATGGTCACGCCCGTGACCAATGGGCGTGTACTTTTAATTATTGTAGCAGTGAGCTCTGGAGCACGTGCTGGGTCACGCCTGGATGTCACCCCCGTGACCTCGTGGTCACGCCCGTGACTGGGGCGTGTACTTTGTATTTTTTCCGCTTTGTCCAGCTTTGTCTCCCGATCAGTCCTGCCAACTCCATACTGAAATTTGCAACACAGATTGATCCTAAAATAAGAAATTAAAGAAATTAGATAATAAATTCATAAAATATATTTATAAACTAATTAATTATTAAATAAAAAATATATAAAAATATGGATAAAATTAGTGTTATCAGGGACAACCTCTTCTACCATAGATTAAGGAAGAATCTGAGACAACCCCTCATAGCTATGAAGAAGACGGGCTTCAACGAGTTGATCGAGGCCACTAGGACATTGGAGAGCGATATGGAGCAAACCCAATGTCGGAAGGGTTTTGCATTCAAGCAGGGAGAAGGAAATTCTTCTCAATTGCTAGGAAAATCCTTACAAGTGTGGTAAGCTGGGGCACATAGCTCATTTCTGCACTAAATGTGGTGCTGAGCAGGAGCCAATGCAAGAGCAGTCCGTGCATTCCGGTCCAAGCGCGATGGAGAAATGAAAAATGGAGGAGTCGAGCGCTTCTCATTTCCAACCCGTGCAGCCAAGGGCATACAACCTTGGGCAGCCGGAAGCGATCCGCCAATTCGATGTGTTGACAGGTATGATAAAGTTTACGTTTATTTATTTGCTTTAGACATGCGAGATCTTTTATGTATGTCGTCGGTGTTGTTGGTTTTGTGCTAGTTTCTGGTTACTCCGCAAGGGTATTGTTCGATATGAGAGCGTCACACTCTTTTCTTGCAGAAAGCTTTATCCGGAGAATTAGAGTCGAGCCCTTTTCGATGGATGCAGAGCTTAGGGTGCGCATGCCCAATGGGTCTTTCATGACTACCGGGACGAGAGGGCGCATTGATTGGAGTCTAGACGGAGTTAACTTCATGTTGGTGGCAGCGGTTCTACCATTAGCCGAGTTCGATGTGATCTTGGGGATGGATTGGATTGCAGAGCAGTATGCCAGTATTGACTGCATATCTAAGGTGGTGACCCTAAGAAGAGAAGGAAGGGAAGAAGTTAAATTTGAGGGCCTTAGTGGAGTGGCCTGTTCCCTGATTTATGTCATGCAATTGGTGCGGGAAGTTAACCAGGGAGGAGTAGCTTTCGTAGAATTGCAAGAAGTTCAACTTTCCAAAATATCATTTGGAGAAGTGCCGGTAGTGGCATAATTCAAAGATGTGTTTCCTTAGGATTTAATTTGAGCACCTACTCGACGGGAGATCAATTTCTCAATCGAGTTATTGCCATATGCTAGGCCAGTGTCACGTCCTCCTTTTAGGATGACACCAAAAGAGTTAGACGAGCTTAATGTACAGTTGTAGGAACTCTTGGAGCAGGGGTACATCAGACCCAGCTCATCTCCTTGGAGCGCGCCAGTGTTGTTTGTTAAGAAGAATGACGATAGTATGCGGCGGTGCATAGACTACCAGGGGTTGAAAAACTAACAATCAAAAATAAGTATCTGATCCCACGAATAGATGACCTGTTCGACCAGTTGGTGGGGTCAGTAGTGTACTCTAAATTGGACTTGAAGTCAGGGTACTACCAGTTACGGATTCGAGATGAGGACATACCCAAGATAGCATTTGGTATGAGGCGTGGTCACTTCAAGTTCTCGGTGATGCCTTTCGGGTTGACGAACACACCATCAATATTCATTGATTTGATGAACCGAGTGTTTCAGGAGTATTTATACACATCTGTAGTGGTCTTCATTGATGATATTTTGGTTTACTCCAAAACAGTGGGAGAGCATTGGGCTCATTTGAGAGCGGTATTGCAGACTTTGTGAGAGAACCAGCTATATGCAGAGTTCTCGAAATCCGAGTTCTGGTTAGAGAAGGTGGAATTTTTGGGCCATGTAATTAGTGGTGATGGGTTGGTGGTCGATCCAGCGAAAGTTGAGGCCATCAGAGATTGGCCAATTCTGAACACCGTGGCGGAAGTCAGGATTTTTCTTAGACTAGCCGGGTATTATAGAAGATTTGTTGAAAACTTTTCACAGATAGCTCTGCCCCTCACTTCACTGACTCGTATGGACTAGAAGTTCGTGTGGACTCAAGATTGCAATCAAGCATTTGACACCTTGAAGGAAAGGCTGATGACAGCTCTAATCCTAAGTCTTTTGAAAGGGACTAAAGGATTTCATATTTTCAGTGATGCATCAGGTTGCAGTTTGGGTTGCGTGTTAGTGCAACATGGCAAGGTGATTGCCTTTGGGTCTAGACAGTTGAAATCTCATGAGGGGAATTACCCCGTTCATGATGTAACACCTCATATCCGTCACATAGCATATAAAGTAGTTCCGGCCGGGGCCCGACGCCATATACCATAGACAGACCGGGTGGTTACTCAATGGAAACCATCCAACCAATCCAACGTCCTACACAGAGTCAGTCCAGCAGCAACAATTTTATTAGTTGCAATAATAAAGAACCCAACACTACCATGAATGTCCATTAATACGCCAAAAGGAATGAAGTACAAATACACAAGTACTGGCCTTATGGCCTTACAATTGTTTTTCTCAAATTACATGTCTTCAAACCTCGGCACGCGGGCCGACCATACATGAATAAAAGAAAACACTCAAAATTAGGCCTTCGAGGGCCAGCTCAACAACTTGGGCTTTAGCCCTCTATTTATCGCTCTGCTCCGCAGCACCTGCAAGCACAATCCACCGCAACGGTGGCAAGCCAAAGCAACGGTCAGCAATGCTGACCAAATTATAACGATCCCGCCGCCAATTCGGGGCGGCGATGCTCCTTCCCTGCACTTTATTAGCATAACCAAGCAGTATATAAATACATTGCATCATAGGCGTTGGCACGCACGGCCACATGCCCCGTGCTCTTAGGGCACATTCTCGGTGATCACGGTCAAAGTCCGCCGACTCACCACCGCCCCCAGGACGGCAATATCTCGTGAGCAATCTGGTATTTCTGGTGATGCAGTGACCCAGAGCCGACCCGCTCTGTTGACCAGGCCTCGCACCTGGACTATCCAGAGGCCCACGTCTGGCGGCCCACTGCCGGGCCCACCAAGGTGTCACACCATGGCGTCCTTTTTATCAGGCCCGCGGGCCGACACACCAACCCATCTTCGGGCCCAACCACAGGCGCACGGTAGGTTGTTGAGGCCAGGTCTCGATCCCCTGACCTCCTTGATAAAGAGCTTTCAGGCAAGCTCTCATCAACCAACTGATCCGCGGATCAGTTGGTTGATGAGAGCTTGCCTGAAAGCTCTTTATCAAGGAGGTCAGGGGATCGAGACCTGGCCTCAACAACCTACCGTGCGCCTGTGGTTGGGCCCGGAGATGGGTTGGTGTGTACGGCCCGCGGGCCTGATAAAAGGGACGCCATGGTGTGGCACCTTGGTGGGCCCGGCAGTGGGCCGCCAGACGTGGGCCTCTGGCTAGTCCAGGTGCGAGGCCTGGTCGACAGAGCGGGTCGGCTCTGGGTCACTGCATCATAAAAGTTCACTTTTTTTGATGAAGTAGCCCCGAGCCGACCCCTCTCGGTTGGCCTAGCCAGAGGACCACGTTCTGGCGACCACTGCCGGGCTGCAGCCCAAGCACAGGGAAGCTCCCATCACCAACTGACCGCACCTATTCTCAGTGCGGCGGGATGTTGAGGCGGGGTCTCGAACCCTCGTCATCCGTGTAGGCCACCCATGACCGCACATATTCTTGTGTCGACCATCCTTACGCTTTCTTATCATAGGACGTCGACCCACACTTGGTCGTGCACGATTCGTTAGACACAAAAATCTGAAATTTTTCACGATCTGGTCTGCATATAACAAAATCAAAAAAACAATTCTGCAGAAAATTACAAAAAAAAATTCTAAATTTTCTCCTTATTTTTCTAAGCACAAAAGTCTAAAAAAATATTTTAGTTCTCCAAGTCGTTAAGCGTATAAAAATCCTACTTTATAAAATTCTTGTCCAAATAGTCCTTTTTTAAGAGAAACCTCGTATCTGTGTTGTTCATGCGCACGAGGCTTGACACGGAGTATCCTCCATCCACCTCACACATGGCCGCAACCATGATGATGAGCACGCTCCTGCCACAATTGCGGCTCTTAGGGAAGAGTTTAACACCAGGTTCGATGCACTCACCCAATTAATACAAGGGTTGTCTGTAAATCAGGCGGCGCCTCAAAATCCCGGCTTTGGGATAAATCGACCGGGGCCACCACTCCAGCCCGCCAACCAACGAGAGGAGCGACATAAACATCCTCGTGATCAGGACGATGAGTTTGATATAACTAGGGCCGTTCGGATCCATCCACCATCATATGATGGCCTGGGTGAACCCCAAGTTTTTTTAGATTGGATCATGGAGATCGAGTGTTATTTTGAGTGGCATAGATTGACGGACGGTGATAAGGTGCGAGTGGCACGAATGAGACTTCTGGCTAGGGCCAAAACGTTTTGGTTGAACGAAGAGAGGCGTCTAGGTACCGTGAATGGAGAACCCCCAATTGGGTGGGCTGCCATGAAAGCCCTTTTGACTGATCAATATGTCCCTGCGTACCACCGAACCCAAATATTCGACGAATTATCCACCCTTTGTCAGGGTGATAAATCAGTAGCGGAGTACATGGGACTCATTAAGGATATGATGGTGCGTTGTGACATCCGAGAAATGCCCGAGATTACGCTCTCCCATTTTCGTAAGGGACTCAATTCGGACATCCAAAGCAAGCTTCTGCGTTATGGTCACACGGACCTTAACACAACATTCAATGCAGCCTTGGATATCGAAAAACACAATGCATACAAGTCCAAGGGACGAGCTTTCCAAAAAGGAAAATCCATTTTAGGACCCCCACCATCATCCTCCATGCGAGACAAAGGAAAGTTTCGGTCAACAGATCCGAACTCCGTGGTCATTACAGCTAGGAACATCAGAAATCCCATCGGTGAAAGAGTTCCAATAGGACGTATTAATAAGACTAATGCCACCTGTTATTCTTGCGGGATCCAAGGGCACTACTCTAGTGAGTGCCCCACTAAGGGAAAACCACTAGCCCTTTTAGACTCCACGTCTGAGCCTGTCGAGATCGTCTACAAAGCCGGTACTAAATCTGACGCCGAGCCGAGTGATATTGACGACGACTCCTTTATGATGGTTATGAGATGTATTCTGAATACACCGCATGCGACGGATGGTTACAATCGGACGAATATCTTCTTGTTGAATTTTAAGAGCGGTGACAAGTGGTGCAAATTAATAATAGATAGTGGTAGTTGTATGAACGACATTTCGGAGAATGTCA
This sequence comes from Platanthera guangdongensis, assembly GCA_039583875.1. NCBI lineage: Eukaryota > Viridiplantae > Streptophyta > Magnoliopsida > Asparagales > Orchidaceae > Platanthera > Platanthera guangdongensis. The sequence goes on along the minus strand of CM077160.1, from coordinate 21,680,306 downwards.
TTACTCGTATGCATTTAGTCACTGAACCACACCCCCATCCGTATAAGATAGCATGGGTGAACAAAACTTCTATCGCGGTCTCTAAACGATGTTTGGTACCACTTACGGTGAAGAACTATGTCGATAAGGTGTGGTGTGACGTCATCCCTATGGATGTATGTCATGTTCTACTAGGACGCCCGTGGCTTTATGATTATGATGTGACCCATTTTTGACGCGCCAACACTTACGAGTTCAAGTTTAATGGTAAGACCATTGTCTTGAAACCCACACCGCCTAAGGACCCGTCGATTGCTTCCAAGGACACAATTGTGCCTGCGGAAAAGAAAACTATAAGTTCGATAAGTAGGAAGGAATTAGAGCGCGAGACCTTCTTAGATGGCGTCATTTATGCGTTAGTATGTCTACAAGCTAAGGAAGATTCACCTTCTTTAGAGAACCTACTGTTATCTCTGCGCACCGTATTGGAAGAATATAAGGACGTCTATCCGGTGGACTTACCATCCAAGTTGCCACCCATCAGGGACATTCAACACGAAATTGACTTCGTCCCGGGCTCGTTGTTGCCTAATCTTCCCCATTACCGACTCAATCCCTCCGCGCAGAATGAGTTACACAAATTAATTTCAGATTTGTTAGCAAAGGGATTTATTCGCCATAGTAAAAGCTCTTGTGTCGTCCCTGCCTTGTTGGTCTCAAAGAAAGATAAGTCTTGGAGATTGTGTGTAGACTACCGGGCCATTAATAAAATAACTGTCCAGTATAGGTTTCTCATTTCACGTTTGGATGATCTATTGGATATGTTATCCGGTGCCACCATATTCTCAAAGTTAGATCTTAAGAGTGGTTACCACCAAATAAGGATTCAGGAGGGAGACGAATGGAAAACGGCCTTTAAATCTAAGGATGGGATTTACGAGTGGTTAGTGCTCGGAGAGGGTCTCACTTGTAACACCCCAGTTTTGCAAGAGGTTCAGTCTGCAGTTCTGGAAATTTTTGGGTTTCTGGCAGGAGGCACACGGCCTGCGACACGGGCGTGTCGCAGGGCGTGTCGAGGCCGTGTCGACACTCGGCCCAAGTGTCGATACTTTCGCTCGACAAAGTGTCGAGAGTGGGGCACACGGCCTGCGATACGGGCGTGTCGCAGGGCGTGTCGAGGCCGTGTCGACACTCGGCCCAAGTGTCGACACTTTCGCTCGACAAAGTGTCGAGAGTGGGGTATACGGCCTGCGACACGGGCGTGTCGCAGGGCGTTTCGAGGCCGTGTCGACACTCGTCCCAAGTGTCGACACTTTTGCTCGACAGGGTGTCGAGACTGGGGCACACGGCCTGTGACACGGGCGTGTCACAGGGCGAGTCCCGCTTGGTCGACGATCTTCGTTCGACGTTTTTCCGCGGTGTCGACACAAAGCCTGTCGACGTGTGTCGAGACTTGGCACACGGCCTGGGACACGGGCGTGTCCCAGGCAGTGTCAGCTCTCGGGTTGGTTTCGGGGCCGTGTTGTTGGAGGCACACGGCCGGCCACACGGCCGTGTCACTGGGGACACGGGCGTGTCGGGTTGAACACGGGCGTGTCGGATGCCCGTGTGCGATTCCAGGTGCGTTGATTTGAGACGGCGAATGAGGCACACGGCCCTGGACACGGGCATGTGTCAGGCCGTGTTCGGCCCAGATTTTCTATTTTCCAGGCGAATCGCGGCCATTCTTTTTCTGGTTTTGGGATCTAACGGTTCAGGCCATCTCTTGGGAAGTTAAGTCCGATTTTAGGGTTGGAAACCCTCATTGTTTTCCAAGTCTTCTCTTTCTAAGTTCTTGAGAAAAGCTAGAGCAAGGAGGAAGAAGAAGAAGGTCTTGGGCTGTAGGAAGGGTTTCGGAGCTCCAAATTGCGAACCGAGTCCGGATCCGTGAAGCTTAGATCGTTGCGAAGATTTCCATCCGGCTATTTTGCCATGGCAAGGAAGAGGAGTCGGAAGGTAACGACATCTCTCCTCTCGGTCTTTAGGATGCACGTTTTTAGCATCGTCTTCTTCTAGATTTTGGGCACCAACCACTCGAATGAGAGGTATTTTGGTTGCCAAGGTTCAAGAGGAACCTCCGGGTCGATTGAGTCCGTCCCCGGCATATTTTGCATTAGAGATCTGCTTCGCTAGTGGATTAGGTATGGTGGGTGAAGCCGTAGTCTCGACCGTTAGTCCGACTCGGTGATGTTGCATGCGAACTTAGAGATTCGTAGAGATTTCCGTTGCGGCAAGATGCCGTTTGTGTTGTGGTGGTGATTGTCCCGTTTGCTTGAAAAGGTACGTGTAGTCGAACCCGGACAAGGTTAGCTCCTCGTGGCGGTAGATGGTTTCCTTGAGGGACAAGGTTAGCTCCGTATGAGTTGGAGATGGTTTCCTTGGTGGACAAGGTTAGCTCCGCACGAGTTGGAGATGGTTTCCTTGGTGCGCGGGAACGCTGCAGTACAATGAGGGATTACGATGTATTTAGTCTTGGTTTGTGATGTGCCAAGGCGTGGCTATGTCCCCGTGGTCGGCTGGCTATCCTGTGATATGTGCGTCATGTGTGGAGAGTGTCCCGGCGAGATTAGTCCCCTTCTGTGAGACTAACGAGAATGCCAAGCTTGGGGCAAGCCCGGGCAAAGAGGTCATGAGCGGGTGGGCTCCAGCAAGGCTTCTTAGAATCGGTCGGTCTATGTTTGTTGGAATCCTGACATGAGACGTCAGAGCTTGCAGGCAAGCCCGGGGCTAAGCCCACGAGCGGGTGGGGCCTTGGCAAGAATTCCTTGTGGCGGCCTGTGCGCCGTTTGAGGGAGAGGTGTCTCCCTTAGTGTTTGCGGCTTTATGCCAATGGGGAAATGTGAGTACCCAAATGATGTGATGTTGTGCTAGATGCATACGCAGTAGGGTACCTTGGGTGAAGCCCGGGTGTTGCATTCATGTTGCATAGTAGGCCCTTTCTTTATATGCTCAACCAATAGAGAACATGTTTGATGATTGAGACATCCAAGCCTGTTTTAAATGTTCTTCTGTTTATAGCTATTTTTATTGCATATGAAGTGCTGACTTGCAGGTTGGAGGGTTCCCCAGGGTCCGTTAGGGGCGGCCGGGAGGAGATGTGTTGTTACACAGTTTGAAGTCAGCCTTTGCTGACCCACGTTACTAATAATTTTTACAGGGCAAGGATCGCATGCAGGAGGTAGCACGCCAGCCAAAAAGGCCTAAGCCCATGAAGTGTTTTTCCCTCTTTTGTAGCACTACATTTATGATGATGTTTGTTTGAGACTCTTTTGTCCGGCTTGCATGCCGAGGTAGACTAGGAGTGCTGAGCACATTCATGATTAATGTATTATGTCTCTTTTGGACACTTGATGTTAGGCCTTAAGGCCATTTGTTTTACTCTTTAGTGGTGGATAACTTCTAGTCCTGTTTGTTTCCGCTGTGTTGTGCAAGTGTTCTGAGTTTGGGTAGTTATATCAACTTATAATACTAAAGCTGTGGCGTTCGTATGCTGTGGGGCCCCGGCCGGACACATATTATACGTCCACTACAGGGGAGGTGTTACAATTTGGTATCAGAGCCAGGTTTGATTCAAGGTCAGTGCGTAGAGAAGTTATCCACATAAGAGTAATGCGGGACCGTGAGTGTCCTTATGTTTTAGTCTTGAGTTTGGAGACTAATCCCTTATTTCTTGTTTTCCTGAAGAGTGCAAGCAACGAGGTGGGCACCTCCAGAGCAAGGGATGATCTCTCGGCGAGCAGTGCTACTGTTCTAGGTCTTCTGGGCACGGGTGTAAACCCGGCTGACTTCTGTCGTATGCTTGCAGAAGCGATGGTGGCAGCGCAAGCGACGGCTGCAGCCCAGGTAGCAACCCCTGCTACACCAGACACGGCGACGGCCGTGCCAGGCGGAGAAGCCAGGCGAGTGGAGCCTTTGGCAGAAAGGGTGGTAGGACATGGAGACTGACACATGAAGTATTTGCTGAGTTTCCATCCCCCGTCTTTCAAGGGTATTGGAACGCCAACGGATGCGGAGGATTGGTGGGTTCGTATTCAAGAACTGTTAAGGGCGGCAGAGACCCCAGAGGAAAAGAAAGCTGAGTATGCGGCGTTCATGTTGGAAGGAGACGCCAAATTGTGGTGGGCGAGCCATAGCGGCCGCCTGTTCCCGGGACGCACCCCGTCAGTGGAAGAGTTTGGGGACGCTTTTCTTAAGAGGTATATTCCAGTTTCAACACGGTTGGCCCTGCAGAGGCAGTTTCTGCATCTAATGCAGCGAGACAAGACAGTGGATGAGTACGTGCAAGAGTTCACCCGTTTGGGTCGTTATGCGGGAACGACAATGGCGGATGATGTAGAGAGGGATAACCTCTTCTACCAAGGGTTGAGGGAGAATCTGAGACAGCCCCTCATCTCCATGAAGAGGGCGGGATTTAATGAGCTAGTTGAAGCCACCAGGAGTTTGGAGAATGATCTGGAGCGAACCCAGTGTCGAAAGGGTTTTACTCCCAAGCATGGGGAAGGGAAACCCTCCCAATCTCATGTAAAGTCTGATGGGAGTAGGTGGAGGAGGAAGCCTCACACTTCCAGATCGGGTGAGAGGAGCACTTGGACGCCTGGGGGTTCTCACTCTAGGGGACCGTCGACGTGTTACAACTGCGGGAAGGTTGGGCACATAGCCCGTGCTTGTCAGCAAGGGGGAGTGGGGCAAGATGCAAAGCAGGAGCAGTCTGTGCGCTCGGGTCCCAGTGCTGCAGAGAAAGGAAAGATGGAGGAGTCGAGCGCTTCCCGGTTCCAACCGGTGCAACCAAGGGCTTACAACCTTGGACAGCAAGAAGCGATCCGTCAAACCGATGTGGTGACAGGTATGAAGAAAATTTAAGTTTGCATTTGTGCTTCACACTTTTAGACCCCCCTTTCCGTGTGTTGTCTTGTTGTAGGCTTCGTGTTAGTTTCTGGATACCCCGCTAGGGTATTGTTCGATACTGGGGCTTCGCACTCTTTTCTTGCGGAGAGTTTCATCCGAAGGGTAGGAGTCGATTCTTTCTCGGCGGACGCGGAACTGAAAGTGCGCATGCCCAATGGGTCATCTATGACCACCGGGGCTAAAGGGCGCATCTGTTGGGAGCTAGACGGAGTTGACTTCGTTTTGGAAGCGGCAGTGTTGCCGTTAGTAGAGTTCGATGTCATTTTGGGCATGGACTGGCTTGCAGAGCAGCGCGCCAGCATTGATTGTTTATCCAAGGTAGTGACCCTAAAGAGTAAGGGGCAAGCGGAAGTCAAATTTGTGGGCCTTTGTGGAGTAGCCCATTCCCTAATTACGGCCATGCAAATGATGTGGGCGGTTAACCAGGGAGGTGTGGCGCTGGTAGCATTGTTGGAGGTTCGTCTCTCCCAGCTATCTATTGAGGAAGTGCCAGTGGTGGCAGAGTTCAAGGATGTGTTTCCGGATGAACTTCCTGGAGCGCCTGCTCGGCGGGAGATCGACTTCTCGATCGAGTTAGTGTCAGAGGCTAGACCGGTGTCGCGTCCCCCATTTAGGATGGCACTAAAGGAGTTGGCGGAACTTAAAGTACAGTTACAGGAACTGTTGGAGCAAGGGTATATTAGACCCAGTTCTTCACCGTGGAGCGCACCGATGTTGTTTGTTAAGAAGAAAGACGGTAGCATGCGCCTATGCATAGACTACCGAGAGCTGAATAAATTGACCGTCAAGAATAAGTATCTGATTCCTCGGATAGACGATTTGTTCGACCAATTGGTGGGGTCAGTGGTATATTCGAAGTTGGACTTGAAGTCAGACTACTATCAGCTGCGAATTCGGGACGAGGACATACCCAAGACTGCTTTTGGGACAAGGTACAGACACTTTGAGTTTACGGTGATGTCGTTCGGGTTGACGAACGCACCATCAGTGTTCATGGATCTGATGAATCGAGTATTTCGGGATTACTTGGATTCGTTTGTGGTTGTCTTCATTGATGACATCTTAGTGTACTCAAAGTCTGAAGTGGAGCACGAGACCCACTTGAGAGTGGTCCTGCAAGTGTTGAGGGAGAACCAATTGTTTGCAAAGTTCTCAAAGTGCGAGTTCTGGTTAGCCAAGGTGGCATTTTTGGGCCACGTGATTAGTGGTGATGGGGTGGCAGTGGATCCAGCGAAAGTGGAGGCCATCAGAGATTGGTCGGTGTTGAGGACCGTGGCGGAAGTCCGAAGTTTTCTTGGACTAGCCGGGTACTATAGGAGATTCGTGGAGAATTTCTCGAAGATAGCTCTACCCCTCACCTCACTCACTCGAAAAGACCATAAGTTTGTGTGGACCCAAGAGTGCGGTCAAGCATTTGAGGCCCTGAAGGAGAGGCTTATGATGGCTCCAATCCTGAGTTTACCGCAAGGGACCGATGGATTTCAGATTTTCAGTGACGCATCGGGATGCGGTTTGGGTTGCGTGTTGGTGCAGCATGGCAAGGTGATAGCTTTTGGGTCTAGACAACTGAAACCTCATGAGAGGAATTACCCCGTCCATGACTTGGAGTTGGCGGCGGTAATCTTCGCGTTGAAAATATGGCGACACTATGTGTATGGCGCAAGGGTGGAGATCTTCACGGACCATAAAAGCCTGAAGTATCTCTTGGACCAAAAGGACTTGAACATGCGGCAACGCAGATGGGTTGAGTTTCTTGGAGACTACGAAGTGGCGATTCAGTATACGCCGGGTAAAGCCAATGTGGTGGCGGACGCGTTGAGTAGAAAGTACTCGGGGCAAGGAAATTGGATCGAAGCTCATGATGAGCGGTTGGTACGGGAATGGGAGTCCCTTGGATTGGAATGTGTTGCGAGAGGCGAGTCTAGCGTGGCTCGGTTGAACTGGATTGAAGTGCAAAACGACTTGTCCGATCGTATTCGGGAAGCGACTCGATTGGATGTGGAGTTTCAACCTTTTGTGTTGGAGGCTCAAAAGGGCGATAGCAGCGCCTGGGAGATGATTGGGGGAATCTTGAGAAAGGATGGAAGGGTTTGTGTACCGCAGTTTGGCAATCTCCGTGAGGAGTTGATGTTTGAGGCTCACTTCTCAAAGTACTCCATTCACCCGGGCAGTACAAAGATGTACTTGGATATGAAGAAATCCTTTTGGTGGCCGGGGTTGAAGCGAGATGTAGCTTTGTATGTGAGTCGTTGCCAAATATGTGCCTTGGTGAAGGCCGAATGTCAGAAACCGGGCGGGTTCCTGAAGCCCCTTCCAATTCCTGAGTGGAAATTTGAGGACATCTCCATGGACTTTGTGCATGGTTTTCCTAGATCGCAGCATGGTAATGATGTTATTTGGGTGATCGTGGATCGCCTAACCAAGGTGGCTCACTTCATCCCAAATCGGAAAGAGGACAGCGTGGAGAAGCTGGTGGAGTTGTATGTTCGCAATATTGTGCGACTGCACGGAATTCCTAAGAGCATAGTCAGTGATCGAGATGGACGGTTTACGTCTAAGGACTGGAGATTGGTTCAGAAGAGCTTGGGCACGAAGCTAAAGTTCAGTACGGCGTTCCATCCTCAAACTGATGGGCAAGCGGAGAGAACGAACCGTACTATGGAGGATATATTGAGAATGTGCGTTCTTGATTTCGGCAAGAGGTGGGAGGATCACCTCTTTATGGTAGAATTTGCGTACAACAATTGTTTTCAAGCAAGCATAAAAATGGCGCCATACGAAGCTTTGTATGGGAGGCGGTGTCGAACGCCAATGTCTTGGGCAGAGGCGGGAGACACCAAACTGTTGGGAAAGGACGCGGTGGTTGACGCTTGTGAGTTGGTACGGACCATCCAAGAGCGTATGAAGGTGGCGCAAGACAGGCAAGCAAAATATTTTAATGCTCGTCACCGGAAGTTGGAATTTGTAGTTGGTGATTGGGTTTATCTGAAGGTCAAGCCGTTCAAAGGCGTCTCACGGATTCGCCGACTCAAGAAGCTGAGTCCAAGGTTTTTGGGGCCTTTTGAAATTGTTGAGCGGGTAGGAGAAGCAGCTTATCGGTTGGCACTGTCCGCAGATTTGAGTGGATTACATGACGTCTTCCACGTCTCCGTTTTGAGGAAAGCCTTGGTGGAGGCTAGCGTGGTGATTGAGCCGGCATCGGTGCCGATTGAGGAAGACTTGAGGACGCGAGTCCTTCCAATTGCTATAGAGGATTCGGAGAGTCGACAGTTGCGAAATAAAGAAGTCAAACTCGTGAAAGTTCGATGGGACAACTACGGTCGTGAGGAGTTCTCTTGGGAACGAGAACAGGCCATGCTAGAAGATTATCCAGAACTCTTCATGTCAGGTACAATTTAAGTTTTGTACCCTTTTGTTTTGAAATTTCGGGACGAAATTCTGTTAAGTGGGGGAGAGTTGTAACACCCCAGTTTTGCAAGAGGTTCAGTCTGCAGTTCTGGAAATTTTTGGGTTTCTGGCAGGAGGCACACGGCCTGCGACACGGGCGTGTCGCAGGGCGTGTCGAGGCTGTGTCGACACTCGGCCCAAGTGTCGACACTTTCGCTCAACAAAGTGTCGAGAGTGGGGCACACGGCCTGCGACACGGGCGTGTCGCAGGGCGTGTCGAGGCTGTGTCGACACTCGGCCCAAGTGTCGACACTTTCGCTCGACAAAGTGTCGAGAGTGGGTCACACGGCCTGCGACACGGGCTTATCGCAGGGCGTGTCGAGGCCGTGTCGAGGCCGTGTCGACACTCGTCCCAAGTGTCGACACTTTTGCTCGACAGGGTGTCGAGACTGGGGCACACGGCCTGTGACACGGGCGTGTCACAGGGTGTGTCCCGCTTGGTCGACGATCTTCGCTCGACGTTTTTCCGCGGTGTCGACACAAAGCCTGTCGACGGGTGTCGAGACTTGGCACACGGCCTGGGACACGGGCGTGTCCCAGGCCGTGTCAGCTCTCGGGTTGGTTTCGGGGCCGTGTTGTTGGAGGCACACGGCCGGCCACACGGCCGTGTCACTGGGGACACGGGCGTGTCGGGTTGAACACGGGCGTGTCGGATGCCCGTGTGCGATTCCAGGCGCGTCGATTTGAGACGGCGAATGAGGCACACGGCCCTGGACACGGGCGTGTGTCAGGCCGTGTTCGGCCCAGATTTTCTATTTTCCAGGCGAATCGCGACCATTCTTTTTCTGGTTTTGGGATCTAACGGTTCAGGCCATCTCTTGGGAAGTTAAGTCCGATTTTAGGTTGGAAACCCTCATTGTTTTCCAAGTCTTCTCTTTCTAAGTTCTTGAGAAAAGCTAGAGCAAGGAGGAAGAAGAAGAAGGTCTTGGGCTGTAGGAAGGGTTTCAGAGCTCCAAATTGCGAACCGAGTCCGGATCCGTGAAGCTTAGATCGTTGCGATGATTTTCATCTGGCTATTTTGCCATGGCAAGGAAGAGGAGTCGGAAGGTAACGACATCTCTCCTCTCGGTCTTTAGGATGCACGTTTTTAGCATCGTCTTCTTCTAGATTTTGGGCACCAACCACTCGAATGAGAGGTGTTTTGGTTGCCAAGGTTCAAGAGGAACCTCCGGGTCGATTGAGTCCGTACCCGGCATATTTTGCATTAGAGATCCGCTTTGCTAGTGGATTAGGTATGGTGGGTGAAGCCGTAGTCGCGACCGTTAGTCCGACTCGGTGATGTTGCATGCGAACTTAGGGATTCGTAGAGATTTCCGTTGCGGCAAGATGTCGTTTGTGCTGTGGGGCCCCGGCCGGACCCATATTATACGTCCACTACAGGTGAGGTGTTACAATTGCAGCTCAATTGGTGATGAGAGTTGAAAGAACTCCATAGTTAAGCGTGCTCGGGCTGGAGTAGTACTGGGATGGGTGACCTCTTGGGAAGTCCCCGTAGTGCGGGCTTGACTATCGAGTTTACCTCATGAAAGGGAGGTTGTGGCCACCAACAACCCGCCTGTGGATGGAGAGGGGTTGGGGTGCTTGGGCTGCAGCCCGGTAGCGTCGCCTAGAGCGGAGCCGTGACGCTGTCACGTTGGATCGGCTAGGGGCGTTACAATAAAAGTGCACTTTTATTGTAACAACCCGAGCCGATCCAACGTGACAGCGTCACGGCTCCGCTCTAGGCGACGTTACCGGGCTGCAGCCCAAGCACCCCAACCCCTCTCCCTCCACAGGTGGGTTGTTGGTGGCCACAGCCTCCCTTTGATGAGGTAAACTCGATAGTTAAGCCCGCACTACGGGGACTTCCCAGGAGGTCACCCATCCTAGTACTACTCCAGCCCGAGCACGCTTAACTATGGAGTTCTTTCAACTCTCATCACCAACTGAGCTGTAGATCAATTGGTGATGAGAGTTGAAAGAACTTCATAGTTAAGCGTGCTCGGGCTGGAGTAGTACTGGGATGGGTGACCTCCTGGGAAGTCCCCGTAGTGCGGGCTTGACTATCGAGTTTACCTCATCAAAGGGAGGCTGTGGCCACCAACAACCCACCTGTGGAGGGAGAGGGGTTGGGGTGCTTGGGCTGCAGCCCGGTAACGTCGCCTAGAGCGGAGCCGTGACGCTGTCACGTTGGATCGGCTAGGGTTGTTACATCACTAACGGACCGAGCACTTTCTCCCGGTTGATGACCCACGTATTTAAGCCATACATGGGTAAATTTGTAGTAGTCTATTTCGATGATATATTAGTGTTTAGCATCTCTCTGATCGATCATGAAACACATTTGAGGACAATCCTTACTATATTGCGCCAAGAGAACTTATTCATTAATCTTAAGAAGTGCGCATTTGGAGTGACTTCCGTAGAATTTCTAGGATACATAGTGAGTTCCGAGGGTATGCATGTTGACCCTAAAAAGGTCCAAGTGATTAGAGAGTGGCCGGAACTGCAGAATATTCGAGAGGTTAGGAGTTTTCATGGATTGGCCACATTTTATCGACGATTCATTCGAAATTTTAGTAGTATCATGGAACCAATCACTGAATGCATGAAGAAGGGAGATTTTATATGGACCAAATCGGCCGCTAGGGCGTTTCAAACGATTAAGGAACGGATGTCCGAAGCCCCCCTACTACGGTTGCCGAATTTTAACAAAGTGTTTGAACTATCATGCGATGCATCAGGGATAGGAATTGGAGGAGTGTTAAGCCAGGAGGGACATCCGGTAGGTTACTTTAACGAGAAACTTGCGAGCCCAAAATTAAATTATTACAATTACGATCGTGAGTTTTATGTCGTGATACGTTGTCACCAACATTGGCGACACTACCTTATTGCGAAAGAATTTGTAATCCTATCGGATCATGAGGCGCTAAAATTCGTAAACTCCCAAAGTAAAATAAGCCCACGACACGCCAAATGGGTCTCCTATCTTCAGGAGTACACATTCATTATTAAGCACCTTAAGGGTACGTTAAATTGTGTGGCGGACGCCCTTAGTCGAGTCACTCTCTTATTATCTACAATGGAGGTGACTGTTATCGGGTCTGAACGAATTAAAGACGAATATGTTCAATGCCCGGATTTTAAGGATATATATTTAGCCGCACAGGACAACGCCCCTTCTACTATTTCTGCCTACTACATCCGTGGCGGTTATCTATTTAAGCACACGCAATTATGTATTCCCCGCTCTTCATTATGCCATTTCATTGTATGGGAGTTACATAGCGGAGGGTTAGGGGGACATTTCGGTCGGGATAAAATAATAAAACTAGTGGAAGATAAATTCTTTTGGCCGGGGCTTAAATCAATGGTTAATAAAATTGTAGGGAGCTGACGTGTATGTCAACTAGCGAAAGGAAACAAGACCAATGCTGGTCTTTACACACCTCTTCCGGTTTCATCTGTTCCATGGGAGGACGTTAGTATGGATTTCATATTGGGCATACCTATGACGTTTCGGAGACACGATTCCATTTTGGTCGTCGTGGACCGATTTTCCAAAATGGTGTATTTTATCGCTAGTCATAATACCAACGATGCATCCCATGTTGCTAAGTTGTACTTCAAGGAGGTCGTGGCGCATCGAGGCGTCCCCAAAATGATAATATTTGATAGGGACGTTAGGTTCACTAGTTATTTCTGGAAAACACTTTGGAAGCTTATGGGTACAAAACTCATGTTTTCGTCGGCCTATCATCCCCAAACGGATGGGCAAACGGAAGTGGTCAATCAAAGCTTGGGCGGATTACTTCGTTGCTTAGTGGGAGATCATAAAGGTACATGGGACCTTATCCTTCATCATGCTCAATTAGCTTACAATAATTCAAAGAATAGGTCCACCAGTTTGTCTCTGAATGAGGTTGTGCATGGTTATAATGCCCCCGTGCCTCTTGACTTGGTCCCGTTACCACCATCTTTTAAATCTAGTCATTTTGCCCAGGATTTCGCCTCGCACGTCCACAATCTCCATAAGCACATTAGCGAGCAATTAGCTAAACAATATGCTATTTATCAATCGAACGCTAACGTACATCGGCGAGCGGTCTCCTTGGATATTGGTGATTTGGTAATGGTTTGTCTCACCCCTGAATGGATGCCTTCGGGCACTATAAATAAATTGGCGAATAGGAGAGCCGCTCCTTTTCGAGTGTTAAAGAAGTTGGGCGAAAATGTATATTTATTACAGATACCCGCTGATTGGGGAATTTCCCCTGTTTTTAACATTTCAGATTTAACGCTTTATGTCGCTCGACCACCTGAACTTTTTGTCTTGCCGTTTAATATTTGGTGATTGTTAACCGCAACCCGTAATTGGCTATTCGCACCCCAAAATTTTCCAATTTTTCGCGTCTTTTCGAAATACGCATTGTACATGCAATTTCAGGAAAAGTATTCACCACGAAAGTTGTAGATATCGACGAGATCTACAACTTTTGTGTTGAACACGTTTCCTGAAATTGCACGTACAAGGCGTATTTTGAAAAGGCGCAAAATCTTGGCATATTTCCAAAATACGCCTTGTACATGCATTTTTAGGAAAAGTGATTAACACGAAAGTTGTAGATCTCGTCGTTATCTACAACTTTCGTGTTTAACACTTTTCCTGATATTGCATGTACAAGGCGTATTTCAAAAAGGCGCGAAAAATTGAATAATTTTGGGGTGCGACAAGTAAAATTGCGGGTTGCGGTTAACAATCACCTAATATTTCCACTAAATCTTCTAATGGGGTGGGTGGTGAGATTGTTCCTGGATCGCTCTCTCCTGCAGATTCTACGGGAGGTAAGCCGCCTAATGATGATGAAACTTGTTTTTCTTCTTTGCCTAATGCATTTCCAAGGTTCACCCGGACCGCTTTCTTGCCTGACAGGATATTGCAGGATGCTGTGTTTCCAACTTCCGACGGTGACGTTCACAGGTTCTTGATTCGGTGGCATGGCCGTCCTGCTTCGGACGACTCTTGGCTCTCTGCTTAGGAAGTGGATCTACTTGATGCGGAACTCCTACGTCGTTATGTTCCTGCACACTCATCGGTGATGAGTACTTTCGAGCGGGGGAGGATTGATGGAGGCGACGACCCTCAACATGACGATGGAGGCGACGGCCCTCAACATGACGACGATGGTACTGGCATGCTTACGGATGATGGTGCATCTCCGATCAAAGACGCACGTCGCCGCGACAACCAATTTGATAGACGCCATCGCCACTACAATCTCCGCCCGCAGCGCCATAATAATTAATTAATACTTATAAATATTCTCTTATAAGTATTAATTAAATATTTGTATGTTTTGTTTAATTGCACTTTTGTTGTGACAATATTTAATTTATTTTATTGGGCTGCATGTAGCCGTTTCATTTTGTAAGCCTATAAATAGACCATTATATGGGATAATCATTCATTGAATGAAAATTTGAAATTTGAACTCCTAAAATTGGAATTCCCTCCTTCTTCTCTCTTCCTAGCCAAAAGAGGCATCCCCCCTCTCAAATTTTCGCCCCCCCCCCCCCTCCTTCTCTCTTCATTCTACCTTCTTCTTCCCTCTTGTTACCCCGCAACCTCCATGATTTCCCTCAACCCTCTCTCTACTAGTTGGCCATCATTGGAGGAGAAGATCCGATTGAAACAACAAAAGGCTTGGGTGATCTTCTACGACGCAAAGCGGAGAAGACGAGCGAGTTTATTCATTCTATTGGAGAACCTTCCGTTGAGTACAAAGGAGAGTGATCATTTCTAGTGGATCTAACATCTCGGATCTATTTTTCCGAGAGGGGTAACGAAACTTCTACTCAAGAGTTTTCTTTTTTTAGATCGTTTTGTGGTGGACGATTTTAGCGTGATTTTTCGAAATGAATAAAATTTCGCGGAGTTTTCTTTGATATATCTGTGTTTTTCGTTTGATTTTCCGAATAGTATCGAGAGGATTGGCGATCCTCGTTTTTTCTTGTTGGGGAAAGATCAACCGTTTGCGAATCAGGATTTTCTTGGTAGATCTTTCTTTGGTATAACATCGCTCGAACGGACGCGAACATTCGTCCTTTATTTAGCTTGATCGGATCTCGGCCTTTAGCTGTGGTTTGATCTCCAGCGGGTTGGCTATCCGTACGTTAGCGCGAAAGATAAATAAAAAATAATATTGTGCTGCTGCGTTTCGTTGTTGTGCGGAAAAGAGAGCGTGTGAGCGTGGCGAACGTAATCCTATGTCATCTGTGTAGGCTCTTAGGCTCTTTGCTCTACCCTCTCTCTAGACTTAGAAATAGAACCACTCAAGTGAAATGAGGGTTTTAAAGGCTCAATCCTGGGTATATCCCAGTAGGAACAACCCCCAACCGTCGGATCCCAAAATAAGGAAACGAACGTCTACGATTCGTAGCTGAAAAGTAAAACCTGGGCCGAACACGGCCTGCGACACGCCCGTGTCCAGGGCCGTGTCCCTCATTCGCCGTCAAATTCGACGCGTCTCGAAAAACACACGGGCATCCAACACGCCCGTGTTCGACCTGACATGTCTGTGTTCCCGGGCGTGTTCCCCCATCAACACAGGACCAACACCAACCCGAGACTCACACGGGTCTTGGACACGCCCGTGTCATATTCGACACGCCCGTGTCAAACCAGAACACGCCTGGGCTCCAGGCCATGTTCACTGTCTCGTCACTTAGTCGAGTGCAGTTCGTCGACCACCTGATACGGCCTTGGACACGCCCGTATCCTAGGCCGTGTTCCCTGTCTCGACACATCGTCGAGCGAAAATGTCGACCTCTCGGCCAAATCATCGACTCGAGCCTGACACGCCCTGAGACACGCTCATGTCCCAGGCCGTGTGCCCCCTGCCAAATTCCAAATTTGGCCCAAAACGTCTCCCGTCGCTCTTTTGAGTTTTGGGGCGTTACAACTCTCCCCCTCTTAAAAGAATTTCGTCCTCGAAATTACATAAATGAAAGAAACATAAAACTTAAACTATACCTGAGTGAAACAACTCCGGGTACTCCTCAAGCATAGTCTACTCTCGCTCCCAAGAGAGCTCCTCCCAACCGTAATTGTCCCAACGGACCTTGACCATCCTGATCTCTCTATTGCGTAGCCACTTGACTTTCGAGTCCTCAATACGTACGGGCTTGACCTTCATTGTCAACCCACTATCAACTGGCACTTGATCGACCGCGATCACTTGCGTAGGCTCTTGCACCGCCTTCTGTAGCACCGATATATATAATACATCATGTAGACCACTAATCTCCACTGACAGCTTCAACTGGTATGCTACTTCACCAATCTGCTCCAGAACCTCAAACGGTCCAAAGTATCTCGGGTTTAGCTTCTTCAATCGCCACACCCGTGAGACACCCTTGAATGGCTTGATCTTCAAGTACACCCAATCGCCAACAGTGAACTCCAGGTTCCTGTGCTTGGCATAATAGTACTTAGCCTGACGGTCCTGGGCGATTAGCAACCTCTCCTGAATGGTTCTCACCAAAGAAGTAGCATCCTCCACCTCTAGTCGCTTATACAACTTTGATTCACCCGTTTCCAACCAGGACAACGGCGTGCGACATTTTCTACCATAAAGGGCCTCGAAGGGCGTCATTTGAATGCTCGCCTGGTAGCTATTATTGTAAGCGAATTCCACCAAGTATAGGTGATCTTCCCATTGCTTTCCAAAGTCCAGGACACACATGCGAAGCATGTCTTCCATTGTCCTATTGACCCTCTCGGTCTGCCCATCCATTTGCGGATGAAAGGTTGTGCTAAAACTCAGCTTTGTTCCCAACATCTGCTGCACCATCCTCCAATCATTGGACATGAACCACCCATCTCGGTCACTCACGATGCTGCGGGGCATACCATGAAGCCGTACAATATTATCCACATATAGCTTTGCCAATTTCTCAACCGGATCATCCTTCCTATGCGGAATGAAATGCGACACCTTCGTTAGACGATCTACAACCACCCAAATGACGTCATTCCCCTTTATGACCTTGGCAATCCATGCACAAAGTCCATAGTAATGTCGTCGAACTTCCACTCCGGAATAAGCAAAGATTTCAAGAATCATCCTGGCTTTTGGCATTCCGCCTTCACCAAGGCGCAAGTTTGACATTTCGTCACGTAGAGCGCCACATCCTTTTTCAGTCCTGGCCACCAGAACAATTTCTTAACATCACGGTACATCTTCGTGCTCCCCGGGTGAATTGAGTATTTGGTATGATGCGCCTCGTACAACAATTCCACCCGCAAATTTCCCACGCTTGGGACGCACAGACGACCGTCTTTCCAAAGTAATCTGTCCTCCACAATGAATTGGGAATTTTACACATCCAGAGCCTCTATCATGAGTTGCTTCATGTGGACATCCATATCCAATGCCTGCCGAATCCGATCAGCCAGGTAATATTGGACTTCAGTCCAATTCAACACTGCTTCAGCACTTGATTGCTTATCAACGCAAAAGATCTCCAATGCCTCCAACTCCTGAACCAACAGCTCGTCATGGCTCGACAGCCAATTGGCTTGGGCTGGGGCCCGACGACTCAATGCGTCCGCCACCAAATTTCCCTTACCAGGCACGTAATGGATCTTGAATGTATAGTCCCCCAGGAACTCCATCCATCTATGCTGCCGCATGTTCAGATCTTTCTGATCAATCAAATACTTCAGGCTCTTCTGGTCGGTATAGATATCAACCCTTACCCCATACAAGTAGTGCCTCCACAGTTTCAAGGCAAAATTCACGGCCGCTAACTCCAAGTCATAGATCGGATAATTCCTCTCGTGCACTTTCAATTGTCTTGAGCCATACGCTATAACGCTTCCATGTTGCAGTAGCACGCAACCTAAACCACTGCCTAAAGTATCGCTATAAATCTCATAACCTTCGGTCCCACTCGGTGAACTCAACACAGGCGTTGTGGTAAACCGACATTTCAACTCCTCAAAAGCTCGCACGCACTCCGGCGTCCAAACGAACTTCTGCTCCTTCCTCGTCAAATTAGTGAGAGGTAACGCTATCCGCGAGAGGTTCTACACGAAGCGCCTATAATAGCCGGCAAGCCCCAGAAAGCTCCGGACTTCCGCTACCGTAGAAAGCTCAGGCCACTCTCATATCGCAACAATCTTCGCCGGATCCACTGCAATACCTTCCCCATTCACTATATGACCGAGGAACGCCACTAAGGACAACCAAAACTCGCACTTCGAGAACTTGGCGTACAATTGATTCCTCCTTAGCGTCTCCAAAACCAAATGAAGATGCCTGAAGTGATCTTCCTCACTCTGCGAGTACACCAAAATATCATCGATGAAGACGATCACAAAATGGTCCAAGTACTCCCTGAAGGTCCTGTTCATCAAATCCATGAACACTGACGGTGCATTCGTCAGCCCAAACGGTATGACCGTAAACTCGTAATGCTCGTATCTTGTACTAAACGTTGTCTTAGGGATATCACTCTCCCTTATCCTCAGCTGATAGTAACCAGACCTGAGATCCAACTTAGAGTACACCGTCGACCCGACCAACTGATCAAAAAGATCATCGATTCTTGGGATTGGGTACTTGTTCTTTTCCATTAGCTTGTTTAACTCCCGATAATTAATACAAAGTCTCAAGCTCCCATCCTTCTTCTTTACAAAGAGGACCGGTGCGCTCCAAGGAGACGAACTTGGCCGCACAAACCCTTGGTCCAACAACTCTTGAAGTTGCACCTTCAGCTCTGCCATTTCCTTATGCACTAGCCGATACGGAGATCGTGACACAGGCTTTGCACTTGGCACTAGCTCAATAGTGAAATTTATCTACCATTGAGGTGGGGCTCCAGGAAGATCGGCGGGGAACACATCAGGGTACTCAGCTACCACTGAAATACTATCCAACTTAGGCTTCGGCTTTGCAACCTCCACTAGTGTAAAGAACAGATCTGCACCAGCACGAACCTCCTTCACCACATGAAGAGCTGACATCAATGTCTTGCTCGACCCTTTCAAGCCCGTAAAAGTCGTCTCACGACTTGCTCCCAACTTGACTTCCTTGCGACCGCAATCAATATAGGCTTGCTACTCCGAGAGTCAGTCCATGCCAAATATAATGTCGAACTCCACCAACAGTAGTAACGACTCTTGCAGACCGAACTCTTCATTCCCAATGCGAATCTTAACACCGCAGATTTTATCCGCGCGCATCGAACACCCATTCGGTAACAAAATATCCAACTTGTCCTTCGCCATCGAAGAAGGTACTCCAATACGCGATATGAATCCTTCGGACAAGAAGAAGTGTGAAGCTCCCATATCAAATAGTGCTCTCGCCGGAAACTCACAAATCAAAACAAATCATGTCACCACATCCACTTGTTTGATGGCTTCCTGTTGGCCAAGATTATAAACCCTTGGTTGAGCCGGAGAATAATGGGACGCGGTTGACTCCACCGCCTTGCCCTTCTCTTCATAAGTTGCTCCTGGCTTCCTCTCGGACTTGGGACGTCCGCTCCAACAGTCATGGGCAAAGTGCCCCGGCTTCCCACAAGTAAAACATGCACCCGAGGTCCGACCCGTAGTCGCCCCAGAAGCACCGGAAGAAGGAGCTGGACCCGAAGTCCTAGCCTTCTTAAAGAACTTACGGTGCCCAGACTTTAAGTTAGCCGGCACCTTGAACTCAGTCCTCTTATCACCCAAGCTCTTCTTCCTTGAACATTCTTCATGTCCTTCTCCAAGGACCGGGCCATGTTGACCAAGGTCAAGAAACCCTGCGTCATCGGCCTCGAGAATAGTAGCCTTAAGTCATCTTTTAGACCTTCGTAGAAACGGTTGGTCTTAAGCTCCTCATCCACGATGGTGGAGCTAGCATACCGACCCAACCAAGTAAACTCGTGGAGATACTCATCCACGCTACTCTCTCCTTGTACCAACCTCTGAACTCATACTCCAAAGCTATCCTCTGAGTCGAAGAGAGGTACCTAGCCAATAACAGTCTCGAGAACTCCTCCATCGATGTCACAACCCGCATTTTCTCAATGGTAAAATCATATCAGAGTAAGAGAAAACACGTGCCGTGATGCCACGTCGTGCAGGGGATAACTGCACACGCTCAGGCAAAACTCCAGACATTACATTTTAAGGAAAATTGTTGATTCGATATGAAAGAAAATCAGTTACGAAGAATGGTCGTATCCCTCGGCCCGGTGGATCAGCTAGTCCACAGTTAAAACTATATTTATACGCAGCAGAAAATACTTCGGTTCAATTAAACTGACACCCTAAGTGAGCATAAGTGTCCCCGGGGGACGACTTACACGAGCATGACTCTAAGGTGAATATAATAGGTATGAAAAATAGTGTTTTACGTTGAGGAAAAAGATAGTGTCTTTGTTTTAGAAAACATGTTATGCATGAAGTACATATATTAATACTTTTAGATTTTTTAAAATATCTAACATGCAGCCTAGCATAAATCCTTCCCAGAAGCAAGTAACCAACCTCAAATAGGCAAAAACAGCAGTTTAAATTCATATTCAGCATCACAAAAGGCCACCAGTGGGCGCCAACAACCTGACACAAACCCACTGGCGAGTATGTATGTCTATACAGAAGAGTAAAGAGCTACCTCACAACAGACGGGGATCAGCAATCTCAGCTACCCTAGAGGCCACCAACAAGCCCCTCCAAAGAACTAGCCGCTGAACTGGCTACAACCTGGACCTGAGGCATTCAAGAAAAGAACACCTCAGCAAGGAAACATCAAAAGTAATTAGAGCGATAGGTTAATGAGCAATAAGATGAAGGGTTTACCAACCCGGCAACAAGCTGCTATAAGAAAAGAAAAAGGGAAAGGCAGCAAGAAAAGAGTACTGTCTATGACACCGCAGGGCACACCAAGGGTGAGCATTAAAACCAACATGCCCCACCAACAAAGCCTGCAACAGCATCAAGACATATACATATGCCAAAAGAAAGGGAAAGCATAAACAGGAAAGGGACTAACAGTCCTAACACGTGGGTAAGTGGCAGTGGTCAGACATGGGTCTGATTGTATAACTAGAATCAGACCCAAAAAGGGCTAAGGGGTCAAACAGTGGCAGCTTTAGGGTCCCACACACACCAACCCAAACCGGGGCAAAAGGCGGTGGCCACAGCTATCCACATAAAACCACCCCTCTAGAGGCCACCAAAACTCCACCACCTGCCACGACCCAAGAGTCGGCATGCAGAAAATAGTCGAACACCCAAAGCACCCCCCCCCCTAGGGAAAAAGTCAAGCTAACAATCCTAAGGAACTCACGAATTCAAGACAAAACGTCGGGTCCAACCGACGCGGCCTTGCACGCCCAACCTGAACCAACCCCGAGTCTACCTGACCCCAAGACAAGCGCAGCACCAGTGTCGACACGATGTGTCGACACCTCGACAAGCCGGTGTCGACACAAGGTGTCGACACAACCACGGCTAGTGTCGACACCAAGTGTCGACACTACAGAGGCCAGTGTCGACACAAGGTGTCGACACTGCCACGGCTGGTGTCGACACCAAGTGTCGACACTACAAAGGCCAGTGTCGACACAAGGTGTCGACACTACCACGGCTGGTGTCGACACCAAGTGTCGACACCTACTGCAGCCGGTGTCGACACAAGGTGTCGACACTGCCGCTGCTGGTGTCGACACCAAGTGTCGACACCACGACTGGCCGGTGTCGACACCAAGTGTCGACACCAAGACTGGCCGGTGTCGACACAACAGTGTCGACACCCCAATTGGCTATAGGAGCCAGATCCAGCAAACGACCAAAAACGGGAACGGGGAAAAAATCCTCTTCTCTCTCGAGCACGACCTCCATCGGCAATGGTACCTACTCGACCTAGACCGAACCAAAACTGCCCCTAATAGACGAAATCCCTCAGGAAAAACTGAGATTTACTGGACCTTCCTATACTGACCACGGCATGATCGGGAACAAGCCCTAGCTTACACCTCAGATCTAAACAAAAGAGATAAAAGATTAAATCAAAAGAAGGCAAAGATCAACTAGGCAAGGATGAGGGTACATCACTTGCCTCAATACCAGGAACTCGGTCGGCGGCCTCCCCCGCTTGCGGATCTGGCCGTAGGGCAGCAAGCTGAGGAGCAGAAAGAAGGCAGATTCCGGCGGGGGAAGTCCAGATCCACCCTCGAAACCGAAATCCGACCGCTAAATCTCCAGGAAAACGGCGTCCGAAGGCTAGGGTAGGCCGGCGACGCTCCTCCTCTCGCACAGGCGACGGGCGACAGCTTCTTCCAAACAGAGAAACAAGAAAAGCACCAAAAAGGAACCCAGCCCTAATCTGACCCAAGACTATATATCAGCAGTAATAATAAAAAAACAACAATACATAATATTCACTATTTACACCCAATATCAAAACAACCTGAAACCCGAAACTTCTCGGAAAAAGACGAAATTTACGCCGCAGCTAAAAACCCACGCTACGAACGCAACTACGAAGTCGAAATTAACATTCGACGAACAAAACCCGGGATAACACCTCCCGAAGCCAAAACACAAGCATTCCCTAAGAGGCCCAACCGAGTCATCAAAAGACTCCAGCTAGCTGGGGAATCTTGCTAACAGGCTACAAACAGGCTACACAGGGGACCCTAAGAGCTAAGACCACGCTCTACAACGGCAAAAAGCAGGAAATACGCCATCGTAACGCCAACCAATGATCAAACGAAGCACAGAAAACCCGGGGGCGCTACAGCCACTCCCCCTAAAAGAAAGTTTCGCCTCGAAACGTTACTCACAACACTCCTATAGAGAAGGAGAGAGAAAAAGTCGGGAAAGGGCTAAATAAACAACAAAATAGAACATACCAAGCGCAAGATCAGGGAAACAGATGAGGGTGAGCCTCCCTCATCGCCGACTCCAACTCCCAAGTCGCGCTTTCCACATCTTGATTTCTCCATAAAACTTTAACCATCGGAATAGTCTTCTTCCGCAACGCCCGAACTTGGGAATCCAAAATACGAACAGGCACCTCTACATAAGAAAGATTCGGCTCCAACTGAGGCACAGAATCCAAAACCTGCCTGCCATTTACCACACATTTTCGCAGCTGACTGACGTGAAAGACATCGTGCACGCCAGGGAAATTTGCGGGCAAAGCCAGCCTGTAGGCTGATACCCCAATCCGCTCAACAATCGGAAACGGCCCCACGTACCTCGGGTCCAACTTCCTATTCTTGCCAAACCGCTTGACTCCAATCAACGGGGAGACCTTTAAGAACACCGAGTCCCCCACAGTAAATTCCAAGTCCGATCTACGCCGATTGGTGTTCTTCTCATATCTTTCCTGGGCTATCTGAAGCTTTTCCCGAATAAGCTTTACGGCAGTCTCCATCTCCTCAAGCGCTTCTGGACCCAACAAATGTCCCTCGCCAAGCTCAGCCCAAAATAAGGGAGTCCTGCAGCGCCTCCCATACAAAGCTTCAAAGGGAGCCATTTGCAAGCTTTCTTGGTAACTGTTGTTATATGCGAATTCCATAAACCGCAAGCGCTCATCCCACGCTCCTCCGTGGTCCAGAATATAACATCGGATCATATCTTCCACAATCTGATTTACTCGCTCTGTCTGACCATTGGTCTGCGGATGATAAGCTGTGGAATATCTCAAATCTGTACCCAACCCTTCTTGAAGGCTCTTCCAAAAACGAGACATGAACCTGGAGTCTCGATCTGATATGATACTTACGGGTACACCATGCAATCTGACAACCTCTTCCAGATACAGCTCGGTTATCTTCCTCATCGGATAATCGATCTTAAATGGCACGAAATGAGCGCTCTTCGTCAATCTGTCTACAATTACCCAAACTGAATCATGCCCCTTAGGAGATCTCGGTAAACCGGTAATGAAATCCATCGAGATACTCTCCCACTTCCACATCGGAATCTCCAAGGGAGTCAGCTTGCCACCAGGCCTCCCATGGTCGGCTTTCACGCGCCTGCAAGTGAAACACTTTGAAACAAATCTGGCTATGTCCTTCTTCATCCCGTACCACCAGGCAATCTGTTTTAAATCATGATACATCTTGGTAGACCCTGGATGGTAGGCAACACTAGATCCGTGGGCGTCTCTGCACACCATATCTCGGATATCTCCAACTGCGGGGACGCAAAACCTGCCACGGTACTTCAAGGTACCCGCATCATCTATAGAAAAATCTGGTAATTCACCCTTCTTAGCTCGAAGATACAAATGCAGAAGATCGGGATCGTCCTTCTGATGCAGTCTCGTAAGCGAAATCCACAAAGGTTCTGCTATTGCTATACTACTCTGCGAGTCACAGCTTCCCACGGTAATGTCCATCAACAGAAACTCTTCCACTAGACGCTCGGCGGAGAGATTAAAGATCTTACCTGGCTTCCGACTCAGGGCATCAGCCACCACATTTGCTTTGCCTGGATGATACTGAATTTCAACATCATAGTCGGCCACGTACTCCAACCACCGCCGTTGGCGCAGATTCAATTCTTTCTGAGTGAAGACATACTTCAAACTCTTATGATCCGTGAAAATCTTGCACTGCGCGCCATATAGCAAATGCCTCCACAATTTCAGCGCATAGATCACAGCTGCAAACTCCAGGTCGTGCGTAGGGTAATTCCTCTCGTGAGTCTTGAGCTGCCTCGACCCGTACGCAATCACCTTTCCACCCTGCATCAAAACGCAACCCAGACCGACATGCGACGCATCCACATAAATATCATACTCACGGCCCTCCGTGGGCAAAGACAAAATCGGAGCCGAACATAGCCTTCTTTTTAGTTCCTCAAAAGCCTTCTCACACTTGTCATCCCATATAAAGGCTACATTCTTCTGCGTCAACTTGGTCAACGGCGCGGACAAGGTAGAGAAGCCTTCTACAAATCTTCTATAATAACCCGCCAAACCCAAGAAGCTTCTGATCTCTTTGGGGGTAACAGGTCTCGCCCAATCCATGACAGCAGCGATCTTCTCTGGGTCCACCGATATTCCCTCCTTATTAATCACGTGACCTAGAAAAGAAACATGAGGCAACCAAAATTCACATTTGCTAAGCTTGGCGTACAACTTATGGTCCCTCAGAGTCGCCAAGACCAGGCGTAAATGTCGATCATGCTCCTCTGCATCCTTAGAATACACCAAAACATCGTCTATAAAGACAATCACGAACTTATCTAGAAAATCCTTGAAAACTCTGTTCATTAAATCCATAAAAGCTGAGGGCGCATTAGTCAAACCGAATGACATAACTAAAAACTCAAAATGCCCATGACGAGAGCGGAACGCCGTCCGCGGAACATCTGATTCCCGAATCCTCAACTGGTGATAGCCCGAACGAAGATTTATCTTGGAAAACACGGCACAACCTCGCAGTTGGTCAAACAAATCGTCGATTGGCGGCAAAGGGTACCTGTTCTTAATAGTAACCTTGTTCAGCTCTCTATAGTCGATGCATAACCTCATCGACCCATCCTTCTTTTTAACGAACAGCACTGGTGCACCCCAAGGCGAAAAACTTGGCCTTATAAAGCCCTTTTCCAACAACTCATCCAGCTGAATCCGCAACTCTTCCAGCTCTCGCGGGGCCATCCGGTACGGCGCCTTAACGATAGGACGCGTACCTGGCTCCAAATCTATTACAAACTCGACATCTCGATCGGGTGGAAGACCGGGAAGGTCGTCTGGAAACACATCAGAAAAGTCACGCACCACAGGAATTTCTTCCAAACGGGGCTTACTAACAATCGACCCTACCAAAGAAACCACACAGGCAAAACAGCCAGAAACAAGCAACTTTCGAGCACGCACCGCAGAAATGATTGGAGACTCCTGTAGAGAATACCCATAAACGCTCCCTGGCTGACCGTTGTCTTTGACGAAGTCCAAGCGCTTACCCTTGCACTGGATCACAGCATCGTACCTTGACAACCAGTCCATGCCCAAAATAACGTCGAAGTCCTCCAGGTCAATCACCATCAAATCTGCCTTGGCAAGGAAATCTCCCAACAAAATTGGACAATCTAGGACACCCAGGTCCGCAACCACAGAGTCGCCGGAGGGGAACTTAACGCAGAAGGCACCACCAACACGATCTAGGCCCAGACTGAACCGCTCCACAAAGGCTTTAGCCACAAACGAGTGGGTAGCGCCGGAATCGAAGAGAACGCGCGCCCAGCGGTTCTTTACCTTAAATCGCCCTACGAATTGCATACGCATCTAAGGCAACAAGGGCCAAAATGAAACTACAACCAAAAAGGGAACGTAACGAAACGACTGGAGAGGAGTCGAACCTGAGATAACCTGGGTCGAGGTCTGCGCTTCGTCTGCCGAGAGCACATTCAGCTTTCCTTTTCCTTTATCCACTTGCTGAGGCGGTGGCAGAGCCTGGAGGGGAACTGGCTGCAGAATAGACTGGGTCTGAGGGCACCTTGTCTTGAGATGACCCTTCTGGCCGCACTGAAAACAGACCTTATCTTTTAACCAACAACGGGCAGCCTCGTGCCCCTTCCTTCCACACAAGGCACACACCAAGTCTCCCCTGGAGGTACCCTGAATCGCGTGCACCTGTTCCTTCTTCTGCGCTCCCATCCTTTTGAAGCACTTCTCAAAGGGGTGGCCTGGCCGGCCACAAAAGCTACAAATCTCTTTGACCTCCTTCCATGCGACAGCATCAGGTTCCTGAGGGCTCTTCCCTCCACCGGACTTCCGCTTATCTTTCCTTAACTGCTGGCCTCTATTCTTGGCATTCTCAATGGCCTCAACTCTCAAAGCAGCTTCAACCGCACTGGCGTAACTGACTGCTCCATAAGCATTCGCTAACTGCTGTATGTCGCTTCTTAATCCACCCAGGAATCGCTTAACTCGGTCTGCCTCAACACTCACCAGACCCGGAGCAAACCGACTCAACTTACTAAACTCAATCTCATACTCACTAACCGTGAGTTTCCTCTGCTTTAAGTGAAGAAAGTCGTTCATTAGCCGGTCCCGTTCGACTGAAGGCAGAAACTTACTTAACAACAGCACCTTAAATGACTCCCAAGTGCAACCTGCCACTAAGCTCTCTTTCTCCCTCAGCCACCAATTCTTTGCTAAGCCCTTGAGCTGGTAGGCAGCGAGCATCACTCTCTGTTCGTCCGTAATCCCTGAGTACGAGAACATTTCCTCAATGGTAATCAGCCAGTCATCCAAAATCATGAAATCGGCCTGTCCATCATAGGTAGGGGGTCTCAGCCGCTGAAACTGGGATATGAACGCCATCTCCGGGGCACTACAACCAAAGGCACGGGAGGAGCAGGAGGGGCAGGGACAGCTACCCCCTCTGCGGGGTCCTGAGCTCTCGGGGGCTGCCCCGCCACCACAGCTACAAGGGACTGAATCTGAGCCTGCATAGCCACTACCTGCCTCGATAACTCCTCATTACTCTGTCGCAAGCTTTCTACCAACGCATCGCTCTGCGCTCCTGACGTCTCACCCTCGGACTGGGGGGTCGATCTCGTCGCAGGACGTCTCGCCATCCTAAAATCGCACAAACTTTAGACAAATCCTAGCCCATCAACTAGAACAAAACTACCCGGTACGGACAAACACACTTGGATATGAACTTCAACTGCAAAACTTGCTCTGGGAGTCGTTTTCACCATGATGATGTTATGCTTATCCTAAGATGGTTCACCACCATCATACTAACTCAGGTGCCTAAACCATGAATGCATGTATTTATTCTTTTTGACTCAAAACCATGTGTGTACATATGTCATCTTGCAAATCTTTAGCTTGGCACGTTGTGCTTATGAAATGATATGCTATGCATGATGTGCTATGCATTCTAAAAAGGCCTTAGTGCATGCCATGGGCGGTGTACACATGAAAATGTTATGCATCCCATACTACATAACATTCCCATATAACGAGAAAAGAAAACGTGCTAGCCGCATTCATGTGGTGAGGTTATGCATCCCATACTACATAACCCTCACATGTTGCCTCCTATGGTGGATCCATATACAAACACATATTATGCATCCCATACTACATAATATGCCCTGTATACTTCTTTATGCTCATGAGTGTAGTGTTCGTGCTTCGGCCAAGACGTGCTGATGACATATCGGTGTGTGAATGGTATGATGCTAAACACTAATGCAGACAAGGGAAAGGTTGCCCAACCATTTGTCAAGCAACCTCCCTCTGATACCAACTGTCACAACCCGCATTTTCTCAATGGTAAAATCGTATCAGAGTAAGAGAAAACACATGCCGTGATGCCACGTCGTGCAGGGGATAACTGCACACGCTCAGGCAAAACTCCAGACATTACATTTTAAGGAAAATTGTTGATTCGATATGAAAGAAAATCAGTTACGAAGAATGGCCGTATCCCTCGGCCCGGTGGATCAGCTAGTCCACAGTTAAAACTATATTTATACGCAGCAGAAAATACTTCGGTTCAATTAAACTGACACCCTAAGTGAGCATAAGTGTCCCCGGGGGACGACTTACACGAGCATGACTCTAAGGTGAATATAATAGGTATGAAAAATAGTGTTTTACGTTGAGGAAAAAGATAGTGTCTTTGTTTTAGAAAACATGTTATGCATGAAGTACATATATTAATACTTTTAGATTTTTTAAAATATCTAAATGCAGCCTAGCATAAATCCTTCCCAGAAGCAAGTAACCAACCTCAAATAGGCAAAAACAGCAGTTTAAATTCATATTCAGCATCACAAAAGGCCACCAGTGGGCGCCAACAACCTGACACGAACCCACTGGCGAGTATGTATGTCTATACAGAAGAGTAAAGAGCTACCTCACAACAGACGGGGATCAGCAATCTCAGCTACCCTAGAGGCCACCAACAAGCCCCTCCAAAGAACTAGCCGCTGAACTGGCTACAACCTGGACCTGAGGCATTCAAGAAAAGAACACCTCAGCAAGGAAACATCAAAAGTAATTAGAGCAATAGGTTAATGAGCAATAAGATGAAGGGTTTACCAACCCGGCAACAAGCTGCTATAAGAAAATAAAAAGGGAAAGGCAGCAAGAAAAGAGTACTGTCTATGACACCGCAGGGCACACCAAGGGTGAGCATTAAAACCAACATGCTCCACCAACAAAGCCTGCAACAGCATCAAGACATATACATATGCCAAAAGAAAGGGAAAGCATAAACAGGAAAGGGACTAACAGTCCTAACACGTGGGTTAAGTGGCAGTGGTCAGACATGGGTCTGATTGTATAACTAGAATCAGACCCAAAAAGGGCTAAGGGGTAAAACAGTGGCAGCTTTAGGGTCCCACACACACCAACCCAAACCGGGGCAAAAGGCGGTGGCCACAGCTCTCTACATAAAACCACCCCTCTAGAGGCCACCAAAACTCCACCACCTGCCACGACCCAAGAGTCGGCATGCAGAAAATAGCCGAACACCCAAAGCACCCCCCCCCCCCCCGAGGGAAAAAGTCAAGCTAACAGTCCTAAGGAACTCACGAATCCAAGACAAAACGTCAGGTCCAACCGACGCGGCCTTGCACGCCCAACCTGAACCAACCCCGAGTCTACCTGACCCCAAGACAAGCGCAGCACCAGTGTCGACACGATGTGTCGACACCTCGACAAGCCGGTGTCGACACAAGGTGTCGACACAACCACGGCTGGTGTCGACACCAAGTGTCGACACTATAGAGGCCAGTGTCGACACAAGGTGTCGACACTGCCACGGCTGGTGTCGACACCAAGTGTCGACACTACAAAGGCCAGTGTCGACACAAGGTGTCGACACTGCCACGGCTGGTGTCGACACCAAGTGTCGACACCTACTGCAGCCGGTGTCGACACAAGGTGTCGACACTGCCGCTGCTGGTGTCGACACCAAGTGTCGACACCACGACTGGCCGGTATCGACACCAAGTGTCGACACCAAGACTGGCCGGTGTCGACACAACAGTGTCGACACCCCAATTGGCTACAGGAGCCAGATCCAGCAAACGACCAAAAACGGGAACGGGGAAAAAATCCTCTTCTCTCTCGAGCACGACCTCCATCGGCAATGGTACCTACTCGACCTAGACCGAACCAAAACTGCCCCTAATAGACGAAATCCCTCAGGAAAAACTGAGATTTACTGGACCTTCCTATACTGACCACGGCATGATCGGGAACAAGCCCTAGCTTACACCTCAGATCTAAACAAAAGAGATAAAAGATTAAATCAAAAGAAGGCAAAGATCAACTAGGCAAGGATGAGGGTACATCACTTGCCTCAATACCAGGAACTCGGTCGGCGGCCTCCCCCGCTTGCGGATCTGGCCGCAGGGCAGCAAGCTGAGCAGCAGAAAGAAGGCAGATTCTGGCGGGGGAAGTCCAGATCCACCCTCGAAACCGAAATCCGACCGCTAAATCTCCAGGAAAACGGCGTCCGAAGGCTAGGGTAGGCCGGCGATGCTCCTCCTCTCGCACAGGCGACGGGCGACAGCTTCTTCCAAACAGAGAAACAAGAAAAGCACCAAAAAGGAACCCAGCCCTAATCTGATCCAAGACTATATATTAGCAGTAATAATAAAAAAACAACAATACATAATATTCACTATTTACACCCAATATCAAAACAACCCGAAACCCGAAACTTCTCGGAAAAAGACGAAATTTACGCCGCAGCTAAAAACCCACGCTACGAACGCAACTACGAAGTCGAAATTAACATTTGACGAACAAAACCCGGGATAACACCTCCCGAAGCCAAAACACAAGCATTCTCTAAGAGGCCCAACCGAGTCATCAAAAGACTCCGGCTAGCTGGGGAATCTTGCTAACAGGCTACAAACAGGCTACACAGGGGACCCTAAGAGCTAAGACCACGCTCTACAATGGTAAAAAGCCGGAAATACGCCTTCGTAACGCCAGCCAAAGATCAAACGAAGCACAGAAAAATCGGGGGCGTTACAATCGAGACGTCTGTAAGTTGCCTACCTCTCAATAGATGCAGCTCCAAACCCTCCCTCCACAGCCTAGCGTCTCCATCCAACAGGAACGTAGCTATTGTGGTCATCTGCCACTCCTCCGTCTCCGTCGCTGTCAAGACTCTCTTCACACGGGAGAGCCAGTCTTCAGCTTGAGATGGGGTTCCCAACCCCGAGAATACCGGAGGATTAAAGCTCATGACATGTTTGAGCTTTCTCTCGGTTGCCCTCCTTGGCACCAACGGCTCCACTACTACCTTCTCCACTCTTCTCGGCTCAACCTCTGGAAGAGGTACCTGCTCCATCGCAGGAGCGGGCTGCTGCATTTGCCTTGCAGGCTGTGCATTGATCATGGCAAACACTGCTTCGGCCACCAATCGTATGGTCTCAGCTGATGGAGGTATTGCAGGAGCATCATTTGGTGCACTACTAGCCTCAAAACCTCGGCGTTCCGACGGCCTAGCAACGCTTCTGGTCACCTATAGTGGTATAAAACATCGTTAAGAGACCAAACAAAATTGCAAAACGCAATTATAGGAACGCGCGGGTTCCTCAAACACGTATATTTTTCATTCCTAAGTGGACATTCATGGGTTCTTTTGCTGTTATAACGATGACGCACACACATGTGCTCACCACCCCTTAAAAGAATTCGCCCACGAATTCATTTTAAGCCGGACCGAAACCAGTAGTCTGATACCAAATTGTAATACCCCTTATCCGTCACATAGCATATAAAGTAGGTCCGGCCGGGGCCTGACGCCATATACCACAGACAGACCGGGTGGTTACTCAATGGAAACCATCCAACCAATCCAACGTCCTACACAGAGTCACTCTAGCAGAAGCAATTTTATTACTTGCAATAATAAAGAACTCAACACTAGCATGAATGCCCACTAATACGCCAAAAGGAATGAAGTACAAATACATAAGTACTAGCCTTATAATTATTTTCCTCAAATTACATGTCTTCAAACCTCGGCACGCAGGCCGGCCATACATGAATAAAATAAAACACTCAAAATTAGGCCTTCGAAGGCCGGCTCAGCAACTTGGGCTTTAGCCCGCTATTAACCGCTCGGCTGCGCAGCACCTGCAAGCACAATCCACCGCAACGGTGGCAAACCAAAGCAACGGTCAGCAATGCTGACCAAATTATAATGATCCCGCCCTCAATTCGGGGCGCCGATGCTCCTTCCTTGTATTTATTAGCATAACCAAGCAGTATATAAATACATTGCATCACAGGCGTTGGCACGCACGGCCACACGCCCCGTGCTCTCAGGGCACATTCTCGGTGATCACGATCAAAGTCCGCCGACTCACCACCGCCCCCAGGACGGCAATATCTCGTGAGCAATTTGGTCTTTCTGGCCACTGCCTAAGACCCTCCATCTATGCCAACAGTAAGTGCCAAGTAACTTTATGTCTCTTTAACCGAACGACATAGATCGGGTACGCTTCCACCTGACCCGTTGCTCACACTACAACGTCAATTAAGTCGTCTGCGCGAGTTAAGCTTCCCCGAGTCCCGTATCTCCCATACAATCACATAACCTAGTTATGTTCAGGTTGGCTCCCAGGCTACCATGTTGGCAGAACCACGCATCTGCCCAGGTTTCCGAGTGCACCTTGAAGTTAATCCTCAAGGCTCCCTGTTGCAATCTACCATGTAGAAACCCGAAAAACAAACATTCGCACGGAGTCTTCTCCGGCCATTTATGCAATGCAATATCACCGATCCAGACCAACTTGTCCGAGTAGGCTTCACACATCATGCCTATATCCGTTCTCGATTACGCACTCTACATGTACACAACGGGGACTATTCATGTCTACCCGAAGGAACGCCCTAAACTCACCGCAAACTCGCGAGAGCGGGCTTCCGTATGCAAAAGAAGTAGAGCTTCACATGCTCAAGTAGAGAATCGTTACCCTAGCGTTCTTCCTTGGCGTCATGGAAATGTAAGCGGATGAAAAGCACCGCACTCTCCTTGCCTCTGTAGATCAGAAATCGGTTCGCGATTTGGAGCTCCGAAGCTCCGTCGGTGACTGGATCTAGGCTTCTTCTTCCTCCTTTGCTCTCCTCTATCTAGACTTAGAAAGAGAACCACTCAAGTGAAATGAGGGTTTCACAGGCTCAATCCCGGGTATATCCTAGTAGGAACAACCCCAACCGTCGGATCCCAAAATAAGGAAACGAACGGCTACGATTCGTAGCTGAAAAGTAAAACCTGGGCCGAACACGGCATGCGACACGTGATGATTTTTTTTGCTAACAAGTAATAATTCAATGTGATTTCATTCTACATTCTAATACAATTATGTAGATGGACTTAACTAGATTGAATTAGCATTCAGGCAAGCGCACCTATCAATCGTAATATATGAGAAATCTACATCTCGTGTCGTATTCCACAGGGTCGTTTCAACTATTCGTACTCACCCTCCCTTTATTTTCATACCTCTAAACAAAAGTGATATTTAAACTACATTAACCTAACTATGACCAATTGGATGATTCAGTGTTGGAGAAATAAAAATGATAACAACATGAAGCTTTTAAATAATTACATGAACAAATCCATTTATCAATTCAATTCTAAGCGATCATGACATGAAAAGAGTGTTACATTTGTGCAATGTAAAGGTTAATTTTTCATCAAAATTCTCTCTCGAGCA
Organism: Platanthera guangdongensis; assembly: GCA_039583875.1. NCBI lineage: Eukaryota > Viridiplantae > Streptophyta > Magnoliopsida > Asparagales > Orchidaceae > Platanthera > Platanthera guangdongensis. The sequence continues at coordinate 21,647,227 of CM077160.1, read as the reverse complement.
ATTCCAAATCTAAACCTAAGATAGTAAATTTTCTCTCGAACAATTCACAACACTCAAGTTCGCATTAAACAAATTACCTTTATTACTACATAAATTCATGAATTCTATCTCTAAATTAACATGAATCTTTTTATTCGTGTTCTAATTTTCCAAACAGAATATCTCTCGATCATAAAGTTTGAATTACAAAGGGAATTATCATCACAATATGAACATACCAAAAGCATTGCAAATAACCAAATTCTCAATCTATCCAATTGCAAATTTTGTAAAATAAATAAGTAATTCAAAGGGATGATTAAACTCTTTGTTTGATTGCATAAACACAAATAAAATACTACAAATATAACATAAACAAGGTGATACATGATTACTAGAATGTTCAAAGAAAAATTCATGCAAATTAAAACATAAATTGAAGATGGATCATCAAGAGAAAGGAAGGATTCAAAGGGTTAATGATTAAATAAAATTACATATGAAATACCCTTCAATCCTCCTTGTCTTGGATGCTCCTCTTCGGCCTCCAGCAGTTCTCCAATCCAGAAATGATCCAAAAGTTCTCTACAAATTTTTCTACAGGAAATTTATAGTTCCCTTGCAAACAGGTCGGACACGGGGTCACACACGGCCGTGTGGCAGGCCGTGTGGACGGTTCCTAAGCGGTTCCTGGGCGGTTCCCCACGAGAAGGCGTGTCTGGTCGTGGGCCGTGTTAGATGACACGGGTAGGGACACGGCTGTGTGGTCGGCCGTGTTCCCCAGACACGGGTTGGTCGGCAGCCGTGTGCAAAGATGACACGGGTATGCACACGGGCGTGTGCCATACCGTGTGGGTTCCAGCGTCTGCGCCAAATTCTTCAGCTCCAGGTGCATAGGACACGGGTAGGCACACGACCGTGTGTCTGGCCGTGTGCACCAAATTTTCGTCCTGTCATCAGCCATGTTGACTCCGTGAACTCCTCTGTTTGCTCCGAGACTTTTAGGTCCATTGGTTGGCATTACCTGCAATTGAAAAATGATAGACTCAGTAAATGGTTTATTATAAGAACTGCCAAAGACTTCTAAATACGCTCTTCTATCTATGATACGACAATTTCTTTGCTATTATCATGAAATCAACACAAAAGGGGCAGGAAATGGTAGATATGATTACAATTATGATAGTAAAAAGCCTATCATAATCGTACTCATCAAATACCCCCAGACTTAGATGTTTGCTTGTCCCTAAGCAAACTAATTCAAACACCTGGGTTACCATTAAATAATTTTGCCTCCACACACTGGTTGCTATGAATTTAAGAGAACTTTGGTGATGTAATCGCATAGGAAATAATTTAGCAGACTTTTCTAAATATAAATTTATCTTAAAATTCCTCTAGTATATCATTTTAACTATCTTTCACTCGCTTTTAGAAATAAAAGTATAGTCATCTTTAACAAATATGAGGAGAAAATAACAATCTCTATAAAATACGTATTAGCATTTCAAAACTTATAAGTACTCTTACTGATAATCATGAGCTTACCCTTTTTACACCCTCATCACAGCACAATTTAGAATTAGTAAGGTTGGATCCTTAGGACTTGAATTTTGGTGTAGCCTTTTTGGCTAGGATAGAAGATTAAAGGTGAGGTAATGAAGGATAAGTTTGATGAATTTTTCACACCTAAATCTTGATTGAGCCTTATGTTGGAAGATACCTTAACATATTTCAATTTTTTGTAAACACCCCCAGGCTTTGCAATTTGTATATTTCCCATATTTTGAAGGGTACTCTATTTTTATATATATATTTAACCAAGGGACCATAGTAGGGATCATTCCAAGTGGGTGCAAGTATACACGCACTCAGGCCACATATCACTATGTCTTTTTTTTTGGGGTTCAAAGTAGGGATCATTCCAAGTGGGTGCAAGGATACACGCACTCAGGCCACATATCACAATGAACAAATCATTCCAAGCAGGCATCAATGATAGGTGTGCTAATAGGTAAGGATTTGGCCTTGGTGAATTTAAATAGTAAAGCATCAAAAGGATGGGAATTAGGTTCAAATTGGGTGTGCAAGGGTATCATGTTAAAGGTGTTGGGATAACAAGGCTCAAGCTATCCAATAGGAGGCCTAAGTCATTTCCGCCCTTACTAATTAACTTATGTAATGTTTTGAGGAATGCTAGAGGGTGAGTCCTAGACATCAATATGGAGTAATTTTTAATTTTAAAACCCTAATACCAAATTATGAAAATGTTACACTCATCGACTCACTTTATTATAGATAAATATATTTTCTAAAATAGAGTGTTGGATAGTTACTAATATAGAGGAGTAATCTTAAAATTAAATTATATAGAGAAAATTAAGCTAACAAAAATTTCTATGCTTAATTACGAAATCAACAAAGTTGAATACTTTATGAGTCTACATCAATTCATTTTAATCAGTGTGCGGAGGTAAATTAAATATTTATAATCCCACATGAATGAATAATGAGAGCTTAAAAGATCAACAAAATTTGTAGGGGGAGGTATAACAAACTTGAGTATTATGATAGGCAGATTAGGATCAATTGTAACCACATGAATAACCATTCTACCCCCAGACTTAAATTTTGCAATGTCCTCAGTGCAAATTAAAAAGCGAACATAGAGTAATTTCATGTTGATAAAAAAAACTGATATCATGATAAGTAGAAGAGCACAGTACAGAAACAGGAGCTGTAATAGAATGCACTGATATATAATAGTCGACAGAACAGAATACACTGATATATAAAAAAAAAATTTTACAAGATACGATACATGAAGATAGCACTACAACGATACATATCAGAAGTACTCATGGTGGCCTGTCGAATCATCCGGGAAGGAAGGCGGTGCTGGAGCTGGCGGCTGGCGAGGGGCGATCCCAAGGTGGTCTCTAATCTGTGTGAGGAGATCCTTAATTTCTTGATGTTCCTCCTTAATTTCCTGAAAGCGTGGCGAGAGCTCGGTGTCGAAATACTGACGGAACTCGCGCGAGTATCGTGACTGAGGTGGAGGAGGTGCAGTAGACGACTCGCCATGAGCGTAGGTGGAACGGGGTGGAGGCACCAATGGCTCGTCGAGGTCAGGGTCTATCTCATCATCACTGTCGGCCTATACATGCGGTCCACGTCGAGCAATAGAATATATAACCCCTCCCCGGCCCTGACGGACGGTGACGAGGCGGAGGGCGCGAAGACTAGCCATCGTGATAGGCACGGTCTTTGCAACCACTGTCATCTGGGGGAGGGCTAAAAAGATGCCCATATTCTTCACGAGGCGAGTAATATAGGGTGCTACGCAAATAGACCCTATACGAGGGGTGTCAGCCTGATGAAGAATAAACTGGGCTAGAAGATAACCGAGATGTAGAGGATATCGTGATGTCATGCTGTAGAGGTATAACAGATCCTGCCTACTAACAACTCTGGAGCTTTCGCCCCGACCGCTCAACGTGTGGCTGAGTAGATGGTGGATGTAATGGAGGGCGGGGGAAATCAATTTGGATGCCTTAGATCTCTTGGCCTCGTAGGTGCCAGTGTCAAAAGAAATTTGGCGCCAAATAGCACCGGCCATATCGCGGTTGGGGAGATCGTAGTGGAGTTCGGGGTAGGCAGCACTGAAAAGGAACGACTCCTCATACACCCCTAAGTATTGGGTGAATTGGAGCATGGTGAGTGTATAAAATGTGCCACCCACTCGAAATGAAACTATCCCCTCGGGCGCGTGCGGTGCGTCAATGAAATTAGGCCTAAAGCTGGAATAAAATGACGAAAGGAACTCTAAGGTAAGTTCCCTAAAGCCTAATTCCTCTATGGCAAAAAATTGATTCCACCCTGTTACAGAAATCAGCCCCCTGACATCTCCTGCTAGGTTTATCTCCTCAAGTACGCTCCAATCAATCATGCGTATGTCTTGAAATTTTTTAGATTGCAAGCGGTTGAAGAGGGCGGTGTGCGACGCATCTGTGAAAATTAGCGGAGCAGCGGCATCCCGCCTCTCCGTGGAGACTTGTAATTCCGGTCGGCGACGGCGACCTCCACTTCTTCCGGAAGACATAATGTAGACGGGGAGAATACGAGTAAAGGGGGAAAAGAATTGGAGAAAATGGTGCTTCTGAGGTCAGGCCAAGGGAGGAATTTGTGCTGGGAGAGGGTTTGGAGTGAGCATGGAAGATCAAAGACACGGCCCCTATTTATACATGTTGAATATGGGTTTGCACACGGGCATGTGCGAACCCGTGTTAGGGAATCTTTAGCCTCGTGGAACACGGGTGCGTCGGTCCGTGTAAAATAATGGAACACGGGTGCGCACACGGCCGTGTGTGCACCCGTGTTAGGGGATCCGATGCTTCGTGGAACACGGGCCTGCCTCGGTCCGTGTGGTCAAACTGACTGGGGACAGCGCGTCAGGTGGACACGAGCGACAACACGGCCGTGTGTCGCCCCGTGTCGCAGCTGGCACGGTACATAAACACGGGTAGGTGGGTGACACGGCCGTGTGGACTACGACACGCCCGTGTTCGGTGTCTCGACACATCGGTCTCCACTCATCTAATTCGTTAAGTTGAAGTTTACGCTTCTCTCCTATAGAACTAGCGTCAAAATTTAAGGAGCGTATTGCCCAATATGATTTGTGTTCTAATTCTATAGGTAGGTGACAAGATTTACCGTAGACTAATCTAAAGGGGGTGGTCCCTATAGGTGTTTTGTAGGCGGTCCTATAAGCCCACAAACAGTCGTTAAGTTTCCTAGACCACTGCTTCCTATTCCCTTCTATAGATTTTTCTAAGATTCTCTTAAGCTCTCTATTGGAAACTTCAACTTGTCCACTAGTTTGAGGATGATACGGAGTGGCTATCCTATGTGTAACTCCATATTTTTCCAATACTTTGTCTAGTTGTCGATTACAAAAGTGTGAACCCCTATCGCTAATAAGTGCGCGTGGTGTGCCAAATCGTGCGAATAAGGATTTCAAAAATCTAATTACAACCCTACTATCATTAGTAGGCAAAGCTTGCGCTTCAACCCACCTTGATACGTAATCTACAGCTACCAAAATATATTTATTTACAAAAGAAACTGGGAATGGTCCCATAAAATCTATACCCCACACATCGAATACCTCACATTCAAGAATAAATATTTGAGGCATTTCATGTAATTTAGAAATATTACCTACTTTTTGGCAAGAATCACATGAAAGCACATACCTTTGGGCATCCCTGAATAGAAGGGGCCAATAAAAACCGGAATCAAGAACCTTTTTAGCGGAGCGATTCGCTCCATAGTGACCACCAGCATGACCTGAATGACACTGCTCCAAAATCTTCCAACCTTCCTCCGCTGATACACACCTTCTTATAACAGAATCTGCACATATCCGAAAAAGAAAAGGGTCCTCCCAAAAGTAATATTTCAAGTCAGAGAAAAATTTCTTTTTCTGCTGATATGAAAAGTCTTTTGGAAGGACCTTAGCCACAAGATAGTTTGCATAATCTGCAAACCATGGATAATCTAGATGTATATTGGTAGATATGGCAAATAATGATTCCTCAGGAAATGTATCAGAAATTTCAGACTCATCTAACATTGATCGTAGTGGGTTTTCTAAACGTGAAAGATGATCTGCCGCTAAGTTTTCTGCTCCTCGTTTATCCCTAATTTCTAGATCAAATTCTTGTAGAAGAAGAACCCATCGGATTAAACGAGGCTTTGCTTCCGCTTTGGCTAGCAAATATCTAAGTGCAGAGTGATCCGTATAAACTACCACTTTGGACAATGTTAAATATGGTCTAAATTTATCAAAGGCGAATACCACTGCTAGGAGTTCTTTTTCAGTAGTTGTATAATTCTCCTGTGCATTATTAAGTGTTTTACTAGCATAATATATTGGGTGAAAATGTTTGTTTCGGCGTTGTCCTAAAACAGCCCCTACCGCAAAACTACTAGCGTCACACATGATCTCAAATGGTTGACTAAAGTCAGGTGCGATCATAATAGGAGAATTAATTAATTTTTCTTTTAAGAACTCAAAGGCATGTAGACACTCTTGTTCAAAAATAAAAGGTGTGTCTTTTTCTAAAAGCCTTGTAAGTGGTTTAGCTATTTTAGAGAAGTCTTTAATAAAACGGCGGTAAAATCCCGCGTATCCTAAGAAACTTCTCACTGCCTTTACGGAGGTTGGTGGTGGCAATTTTTCTATGGTCTCTATTTTTGCTTTATCTACTTGAATTCCTTGGCTTGAAATTTTATGGCCAAGTACTAACCCTTCTTGTACCATGAAATGGCACTTCTCCCAACTAAGCGCTAGGTTCGTCTCCTCACACCTCCTAAGAACTTTCTCTAAATTATTCAAACACAACTCAAAAGAGTCGCCAAAAACCGAAAAATCATCCATGAACACTTCCATGATATCTTCAACATACTCGTTAAAGATGGCTAGCATGCACCTTTGAAATGTGGCGGGCGCATTACATAACCCGAAAGGCATACGTCTATAGGCAAAGGTACCAAATGGGCAAGTAAATGTTGTTTTCTCTTGGTCTTCTGGTGCTATAGGAATTTGAAAATATCCAGAAAGTCCATCTAGAAAACAATAATAAGAGTGTCCTGATAAGCGTTCTAATATCTGGTCGATGAAAGGAAGAGGGAAATGGTCTTTCCTAGTGGCATCGTTTAATTTCCTATAGTCTATACAGACACGCCAACCTGTTACTGTTCGCGTTGGAATTAATTCATTTTTATCATTTGCTACTACGGTCAGGCCACCCTTCTTAGGAACTACTTGGACAGGACTAACCCATGAACTATCCAAAATAGGATATATAATACCAGCATCTAATAACTTCACAATCTCAGCCTTAACTACCTCTTTCATATTAGGATTTAGCCTACGTTGCGGTTGAATAGACGACTTATAGTTTTCTTCCAAAAGGATTTTATGAGTGCAAAAACTAGGATTAATACCCTTTATATCAGATATTTGCCACGCTATTGCACCTCTACATTTCTTCAATACGGTTATCAATTTTTCTTTTTCAAGTTTGGAAAGATTTGAAGATATGATAACTGGGTACGAAGAATTTGTTCCTAAGAATGCATACTCAAGATGATCCGGTAATTTTTTTAATTCTACTATTGGTGGATTCTTAGTATTATTCTTAAGAATTTCATGATCTCCTTCAGTAATTAAACTATATTCCGTTGTTCTATTCATAGCAACACAATTTTCTAGAAAAAATAAATGTTCAATAATGTCATCATTTTTATCATATTCTAGATAATTGTTAGTTATGCAAATTTCTAAAGGATCTTTATAATAAAAATTAAAATTTATAGAAGACATAAAATCATCAATACCATGAGAAAAATAGCAATAATCATCGTTATCTAAAGATTGTTTCATAGTTTTGCCAATTTGAAAAGTGACTTCATCTTCTCCTACTCGCAATACTAATTTACCATCAAAAACATCAATAAGTGCTCTAGAAGTAGCTAGAAATGGACGACCTAGTATGAGTGGTACTTCGATATTTTCATCCATATCTAAAATAACAAAATCAGCAGGAAATATAAATTTATCTACCTTAACTAATACATCTTCCACTATTCCTCTAGGATACTTAACCGATCGATCTGCTAATTGAATACTCATTCTTGTTGGGCTAAGTTCTCCTAGGCCTAGTTTCAGATATAAATTATAAGGCATTAAATTTATACTTGCTCCTAGATCTGCTAAAGCCTTATTTACTTGTAAATCATCGATTAAGCATGGAATTGAAAATGAACCGGGATCCTTAAGTTTTTGTGGCAATTTATTTTGCAAAATAGCAGAACATTCTTCACTTAATGTTACTAATGATAATTCTTTTATTTTCTTTTTTTAGAAATCAAATCCTTAAGAAATTTTGCATATTTAGGCATTTGAATAATTTCAGAAAAAGGTAAATTAACATGTAATTGCTTAAACATAGATAAAAATTTACCATACTGCGCATCCATGCGCTCCTTGTTATGCTTTGCTGGGTATGGTAATGCTGGTTGGTACTCCATCGGTTGTACATTCATCTCGCTTGGTCCTTCGCCGCTAGACTCCATTTTGGGTGCTTCTTTTGCAGGCCTTGGGTCTTGTAAGTCCTTTCCGCTCCTCAATTGAACAGCTTTTGCATGCTCCCTTGGATTTATCTCTGTATTCCCTGGAAGTGTTCCTTGCTGCCTTTCAGAAACCATCCTTGCAAGCTGACCAATCTTATTTTCCAAGTTCCGAATTGAACCCTCTTGATTTCGGAAGGCTACATCGGTAGTTTGCATAAATTTGGTAAGCACATCTTCCAATGTAGGCTTCCTTGGTTCCAACTGTGGTTGATGTCCAAACATGGGCTGCTTCCCTTGATTTCCTTGTCCTCCCAAAGAGAAATTGGGGTGGTTTCGCCATCCAGGATTATATGTAGAGCTATATGGGTTATTGGCTTGATTGAAAGGTGGCCTAATATTGTTACCCATATAGTCAACATGCTCTTGAACTTGCGGTTCACAACTAGGCATTCCAGTGCATGAAGGGTCCCATTATTGAGGTGTCATGGAAGGTGATGCTAAGGCAAGGTTGTCCATCTTTTGGTGAAGTTTCTCCACTTGAATTGCTAAGGCGGTGACGGCATCTACTTCATAAATTCCTGCGGGCTTGCTAGGCTTATGTCTTACGGTAGTCCATTGGTAATTGTTCATTGCCATGTCCTCTATCAACTGCTGAGCCGCTTCAGGTGTCTTGTTGTTCAAAGTTCCTCCACTAGCCGCATCAATCATTTGTTTGGTGGCTGGATTTAGACCATTATAGAAGGTCTGAATCTGAAGCCATGAAGGTAGAGCATGGTGGGGGCATCTCCTTAACAACTCCTTGAATCGTTCCCATGTGTCGTACAACGATTCAGACTCCAATTGAATGTATGTAGAGATGTCATTCCTTAACTTCGCAGTCTTCGCAGGTGGAAAGTACTTCATTAGAAACTTCTCAACCATCATGTCCCAAGTAGTGATCGACCCTCTGGGTAAGGAATTCAACCACTGCTTCGCCTTATACCTTAAAGAAAATGGAAACAATCTCAATCGAATGGCGTCGTTGGAAACACCATTGATCTTAAATGTGTCACATATCTCTAAGAATCCGGCCAAGTGGGTTTTAGGATCCTCATCTTGCAAGCCATCATACTGAACATACTGTTGAACCATCTGTATCACACTAGGCTTCAATTCAAAGTTATTGGTAGCTATCGGTGGTCTAACGATGCTCGACCCGGTTCCTTGGAGATTAGGTCTAGCAAAGTCAGACATGGTTTGCTCATTTTGGTTGGCCATGATATCTAAGTTTTCAAGATGATTCTCTCCTTGGTTTACTGTCTCCTCTTCTGATAGTCCGTTTGAAATATCTGTGGTATTAATTCCCACGTCCCTTAAGTTAGTGTTATGGAGAATTCGTTCTGGGTCAGGATGAAATGGTGCTAGCCCAGAATTTTTGCCCCTGGTCATAGACTAACAGACTACAAAAAAAAAATATTACGCAATATAATTATTCAAATACTAATTTACAACTATATAAATGAAAATTGGTAGATCAATAAAGATTAGGATTTCGAAATATTGAAAACGATCCCCGGCAACGGCGCCAAAAACTTGATGATTTTTTTTGCTAACAAGTAATAATTCAATGTGATTTCATTCTACATTCTAATACAATTATGTAGATGGACTTAACTAGATTGAATTAGCATTCAGGCAAGCGCACCTATCAATCGTAATATATGAGAAATCTACATCTCGTGTCGTATTCCACAGGGTCGTTTCAACTATTCGTACTCACCCTCCCTTTATTTTCATACCTCTAAACAAAAGTGATATTTAAACTACATTAACCTAACTATGACAAATTGGATGATTCAGTGTTGGAGAAATAAAAATGATAACAACATGAAGCTTTTAAATAATTACATGAACAAATCCATTTATCAATTCAATTCTAAGAGATCATGACATGAAAAGAGTGTTACATTTGTGCAATGTAAAGGTTAATTTTTCATCAAAATTCTCTCTCGAGCAATTCCAAATCTAAACCTAAGATAGTAAATTTTCTCTCGAACAATTCACAACACTCAAGTTCGCATTAAACAAATTACCTTTATTACTACATAAATTCATGAATTCTATCTCTAAATTAACATGAATCTTTTTATTCGTGTTCTAATTTTCCAAACAGAATATCTCTCGATCATAAAGTTTGAATTACAAAGGGAATTATCATCACAATATGAACATACCAAAAGCATTACAAATAACCAATTTCTCAATCTAGCCAATTGCAAATTTTGTAAAATAAATAAGTAATTCAAAGGGATGATTAAACTCTTTGTTTGATTGCATAAACACAAATAAAATACTACAAATATAACATAAACAAGGTGATACATGATTACTAGAATGTTCAAAGAAAAATTCATGCAAATTAAAACATAAATTGAAGATGGATCATCAAGAGAAAGGAAGGATTCAAAGGGTTAATGATTAAATAAAATTACATATGAAATACCCTTCAATCCTCCTTGTCTTGGATGCTCCTCTTCGGCCTCCAGCAGTTCTCCAATCCAGAAATGATCCAAAAGTTCTCTACAAATTTTTCTACAGGAAATTTATAGTTCCCTTGCAAACAGGTCGGACACGGGGTCGCACACGGCCGTGTGGCAGGCCGTGTGGACGGTTCCTAAGCGGTTCCTGGGCGGTTCCCCACGAGAAGGCGTGTCTGGTCGTGGGCCATGTCAGATGACACGGGTAGGGACACGGCCGTGTGGTCGGCCGTGTTCCCCAGACACGGGTTGGTCGGCAGCCGTGTGCAAAGATGACACGGGTATGCACACAGGCGTGTGCCATACCGTGTGGGTTCCAGCATCTGCGCCAAATTCTTCAGCTCCAGGTGCATAGGACACGGGTAGGCACACGGCCGTGTGTCTGGCCGTGTGCACCAAATTTTCGTCCTGTCATCAGCCATGTTGACTCCGTGAACTCCTCTGTTTGCTCCGAGACTTTTAGGTCCATTGGTTGGCATTACCTGCAATTGAAAAATGATAGACTCAGTAAATGGTTTATTATAAGAACTGCCAAAGACTTCTAAATACGCTCTTCTATCTATGATACAACAATTTCTTTGCTATTATCATGAAATCAACACAAAAGGGGCAGGAAATGGTAGATATGATTACAATTATGATAGTAAAAAGCCTATCATAATCGTACTCATCAACACGCCCGTGTCCAGGGCCGTGTCCCTCATTCGCCATCAAAATCGACGCATCTCGAAAAACACACGGGAATCCAACACGCCCGTGTTCGACCTGATACGCCCGTGTTCCCGGGCATGTTCCCTCATCAACACAGGACCAACACCAACCCGGGATTCACATGGGTCTTGGACATGCCAGTGTCCTATTTGACACGCTCGTGTCAAACCCGAACACACATGGGCTCCAGGCCGTGTTCACTTTCTCGACACTTCGTCGAGTGCAATTCGTCGATCACCCGACACGGCCTTGGACACGCCCGTGTCCTAGGCCATATTCCCTGTCTCGACACATTGTCGAGCGAAAATGTCGACTTCCCGGGCCGATCGTCGACACGAGCTTAACATGCCCTGAGACATGCCCGTGTCTCAGGCCGTGTTCGCTGCTCGATGATTGTCGACTCCAAAATTTGTCGACCTCTCGGCCAAATCGTCGACTCGAGCCTGACACGCCCTGGGACACGCCCGTGTCCCAGGCCGTGTGCCCCATGCCAAATTCCAAATTTGGCCCAAAATGCCTCCCGTCGCTCTTTTGAGTTTCGGGGCATTACACATGACTTGGAATTAGTGGCGGTAATTTTAACTTTAAAGTCGTGGCGCCACTTTGTGCACGGTGCGAAGGTTGAGATCATCACAGACCACAATAGCCTGAAGTATTTCCTAAATCAAAAAGATTTGAATATGCGGCAGCGTAGATGGGTCGAGTTCCTTGGGGACTATGACGTGGTAATTCATTATATGCCAGGCAAAGCCAACGTGGTGGCGGATTCCTTGAGTAGAAAATTTTCTGGACAAGGGAATTGGATTAAAGCTCATGATGAGCAGTTGGTGCGAAACTTTGAGTCCCTTGGCAGCGTTTGTAGACAAGAGGCGATTCTAGCATGAATCGGTTGAATTGGATAGAGTTACAAAATGATTTGTCCAAACATATTTGGGAAGCGACCAGTTTGGATGCTAAGTTCCAACCATTTGTGGTGGAAGCTCAAAAAGGCGAGAGTAGTTCCTGGGAGATGATTGATGGGCTCTTAAGGAAGGACAGAAGGATATGCGTACAACAGTTCGGCAAGCTCCGTGAGGAGTTAATGTTTGAGGCTCATTTTACGAAGTACTCCATTCATCCTGGCAGTACAAATATGTACTCAGATATGAAGAAATCCTTTTGGTGGCCTGTTTTAAAGCGGGATGTTGCTTTGTACGTGAATCGATGTCGAACTCATGCCTTAGTGAAGGTTGAGTGTCAGAAGTCGGGCGGGTTCTTGAAGCCTCTTCCTATCTTCAAGTGAAAATTTGATGACATCTCCATGAACTTTGTGCATGGTTTACCCCGGTCGCAGCAGGGAAATGACGTGGTTTGGGTGATCATGGATCACTTGACCAAAGTGGCTCATTTCATCCCTAATCAGAAAGAGGACAGCGTAGAAAATCAAGTAGAACTTTATGTTCGGAACATTGTGCAGTTGCATGGGATTCCTAAGAGTATTATTAGTGATCGCGATGGGCGGCTAACGTCCAAAGACTGGAGGTTGGTACAGAAGAGCCTGGGTACAAGACTCAAGTTTAGTACGACGTTCCATTCTCAAACTGATGGACAAATGGAAAGTACGAACTGTACAAAGGAGGATATGCTGAGAATGTGTACCCTTGACTTTGGTAAGAAGTGGGAAGATCACCTCTTCATGGTGGAGTTCGCCTATAACAACAGTTTCCAGGTGAGAATAAAGATGGATCCATATGAGGCTTTGTATGGAAGGCGGTGTCGAACACTGATGTCATGGACAGAGGCGGGAGACACCAAACTTTTGGGAAAAAAGGCGGTGACTGATGCTTGTGAGTTGGTGCGAACAATTTTGGAACGTATGAAGGTTGCTCAGGATCGGCAAATGAAGTATTTCAACGCTAGCCATAGGAACGTGGAGTTCGCGTTAAGCGATTGGGTATACCTAAAGATTAAGTCATTCAAATGCGTTTCGCGGATTCGTCGACTCAATAAGTTGAGTACGAGGTTTTTGGGGTCGTTTGAAGTTACAGAGCACATTGGAGAATCCGCTTACCGGTTAGCATATTCTGCAGCGCTGAGTGGATTACACAATGTCTTCCATGTATTTGTTTTGAGGAAAGCCTTGTTGGGTACGAGCATTGTGGTCGAGTCGGCAGCAGTGTCGGTCGAAGAGTACTTGAGGACGAAAACCTGTCCTATCGATATAGAGGATTCAAAAGTTCGGCAGTTGCAGAACAAAGAAGTTAAGCTCGTGAAAGTGCATTGGGACAATTGTGGGCGAGAGGAGTTCTCTTGGGAGCATGAACAGGAAATATTGGAGGACTTCCCCAAACTTTTTACTTCAGGTATGCTTTTGGTTTGAGTGCATGCCTAATTTTGAGGACGAAATTCTTCTAAGGGGGAAGGAGTTATAAAACCCCAGTTTTCCAGAAAGGAGCCTCTGAAAGCTATCGCCTGACGATAGTAGTACTCGCCCGATGATAGCTAACCTATGAGTGATCAGGCATTGAGAGTGCTGAGTCGCCAGGCTTTGAGGGCGTTGAGTGCTAGCGCCCAACATTAGCTTGCTACCGCTCAATGGTAGCTTGGCGTTGAGTGCGTTAAGAGGATGTCATTGAGTGGTAGGCATTGAGTGAGCTACCATGCAGCGTTAGTAATACCATTGGCATTAGCATGGCCTTATTTTCTTGGCTGAGCTCTCGGGAAGCTACCGCCCGGTTGTAGGTAGTTACTGCCCGGCGATAACGCGTGGTTGCATCGTTTGGCTTTTTAGCCGTTCGATTTCAATTAGAATTTGATACTATGGCCCAAGACTCTCCCTCCAGAGTGCTTATATAAGGCTGAGCGGGATTTCTCCCTCATTTCGTCTCTTTTTGGAGTTGACTTAGGGTTTGGACGAGAGAGAGGGAGGAGGAAGAAGAGAGCTTTCTTCCGCCTTTGACGGAGCTTCGGAGCCCCGATCGTTGATCCGAGCCCAGATCCGTGGAGAGTACTTGGAGGCGCATGTTCTCATCCATGCAAAGCAAGGTTTCATGGCAAGGAAGAGGAGTCGTACGGTAACAACACTTCTCCTCTCAGTCTTTAGGATGTGTGCATGGCATCCATTCTTTTCTTGCTTTCTTTTAAGCATTCTAGGCACTAGATCTCTAAAATTAGAGGGATTCAGGTTGCCATGGTTCATGAGAAGCAATCAGATCGATTGTGTCCGTCCCCAGCATGATATTGCACTAGAAATCCGCTCTGTTAGTGGATTAGGCATTGTGGGTAAAGCAATAGACGCTACCGTTACTCCGGCTCGGTGACGTTGCATAGCGAGCTTAAGGATTTTGCTAAAAATCCGTTAGCGATAAGACGTCGTTTGTGATGTTATTTTCTCCCTCTTTCGTGTGAGTACGTGTAACCAGAACCGGACTGGGTGAAAATTAGACTACATGCGGCGGCGTGGGGACGGTATGAGACGAATGGTGGATTAGGGTGGAAAAGGCTTGGGATTGTGATGTGCTAAGGCGTGTTTTCTATCTGTGGTTGGTTTGCTAGCCCGTGACATGCAAGTCATGTGTGGAGGTGTCCCGACGAGACAATCTCCCTTCTGTGAAACTGATGAGGATGCTAAGCTTTGGACAAGCCCAGAAGATACTAGCTGGGTCCAGCTAGGCCTCCTTCGGTGTACTTGGTCCCGATATTAGAGCCGGGCCTGGGTCGTCACGAGCGGGAGTGGTCTATCAAGCATCCTTAGCATCGGTTTGTTTGTTTGGTGGAATCCTGACGTGAGAAGTCAGGGCATGCTGGCAAGCCCGGGTTTGAGACCCACGAGTGGTTGGGGCCTAGGCAAGAGTTTCGTGTGGCGGCTTGTGTGCCGTTTGGGGGGAATTGGAAGTACCCTTGTGTTTGCGGCTTGAATGCTGATGGGGAAATTGGAAGAACCCGATTGATGATGTGTTAGAAGCATACACTTTGGGGTGCCTTGGGTGAATACCAGGTTTTGCATACATGCTGCATTGTAGGCCCCCTTTATTATATGCTCAATATAGAAACATGTTTGTTGTACGAGACATCCAAACCTATTTTACTACTTTCAATGTACATGAATATTTGCATACGAAGTGTTGTCTGCATGGTGATGGAGTGCCTTGGGGTTCGCTAGGGATAATCAGGAGGAGATGTGTTGGTTAGACAGTTGAGGTCAGTCTTTGTTGACCCAATGTTACAACCAATTTTTATAGAGCAAGGATCGCAAGCCAGAGCAAGCTCGCCGGCCAAAACGTCCTAAGCCTTATGAAGTGTTTCATGTTGTATAATAGCTCGGTTTTGTGGAATGTTATGCTTAATGCACTATGTTTCTGGCTTGTATGCTGAGGTAGCCTAGGAGTGCTTATGCACGTTGATGTTTGATGTTATTGTTTGAGTTTTGGACTCTCAATTATTGGAAGGCCTTAAGGCCGTGTTGATACTTGTATATTTGTGGATAACTTCTAGTCTTGTTCTTTTGTTTCCGCTGTGTTTAGTCTGAATTTTGAGTTGGGTAGTTTATATCATCTTATAATGCTTAAGTTATGGCGTCTGTATGTTGTGGGGCCCCGGCCGGACCCATATTATACGGTCATTACATGGGAGGTGTTACACATCTACTGACAGACTCACCTTTAATCAAATTCTTACAGAAAGAAATAGGAAGAAGGTTGTTTCTCTCCCTTTGAAGAGATAACTATGGATAACTTACACACTCCAAAAGCAGTCCAGAAGAGGAGATACAACATCCATGAGTGTTTGTGCTTTGGCAAAGTGGGTCACTTTGCCATAGACTATTGGCACAACCCAAGTGTGCCAAGATCAAGGGCGAGTCTTCCTGCCAGGGCTAATGTAGGTAGACATGTTCATTTTTAGGCTAACATGAACCAAGGACCCAATCCCTTTTTGGTTCCTAAGGTAAACTAATCTATGTTTGCAGGATAGTCCAAGTATCCATACAATGCCAATATGGTACTTAGACAGTGGATGTTCCAAACATATGACTGGAATAAGGAGCCATCTTAAGGATTATACTCCAGTGAGGAATGACCCTAAGGTGATCTTTGGTGGTTCAGATAGAGGAGTTTCCAAGGGCTATGGTATGATCACTAATGACATAGTCTTTGTCACAAAGGTAGCTTATGTGGAAGGATTGCAACAATATCTGATTAGCATAAATCAACTATATGATATTGGTTGTCATTATCTTCCACAAGGATGAGTATCTAATCAAAAGGTCAAGTGACCAAGAGGTCATTTTGACAAGCACTAAGAATGGAAATATTTATTGTTTAAACTTCTTATGTTTAAGTACAGACTCACAAGTATGTCTAGTAGCAAATGAGAAACTCTTTTATTATATGAAATGGCACAAAAGGCATGCTCACTTGAGCTACAAGACCATTAGCAAGCTCTTCGGTGAAGGTGTAGACAGAAATGGACCCAATCTGAGATGTACCAAAGAGGGAATTTGTTCTACATGACAAAAGGTCAAGCAGACAAAAGCATCCTTTAAGATCATTGGGGTCAAGGATTTTGAGAGGTGTTTGTACCTCTTGCATTTGGACTTATTTGATCCAATGTCAATTCATAGTCTAGGTAGGAAAGTCTACATACTTGTGATAGTTGATGACTATTCTAGATTTGTTTTGGTTTTCTTTCTTAAGAAAAAGTCTAAAACCCTTGACATCCTTATGACCTTTGTTTGGCAAGTTCAGAATGTAAAGGACATCTCTGTGGTCAAAATCGTAAGTGACCATGGTACTAACTTCTAGTCTGAAGGCATGACAAAGTTCCGTGGAGAGCAAGGTATTCTTCACGAGTTTTCTTCTCCAAGAACACCACTGTAAAATGGGATTGCTGAGATGAAGAACAGGACTCTCATTGAGGCTAGGAGGAAACTACTCAGTGACACTTCTCTCCTAGAGTACTTCTAGACTGATGCAGTAAACACTGCATGTCATGTTCTGAATAGAGCTTCTATCAACAAGTGTCACAAGAAAATTCTCTATGAGATTATGAAAGCCAGAAAAACAAATCTTGCCTATCTCAAGATTTTTGGATGCAAGTACTTTGTGCTGAATAATGGGAAGTCCTACTTGACTAAGTTTGTTGTCAAATCCTATGAGGGAATTTTTGTTAGATACAACAACCACAACAAAATCTATAAAGTCTACAACTTGAAGAATTAGTTTATAGAAGAGTCTGTGAATGTAGTATTTGATGAATCATCTATGATTAACCGTGAGCTATCAAGCTCCTCTAGATCTATAGGTATAGAATTAAAGATGGATAAACTGACCGTCAAGGACACTCCTTCTACTGCTCAAGAGGAAGATGATGGTGTGCTCATCCCTGAATAAAATCCAAATACACTGGATATGGGTGAAGACCAACGGGATCCAGCCATTGAAGTTTATGATGTTGAAGACAGAATGCCAACAACTGTCAAGTATTTGAGGGATCATCCCACAGATCAAATCATAGGTGATGTAAGCTAAGGTGTTACAATAAGGAGTAGAAGCCTCAATATTGCTACGTATTCAAGCTTCATGTCTTAGGTTGAACCAAAGAGGTTTGAAGATGCCAACATAGACCCATTTTGGATTGTGGCTATGAAAGAAGAACTAAACTAGTTCAAGAGATGCAAGGTCGTGAAGCTAGTTCCAAGACCACATGGACACAACATCATTGGGACCAAGTGAATCTATAGGAATAAACTTGGTGAGAATGGGGTTATCATCAAAAATAAGGTTATACTAGTTGCCAAAGGATACAAATAAGAGGAAGGTATTGACTTTGATCAAACCTTTGCACTAGTTGTTAGAATGGAGGCAATAAGATTAGTCATTGCATATGCTGCAAATAAATGGTTTAAGGTCTACCAAATGGATGTTAAGTTAGCTTTCCTAAATGGTAACCTAAAGGAGGAGGTCTATGTTGAGCAACACTCAGGTTTTGTTAATCCTAACTTTCCTAATTTTGTATTTAAGGTTAGAAAAGCTTTGTATGGGTTGAAGCATGCTCCTAGGGCATGGTATGAAACTATGTCTAGTTTTCTCACTGAGAACAAATTCTCAAGAGGAAAGATAGATAAGACATTATTCCTTAGGGAATTTAAGGGTAAGATCATTCTAGTCCAAATTTATGTGGATGACATAGTTTTTGGGTCTACTAATGATGACCTCTGCAAAAAATTTGTTAAACTTATGCAAGGGCAGTTTGAGATAAGCAGTATGAGTGAACTCAAATATTTCTTGGGCCTCCGAGTTAGACAGTCAGAGGATGGTCTATTCATCGCTTAGTCTAAGTTCACTAAGGAGCTAATCATGAAGCTTGGAATGTAGAGTGCTTCCATAATAAAAACTCTTATAGGGTCAGGTGTGTTAAAAGACAAGGATAGGATTGGGAAATCTATTGATGAAACATTATTTAGAGGCATAATTGGCTCTCTCCTATATCTAACTGTAAGTAAGCCAGACATCATTTATGCTACATGTGTTTGTGCTAGATATCAGGCTTGCCCATAGGAGTCTTATGATTCTACAGTAAAAACAAATTGAGATATCTCAAGGGCACACCTGATCTTGGCCTATTGTACCCTAGGAATAATGATTTTGAACTAATTAGGTATTCAGATGCAGATTTTGCAGGGTGTAGAGAAGACAGGAAAAGCACACCAGACACCAATAAATATCTAGGGAGAAGACTTGTATCTTAGAGCAGTAAGAAGCAAACAAGTGTTGTCATCTCAATAGCTAAATTAGAGTGCATCTCAGCTAGAAGTTGTTGTGCACAGCTACTTTGGATCCAACATCAACTCCAAGACTACAATCTCCAGCTAAGTATAACTCCAATGTTTTGTGACTCTTCTAGTGCAATCTCTATTGCTAGGAATCATGTGTCTCATAGTAGGGCCAAGAACATAGAGGTTAGATATCACTTCATTAGAGAGAATGTGTAAAGGGAGGACATCAGTCTTGAGTTTGTCTCCATAGACAGACAAATAGTTAATATTTTCACTATGCCACTAGATGAAGCCAAGTTCAACACCTTCAAATTTGAGTTGGGCACGTTGAACTTAGTATAGCTTCATTATGTATTCATGCATATGTGTTGCGGGAAGAATTGACCCGTGTAGGATATCAAGGAAGATATGGAATAAGTGTCCTAGCATCGAGTGCATTGAGATAATATTAGGCATCAAGTGCGCTGAGATTAAGTGTCCAAGCGTTGAGTGCATTAAGACAACTTCAGGCATCGAGTGTGTTCAGTGCGTCGAAACCACTCAACGAACTTACTCAGGCAATTCTGATTATGTCTATCTTCTGGGATTAATATCAGTCGTTGATCAACTCAAGTCAAACACGACAGGTACACACCTCTCGACATTCTCAAATAAGACTAAGTATAAATAGAAGTGTGTGTACTTAAAAAATAAAATACACTGTTCCTATCCCTTTTCAACTTTTTGCCTCCCTACAACAAAAGCTCGAGCAAAACTCCAGAAATTCAAAGGCTCTATGGTGCCAAAAAGGAACGAATTTCCTTTTCGAGGGTTCTGAGTTAGTGAGAAATGGATTCAAGGATGCTCTAGAGAAAGTACAACTGGCACTCCACTTATTGCAGGTCGCTGACCTAGAATTCGTCCTGTCAGAGCTAAGCTCGATATGGAAGCGAGAAGTTCTCGAACTCTATTCGAATGCCATTGTTGACTCATCCTCCAACAAAATCAATTCATCTATTAGTGGACACAAGATCAAGATCAATCACAAAAGACTGAGCAAATCCCTGAATCTGCCCAAGTTTAGAACGTCTGATGAACATGAAGAACTATATCAGGATGATGTGAAATCCGCCCTCAAGTGGTGTGGTCTTTCAAAGCATACCACTAGGTCTATTCTGAGAAAGGAGTTGAATTTAAATGGAAAGTTTCTAGCAGATTTCGTAGGCAAAGCTCTGATTTGCAAAATAGGGTCCCATGACAAGATCTCTAGAAAAGTGTTTGAGCTAATGACAAGGATAATTCTATCCAAGAGAACAAACTAGGGATAGGTGCTATTTGAGAGCCAAACCTTGGTAGAATTTTGTCCCTGTACTTGTATGTTACTGTTCCAGGAATCCTCAATGTGAGGCTAGGAACAAAGATCTATCATATAAGAATGATGAACTCAAAAATATTTGACAGATGGGACAGAGTTTTGTTTCAACACTAACAAACAACTACCAAGAAGAAAAAGAAGGAAGTTATCATCGCTAAGGAATGTACTGGAAGCAGTACTTTTGAGAGCGGAGAGGAAAAGCCTCATGATCCTCAATTATTTGACTCTTCTAAAGAAACCAGAAGAGATATGAGTGTTATGGTTTCTATGTCCTCAGAACCTACAACAAGGATTCAACTTGGTGGTTCTTAGTCTGAAGAGATTCCTGAAAAAACAGTTGAAAGACTGACTAGAGATGTGATGGAAAAGATCTGTACAAACTATTAGGTACATTGGAAAATGTGTACCAAATTTGAAGAAGCCTCACCCTACTCAATGATATGCATCAAGGTGTATTTGATGTTGTTTTGAGTTTATATGTGCAGGTTAAGAAAATGCAGGAATGCAAAAAAATTTCTAAGTCCATGTGTCGACACCAGGAGAAGCTGTGTCGACACCAGGAGAAGCGGTGTCGACACTTATGAAGGCTTGTGTCGACACTGGAGAAAAGCTGTGTCGACACTTGGAGCTAATTGTGTCGACACTTGGAAAGGCTGTGTCGACACCAGAAGAAACTGTGTCGACATGCAGAGGCAGTGTCGACACACAGAAGACCTTGTCGACATCAACTGTGTCGACACACAGGACTTCTGTCGACACACAGCAGAGTTTCAACAAAGTTAAAGAGAATAAGTATTTGTGTCGACACACAGAGGCAGTTTCGACACACAGAAGACCTTGTCGACATCAACTATGTCGACATACAGGACTTGTGTCGACACACAGCAGAGTTTCAACAAAGTTAAATAGAAGAAGTATTTGTGTCGACACATAGAGGCAGTGTCGACACACAGAAGATCTTGTCGACATCAAATGTGTCGACACACAGGACTTGTGTCGACACATGGCAGAATTTCAACAAAGTAAATTTATATGAAGAAAAGAAGTGACTGTGTTGACACCACTAAGTTTTGTGTCGACACATTATACAGAAGCTGTGTCGAGAAGTAGTATCAACAACAGAAGAGATGTGTCGACACCACCAAGGCTTGTGTCAACACTTAGTTCACTTGTGTCGACACTTAGTCTACTTGTGTCGACACATGATGAAGTTCAGACTCGACACTTTTAGACAGAGACAGTATTTCAAGAAGTGACTGGATGACTTGACAGCTGCCATTTCTAACCGGTCTACTGCAACTGTCAAAGCTGTCAGAAGTTTGTTAGAAATCGGATCAGCCGGTTACCATGGAGGAAGACTATATAAAGGGCTTTTCCTTCAACAGGAAGTGATTTTTGAAAAAGACAATACACAGATAACTAACAACACAAAAATAAGAAGACCTTTGATAGAAGATCTAAGAAGTTGGAGAGAGAGCTCCATCTAAGAAGTGTAGTTGCTAAATAAGGCTGCCAAGAAAGATTCAGATTTAGATCTGAATCACAAGTCAGAATCTGATTGAAGATCAACTTCTCAAGAGTTCAAGCCTACTGAGTTCAGATTCAAGAAGCTTTGAAGAAAGCTAAGAGAGGTTGTTCTCTGCCATCAGATTCTTCCAAGAACTGATCGAGAAGCCATCCATCCTTTCTCTCTCTACCTGGGTGGTGGTAAAATATTTTGTTAAATCTATTTTTTATAGGATATATTCTAGATCTGAGTTGTAAGCCTGTGTTTATAAAGGCTGAGTGTAGGAGAGTAATTTCTCTGAGTGGTAGGCCTTGTTGAAGGCTGAGGTAGGGCTGTTAGCCTGAGTTGTAGGAGATTGATATCTCTGAGTTGTAGGCCTTGTGTAGGCTAAGGTAGGGCAGATTACCTGAGCTGTAGGAGCCTTGTTGGGTTCTAAGTTGTAAGATCTGAGGATCTGAGGTGAAGAGCAGAAGTTAGGCCGAATCTAGTACACTGCTAGATAGGCGAAGGGGGAAAGTGGATGTACCCAGACCTTGGGGAACCACTATAAAAATTGTGTGCACTCTGTGATTGAATGTTTCTGTGAATGCTGTGCTGTGTTAGCTGTAGAATTTGTAGTTTTTGTGTAATTAACTGAACAGATTTGCTTCCTTGTTAAGAAAAAGGTATTACACCTATTAACCCCCCCCCCCCCTCTAGGTGGTTAGGCACTAATTATTTCAAGTGGTATCAGAGGGAGGTTCCTCAAAGAAGGATTAACAGTCTGAGTTAGATCCTTAAGGCAGATTCAAGATCAAGAAAATGGGTTCAGGAGAAAATCATAAGGAACTACGTTCTATGAAATTACCCATATGTAGGAAGGAGATATTTGGAATATGGAAAGAAATGGTGAGGCTGTTTATGGAGGCTTCTGATACAAGGATCTACATTACAGTAAAGGAAGGTCCTTATATTCTTATAAAGATTTCAGTTCTAGATGCAAACCAAAGAATTCCCAAGGATTTTTCAGAGATGACTAAGGATGAGATCATCCTGACAACTATGGATAAAAGAGCCCAGAATATCATAGTAAGTGTCATAGATGATGCAACTTTTCAAAATTTGATTCACTGCAAGACCTCCAAGGAAATGTGGGATACTTTGATAGTCTACATGGAGGGTTCTGAAGAAGTCAGACAAGATAGAAAGTCTATGCTGAACCAGGAATATGAGAGTTTCAGACAAGGAAAGTCTGACAGTATAACTGAGTGTTATAAAACGTTCTATAGAATAGTAAATGAGTTGATGTTCTATGGAAGAATCTTCAGTACATATGAACTGAATGATAAATTGCTAAGATCCTTGACAAAGGATTGGTACACTAAGATTTGTGTCATTAGGGAAGTGGCCAATCTTGCAGATATCTCACCTCCAACTTTATTTGGAAAATTGTTATCATATGAGATGCAGTTGATGGCTAGGAAAGAGGAAGAGAAAAGTGCAAAAGGGGATCATAGAGAAAAGTCTGTGGCCTTCATGGCTGAAGCCACTAGGAAGAATAGGAGGATGTCTCCATCACCTCCTAAGATAGTTGCTGAAATTACTTCAGATATTTCAGACAACCAAAGTTCAGACAATAGTGAATCAGATGAAGACTTTGCAGCATTTACAAGATAGTTCCAGAGAATCTTAAAGAAGAGGCAGTGGAAGTCTAAGCCTTCCACATCTCAGCCTAAGGATGATTATTATCAAAAGAGGAAGTCATCCAGGAAAGACATGAGTAGGTCTAAGCCAAACAAATCTACAACATCAAAGATAGTTTGCTACTGCTGTAATAGGCCTGGACATGCTGTGGCTGAGTGTCCAGACAAAAGAAAAGAGTCTGTTGATAAAAAGAAGACTCAAAACCAGAGCAAGAAGGAGAAATCCTTTGTTGCTAAGAAGGAGAAGAGTTTGACAGACCAATCATCTTTAGAGTCAGAATCTGAAGCTGAAGCATTCATTGGTCTATATGCAGCAGATGAAGAAGATGAGTTTCTGCAAGTGCTGAACTCTATCTATGAATAAGAAGACCATCAGTGCAAGGGACTGATGGCTTTGCCAGAAGAAGATAAGTGCCAGGATCAGCCTGGTCCTAGTATGGTACAATGTTTTTCTAGAAATTCAGATTGTAGTACAAAGTCAGAGTCAGCAACATCTACATCAAGTGATGTGGATGGGTCTGAATCTGAAGGTGATATTCATCAGCTGATAGATGAATATGGGGACTTGTTGCAGGAACTAAAGAAAAGCAAAAACTTGGCCAAAACTCAGGCTAAGGAAATTGTAATTCTTAAGATTGCTGCATCTGATTCAGAGAAGATGCTGGATCAAAAGTTGAATGAGATAGCCAAACTAAAAAACATTACTGTTATTCAGATGGGTACTATCACATTTAAAAATGATCAGATTAAAAGTCTGGAGAATAGACTTCAGAAAGAAAAGGATATTGTAGCTAGTTTTTCTAAACCAAAATCTGTATTACCCTTAATAGATGACTTTGTGTCACAAAAGGGTAAGGCAGGAATAGGGTTTAAGAAAACTGCATGGGCTGCTAAGTCCAATATGAAAGGCAAAGCTCCAGCATAAAACAATAGACCTGCTGTAAACAATACAGCTAAAGTTGTACCTAAACAAAGGTATAATAAGTTTGAGTGTTGGTGCTGTGGCAAGATAGACCACTTTGCCTTAGACTGTTGGCACAATACTAGTGTCAAGGAGAATAGCAGTCTGCCTGTTAGAAGAGATGCAGGCAGATTTGTTAAATTTCAGGCTAACATGAACCAAGGACCCAAAACTCATTTGGGTTCTAAGGTTAAGTAATCCTTATTGCAGGTGAGTCCAAGTTGCCATGCCCCAATATGGTACTTGGATAGTGGTTGTTCCAGGCATATGACTGGAACTAGGTGTTGGGTACATTGGTTCTAATGTACCTGATTTGAAGAAGCCTCACCCTAATCAATGATATACATCAAAATGTATTTGATGTGTTTTGAGTTTAGTTGTGCAGGTTAAGTATTTGCAGGGAAAAGCTGAAAAGATTCTAAGTTCATGTGTCGACACCCGGGAGCAAAGTGTCGACACTTAAGAAGACTTGTGTCGACACCCAGGCAAGCAGTGTCGACACTTGGAGTACTTGTGTCGACACCAGGGATGCAGAGTCGACACCAGACAGAAAGTGTCGACACAAGGAGCTGTGTCGACACTCAATGAAGAAAAGTCCAGTAAAGCAGTGTCGACACTTAGCAGTTTTGTCGACACCCAGTGAAACTGTGTCTACATCAGAAAGTGTCGACACTTGGAGGCTGTGTCGACACTCAGCAAAAGTCAGCAGAGTCTAAGTATAAGTGTCGACATAATAAAGAATGTGTCGACACTCAGCAGAAGACTCAACACTTGAAGAAAGTGTCGACACAAGGAGCTGTGTCGACACTTAGCAAAGTTCAACAAAATTCTAAGTACAAGTATCAACACAAAGGAGATGTATCGACACTCAGCCAGAGTCTCAACAGAAGAAGAATGTGTCGACACAAGGAACAGTGTCGACACAGAGCAAGTATCAACACAGAAGGCATGTGTCGACACCAAGAAGATGTGTCGACACTGAACAAGTTCAACACATGAAGATGTGTCGACACAAAGGTGTTGTGTCGACACTTATAAGAATTCAACAAAGTACTGAGGAACAAAGAGTTGTGTCGACACACAATATAAGTGTCGACACATATTGAAGAAGCTGTGTCGAGAAGTGAATTCTACAACACAAGGAGTTGTGTCGACACCTTGAAGGCTAGTGTCGACACTTTGTCAACTTGTGTCGACACTTAGTCTATAAGTGTTGACACTTAAAGACATACAGTCTCGACACTTTCAGATAGTTATTTCAAGAACTGACTGGATGACTTGACAGCTGCCATTCCAGCCGGTCTACTGCACCTGTCAGAGTTGTCAAAAATCAGTTATGAACCGGACCAGTCGGTTACCATGAAGAAGGCCTATATATAGGCTTATACTGTCTACAGAAGAAGTGGATCAAGTAATTGATTAACAAGAAGAAGATCTAGCTATTCATTGAAGAATCAAGTGAAGATCTAAGTAGTTGGAGAGAGAGAGCTCCATCCAAGAAGACAGCCGTTGGAACCAGGCTGAGAAGAAGGGTTCAGACTTTGTTCTGAATCTTAAGTTGCAGAGATCAAAGATCAGCTGCAGAGGAGATCAATCCTATTGTGATCTACATTCAAGAAGCTTTGAAGAAAAGCCAAGTGAGATTGATCTCAGCAGAGTTCTTCCAAGAACTCATCAAGAACCTATCAACTCATCTCTCTATTCAGATTTGTAGGTATATAAACTTTGTATCTTAAATTTCTTGTAGGATCCATAGTGATCTGAGTTGTAAGCCTGCAATTATAAAGGCTGAGTGTGGGGCCTGTGTGCCTGAGTGTAGGAGATCTAATTCTCTGAGTGTAGGCATGTTGTGGTTGAGTGTAGGCCTGTTGTGGCTGAGTATAGGCTTTGTGAAGAAGCTGAGTGTAGGTCTTTGAAGAAGACTGAGTTGTAGGGCCTTGGGCCTGAGCTGTAGGAACCTGTTTTGGGGTTCTGAGTGTAAGATCTGAGGATCTGAGATAATGGAGGAGTTTGGCCAAATCTAGCACACTACTAGATAGGCGAAGGGGGAAAGTGGATGTACCCAAACCTTGGGGAACCACTATAAATTGGTGTGTTCACTGTGTGCTTGATTAATTGCTGTGTTTGCTGATTGATTGCTGTGTAAAAGTAGATATAACTCTGTGATAAAATCTGAATTCTGCCTAAATAGTTAAAAAGATTTCAGTCACCTATTCCCCCCCTCTAGGTGATTAGGTACAATATCTTTCAAGTGGTATCAAAGCGAGGTTACTCAAAAAGGGACTTAACTGTCTGAGTAGATCCTGTTGACAGATTCAGTCTAAGTAAATTACAGAATCAAGAAAATCAAGAAACATGGGTTCAACTGAGAATCATAAGGAACTTGGATCCATGAAATTACCCATATGTAGAAAAGAGATCTTTGGCATCTGGAAGGAAAGAGTGAGACTATTTATGGAAGCCTCAGACCCTAGAATATATATCACAGTGAAAGAAGGGCCATATGTGCCTATGAAGGTTTCAGTCTTAGATGCAAATCAGAGAACACCTAAGGACTTCTCTGAAATGACAAAAGATGAGATAATTCTAGCCACAATGGACAAAAGGGCTCAGAATATCATTGTGAGTGCCATAAATGATGCTACCTTTCAGAATTTGATACACTGTAAGACATCTAAGGAGATGTGGGATACCTTGATAATATGGAGGGTTCTGAAGAAGTGAGGCAAGACAGAAAGTCTTTGCTAAACCAAGAATATGAAAGTTTTTGGCAAGGTAGGTCTGATAGCATCACAGAATGCTATAAGAAGTTCTATAGGATTGTGAATGAACTAATGTCCTATGGAAGAGAGTTCAGTAATTATGAGCTTAATGATAAGTTCTTAAGGTCCCTTACAAAAGATTGGGACACCAAGATCTGTGCCATAAGAGAAATGGCAAAGTTAGCAGATATCCCTCCACCAACACTGTTTGGAAAACTGCTATCCTATGAGATGCAGTTGATGGTGAGAAAAGAAGAGGAGAAGACTACAAGAAGTGAACATAAAGAAAGGACAGTGGCATTCAAGATAGAAGCCACCAGAAAATACAGAAGTAAGTCACCATCTCCACCACCAAAGGTTGCTGAGACTGAGTCAGATGAGTCAGCAAGTAGAAATTCTGAGAGTAGTGAAAGTGATGAGGACTTTGCAGCTTTCACAAGACACTTTCAGAAGTTCTTAAAGAAGAAACAGTGGAGGACAAAGCCATCTACTTCACAGGGTAAAGAAGATTATTATCAGAATAAAAAGTCATCAAAGAAAGACAGGAGAAAGACCAAGTCTAGCAAAGCAACTCTATCAAAAATTGTTTGCTATTGCTGTAACAGACAAGGACATGTTATTGCAGACTGTCCAGAGAAAAGGAAGGAGTCTAATGATAAGAAGAAGACTCAATTCAAGGGCAATAAGGAAAAGTCTTTTGTTGCCAAAAAGGATAAGAGCCTGTCAGACATATCTTCATCAGAAACTGAGTCAGATGCTGAAGCATACATAGGACTGTTTGCTGAGGAAGAAGAAGAGGAGTTCATCCAGATAATGAACTATATATATGAACAAGAGGACAGTCAGTGCCAAGGACTTATGGCATTGACAGAAGGTGACAAAATCAGGGAGCAGCCTGGACCTAGTAAGGTACAAAATTGTTCTTTAAGTTTAATTTCTTGTGCAAGTTTAGAATCAGATTCATCATCATCAAGTGATGAGAGTGCATCTGAGTCTGAAGAGGATATTCATCAATTGATAGATGAATATAAAATTCTATTGCAAGCTTTTAAGAAGAGCAAGTCCCTAGCCAAGAGTCAGGCAAAGGAAATTGCTAGTCTCAAAGTTGCTGCAACTGATTTTGAGAAGATGATTGATCAAAAACTAAATAAGATAGCCAGACTGAAGCACATAACTGTGATTCAGATGGGGACTATAACTTTTAAGAATGATCAAATCAAAAGTCTGGAGATTAGTCTTCAGAAGGAGAGAGATTTAGTTGCTAGGTTTTCTAAACCAAAGTCAGTTCTACCCTTAATTGATGAATTTGTTCATCAAAAAGGTAAAGCTGGACTAGGGTTTACTATACCTGCTAGGACTGTTCAGTCCAAGTCCAAGGGCAAAGCCCCAGCTCTCAACAAGCCAGCTGTATATAAAACAGCTAAGAATGTACCTAAGCAAAGGTACAATAGGTTTGAGTGTTGGTGTTGTGGGAAGGTAGACCACTTTGCCATGGACTGTTGGCACAATGCAAGTGCCAAAGTGTGTAGCAAACTGCCTGTTGGAAAACCTGCAGGTAGCTTTGTTAGGAGGCAAACTAACCAGTACCAAGGACCTAAGAATTCTTTGGGTTCTAAGGTTCACTAATCTGTTTTGCAGGTGAGTCCAAGTGGCCATGCCCCAATATGGTACTTGGACAGTGGATGTTCCAGACACATGACTGGAACTAGGGGATTGCTAAAGTACTTCACACCTATCAAGGATGGTCCAAAAGTCACCTTTGGTGGTTCTGAAAAAGGAATCATCAAGGGTTTTGGTAACATTTCTAGCACCCATATTACTATTACTCAAGTGGCTTATGTTAAAGGTTTGAAACATAACCTTATTAGTATAAGTCAATTGAGTGATGTAGGATATAACATCACATTTGTCAAAAATGGTTGTCATATCAGGAGGTCAAATGATCAAGAGATCATTTTGACAGGTTACAGAAAAAGGAATGTCTATTGCCTAGACATTATGGTTGAGAATAATGGTTCTCCAGTGTGTCTTGTAGCTGATGAGACAGTCTCTCATTGTGTCAAATAGCACAAGATGCTAGCCCATCTAAATTACAAGACAATTGGCCAACTCTTTAGCAAAGAGTTAGTGAGGAATGGTACTCAAGTTAAGTGTATTAAAGATGGAATATGTTCAGCCTGTCAAAAGGGCAAGCAGACTAGATCCACCTTTAGTAGCATTGAAAACAAAGATGCTGTGAGGTGTTTATACCTCTTGCATATGGATCTCTTTGGTCATATGCCAGTTCACAGCCTAGGTAGGAAGGTCTATACCTTTGTGGTTGTAGATGATTACTCAAGGTTTTCCTAGGTGTTCTTCCTTAGACAGAAATCTGAAACACCTAGTATCTTCCATAGCTTTGTCAAACAAATTCAGAATGAACTAGACAGTACTGTGGTCAAGATGAGAAGTTACCATGGTACTGAATTTCAGTCTGATAGCATGACAAAACTATGTGAAGAATTTGAGATATTTCAGGAGTTTTCTTCACCAAGAACACCTCAGCAAAATGGCATTGCTGAGAGGAAAAATAGAACTTTGATTGAGGCTGGTAGGACCCTATTAAGTGACACATCTCTACCAGAATATTTCTGGGCTGAGGCAGTTAATACTGCATGCCATGTAATTAATAGGGCTACCATTACTAAAAGCCATAATAAGACCCCCTATGAGATTGTGAAAGGCAGAAAACCAAACCTATCCTATTTCAGGATCTTTGGTTGTAAGTGCTTTATACTTAACAATGGAAAGTCTTACTTGACTAAGTTTGCTGCTAAGTTCCAAGAGGGGATCTTTGTTGGGTACAGCAACAATTGTAAGGCTTATAGAGTCTACAACTTGTCTTCTCAAGTTGTAGAAGAGTCTGTACATGTAGTATTTGATGAAACTAGACTTATTAACAATGAGTTGTCTAGTAGTATATGCAGCTCCACAGGTATAACTAAGAAGATGGACAAGCTCACTATTGAAGAAGAACCTACTGCAAGACAGCAAGTAGAAGATAGTGGCTGCTGTCCAGAGGGAGTACTACATGTACCTAATGAAGAAGAAGTCCAAGGAGTGCAGCAAGATGAAGGAACTGAAGAAGTTCAACCTGAAGCCAGGATGCCTCCAGCTAATAGGCATCTAAGAGATCATCTAGCAGATCAAATCATTGGTGATCTAAGACAAGGGGTACAAACAAGGAGCAGAAATCTGAGTGCAGCACTCTACTCCAGTTTTTTATCCCAAGTAGAGCCAAAGAAGTTTGAAGAAGCCATCCTAGACCCTCATTGGATTGAGGCAATGCAAGAAGAGCTGAATCAGTTCAAGAGGTGCAAAGTCTGGGAGCTTGTTCCTAAACCAAAAGACCACAATATAATTGGGACCAAGTGGATCTTTAGGAACAAGATGGATGAACATGGAGTAATTGTCAAGAACAAAGCAAGATTGGTTGCTAAAAGATATAGGCAGGAAGAAGGTATTGACTTTGATCAAACCTTTGCTCCAGTAGCCAGACTGGAAGCCATAAGGATGTTCCTGGCCTATGCAACCTTTCAAGGATTTAAAGTTTACCAAATGGATGTAAAGTCAGCCTTTCTGAATGGTAATCTAAAGGAGGAAGTCTATGTGGGACAGCCATCAGGTTTTGTTGATTCAACTCAACCTAATTATGTCTATAGACTTAGGAAAGCTTTGTATGGGTTAAAGCAAGCCCCTAGGGCTTGGTATGAAACCCTGTCTAGTTTCCTCATTGAGAATAAGTTCACAAGGGGAAAAATAGACAAGACTCTATTCCTTAGGGAATCCAGAGGTAAGATAATACTAGTCCAAATATATGTAGATGACATCATATTTGGGTCTACTGAAAGTAGTCTTTGCAAAAAGTTTGCAAAACTAATGCAAGGACAATTTGAGATGAGTAGTATGGGGGAACTTAAGTTCTTCTTGGGTCTCCAAGTTAGACAAACTGAGAATGGATTATTCATATGCCAGTCTAAGTTCACCCTAGAACTCATAAGGAAGTATGGTATGGATTCATCCAGTACCATGAAGACTCGTATGGGGTCAAGTATGTCTCTTAGCAAAGATTATGCAGGGAAACCTGTAGATGAGTCTTTGTATAGAGGGATAGTTGGCTCCCTTCTATATTTGACTACAAGTAGACCAGATATCATGTATGCTACATGTGTCTGTGCTAGGTACCAAGCATGCCCTAAAGAGTCTCATTTGACAGCAGTCAAAAGGATACTGAGATATCTAAAGGGCACTCCTTATCTAGGCCTTTGGTACCCTAGGAATGGAGACTTTGATCTAACAGGTTATTCAGATGCAGATTTTGCAGGCTGTAAAGAAGACAGAAAAAGTACAACTGGAACCTGTCAATTCCTAGGTGGAAGACTGATTTCATGGAGTAGCAAGAAGCAAACAAGTGTGGCTATCTCCACAGCAGAATCAGAATATGTGGCTGCAGGAAGTTGTTGTACTCAACTTCTATGGATACAACATCAGCTTGAGGATTATGGAATTCAGGTAAGTAGAACACCACTATTTTGTGATTCTACTAGTGCTATATCTATTGCTAACAATCCTGTTTCTCATAGTAGAACTAAACATATTGAAATAAAATATCATTTTCTAAGGGAACATGTAGAAAAAGAAGATATATCACTAGAGTATGTAAATACAGATAATCAACTAGCTGATATGTATACTAAGCCCTTAAAAGAAACAAAGTTCAATAGGTTTAAAATTGAACTAGGTATGATAAACTTAGAATAAGTTTACAGAAATGGCTAAGTAAAAAGGTGTCAACACACAGAGTTATCTGTGTCGACACAGAAAAGTGGTGTCGACACTTCAGGGAAAAGGTGTCGACACATCTAGGAAGTTGGTGTCGACACTTCAGAAAACTAGTGTCGACACATACAGGGTCAGTGTCGACACAACCAAGGTGGTGTTGACACTTAGAATTTACTCAGAATTATCTAAGTAAAGTCTCGACTAAGTGTCGAGTTGAGTGGTGTCGACACATAACCAAGTGTCGACACCTATATTCTGTCGACTAAACTTGTGTCGACACAGTGTGTCGAGACATTATAAGTCTGTGTCGACACTTATCGACAGTATCGACACAATTTGAGTTTGTTAACCTGCCCTTTCATCTTCAAACCTAGAAATGTATATATAGGATTTCTCCATTGTCTGTCGACACGCTCACTAAAGTTTCGAGACCAAACTTGTGTGTCGACACCTCTCTTCTCTCTATTCAAATTCTTCAAACCCTAATGGCGCCAAAGCTTGAGGAGAACATGAATGAAGGCTATGAATTGGTGCGGCATGCGTTTGATGATGCAGACCCGGAGATCAATAATGTGGTAACCCTAGTTGCAGACTCAGGGTTAGATTTTCTTGTGTCAGAACCAACCAAGATTTGGAAGAAAGAAATTCTAGAGTTTCTGAATGGAGCAACCCTAGACGAATCTGGATTCAAGATCAAGTCAAGGGTACATGGAGAAAAGGTGAAGGTCTCAACAAAAAGTTTGAGAAAGGTATTAAACCTCCCAAGGACAAAGGAAGAAGATGAAGTTACTGCTTCAAAGACCAAAGAAGCTTAAACTTGGTGTGGACTGGATTCCAAATTGAAAATTGGATCAGTGTTCAATAGAAAGGGAATGAACAGCCAGGGGAAATTTCTCTCAGAAATTGTTGGCAAGGTGATCTTGAGTAAGCCTGGAGGGCATGACAGGATATCAGCCCATATGTTCAATCTTATGACAAGGATTATCTTCACTCTGCAAACTGATTGGTCTGTTGTTGTCTTTGATAAGATTAAAGAAAGTATGAAGAAACCCAATTTGGGTAGGATATTAAGTCTTTACTTGGCTGGTAGTATACCAGAAGTAATGAGTCAAACTGCTGGATCTAAGATCAATCATATGAGGAAAATGGACATGAGACTCTTCTCCAGATGGGATAGGGTTTTGTCTAAGGAGATGCCAACACCAGAGAAAATAACTCCTCAGAAAGAAACCCCACTCAAGAAGAAGAAGAAGATAGCTCCAGTTGCTCAAGAATCATCAAGTAGTTCAGAAGAACAAGTTGTCTTTACACCAGATGATGAACAAGAACCTGGAGATGCTGGGAAGTCTCCAGCTCAACAAGAGGTTGCTGAGAGGTAGGGGGAGCTACCTCAAGCTAGCCCCATTCAACAGGATACTATCCAGGGGGAGCCACTAGTAGTGGAAGAGCCAACTCCACTAGAGAGTGAGCAAGCAACCCACACTATCCTTGAGGTAATCTCAGAAATCAATCAATTAGATTTCCTTATTGAGAGTGAAGTTCTAATTGACAACTTATCTAATGTTAATCAGCAACCACAGATTGATAGTCTTCCCCCAGATGTTGTCATGGAGGACACATCTGTTGCAGATCAAGTGGAACCCCATCAAGTAACTGATGAGATAAGAGAATCTCCATCTCTTCCTCAATAAGAATTTACTATGGAAGATCTCTTCCTTAATCTGGATCAAACAGACTTTGAGAAGGAAAGTACTGCTGCTGAGGGGGAGAATGCTCAAGTTCAGGGGGAGCAAGTGGAAATTCTAGAAGAACCTACAAGGAAAGAGCCTGAGAAACAAAAGGATGTTGAGGAGCTACCTAAGGAGAGGGTAGATATAGCAAGTACATCTGCTTCTGAAGATGAGGAGGCTACAAGGGAAAAGAAAAGGAAATTTCAAGTATTTAAAAGAAGGAGCCAGAATTATAAGAAGGCTTTGCAAACTATAGCACCACATCCTACACTACAGCCAGCACCAACTGTAGATTACAGTGCTTTGATGGTTGCTATGCAAATTAAGCTTGATGAGTACAGGCAAGCAATTGAAAAGTATGTGGATGAAGGGCAAAAATCTCTACAGTTTGATCTAGCCCAAGATATAAAGTCTATAAGATTTGAAATGAATCTCAATAAAAAGGAGATGACTGACTGCTTCCACAAAGGAGGGAATGCAGTAGTCTACTTAGCTACTCACCAGGAGAAAATAAAAGCTCAAGTGGATGACATTGCACTGAAGCAAGGATATGTTCTTGAGAACCAGATCAGAATGAATGATAACTTAACTACTTCACACAATGCAATTGTCACAGAGATGAAGAACATAGCTGCTGGACTGACTACTTCTAATGCTTCTACTATGGCAGAATTTGATAAAGCCTTACAAGAGAGCATCACTGCTGTTACATCTGCTATTCAAGATTCTCAGAAACTGATCTCAGAAAAACTCCAAAGGTTAAAACCTTTCTTTAAAGATGGAGTCAACTATTTGGATGCCCAGGTAAGATTTCAAAAGGATGATCTAAGGGATCACATGGAAAGAGAAGTCATAAAGGGGGAGAGGGTGTTAGTCAAAGCCAGCTCTGATCATGCCAAGTGGATTTCTAATTCTATCAGAGCAACTCTTGGTTATCCTCCTTTATGTGATCATGATAATGTAGCAGAATCTGGGATACATCCTGCATATCTAGGAGGGGAGCAACCTGAAGTGGCTCAAGTAATCTACCCTCCTCCAGATTTTAATATGGTTCAAGCTGATATACAATTAATGTATAGCCCACCTAAGGGTCAGCAAAATGTCATTATAGAGAAGGTGGTTCAGCCAGTATCTGAGGCTATGCAAGAAGCTTTTCTGAAAGAACAAGAAGCCAGACTGTCTAAGAAGAGGTTTAGAGAGCAAGCTGAACAAAGGCCAGATTTTGAGCAGTGGAGCCCCACTTCAAGAAACATTATTTTGACTGCTTGGAAGGCTGCCAAAGATAATATACAAGACAGAAACAAGTGGTTTTCTGAATTGGAATGGAGAAAGCTTGAGACCAGGCAAGAATCTATAGTGCAATATAGAAGGAAGGCAAAGATGGGAAAGCTACCTCCTACTGCCCAGGAGCCTAGCAAGTACTTTCCCAAGCCTTATCATTACTTTGATTGGCAGAAGATTAAAGCTGAAGAGCTAAAGAAGAAGGAGCTGAAAGGGAAAAAGCATGTTGATACTGAAGATGCTGAAGCCCCTGCACAAGCCAAGATACAGTCTAGGAAGGGCATAGTGATCAAGGAGGCTGAACAAAAATAGCATAGAATTTTCTTAAGTTTACTATGTAATCTTTTGATGTTAAACATTCTGTAAACTTTTGAATTATGAATATGACAAAGTTGTTAGAACAATGTGCTGTATAATAAATATATTTCATAATTGTTCTGAGATGATATCTGTGTATGCATGTTCTGAGATGATATCTGTGTATGCATGTTTATTTAATACATGTTATGTACTTTCCCTGAATGTTTAATCCTGTTTACATCATACTGTAATTTTATTCTGTATGGTGTATATCATTGACTAAGGGTTATGACTTCTCCAAATAGGGGGAGATTGTTGGGTACATTGGTTCTAATGTACCTGATTTGAAGAAGCCTCACCCTACTCAATGATATACATCAAAATGTATTTGATGTGTTTTGAGTTTAGTTGTGCAGGTTAAGTATTCGCAGGGAAAAGCTGAAAAGATTCTAAGTCCATGTGTCGACACCCAGGAGCAAAGTGTCGACACTTAAGAAGACTTTTGTCGACACCCAGGCAAGCAGTGTCGACACTTGGAGTACTTGTGTCGACACCAGGGATGCAGAGTCGACACCAGACAGAAAGTGTCGACACAAGGAGCTGTGTCGACACTCAATGAAGAAAAGTCCAGTAAAGCAGTGTCGACACTTAGCAGTTGTGTCGACACCCAGTGAAACTGTGTCTACATCAGAAAGTGTCGACACTTGGAGGCTGTGTCGACACTCAGGAAAAGTCAGCAGAGTCTAAGTATAAGTGTCGACATAATAAAGAATGTGTCGACACTCAGCAGAAGACTCAACACTTGAAGAAAGTGTCGACACAAGGAGCTTTGTCGACACTTAGCAAAGTTCAACAAAATTCTAAGTACAAGTGTCAACACAAAGGAGATGTGTCGACACTCAGCCAGAGTCTCAACAGAAGAAGAATGTGTCGACACAAGGAACAGTGTCGACACACAGCAAGTATCAACACAGAAGGAATGTGTCGACACCAAGAAGATGTGTCGACACTGAACAAGTTCAACACATAAAGATGTGTCGACACAAAGGTGTTGTGTCGACACTTACAAGAATTCAACAAAGTACTGAAGAACAAAGTGTTGTGTCGACACACAATATCAGTGTCGACACATATTGAAGAAGCTCTGTCGAGAAGTGAATTCTACAACACAAGGAGTTGTGTCGACACCTTGAAGTCTAGTGTCGACACTTTGTCAACTTGTGTCGACACTTATTTTATAAGTGTCGACACTTAAAGACAGAAAGTCTCGACACTTTCAGACAATTATTTCAAGAACTGACTGGATGACTTGACAGCTGCCATTCCAGCCGGTCTACTGCACCTGTCAGAGTGGTCAGAAATCAGTTATGAACTGGAGCAGCCGGTTATCATGAAGAAGGCCTATATATAGGCTTATACTGTCTACAGAAGAAGTGGATCAAGTAATTGATTAACAAGAAGAAGATCTAGCTATTCATTGAAGAATCAAGTGAAGATCTAAGAAGTTGGAGAGAGAGAACTCCATCCAAGAAGACAGCAGTTGGAACCAGGCTGAGAAGAATGGTTCAGACTTTGTTATGAATCTTAAGTTGCAGAGATCAAAGATCAGCTGCAGAGGAGATCAATCCTATTGTGTTCTACATTCAAGAAGCTTTGAAGAAAAGCCAAGTGAGATTGATCTCAGCAGAGTTCTTCCAAGAACTCATCAAGAACCTATCAACTCATCTCTCTATTCAGAGTTGTAGGTATATAAACTTTGTATCTTAAATTTCTTGTAGGATCCATAGTGATCTGAGTAGTAAGCCTGCAATTATAAAGGCTGAGTGTTGGGCATGTGTGCCTGAGTGTAGGAGATCTAATTCTCTGAGTGTAGGCCTGTTGTGGCTAAGTGTAGGCCTGTTGTGGCTGAGTGTAGGCTTTGTGAAGAAGCTGAGTGTAGGTCTTTGAAGAAGACTGAGTTGTAGGGCCTTGGGCCTGAGCTGTAGGAACCTGTTTTGGGGTTCTGAGTGTAAGATCTGAGGATCCTAGATAGTGGAGGAGTTTGGCCAAATCTAGTACACTAATATATAGGCGAAGGGGGAAAGTGGATGTACCCAAACCTTGGGGAACCACTATAAATCGGTGTGTTCACTGTGTGCTTGATTGATTGATGTGTTTGCTGATTGATTGGTGTGTAAAAGTAGATATAACTCTGTGATAAAATCTGAATTCTGCCTAAATAGTTAAAAAGATTTCAGTCACCTATTCACCCCCCCCCCCTCTAGGTGATTAGGTACAATATCTTTCACTAGGGGATTGCTGAAGGACTACTCACCTATGTTGAATGGGCCTAAAGTAATATTTGGTGGTTCTGAAAAGGGAGTCATCAAAGGATTTGGTAACATCTCTACCAACTCAATCACTATCACTCAAGTGGCCTATGTGAAGGGTTTGAAACACAACCTAATTAGCATAAGTCAGCTGAGTGATTTAGGTTATGACATTTCATTTGTGAAGAATGGTTGTCATATCAAAAGGTCAAGTGATCAAAAGGTCATATTGACAGGATATAGAAAAAGAAATGCGTACTGTCTCAACTTTGAGTGTGAGAATAATGTTTCTCCTATTTATCTTGTAGCTGATGAGAGAGCCTCTCATTGTGTTAAATGGCA
The DNA here is from genome assembly GCA_039583875.1 of Platanthera guangdongensis. NCBI lineage: Eukaryota > Viridiplantae > Streptophyta > Magnoliopsida > Asparagales > Orchidaceae > Platanthera > Platanthera guangdongensis. Next base: position 21,609,080 of record CM077160.1, on the reverse strand, counting down.
CAAGAGGCTGACCCATCTTAACTACAAGACTATTGGCCAACTCTTTAGCAAAGAGTTAGTGAGCAATGATCCTCAAGTTAAGTGTATAAAGGATGAGATATGCTCAGCTTGTCAAAAAGGCAAGCAGACCAAATCCTCCTTTCATAGCCTTAAAAACAAGGATTCAGTGAGGTGTCTATACCTCTTACATATGGATCTATTTGGTTCTATGCAAGTTCATAGTCTAGGTAGGAAGGTATACACATTTGTAGTGGTAGATGACTATTCTAGATATTCATGGGTGTTCTTTCTGAGACAAAAATCTGAAACCCCAAGTATTTTATATAGTTTTGTCAAACAAATTCAGAATGAGCTGCACAGTACAGTGGTCAAAATCAGAAGTGACCATGGCACTGAATTTCAATCTGAGAGTATGACAAGACTGTATGAAGAATTTGGGATTACTCAAGTTGTAGAAGAGTCTATACATGTTGTCTTTGATGAAACAAGACTTATTAACAGTGAGTTGTCAAGTAGTTCTTGCAGTTCTACAGGTATAAATGAGAGAATGGACAAGCTTAACATTACAGAAGATTCAACTTCAAATCAGGAAGTGGAAAATGGTGGCTGCTGTCCAGGGGGAGTACAAGACTCTCCAGATGCTGATGAAAACCAAGAGGTGCAGCATAATAAAGAGACTGGAGGTGTTCAACCTGAAGATAGACTACCTGCAGCTATTAGACACTTAAAGGATCATCCAGCAAATCAGATAATTGGTGATCCAAGACAAGGAGTACAAACAAGGAGCGGGAACCTGAACACAGTTCTGTGCTCTAGTTTCTTATCTCAAGTGGAACCCAAGAAATTTGAAGAAGCTGTTCTAGACCCACATTGGATTGATGTCATGCAATAGGAGCTGAATCAGTTCAGAAGGTGCAAGGTCTGGAAGTTGGTTCCTAAACCAAAAGACCACAACATCATTGGAACAAAATGGATCTTTAGGAACAAACTGGATGAGAGTGGGATCATTGTGAAGAACAAAGCAAGACTTATTGCAAAAGGATACAGGCAGGAAGAGGGTATTGACTTTGATCAAACCTTTGCTCCAGTTGCTAGGTTGGAAGCTAACAGACTATTCCTAGCCTGTGTAGCATATCAAGATTTTAAAGTGTTCCAGATGGATGTGAAGTCTGCATTCTTAAATGGAGACTTAAAAAAGGAAGTATATGTGGAGCAGCCCTCAGGTTTTGTTGATCCACTCTATCCTTCTTATGTCTATAGACTTAGGAAAGCTTTGTATGGGTTGAAACAAGCCCCAAGGGCTTGGTATGAAACTCTGTCTAATTTCCTCATTGAGAATAAATTCTCAAGGGGGAAAATAGACAAGACTCTATTCCTTAGGGAATCCAAAGGAAAGATAATCCTAGTCCAAATATATGTTGATGACATAATATTTGGGTCCACTGAAAGTAACCTTTGTAGAAAGTTTACAAAACTTATGCAAGGGAAATTTGAAATGAGCAGTATGGGAGAACTTAAGTTCTTCTTGGGTCTCCAAGTAAGACAGACTGAAGATGGCTTGTCCATATCTCAGTCTAAGTTCACCCAGGAGTTAATTAAAAAGTATGGTACGGAATCATCCACTACCATGAGAACTCCAATGGGGACAAGTGTGTCTCTAAGCAAAGATGATGTAGGGAAACCTGTAGATGAAACTTTGTATAGAGGGATAGTTGGCTCCCTTCTGTATCTGACTACTAGTAGACCAGATATCATGTATGCTACATGTGTCTGTGCTAGGTACCAATCCTACCATAAAGAATCTCATCTGATTGCAGTCAAAAGGATTTTGAGATATCCTAAGGGCACACCTAATTTAGGCCTTTGGTACCCTAGGAATGAAGATTTTCTACTGACAGGCTATTCAGATGCAGACTTTGCAGGTTGCAAAGAAGATAGAAAAAGTACTATAGGCACCTGTCAATTTCTAGGAGGAATATTGATGTCTTGGAGCAGTAAGAAACAGACTAGTGTGGCAATTTCCACAGCTGAGTCTGAATATGTGGCAGCAGGAAGTTGCTGTGCACAGCTGTTGTGGATTCAGCACCAGCTAGAATACTATGGTATTCAGGTAAGTAGAACACCTTTGCTTTGTGATTCTACAAGTGCTATATCCATTGCTAATAATCATGTTTCACATAGTAGGACTAAGCATATAGAAATTAGATACCATTTTCTTAGAGAACATGTAGAGAAAGAGGACATCTCACTAGAATTTGTCAAAACAGATTATCAAATTGCAGATATGTTTACTAAGTCTCTAGATGAAACTAAATTCAATAAGTTTAAAATTAAATTAGGAATGTTGAACATAGATTAGTTTAACAAAATTGGCTAAGTAAAATTGTGTCGACACAAGAAGTTGTCTGTGTCGACACATAGAAGTGGTGTCGACATTCCAGAGAAATGATGTCGACACATCTAGAAAATAGGTGTCGACACTTCAGAGAAATAGTGTCGACACATCCAGGAGTGGTGTCGACACATCCAGAGAAGTTGTCGACACTTAGGATCAACACAGATTTTGTCGAGTGGAGAATCGATTGATCGTCGAGCGCAAAGGAATAAGTGTCGACACATAGAAGTCAACACTTATGTCGAGACATTAGAAGTCTGTGTCGACACTTTTCAACAGTGTCGACACATTAAGAGAATTATGACGTGCCTTTTCACCTTCGTGTTTAGAAAGGTATAAATAGGTCAACAACATTGTCTGTCGACACGCTCTCCATAGTTTCGAGACCAAATCTTTGTGTCGACAAATTCTCTTATCTAAATTCAAGATTTCTCTCAACCCTAATGGCCCCCAAACTAGAAGACAATGTCAATGAAGGATATGAGCTAGTACGCAACGCCTTTGACCATGCAGAACATGAAATTAAAGCTGTAGTAACCCTAATTGCTGAGAATGGGTTGGAGTTTCTAGTTTCTGAACCAACTAAGATTTGGAAGAAAGAAACACTAGAATTCTTTGGTGCTGCTACCCTAGATCAAACTGGACTTAAAATTAGATCCACAGTCCATGGAGTAAAGGTGAAACTCACCCAGAAGAGTTTAAGGAAATTTCTTCACCTGCCAAGAGCACAAAAGGAAGAAGATGTACCCGCATCTAAGCTAAGGGAAGCACTTCAATGGTGTGGACTGGATTCCACCATAAAGATTGGCTCAGCTTTGAACAGGAAAGGCATGAATATGCAAGGGAAGTTTTTGTCTGAAGTTGTAGGAAAAGTGATTCTTTGTAAGCCAGGGGGCTTGATAGGATTTCTGCATATATGTTCAGCCTAATGACCAGGATCATCTACACACTAAATACTGATTGGTCGGCAGTAATATTTGAGAAGATTAAGGAAAGTATGAAGAAGCCAGATCTGGGAAGAATTGTGAGCTTGTATTTAGCTGCAACAATACCAGAAGTAATGGACCAGTCAGCTGGGACTAAGATAAATCACATGAGAAGGATGGACATCAGGATTATATCCAGATGGTATAGGGTTCTAACTAAGAATATGCTTGAGGAAGAAAGGCAAGAGATTCCTAAATAATCTACAGCACAACATGTTCCTGCACAAGATATTGTAAATAGTGCTCAGGTGCAGGGGGAGCCTCACCTTGAGGAAGAGCCAACCCACCTGGAAAGTGAGATGGATGCACAGACTATTCTTGAGGTAATCAGTGAAGTAAATCAATCAATTTTCAATATTGAGGATGAAATGCTAACTGAATATTTGATTGATGTTGACCAGCCAACACAACTAAACAATCAAGCACAAGATGTTATCTTGGAAGATTCATCTGCTACTGATAATGCTCCAGAGATAAGAGTATCTCCTGTCCCTACTCAACAGGAGTTCACTCTTGAAGATTTGTTCCCTAATTTAGAGCAGACTGAGTTTGAGGGGGAGAAAGCAGATTTTGAGGGGGAGCAAATGGAGCAAGTTAGTACTGTGGGTGAGGAGCAAAGGTCTCAGGGGGAGAACACAAGGACTGAGGAGCAGCATGGGACTCAGGGGGAGCAACCTAGGACTGCATAGGTATTACCTCCTATTCCTAAAAATATAGTTGATATAGCTAGTTCCACGGCATCTGAGGATGAAGAAGCTACAAGAGCTAAGAAGAGGAAGCTAATGGTCTTCAAAAGGAGAAGCCAAAGCTACAAGAAGGCACTAGAAACTATTGCTCCACAATCTGCCCCAACAGCTGATTATAGCTCCTTGTTAGTCTCTCTACAAGTAAAGCTAGATGAACAAAGGATTGTCATGGAGAAGTATATGGATGAAACTCACAAAGATCTACAACTCTCCTTGGCTACAGATATTAAATCAATAAGATTTGAAGTTAATCAGCATAAGAAGGAGATGACTGATTGTTTTCACAAACGAGGAAATGATGTGGTTTTCCTAGCCACACATCAAGCGAAAATCAAGACTCAAGTTGATGATATAGCTCTTAAGCAAGGCTATGTACTAGAGAATCAACTTAGAATGAATGATAATCTGACAGAATCACATAATGTGATTGTTACAGAACTGAAGAATGTTTCAACTGCCCCAACTGAGGAAAAGACTAATGTCAAGGCAGAGTTTGATAAGCAATTACAGGAAGGCCTTGCTGCTGTCAAAATAGCTATTGAGCAATCTCAAAAGACCATTTCAGGGCAGCTCCTGAAATTAAAGGCATTCTATAAAGATGGTGTAAATTTTCTTGATGAACAAATCAGATTTCAGAAAGATGATCTCAAAGATCATGTTGCCAGTGAAGTTATAAAGGGGGAGAGAGTATTAGTCAAAGATGGCTCTGATCACGCTAAATGGATCTCTAATAGCATCAGAGCCACACTTGGATATCCACCCCTCTTTGATGATGACAATGTGGCTGAGTCAGGTATCCACCCTGCTTATTTTGGAGGTGAGCAAGCTAAAGTTGCTCAAGTTATTTATCCTATAGCAGATTTTGACATGATTCACCAAGAAGTACAGTCTATGTACAGCCCTCCAGAAGGTGCTCAAAATACTATCCTTGAGAAAGTAGACAAGCCAGTGTCAGAGGAAGTTTTGAAGGAGCAAAAAGCTCTATTGTCTAAGAAAAGATTCAGAGAACAGGCAGAGTTGAAGCCTGATTTTGAGCAGTGGAGTCCAACCTCCAGGAACATTATACTGACTGCTTGGAAAGCTGTAAAGGATAAGTCCCATGATAGGGGCAAATGGTACTCTGCACAAGAATGGCAAAAGTATGAAGCAAGGCAAGAAGTCATAGTTCAATATAGAAGAAAGGCAAAACTAGGGAAGCTACCTCCTAATGCTCAGGAGCCTAGCAAATATTTCCCTAAGCCTTTTCATTACTTTAAAAGGCAAAGAATAAGGGCTGAAGAGCAAAAGAACAAAAATCTAAAGGGCAAGAAGCCAGCTGATGACATTGATGCTCCTGTACAAGCCAAGGTCCAATCAGGCAAAGGCATAGTCATCAGGGAGCCAGAGCAGCCTTAGATTAGATTTACTAGATTTTACAACCTTGTAATCTTTAGTATTAAAAGTTATGTAAACTTTTGTTAAGAAACTTTTGTAAGCAAAACTATGATTAATGCTTATTGTGTTAGCATTATTATTCTGTGATGATTGTTTATATATGTTTTGTTGTAGAAGTTACCCTATCATATAATGTTGTTATACATCATAATGTGTATTTGTTATGAATGGTGTATATCATTGACTAAGGGTTATGACTTCTCCAAATATGGGGAGATTGTTGGGTACATTGGAAAATGTGTACCAGATTTGAAGAAGACTCACCCTACTCAATGATATGCATCAAAGTGTATTTGATGTTGTTTTGAGTTTATATGTGCAGGTTAAGAAAATGCAGGAATGCAGAAAAATTTCTAAGTCCATGTGTCGACACCAGGAGAAGCTGTGTCGACACTTATGAAGGCTTGTGTCGACACTGGAGAAAAGCTGTGTCGACACTTGGAGCTAATTGTGTCGACACTTGGAAAGGCTGTGTCGACACCAGAAGAAACTATGTCGACATGCAGAGGCAGTGTCGACACACAGAAGACCCTGTCGACATCAACTGTGTCGACACACAGGACTTGTGTCGACACACAGCAGAGTTTCAACAAAGTTAAAGAGAAGAAGTATTTGTGTCGACACACAGAGGCAGTGTCGACACACAAAAGACCTTGTTGACATCAACTGTTTCGACACACAGGACTTGTGTCGACACACAGCATAGTTTCAACAAAGTTAAAGAGAAGAAGTATTTGTGTCGACAAACAGAGGTAGTGTCGACACACAGAAGATATTTTCGACATCAAATGTGTCGACACACAGGACTTGTGTCGACACATGACAGAATTTCAACAAAGTAAATTTGTATGAGGAAAAAAAGTGACTGTGTCGACACCACAAAGGCTTGTGTCGACACATTCTACAGAAGCTGTGTCGAGAAGTAGTATCAACAACAGAAGAGATGTGTCGACACCACCAAGGCTTGTGTCGACACTTAGTTCACTTGTGTCGACACTTAGTCTACTTGTGTCGACACATGATGAAGTTCAGACTCGACACTTTCAGACAGAGACAGTATTTCAAGAAGTGACTGGATGACTTGACAGCTGCAATTTCTAACCGGTCTACTGCAACTGTCAAAGCTTTCAGAAGTTTGTTAGAAACCGGATCAGCCAGTTACCATGGAGGAAGACTATATAAAGGCCTTCTCCTTCAATAGAAAGTGATTTTTGAAAAAGATAATACATAGATAACTAACAACACAAAAAGAAGAAGACCTTTGACAGAAGATCTAAGAAGTTGGAGAGAGAGAGATCCATCTAAGAAGTGCAGTTGCTGAACCAGGCTGCCAAGAAAGATTCAGATTGAGATCTGAATCACAAGTCAGAAGCTGATTGAAGATCAACTTCTCAAGAGTTCAACCCTACTGAGTTCAGATTCAAGAAGCTTTGAAGAAAGCTAAGAGTGGTTGTTCTCTGCCATCAGATTCTTCCAAGTACTGATCAAGAAGCCATCCATACTTTCTCTCTCTACCTGGGTGGTGGTAAAACATTTTGTTAAATCTATTTTCTGTAGGATCTATTCTAGATCTGAGCTGTAAGCCTGTGTTTATAAAGGCTTAGTGTATGAGAGTAATTTCTCTGAGTGGTAGGCCTTGTTGAAGGCTGAGGTAGGGCTGTTAGCCTGATTTGTAGGAGATTGATATCTCTGAGTTGTAGGCCTTCTGTAGGCTGAGGTAGGGCCGATTGCTTGAGCTGTAGGAGCCTTGTTGGATTTTGAGTTGTAAGATCTGAGGATCTGAGGTGAAGAGCAGAAGTTAGGCCGAATCTAGTACACTGCTAGATAGGCGAAGGGGGAAAGTGGATGTACCCAGACCTTGGGGAACCACTATAAAAACTATGTGCACTCTGTGATTTAATGTTTTTGTGAATGATGTGATGTGTTAGCTGTAGAATTTGTAGTTTCTGTGTAATTAACTGAACAGATTTGTTGCCTTGTTAAGAAAAAAGAATTACACATATTCACCCCCCCCCCCTCTAGGTGGTTAGGCACTAATTCTTTCACAAACATTGTGGGGGAGACTACCCAGATGGATTCTCCTACTAAGGCGGAGTACGTTACATTAGTATAAGAACAACTTGATATCTTCCTGGAAAATCTACAGAGAAGGACTGATTAGACTCCAGATGGTCCTCAGGTGATGCTCTTCAGTACTCAAGGTGAGGCAGAGCAAATTACTGATACAATTGTTGAATCCAGGAAGATTCCCAACCTCAGAATTTGGACCAATGTCGCCTAAGGTTACCAGCTCAGAGGTAAGATCAGACGACTAGAATGACTAGGATGAAGAGCGAAGGCAAATAGGATACCAGATGTTACGGCAGGAAGGTTCCACCATGTACTCGGATGCTTGAAAGCAGCAACCCCTTCTCAACCAAAATTGGTCGAACTAGATACGAGGGAGACTAGATGATGACTAAGTTGCAAGGTCGCGACCTGGCCTCTAAGGAAGAGGAATCCAAAGGCTCAGCTAGTATCTTGAAAGGAGAGCTCGCGAGTATCCTGCCGTGGATTTTGCGTGTCTCACCTCGTACCCCTGGGGTCCTATTTATAGGGAAATCCAAGTAGGGTGGGTCATATTTATACCCCACCCCAGGCGACTAGGCGACTTCTAGGGGAACTCGCATGGGCAGGGCGAGAATCTCGCATAGTCGCCTACCTGGCGAGTATGCGAGGGGATCTCGCCCTACTTGCACAGGCCTTCCATGGTCTTGCGCGCTGTCTTTGACTTATGTCTTGACTTGTTGACCTTGACTTCTGCTGACCTGGCTGTGGTAGGACCCATCCTCAATGAATACGAGTTGTACACAATCCCCGATCTTTTTGAGCGACGTAGGAGCTCGGAATGAATCATCCAACAATTATTCGGCGAGCTGCTATGCCGAGTTTCAGGCTTGCTCGCACTTGATGACTGCCTGCCGATCTCTATAAATAGGGGGCCTGGTTTTTGAGGCGGATCTTCAAAGCTCGCACATTATGTCGGATGCCAACGAGAAACTCCTTCAAGACTGCCTCGCCGCTCTGACCGACTTTCTCGGCATCGCCAAGTCTAAGAGGCCGCGGGAAGAATACGTCGCCTCCAACTTATCCCCCCCTGTAAAATGAAGAAGACCAAGTAGCCCAAAAAGGCACCCGCTTCCAACATGGTCGACCCGCCCCCACCACCTGCGCAAGTCGTGGTTTTGATAAGCAATCCCGCTCATTCTGCTAGCACCTTGAAGCTTCTCAGCGACCTTGGGCTAGACGACATCCCCAACATGGTCGCCCCTGACTCGAGCCTCCTTAGCTCGCTTGGCATTCCGAAAGTCGCTAATATACCGGCGCCACAGTAGATTGAAGTCGTCTCCCTGCCATGTCGCCATTTTGTCGAGCCATTCTTCTAAGTTGGCTGGTCGTCGTTTACTTCACGCAGACACATTTTCTTTACTCGCAGACTCTCCACATGATGTCATCGACGCGGCTCTAAATGTCACCCATCTGAACTCCGCACCACTGCTCGCACTCACAGCCGAGAAACCCCTCAGGACCGCGCACACGGTCTGGATTAATCTTAGCGCCAAGAAGGTGTCTGAAGCCTCAGTTCCCGTGGAGAAGGACGATCCTCCGGTGAGTAAAGGAACTACCATCGAAGGAGCTTCCGGCAAAGAAGGTAGCTCTGGCGAGCAAGGACCTTCGGGCGAGCAAGGTCCCACCCGTTCCTGTGGGGGATTCTGCGCTGCCAGCAATGATTTCCCTATTGCCGCTGTCGCCTCTAGACATGACCTCTCTCCAGGCAGCGAGTGATTCCTTTCCTCCGCCACCTCTGACCGCTCACCAACAAGCTGTGACGCCGCGACCTCCCCCGCCTCCTCCGTTGAAGTCCCTGCATCAGCCAGCGTGTTTGTCGCAGCCTTTGGCCCGGAAGCAGGATAAGCCGCGGCCGAGCCACTTCCTGCAGAGAGTTGGGGACCATGTTCATGGAGGTCGCGCGCAGGGTAAACTGGCCGAACATGCTAGTGGCCCATCTTCTGGTCGGCGAAATGCCCTAGGTCGCAGCCCTTCTCCTCGTCGATCAATGTCTCCTCATCGTGGTAAACGTCATCACTGGCTCTTCGTTTAATGACTTAGGCGTGTATTTCTAATCTGGTGACTTCTTATATGTTTTTACAGATCGCCCGACGACTCTAGGGTCGGCCTTTATCGATGCCATCTGGTTGTGGGGTAGCGAGTATCGTCACGCGGCTGCTCGCACTTATCTAGAGTTGGAGATCAAGTTCGAGCAGCTGGTGATTTGCGAACCACATCGCCGGATCTCATCTCTAGAGGTGCAGGTGACAAAGATAGAAGAGATCTGGACCACCCTGGAGAGTTATGAAGCCCGCTTCCACATGGTGAAGGAGAATGATCACCAGCTGGCGATAAACAACCATTGCCTCCAGCTCGTTCTTGACAAGTTGGCTGGCATCCGGGTGAGTATGGGCTCTGTGGGGCGACTGACGAGGATGGAGGAGCAGCTGCACCTTGGGGATGACGCGATGGCGGTGGCGACAGAGCATTACCGGCGAGCGCAAGAAATGGGCTGGGCCGGACGACATCCTCATCTTCCAGAACTTCCATCTAGAACATAGGATTTTTCTTTTTCTTTATTTGAACTCGCCATAGGCGACTATTTTATAATAAACAATTATTGTATTCTAATAAGCGAGTTTGCATCTCGCACTTAATTTTTCTCCTTTGTTGTCTTGTTTGTTGTTATTCTGCGATATGCGAGTTTAGCATGCAGGTTCTGATAATGTCACGACATTCTCTGTTGCATTATGCGACATATGGCTAATGTCGGGATTCACTTACTCGCCTAAACTGCGCCTTAGGTTGATACTCGCCAGAACGGATATATACCCCCTGCCTTCATCTATAAATAGAGGAGGTAGGTAGGACATAAGTACGCTTCTGCGATTTTACAAACCTAGCTCACGAGTTTCTTTTTCTGCTCGCGTGTTTCTGCCTCTCGTCTATCCTCGCCTTATTTCCTTTTCAAATCGCTAGCTCGCAAAAATGGTGGGAGATGATGCAAGTGCTCGTCGACAGGCATATGCCACTAACTTTGTCGACGCAGCCTTCAAGAAATCCATAACCACAGAGCGAGACTTGAAGGCATTCAGGGAGCGGCTTCTGCCGGATGGCTACTCAGCTAGGCTCCCTTCTAGCGGCGAGCGACTTAACACCCATATTGACGGTGCGATAATCTTATCGCTCCGCTACATCGACGTCGGCCTGCGACTTCCATTCTGGCCGGAATATTGCGAGATCCTGCGATATTTTGAGATCGTCCCCGCGCAGATCAACCCCAATAGAGTAGCAATCATAATGGGGTTCCTGTGCTACCTGCGGGAAGAGAGAATCGCCTTCGACCTCTCAGTTTTCCACAAGATATTCGCCTTCGCCACGACCGTCGAGGGGGTCATCTACTTCAGCAGCCATGTCTGCACCTTGGTGGGGACGGCGAATAAAGTCCACCGGTGGAGCGAGCAGCTGGTCGTCGTCCATGGAGACTTCGTGGGCATCTTGCGAAGGCCGCACCAACCTGCCGATGTCGCCTTCCTCCCGCCGATCTTGGAAGGTGTCGGCGAGCAACTGTTCGAGTCCTTCCGAGGTCGCCGGTTTGACATCATCTTCTGGCGGCTTAACGTCAACACGCTCTTAGAGATCCACACAAACGAGGGTAAGATTTGAGCGAGAATCACTTCTACTTGCATGATCGCTTCACTTTCTTAAAGCTCGGTACTGATATGTTTGCTCGACATTTGCAGTGGCGTGCGAGCTTCTAGAGAAGCTGCTTCCTCCGATGAAGGAAGTTTCCACCTCCTTCCCGGAGTCCAACCCTCCGCCCGACGTTGGTGAGAAGAAGAAACTCACCAAAGGGAAGATGAAGATCAAGTTGTCGGGCCTTGCGAGTAAGAGGGCCAAATTATCATCGCCTCAGCCTGGCGATCAGGAGTCCCCGCCTGATGTTCGAGCCCCCCACTTCCACCCAAATTTCAATCTTGGGCGAGGTGTGGTGGATGCATATGGTCGCCCGCTAGTGTCCTGGTCTGGGGATGAGCACTTGGTGATACTAAGTACCAACCTCCACTCCTGGTCGACGGATTGGGAGGACAAGGGGGAGGCCTTTGCTGTCCTCCATGCTCTATATAGGCGGGCTGATTCCGAGTCCATGCTGGAGCTCAGCCCGAAGGAACTCGCCCATCAGACCGCATGTTGCTAGCTCGGGCTGTCGAGCTAGGGCACTTCTCGGAAAGAAAGTTGCTGGAAACTACTTCGGCCCTGAAGATCGTCACCAAGAAGGCTATAGATCTCAGCATGCAGTCGGTCCGCTGGAGAGACTATGAGGTAAGTATCTTGTCGCACACGATATTGCTGGTTTTGGACTTGGATTTCTTTTGTCGACTGTCTGTTCTTCATTGCAGGAAGCCGAGATCGAGGCTGCAAAGAAGCTCTCCGAGTGCGAGGAGAAACTCGCCAACTCTCAAGCAGAGCTGGAGGCAACCCAATTCCGCGCCGCTGAGATGGAGACTTGCCTGACAGCCCACGATAGTCGCGCGAGATCTTCCGTTCCCTGCCCCGATGCCTCGCGGCCGGAGGACAACCCGCATTGGGAGGTAAAAAGATGTCGCGTCCTTTGGATAGAGAGGTCGTCGGTCACCCGCGAGATAGCGAGAGCGGCAGGGAACATCATGCTAGCCCGGCTAAGGATCAATGGCCAGCTCGTCAAGGGGAGAAGCAGCTCACCGTCGACGAGCTCATCCCCAAACTTCTCGCCAAGGAATCGACCTCACCCGATCGCCTCCCTTCTTCGACATCGGGCTCCAGCAGCAGCAACAGCGGCAGTAGCAGCGGCAGCGACAGTAGCAGCGGCAGCGATAGTAGAAGCGGTGGGGAGGAGAGCGAGGAGGGAGGCAAGGAAGATGAGGATGCCGATATTGGAGACGACGAATATCGGCATGATACTGGCGGCGATGAGTCCTAGTTGCTCGCCAATATTTGTCATGCTCGTATGTAACACTAACAGATTTTTGTAACTTGTAAATTTTGACATACATATCTATACAAATTTAAGTTACCGCACTTTATTATTCTTTGCTCGCATGTTTGTTGGTTGATGATGCTCGCTAGGCTCATAGGCTCGGGGAGGATGAGTGTTTATGATGCTTCTACTCGCTTGTTGGCATCGGTTATAGTCGTGCAGTGATTACTCGCACGACCATAGTTGCTCCAGCAATTCGCATCCCAATACTCACCTATGTTCGTGCGTATACTCATCATAGCATACTCACATGCTTGCTAAGGTATACTCGCATACTCGTCAGGACATACTCGCACCTGCATAATAGTTTATCTCACCCGAGCTGAACCCGAATGGCTTGGAGACCAGAGTCGATACCCATCAGGAGCCGAGCTCGGCTGGTGGTGGGAATCAGTCGACATCCAGCAGGAGTCAAGCTCAACTGGGGGTGGGAATCAGTCGACACCCAGTAGGAGCTAAGATCAACTGGGGGTGGGAATCAGTGATTGTCTCTGAGATATCTGCAAAGAGAAAATACCAAACTAACAATTCATCAAGGCAAGTATACCTATCGAAATGCAGCTAGGGGACACAAGTGTCGTATTGAAATCCGGGAACAGTTGAGTAAGCTTACTCACACGAAATCTATTATTTTATCGACGGCAAAATAAGGTTTGGCTAAATGTACTAAAAGAAGAGAACTACTTGTATGAAAAGATAAAGAGAGCTAAAAGAGCGATTAACTTAAGCTTAGTAACGATGAAAGGAAAATGCACTCGATCAGAAATCACCTCGGCAAGAGTGGTTAGAAAAATACGATAAATAAACCTAAGCTAATTAGGGTAAAGGTTTTTGACCGTGGAGGTTCCATGAATATTGACACGCTTCTCTCGAAGGCCGTGCCTAACTGAGTTTAGGAAGGTCCGACCGACTTTCGCCTAAATCGGAGGCCTAAAACTCGCTTTACGCGGTGAACCCCTCTAATGGATTTTACTCCAATCCGGGAGATTTGAACGTCTGCCTCTCTCGAGGGGTGCGAACAACTCCCTTTACTCTTGAGTGCTCATTTCAAACCTTCGGCCTCTCGGCTAGCCCAGAATGAAAGCAAAGGTGGAGAGTATATATCGATAATATACCTCCAACCCGTGATAAATCAAGAGTAATTCAAAGCTAAACCCTAAAAAGGAAAGGTAAGATTCAAAGCATCATAACCTAATCACTCGAACCTCGGATCAATTAGATCGAGTACATGGAGGATTAGTTAATCATGGTGAGGTGGAAGAGGGAGATGAGTAGAAGAAAAATACTGAAAACAGAGCAGGAACGAAAAAGAAAACAACACTTTTTATTAAGAGAAACAGTGATCTACAGCTTGAAAATGAGAGATTACAAGAACATGAAAAGGAAACTACACTATCATTAGCATCATACTACAGAAATAAGCTAGGAGCTAATACAGGGAAAGCATAAAGCTAGAGCTACGAACTAAAAATGGAAAGACATGCTTAAAAGTTCAGAAATACAAAGGACAGAACCTCCCCTCTCAAAGCGAAAAGTTTTTTCTAAAACCCCTGGAGTTGGGCTCTATTTATAGAATTTTTTCGGGTCGGGTCACGCCCCCCTGTCACGCCCTGGTCGGGCGTGACCCTGGGGCGTGACACATTCGGCGTGACTTTTTCGGGCAGGAATTGAATTCTGACGGAGTTGTTGCGGTACACGCCCACCGGTCACGCCCTGGTAGGGCGTGACCCTGGGGCGTGTTCTTTGCGGCGTGACTTCTTCGGGCTGAAATTGAATGCTGGAGGTGACGGGCGGAATTGCTGAAGTACACGCCCATATGTCACGCCCGGGTCAGGCGTGACCCTGGGGCGTGACAATTTCGATGCGGCGGTGGAGCGGGAAAAACGAGCGCGCTGCGGCGATTCCTCGGAACCTGGGGACACGCCTATAGTACACGCCCGTATCTGGTATGTCACGGGCGTGACCGAGGGCGTGTACACTAAGTTTCCATGGAATGCAGTTTCGGACCAATTGCTTCATTCCTCTGGGTTACACGCCCTAGGTACACGCCCTGGTAGGGCGTGACCTTGGGGCGTGTCACAGCAAAATTCGGCTGAAAGCCGTGAAAACCTGCAAAAAGCAGAAAAAATGCATTAGCGACAAAAATATATACAAAGGGGAATCAAAACAAGTACTTTACAAGACATGATTGGCTTTAAAACCCCAAAAATATCCTAATAAAATTGACTACAAACGTATTATCAAATTCCCCCAAGCTTAAGTTTTGCTTGTCCCCAAGCAAAGATATAAAGACTAGCTAATCATAAGAGTGACTAATTCAAAAAGTTTTAATCATACTCACACAAGTACTATGCGAAATTCTAGGTAGGGAGAATGTAAAATGTAAATCTAAAACAATTATTTAGGTATGATTTAACTTTTATAAACTTTACTTAATAAAAATAAATCATCCAGAATTTTGACGAAATTCTTTAAATAGATTTGAGCAAGGTAATGAAAATGAAAAGAACGTATTGAGTTATTACTAGATCCAAGCAACGCATTATAATTATATCAATTAAATAACAAAAATCTAAGTTTAAATCCAAAACTAAAACTGATTTACTTTTCTTCTTTTCTTAGTTGTTAAATAAAATTAAAAAAAAGGGCGTGAATCAAAAGGACTTAATAGGACCGAAACGTTTGGTTTAGGAATATGAATAGGAGTGGAATTCAAATATAAACATGGAGGCTTAAAAATCACACTAAACCAAAACAACGAGTTTCAAAAAAAATAAATTTATTTTAAACAAAATATTTATAAATAAATTTATTTTTTTTTCTCTTTATGATTATTTATCTCATTTTTTTTTCTCATTTTTTTTTTATTATTTTCATTCATTTTTGTTTTTTTTTTCTTTTCAATATATTGCTTTTGAGTACACCTTTTTCAACAATATCTCCACAGATAAGACAAAATTTCCTATTAAACAAAATTAGCGCGATTAGATAGGTAGGAATTTGGGCTTTGGTGAAAATGAAAATGTGTGTGGAGTTTATCAAATGAATTTGGAAAAATGGCTCAAAAGCGGCTAACTAGTGGTAAAAGAGTTTAGGTTGGCAAGAAAGCTCAAACGTAAACAAAAATGGCCTAAATCATTTTCACGCATTTTTTTTTAAAATTTATTTAAAACATAGAGTCGATAAATTTCAAAAAGCAAGTTCGAGATAATAAAAGAAGATTGATGAAATTATCTTGAAAATAAAAATAATATGTCACTTGGATCGTTCATATCTACTACGTTATTCAAAATATGTTCTTACAAAAATCATCTAAAGACGAAAAGGAAAATAGTGGATGATAAATTTTTAGAGAAAGTAAAGAAAATAAAGAACGAAAAACCATAATAGAAATGCACGGTTTAGAGAAATATTTTACCTTAACATGCTACCGTGAATTAGAAACACAGCATGGCCAACATGTTACTTGTGAAATATGATTAAAAAGAATGATTAGAAAAATTATAATTAACTACGTTGTTTATAAAGAAGTTTGAGAAAAACAAAACATAAACATGGGGTACTTATTGAAATACCAAAATGCAGCTATATATATATAAGAGTTTTATGAAATTTTTTGAAATTTTGGATTTTTTTGGGATATTTACAAAACATGAAATTTTGGATTTTTTGGGGATATTTACAAAAAAAAATTTTGGATTTTTTTTTTGGGATATTTACAAAACAAAAAGAAAACAAAAAGAAGGAGGAAGTCCTCCCCCAAGCTTAAAATCTACATTGTCCGCAATGGAGAAGGAGGTCGGAGAACGAGAGAAAAGTAAAGTACAGAAATAAAAGACAGAATTGAAAAGCAGGTACTTCCCCGGTTTTATTTTGCAGGGCAAGTTGAGTGATGCAGCTCCTCCATGCCTATGCTGTGGATCTTCATGAAACGTCGTCCGGCGGACTTTGGCATGGAAGCAGAACCGTTGGAGCAGGCGATCGCAGAAGTTTCAGCTTGTCGGAGCCATTCGGGGCAAAAAGTGTAAAATAAAGAAAACAGAAAAAGATAACTTGGGTTGCCTCCCAAGAGCGCCCTTTGTTTAAAGCGTCGTTTGAGCTCGACGCATCAAAATAATAATGTCCCAAATATTGTTTAACAATAAAGTTCGAATAAATGTCAAAGTTTGTGAGTAAAATAATGTTCAGATTAATCAAATGTCAGGACCGGAAAGATAGAGTTAACAGGGTTTAAACTGACATCATCACAGAAATACAGTTTAAGACGCTGACCATTCACTTTGAAAGTACCCTTATCAGGGTGAGAAATTAAAACAGTACCATAAGAAAAGACTTCTAAAACAGTAAAAGGCCCAGACCAACGTGATTTTAATTTACCCGGGAATAAACGTAAACGAGAATTATAAAGAAGCACTTGGTCGCCCGGCTTAAAGATTTTTGGGTGCCTAAGATGTCGATCGTGTAAACGCTTCGTCCGCTCTTTATAAAGTCGGTTATTTTCATATGCGTAAGAGCGCCACTCGTCGAGTTCGTTAAGTTGAAATTTTCTAAAATCGCCGACAGAGTGGGGATCGAAGTTTAAAAATCGTAAGGCCCAAAAGGCGCGGTGCTCTAACTCTACGGGTAAATGACACGATTTTCCATAAACCAACCGATATGGCGTACAGCCGAGGGCGGTTTTGTACGCTGTTCGGTAGGCCCATAGAGCATCGTCTAATTTGGCGGACCAGTCTTTTCTAGAAGTTGAAACAGTCTTTTCTAAAATTCTTTTTATTTCTCTATTCACTACTTCGACTTGTCCGTTAGTTTGGGGGTGGTAGGCAGTGGAAAGCTTATGAGTAACGCCATATTTAGTTAGGATTTTTGAAAATTGCGCGTTACAGAAATGGGAACCCCTATCACTAACGATAGCGCGCGGCGTACCGAATCGAGAAAATAATTTTTTGAGGAAATTAACTACGACTCGGGCGTCATTCGTAGGAAGAGCTTGGGCTTCGGCCCAACGTGAAACATAATCAACGGCAACTAAAATATACTTATTCCCGAAGCTAGAAGGAAAAGGGCCGACAAAATCAATCCCCCAGAGGTCGAAAACTTCGCACTCTAGGAAATAATTTTGTGGCATTTCATTTTTATTCGAAATATTCCCCGACCGTTGGCAACTATCACACCTACTCACAAAGGCATGCGCGTCTTTAAACAGGCTGGGCCAGTAAAAACCCGCGCTTAACACTTTGTGAGCGGTGCGAGCAGCTTGATAGTGCCCACCTGTCGGTCCTTCATGCAAATGTTTAATAATATCTAATCCTTCCTCAAAGGAAACACACCTCCTGATCACTTGGTCTGCACAGACTTTAAAAAGATGCGGGTCCTCCCAAAAGTAGTTCTTCAGCTCAGAAAAGAATTTCTTCTTTTGCTGAGATGAAAACTCTTTTGGGAGCACACAGGCCACTAGATAGTTGGCGATGCGGGCAAACCAAGGAGAAGTAGATGTGTTAATTACGAAAAGCTTCTCATCAGGGAAATAGTAATGAAAAGAATTTTCATCTAATTGCTCGATAAACGGGTTGTCTAGGCGCGAAAGGTGGTCGGCGGCCAGGTTCTCGGCACCTCGCTTATCACGGATCTCTAAGTCAAACTCCTGGAGGAGTAAGACCCAGTGAATCAAGCGAGGCTTGGCATCCGTTTTAGAGAGAAGATATTTGAGGGCCGAGTGGTCCGTAAAAACAATGATTTTCGAAAGAGTAATATAAGGGCGAAATTTGTCAAATGCGAATACTACCGCTAAGAGCTCCTTCTCGGTTGTGGTGTAATTTTCCTGTGCAGATGTGAGTGTTTTACTAGCGTAATAAATGGGGTGGAAGTTTTTGGAAATACGTTGACCTAGTACGGCTCCCACCGCATAACTACTCGCATCACACATTATTTCAAATGGAAGATCCCACACCGGAGCTATCATGATTGGCGCATTAACTAATTTTTCTTTTATTAAATTGAAGGCAGCTAGACAGAGGTCATCAAAGATGAATGGGGCGTCTTTTTCTAAGAGATGGGTAAGAGGCTTGGTGATTTTGGAAAAGTCCTTTATGAAGCGGCGGTAGAAACCCGCATGACCCAGGAAACTTCTTATGGCTTTTATGTTCGTAGGTGGCGGCAGTTTCTCGATAACTTCTATTTTCGCAACGTCTACTTCAATACCCCTTTCAGAAATTTTATGTCCCAAAACTAACCCTTCCCTTACCATAAAATGACATTTTTCCCAATTTAAGGCGAGGTTAGTTTCTTCGCATCGCTCTAAGACCTTTTCGAGGTTCTCTAAGCAACTATCGAAGGAATTCCCGAAGACGGAGAAATCATCCATGAAGACTTCCATAATGCTTTCTACGTACTTGTCAAAGATGGCGAGCATACATCGTTGGAATGTAGCCGGCGCATTGCACAATCCAAACGGCATTCTTCGGTAGGCGAAGGTGCCGAAGGGACAAGTAAACGTAGTTTTCTCCTGGTCCTCGGGGGAGATGGGGATTTGAAGATACCCCGAGAGGCCATCGAGAAAACAATAAAAGTTATGTCCGGAAAGTCGTTCTAAAATTTGATCAATGAACGGCAAGGGGAAGTGATCCTTGCGGGTGGCGTCATTTAACTTACGGTAATCTATACACATTCGCCATCCGGTCACCGTCCGAGTCGGGATTAATTCATTATTTTCATTACTTACGACCGTTATCCCTCCCTTCTTTGGTACTACCTGTACTGGGCTAACCCACTTACTGTCGGATATAGGATAGATAATTCCTGCGTCTAACAATTTCATAACCTCGCCCTTAACTACGTCTTTCATGTTTGGGTTTATACGGCGCTGAGGTTGTATAGAGTGACGAGAATTATCTTCCATTAAGATTTTATGAGTGCAGAAAGATGGGCTTATGCCCTTGATATCAGATATCTGCCAAACAATAGCTTGGCGATGCTTTTGTAAAATTGAAAGAAGTTTATTTTTTTGTGCATCCGTGAGGTAGGCCGAAATTATGACAGGCAGCTTAGAGTCCTTTTCTAAGAAAGCGTATTGAAGGTGCTCTGGTAGTTCTTTCAGTTCCAAGGTAGGGGGGTCATCATACGAGGTCTTGGAAATTTGTTCTTTTTCAAAAACTATGTCCTCGTACACTTTTTTATATGTAAAATTAAAAGGGGTGTTGCTAGCGGCCATGGAGGCTTCGTGCAGCGATTCAGTTGGAAAAGTAGAAGAGGAACAGAAATCATTAAATTCTTTTTCAAAATCAGAGGGGCGGGTGGAGGATTCTTCACCTAGGTGTAGAGATTCAGTTGGAAGAGTAGGAGAGGAACAAAAATTGGAAAATTCTTTGTCAAAATCAGAGGTGGGAGAGAAGGATTCTTCACTTATGGTATCCATGAAAAAACAGGAGTCATCATTAGCTAGTGTGTTCTTCATCGAGGGGGTGATAGAGAAAGTTACCTCATCGTCGCCCACTCGAAGGAAGAGCTTACCATTGCTTACATCAATGATAGCTCGGGAGGTGGCAAGGAAGGGTCGGCCAAGGATCAGGGGAACCTCGACGTCTTCTTCAATGTCTAAAATGACAAAGTCCACCGGGAAGATGAACTTGTCAACTTTGACTAGGACGTCCTCCACTATTCCTAACGGGTATTTGACTGACCTGTCGGCTAGCTGGATACTCATTCGTGTGGGGTTGAGACTACCAATTCCTAACTTTTTAAACAACGAGAGGGGCATAAGATTAATACTCGCACCTAAGTCGGCTAAAGCGTGTTTGACAAAGAGATCACCAAAGACACACGGGATAGAGAAACTACCCGGGTCACTGATTTTTTTCGGTAATCCGTTTGTCAAAACCGCCGAGCACGCGGCATTTAACGTGACATGAGAAAGGTTCTCTAACTTCTTCTTGTTAGTTAGGAGGTCCTTAAGGTATTTTGCGTACTTCGGCATCTGGGATATGGCTTCGTGGAAAGGCAGATTTACGTGGATTTGTTTAAACATTTCCAAAAAACGGGTGTATTGATCGTCCTGTCGTTGTTTATTAAGTTCGGAAGGGTATGGCGGGGATGGATTATTTTTAAAGGTGGGTGGTGGAGTGAATTCTTTTTCTACGATAGGGGTGATAATGTCTTCGGCAGAGGATGGAATTTTTAAAAGGGGAACGGAGCTTTGATTTTCAAAAACGGGAGCGGAGCTTTGATTTTTAAAAACGGGAGCGGAGCTTGCCTCGGGTTCTTCACTTACCATACCAGGAACTTTCTTCCCACTCCGAAGAGTTATAGCTTTCGCTTGCTCTCTCGGGTTGGGCTCGGTATTGGAAGGAAGAGACCCTACGGGTCGCTCAGAAATCATTTTAGCGAGCTGTCCTACCTGATTTTCTAAGTTTTTAACACTTCCGGTTAAGGTCCTAATCGTAGCGTCATTAGCATTCATGTATTTTGAAAACACTTCCTCCAAATTTGGAGGTTTTGGAAAACTTTGAGGAGGTGGTGGTGGAGCAGAAAAATCACTTTGCGGTGGCGGGCGCACAGCATTCGATGGATTGCTCCACGAAAAATTCGGATGATTTCTTAACGCAGGATTATAACTATTCGGAAAATTAAAACCAGGAGGATGATAATTCGCAGCAGAAAAATTATTAAAAGCAGTTCTAGGCATATTATTTACATAATCCAAATGTTCGGCGGGAGGAGTTGCAGATTCCCATACCTGAGGGGCGGAGGCAGCAGTCATCTCCGTAATTTTTTTGCTTAATATTTCAACTTGCAGTGCGAGTTGTGAGACGTTGTCCACTTCAAAGAGACCTGCAGGTTTGTTTGGGCGGGACCTAGGCACATTCCACTGGTAAGTGTTCATGGCCATGTCTTCAAACAGCTCAAGAGCTGCTTCCGGGGTCTTATGGTTTAAAGTACCCCCAGAAGCTGCGTCTATCATTTGCTTCGTGCTTTGATTTAGCCCATTATAAAACGTCTGCACCTGCAACCATACAGGCAGAGCGTGATGTGGGCATCGTCTTAATAATTCTTTAAATCTTTCCCAGGTTTCATAAAGGGTCTCTGAGTCTATTTGTCCAAAGGCAGAAATGTCATTCCTAAGTTTAGCAGTTTTAGCAGGCGGAAAATACTTGGCCAAAAATTTTTCAGTTAATTGCGTCCAAGTAGTTATGCTATTTTTAGGAAGGGTGTTCAGCCACTGCTTAGCCTTAATTCTAAGAGAGAAAGGAAATAATCTTAGCCTAATAGCATCATTTGTGACACCGTTTATCTTGAAGGTGTCACAAATCTCAAGAAAGCTGGCTATGTGGGCGTTCGGGTCTTCATCTTGAAGCCCGTCAAATTGCACATACTGCTGCACCATTTGAATTATGCTAGGCTTCAGTTCAAAATTATTATTATTTATTGCAGGGCGAACTATACTAGTTTCTGTACCCTCGAGATTTGGTCGTGCATAATAGGACATAGGCCTTTGCACGACTTCCTCCACGTTGGGTTCTGCCATTCTTAAGGAAGAAAATGACTCGGAATCCTCAACCGGCACTTGGGTAGTAGGGCCTTGAAATCGCGATCTTCTCCGAAGAGTACGCTCAATTTCGTGGTCCAGGTCCAAAGTAACCGACGGACTACCGCGGGTCATACACTAGAAGAAAAGAGGAGAAGCAAGACTAAAAAGTAAAAAAGCTAATGAAGTTGGAAAAAAAATTTTTGAAATAGATTTTTTTATATTTTAACTCCCGAACTTCCCAAGGGCTACCCGGTGAAGGGTTCGCAAGGTACTAGACAAGATAGTGGCATTTAGAGCCACTTTGCGCTTTTCGAGAGAGTTAGGTGGTGTAGAAAATTTTGTGATGTGGGTTTCTATTACGAATGCGGTAATTAAAATCCAGCCACTTATCTCTGTGCGAGTAAGCGGAAATTAAAAGCTATACTCACGCACTCGACAGAAAATTAAAACACACCCACTCTACAGAAAGTAAACACACTCTAATAAAGCCTGCCAATGAACTCAAGTGAGTAGGCGGAAAAATAAAATACGCACACTTGCTTGAAATAAATCCAGCCAATTAACTCAAGTGAGTAGGCGGAAAAATAAAATACGCACACTTGCTTGAAATAAATCCAGCCAATTAACTCAAGTGAGTAGGCAGAAAAATTAAAAATACGCACACTTAACAAAATCCAGCCATTTAACTCAAGTGAGTAGGCGGAATAAATTTAAGAAGGAGGCTGAGAAAGAGAAGTGATAAAATTAATATATTCGCGTTTTCAATTTATCAACAAGCGTTGCTTCCCCGGCAACGGCGCCAAAAACTTGATTGTCTCTGAGATATCTGCAAAGAGAAAATACCAAACTAACAATTCATCAAGGCAAGTATACCTATCGAAATGCAGCTAGGGGACACAAGTGTCGTATTGAAATCCGGGAACAGTTGAGTAAGCTTACTCACACGAAATCTATTATTTTATCGACGGCAAAATAAGGTTTGGCTAAATGTACTAAAAGAAGAGAACTACTTGTATGAAAAGATAAAGAGAGCTAAAAGAGCGATTAACTTAAGCTTAGTAACGATGAAAGGAAAATGCACTCGATCAGAAATCACCTCGGCAAGAGTGGTTAGAAAAATACGATAAATAAACCTAAGCTAATTAGGGTAAAGGTCTTTGACCGTGGAGGTTCCATGAATATTGACACGCTTCTCTCGAAGGCCGTGCCTAACTGATTTTAGGAAGGTCCGACCGACTTTCGCCTAAATCGGAGGCCTAAAACTCGCTTTACGCGGTGAACCCCTCTAATGGATTTTACTCCAATCCGGGAGATTTGAACGTCTGCCTCTCTCGAGGGGTGCGAACAACTCCCTTTACTCTTGAGTGCTCATTTCAAACCTTCGGCCTCTCGGCTAGCCCAGAATGAAAGCAAAGGTGGAGAGTATATATCGATAATATACCTCCAACCCGTGATAAATCAAGATTAATTCAAAGCTAAACCCTAAAAAGGAAAGGTAAGATTCAAAGCATCATAACCTAATCACTCGAACCTCGGATCAATTAGATCGAGTACATGGAGGATTAGTTAATCATGGTGAGGTGGAAGAGGGAGATGAGTAGAAGAAAAATACTGAAAACAGAGCAGGAACGAAAAAGAAAACAACACTTTTTATTAAGAGAAACAGTGATCTACAGCTTGAAAATGAGAGATTACAAGAACATGAAAAGGAAACTACAATATCATTAGCATCATACTACAGAAATAAGCTAGGAGCTAATACAGGGAAAGCATAAAGCTAGAGTTACGAACTAAAAATGGAAAGACATGCTTAAAAGTTCAGAAATACAAAGGACAGAACCTCCCCTCTCAAAGCGAAAAGTTTTTTCTAAAACCCCTGGAGTTGGGCTCTATTTATAGAATTTTTTCGGGTCGGGTCACGCCCCCCTGTCACGCCCTGGTTGGGCGTGACCCTGGGGCGTGACACATTCGGCGCGACTTTTTCGGGCAGGAATTGAATTCTGATGGAGTTGTTGCGGTACACGCCCACCGGTCACGCCCTGGTAGGGCGTGACCCTAGGGCGTGTTCTTTGCGGCGTGACTTCTTCGGGCTGAAATTGAATGCTGGAGGTGACGGGCGGAATTGCTGAAGTACACGCCCATATGTCACGCCCGGGTCAGGCGTGACCCTGGGGCGTGACAATTTCGGTGCGGCGGTGGAGCGGGAAAAACGAGCGCGCTGCGGCGATTCCTCGGAACCTGGGGACACGCCTATAGTACACGCCCGTGTCTGGTATGTCACGGGCGTGACCGAGGGCGTGTACACTAAGTTTCCATGGAATGCAGTTTCGGACCAATTGCTTCATTCCTCTGGGTTACACGCCCTAGGTACACGCCCTGGTAGGGCGTGACCTTGGGGTGTGTCACAGCAAAATTCGGCTGAAAGCCGTGAAAACCTGCAAAAAGCAGAAAAAATGCATTAGCGACAAAAATATATACAAAGGGGAATCAAAACAAGTACTTTACAAGACATGATTGGCTTTAAAACCCCGAAAATATCCTAATAAAATTGACTACAAACGTATTATCAATCAGTCGACTCGGGGAGGCAAGTAGTCGGCCTGCAGGAGAGGAGCTCGTACAAAGTTCACGTACTACGACATCACTCCAACGAGGAACTTTGTCTCACTCGAGGAGGTCATTGGCCAATATGCAAGAGAGGAGCTCGTGCAGGGACTTGGACTTACGATGACACTGCCACTCGAGGACTTTGAGCATTGTTGGAGTCGACAGCTCTCAGGAGCTTTGCTCAACTAAAGTGATGTAAGTCGACTCGGGGAGGCAAGTAGTCGGTCTGCAGGAGAGAAGCTCGTATAGAGTTCACGAACTACGTCATCACTCCAACGAGGAACTTTGTCTCACTCAAGGAGGTTGATGGCCAATATACAGGAGAGTAGCTCTTGTAGGGACTTGGACTTACGATGACACTGCCACTCGAGGACTTTGAACATTGTTGGAGTCGACAGCTCTTAAGAACCTTGCTCAACTAGAGTGGTGTAAGTCGACTCAGGGAGGTAAGTAGTCGGTCTGCAAAAGAGAAGCTCGTACAGAGTTCACGAACTAAGATATCACTCCAACGAGGAACTTGGTCTCACTCGAGGAGGTCATTGGCCAATATGCAGGAGAGGAGCTCGTGCATGGACTTGGACTTATGATGACACTGCCACTCGAGAACTTTGAACATTGTTGGAGTTTTCCCTACTTCTTAAGAGATTGCTAATTGAACCAAATGCATCAATATCTTTGAGGACGAAGAAATTATAAAGAGAACAATGATCTCGCGACCATCGAGTTGGGAGGTTAGCGTTCATCCCTATTCCTAATAGTTCCTCCAGTCGGAGGGAGGAGATGTAATCGGGGGTTTCTAGGCCGACATGTAAGGGGGGAGTTTATCTCGGTCGTCAATGCAGGGGCTCGGTCTTACAAGGACGCTGACATCTCGAGGCATCGTCCCATCGTCTGCCTTGGGAAATCTAGGAGAAACAGATGGAAGGATCGTTTCCCAACACAATCGTAGAGATCATTTGCAGCTCTGCCACTTGACAACAAGTGCAAGTGTATGAACGAGGGATAATGTTCTCCCGAGGGTCCCTTAGGATGCACTCATGACTAACCTCCTCCCTTGGGCCTGCCCCTGCCCTTTGGCTAGTTATCCTGCCTTTGAAAATAATCGAAGGGTTGTTGCCCAAATGAGAGCTTGGCAAGGTCGATCCTTCCTCGAATCCGAGAGATTGGAGTCCAAACCTGTTAATGACAGTTCCTCCAGTCGGAGGTGAGATGCACTCGGGGGTACCTAGGCCAGCATACAAGGGGGGAGCTGATCGCGGCCATCAGTGCAGAGGCTCGGTCTTACAAGAGAGCTTCCGGAGGCATCGTCCAATCGTCCATACTGGGCTATTTAGGAGGAACAGTTCGACAGCCGGTTTCTCGGATCAAGCACGGAGTTGAACCCTAAGGCCTCAGAAATCTTGAGATGAAAATGCATAAAGAGGAACCATATGGCTGTCACTGTCTGTATATATATGTGAAAACATATTTTACAAGGAATGTACAGCATTAATGCTAGGGATAGAACCTCTTTAGGTCATCCACGCTCCAAGTACCTCCCAGTTGCTCTCCAACTTGATCCTGAATATAATAGCCTCTGGTGGCCAAGGCTTCTTGGACGATGAAGGGACCTTCCCAAATAGGATGTAGCTTGCCAACCGTTGCACCCCTTCCTGCGGCGTCCACCTTTTTCATGACCAGATCCCCTGCGAGGAAATGTTTTAGGTGGATGTTTTTGTCGAACTGCTTTGCCATGCGTCGCTTGATCTCCTCCTGGCGAATAGCGGCTAAGTAACGAAGCTCTTCAACAAAATTCAGCGAGAACCTTTAATCATCTTCATTCTTCAAGTGCCATTCTTTGCTGCTGTTTCCAATTGCTATGACTCTCGGGCTCTGAACCTCAAACTCCTCTGGGATGAGTGCCTCAGACCCGTGGGATAACTTGAAGGTACTTTCCCCTATAGCCGAGTTCAGAGTTGCTCTCAGAGCCCAGAGGACTGAGGGAAGCTGCTCTTCCCAATTACCCTTCAAGTTGGTGACTTTCTTCTTTAGGAGGTTGATGATTAACTTGTTGGCGGCCTCCACTTGTCCGTTGCTGCGAGGATGATGCACATAGGTGAATCAAAGATCCATCCCTAGCTGCTTACAGAAGTCCTCTAACTCCATGCTGGCAAACTGTGGACCATTGTCGGTGACGATGGCGAGAGGAATCCCGAACCTGCATGCGATCTCTCCCCCAGATGAAATTCTTGATAATCTAAGAAGTGGCCTTGGCTAGAGCTTTCGCCTCGAATCATTTGGAGAAGTAATCGATCATGACAAGGACGAACTTCTTTTGTCCACTAGCCTGAGGGAAAGGGTCGATCAAGTCCATTCCCCGGATAGAGAAGGGCCATGGAGCAATAATCGAGCGAAGGTGCTAAGCTGGTTATAGTTGAAGAGGCACAAAGCACTGACATTGCAGACATTTCTTAGAGAAGGCTTCTGTATCCTTTCGAATGGTTGGCTAGAAGTATCCATGCCTTAGAATTCTCTGTTCCAGAATTCAAGTCCCCGAGTGACTGCCACACTCTCCCGAATGAATCTCCTCCAGAACACGAGGGACCTCAACCTCTGACAGACACCGGGCCAAAGGGCCTGAGATAGTCTTACGATAGAGGTCTCCTTCCTGTAGTAAGTAATATACAGACTTGTAGCGAAACTTCCTCTGATCCCCCTCGCTGGCAGGAACCTGACCTATTGCCAAGAAAGAAAGAAACGGATCTCTCCAGGATGCCCTCTACTAGATCTCCTTTATCTCCCCCTCTTCGATGGATGGCCAGAACAGTTCGATCACGGTACCCCCGGCCCGGGGTCCGTAGTTGGCGAGATAGTCGACCTTTGAATTCTCTTCTCGGGGTACATGTTCGAGGAAGAAGGATTGAAATTCCCCTATCAGGCCTTTCACCTTGACTAAATATTTCTGCAGGACCTGGTCATTTACTTCAAACTTGCCTCTGGTCTGGGACGCGACTACCATCGAGTCGGTGAAGGCCCTGATATCCCGAATGTCTAACTCCTTGGCGCGACGCAAGCCAGCCACCATAGCTTCATACTCCGCCTGATTATTTATAACAGGGAAGAGGATATTGACTGCCTGCTCGATCCTGGTTCCCTGGGGGCTCACTAGCACGACTCCGGCTCCCACGGAATACCTGCCCGAAGCCCCGTCCACAAACATCTTCCAAGAGACTGGGCTATAAGAGCATTCATCTCCTTCCACCTCGGCTGAGAATTCGGCCAGGAAATCTTCCACCGCCTACGCCTTGATCGCTACCCTTGAAGAGTAAGAAATGTCGAACTATCTAAGCTCCACTGCCCATTTTGCCAACCTGCCTGAATGCTCCACCCCATCCAAGATACTACGCAGAGGGTGATCGGAGACGACCCTGATGGAATGAGCCTGAAAATAAGGACGGAGCCTCCGAGCCGAAACCACCAGAGCAAACACCAACTTCTCTAGAATAGGATATCTCGTTTCTGCCTTCTGCAGCACTCTACTCACATAGTAGACGGGGAGCTGCCTTTTTCCTTCCTCTAGGACCAACACCGAGCTAACCGCCTCTGCTCCTACTCCCAAGTATATCAAGAGGTCTTCATTTCCCCGCGGGCCTTGGAGGAGAGGAGCTTGGGTTAGCTGTTGCTTGATCTTTTGGAAGGCCTCCTCACATTCTGTGGTCCACTTGAAATTCTGATTTCCCCGAAGAGTCTTTAAGAATGGAGAGCACTTCTCTCTTGCCTTAGATAAAAAAACGACTAAGGCCTACCAGCCTTCCCATCAACCTTTGAACCTTTTTGGGATCTCTTGGGGACGTCATCTCTAGAATAGCCTTCACTTTGTTCGGATTAGGTTCCATCCCCTGAGAGTGAGGAGGTGACCTAAGAACTTCCCTCTTCCTGCACTGAAGATGCACTTGGCCGGATTGAGTTGCATCTTATACTTTCACAGGGGAACGAAGGTCTCCACCAGATCCGTTATGTGCTCTGCAACGCTTTTTCTCTTGTCAAGGAGATCGTCCACATAGACTTCCAAGTTCCGCCTGTTCTGCTCCTTGAAGATTTTGTCCATCATTCTCTGGTAAGTTGCCCCTGCGTTCTTGAGCCCGAAGGGCATCATTTTGTAGCTATAGCATCCATCGTTGGTTATGAAGGAGACGTCACGGCAGTCGGGGGATGCATTCGAATCTGGTGATATCCTGAAAAGCATAAAAAAAAACTCAGCACAGGAAATCAAACGGCAGAATCAACCAGTGCATCGATTTGAGGCAAGGGGTAGCAATCCTTCGGGCAAGCTTTTTTCAGCATTGAAAAATAAATACATAGACGCCAGCCCCCTCTGGGTTTCTTCACCATTACAGTATTGGAGACCCAGCCTGGATACTGGATCTCCGAAACAAAACCTGCCTTCAGCAGCTTCTCCACTTCCTCCCTGATTGGTCCAGCCAGCATGGCAACGCTCTTCCTCTGCTTTTTACAGAGGGGAGCCACCGCGGTATCTAGGTTGAGGCGATGGCAGGCAACATCAGTGTCAACCCCTGGCATCTCGGCATCGCTCCAAGCAAAAATATCGACGTTGTCCTGCAGGCAAGCGACTATCTCTATCACTCCTCTAGCGGTAGGGATCCTCCAACCTTCAGCAGACCAGGCTCTCCTCCTCGAGAGATCACTTCCACCTCTTCCACCTCCTCAGTAGCACACAACCCCTTCTCCTTCTCTAGCAGCTCCTCCAACTTCTCTGTGTCCCCCATCCAGTTGATGGTACTGACGGCATTCAGGTAGCACTCCCTAGAGGCCCTGGAATCTCGCTTGATCCTAATCTGGACATCTCCCCAGCAGTACTTCAAACATTGATGATATGACGATGGAATGGCCTTGAAATAGTTTATGAGGGGCCGCCCGAACATGGCTTTATATCCGCTTGGTGCATCAACGATGATGAAGTGGCATCGGATCGAAGTCTCGCCGAGAGTAATCAGAAGCTCCACTGCTCCCTTCCACCTCTATCTTCTCTCCTGAGAAGACAAAGAGGGGTCCATCTGCAGCCTGGACCCGAGACGCTTCCACTTGAAGCCCTACGAAAGTTCTCTTGAACATGACGTTCACTGAGCTACCGTTATCCACGAGGATTTGGTTGACGGTGAAGTCTTCGATGGCAGCTTGAATCACTAGGGCGTCATGGAAGGGGTTCTCATTCCCTAGCATGTCCTCCTCTGAGAAGGTGATATCTTCTAATGGTGGTGGGTTCTGTGACATCAAGGCGACGTTCTTCATATAGATCTGATGGAGGCTCCCCTTGCGGGAAGCTCCAAGTCCGGCTCCTCCGTTGATTACCCCTACATGCCCACCTCCTGGGCCATGTATCACCTACCCACGACCCCCCAGGTCGACACGATCTTCATTCCTCCTCCTCACCGGAGCCTGCAATGCAACTTGCCCCACCAGGGACTCCTGCCTCTGCTGCTCCCTCTCCGCTACTCATGCCTCCAATCTCCTCCTCGCTTCACCGAACTCCGGGCAAACCAACGTCCCATGTCCCTCTACTCGATGGATGTTGTAGTAGAGGGGAATCTCTGCCTCCTGATGCATCCCCTGATACTCCCTCAGGTGATGCTTGTTGTCTTGACGGGCGATGGCCATTACCTCCCTTATTCCTCCTCCTCGGCCTCCCTCCTACCGGTTGTCGTTCCTCCTCTCCTCTTGGAAATGTTGTCTTACTGGTGGTCTCTACTGGGGGCGATTCTCGGGATATTGGAATCGCCTATCTCCCCCTCTTCTTGTCTGGGCCTCTGCCGGCCTCCTCTCCTCTTGCCTTTGAGGCCTCTCCTAACTCCTTTCCTCGACCCTCTTGGGTTCTTCTCTTGTCCTCCTTTCCTCTCTCTCCTTGGCTTTTCCTTCCTCCTCTCGACCTACCTCTCTAGCGTCCTCCTAGCCTTCGCCCCTGAAGGTCCTGTTCTCCCACTTTCCATCGGATCATCTCCCTTCCAGCCTTGCCAAGAAATCTTTGTTCTTCTCCTCTCCTCGAACGAAGGTATTCGCCCTCTCTATCATCTCCTCAAAAGACCTCGGGGGATTGGACCTCATCTCCATGCTGAACAGTCCCTGCTTCAACCCGAACTTTAGGGCCACCATCAAAGTGAAGTTGTCCACCTCCTCCACCTCCAAGTTCTCTTCCTAAAAATGGTTAATGTAATGGCCTAATTCTCATGGTGCCCTTGGGTAATCTTGAAGAGAGTTGTTACCTCCTTCTTCCTCTTCTTGGATGTCGCGAACCTCGCCATGAGGCCTCGACCCAGATCGGAGAAATAGTAGACAGAACCTGCTGGCAGTTGGTGAAACCAATCTCTTGCATTGCATTTGAGGGTGATGGAGAAGAATCGGCACTTTAATGCATCGGACATATTGCAGATGGATATGACGTCTTCAAACCACTGAAGATGTCTGACAGGGTCATCCCTACCAGAGTAGTAGGTGAGAACGGGCTCTCTGAAGCTTTCAGGAATGGGGGCGGAGAGGATCTCGTCATAGAAGGGGCTCCTTCCTCCCTAGCGGTGGCGAGTTTCATCCTTGCTAGAAACATCATACTCGCTCCACTGGCGAGTATCACGGTATCTCGCCAACGACATCGGATCCCGAAAACGGACCCCTTGGCTGCCCGCTGGATGGTGTCGCGACTGCATCGGTCGCTCTTCTCTTGCCCAAGCTGGCTCCTTCCTAGCTCTCCTCGGCGATGCTTCCTCATCCAGCGGTGTCACGCGACGAGGGGATGTCATTGTGATATCAGGGCAATGAGAAAACCCAGCAAGGATGGTCTTCTCAATCCTCTTCGCGGATTCCTCGAACGCAGCAACTGTCACGAACTCGCCAACTCGCAAGACATATCCAACTCCTGCCGATTTGCCGACCAACTCTCCATGCTCGCCACCATTGGTCATCTTACTAAACCACCAAACTTTCTTCCCTGGTTGCGATCCACTCTCACCGCACCAAGTGTTGAAGACAAGAAAATTCCCAACCTCCAAATTCGGACCAATGCCGCCTAAGGTTACCGACTCAGAGGTAAGATCAGACGAATAGAATGACTAGGATGAAGAGAGAAGGAAAACAGGACCCTAGATGTTGTGGATGGAAGGTTCCACCATCTACTCGGATGCTCGAAAGGCCAGATGTTGCGGCAGGAAGGTTCCACCATGTACTCGGATGCTCGAAAGGAGCAGTCCCTTCTCAACCAAAAGTGGCCGAATAAGATACGATGGAGACTAGCTGATGACTAAGCCGCAAGGTCGCGACATGGCCTCTAAGGAAGAGGAATCCAAAAGCTCAGCTATTATCTTGAAAGGAGAGCTCGTGAGTATCTTGCCGTGGATTTTGTCTGTCTCACCTCGTACCCCTGGGGTCCTATTTATAGAGAAATCCAAGGAGGGGGGTCATATTTATACCCCACCCTATGGTGACTAGGCGACTTCTAGGGTAACTCGTATGGGTGGGGCGAGTATCTCGCCTAGTCGCCTACCTGGCGAATATGCGAGGGGAGTGATGCGCCCGCGAATAGACTCTTACTATGGTTGGTTCGGTGAGTCGATCGCCGCGGGCGTGCTAATAGAGGCAAGTGCACCTATCGCAAGTAGTACTCGATATTCGGGGGAATACCGAGGTCGTATTGTTCTCGGGGTCGTGTTGACTATTCTTACTCCTCCGGGAGGACTATTATTTTACTGAAAGTAAGGTGGGTTTTTTTTACTTAATAAAAGACGGAAAAGCAAAGGAGCAAAAAAAACAATTTAGAAAATATTCGATGGAGGGTTAACGCTCGGCATCGAATCGGATTAAGACTAAAACAATTTTTAATAAAAAAAAGACTTAGTTTTCAAATTAAAAATAAGGCAACTTGGCCGTGGAGGTTCCACAAATGTGAGCTCACCTATCTATAGGGATATCGCTCACCTAAACGTTAAGACTATTCGACCGAACGTTAGTCCGACGAAGGATTCCTCTTAACGCCCGCTTTACGCTAAGAACCCCGCTATTGGGTGGGGAACCCAATCCGGTAGAATTACGCTTGTCCTCTCTCGAGGGTATGCACGCAGCTCTATTTACCCAGGGGTGATCGGTCCATATGCACGGCCTCTCGGCTAGCTAGCATATGGACTACGGAAATAGGGCCCACACATCGATATGTGGTCCTACGCGTCGTAAACCCGGGGTAAACCCTAAGTGCTTAAATTAAAATGAAAATAAAGAGCTTTAATTATTATAAATCATTTTATATATCCCAATGCTCTTCGATGTCGAGGCTAATAGCGATTAGCCACACATCGGTATGGGGACGGCTTATAATTTAGTGAGGCGCGAGTTCGAAATTAAACACTAAATGTTTATAAGAAGAAGACACAAGAAAAATAACAACATTTAGAAAACTGAAAAACTAGCTAAAACAAGAACTCACGCACACTCCAAATTATAAATTAAAAAGGATCTAAGTTACACATGAAAGAAATTTGCATATTCAAAATTTGCGAGTCCCACTCAAACGAGTGGGGGCGGTAAATAAAAGCTGAAAATTGCAAGTCCTACTCAAACGAGTACGACTGAAATGAAAGCGAGTCCTACTCAAATGAGTAGGAGAAAATAAATGTGATTACAGGGCTATAAAGTCCGGCCATTTAACTCAAGTGAGTAGGCGGAAAAATAAAGAAAGAAAAATTACAAATCCTACTCAAACGAGTAGGCGGGAAATAAAGTCCGGTCATTTAAACTCAAGTGAGTAGGCGGAAAAATAAAGAAAAAAAATTACAAGTCCTACTCAAACGAGTAGGCGGGAAATAAAGTCCGGCCATTTAAACTCAAGTGAGTAGGCGGAAAAATAAAAAAATAGAAAAATTACAAGTCCTACTCGAACGAGTAGGACTGAAAATGAAAATGGTGCGCCATTTAACTCTTAACGAGTAGGCGGAAATAAATTCACACAGCCACACACACTCCATAAGAATTTCAAGAAAGTAATAAAGCTAACACCTACACTCACACACTCTACATAATTTGAACAAAGCATTAAAAGAAAGCAATTAAAAGAAAGCATAAAAGATTTAACACCTACACTCACACACTCTACACAATTTGAATCAAAGCATAAAAGTTATACACCTACACTCACACACACTTCATGAAGATTAAGAAGAACAAAAGGAAATTTAGGCTCATACACTCACACACACAAATAAAAAGCAAAATGAAAGTTACCTAAACATTAAAATTTTAACTTTTTCATGCTTAGATTTTGCCAAAAACAAATAAAAAGAGGAAATTTCAATTTTAGAAGACAAAAGTTTTTCAAAACAAATTAAAAACCAAATTTTTTGGAAAATTAAAATGCCAACATTTTCATTCTTATGACTTTATGAAAGTGATAAAAAAGGTGAAAAAGAAGATGAAAAGAACAAAAAAAAGGTTTTACAATCCTAAAAGAAAACTAAGTAAAAAAGGGAACAAAATCACTTTTTGAATCTCTTTTATAAATTCATGAGAATGAAATCAAAATTCTAAGCATGAAGACAAGTTAAAGGCATGTAAAGTAAAGTAAATTACACTCATACACACACACACATTTCATAAATGAAGAACAAGGATGAAACCAAGGATAAAAAGGGAGAAGAAGTGAGCCATCCAATTGAATTTTCATGCTATATAGAGAGAGAAAATCTAACATTTTTATTGAAATTATCAAACTATTACAAAGTTAGAAGATAAAGCAAAATAAAACATGAAATAAGAAGGGAGAAATCTCCTTACATAGCACTAGTATCCACGGATTAAGCCCACAAAAAGACACTAAATTGGCCCAAAAATCTGAACCCTTGGACCTTACAGAACTGGGCTATTTATAGGAAAAAATTTCTAAGTACACGCCCTCGGTCACGGGCGTGTAGGGGGGCGTGACAGTACTATTCATGAAGGCGGCTGGCGATTGGACGGGAAAGTTGACTTCGGGCTGAGTTCGCAGCAGTCACGCCCCAGGTCACGGGCGTGACTCTGGGCGTGTCGGGGAGGTAGAACCGGGCGCGGGTTGCGTCGAAAGTCTTTGTCAGCATCTTGTCGGGCCAGCTGGAAAAGTCACGCCCCAGGTCACGGGCGTGACGCTGGGCGTGTCAGTTGGTGTCGACACTCGACGAATGTCGAGCGGAAAGTGTCGAGTCGAAATCGTCGAGCAGAAATTGAGTCACGCCCCAGGTCACGGGCATGACACTGGGCGTGACTGTTGGTGTCGACACTCGACGATCGTCGAGATGAATTCATCGAGAGGAGAGGACACGGGCTTGGGTCACGCCCCGTGTCGGGTGACACGGGCGTGTACTGCCCAATTTTGGCAGATTTTGGCATTTTTCTGAAAAATAAAATAAAGCAAGTTAGTAATAAATTTACAAGAATATGAGCATTTTATTGAACAAAAATAAGTAAAAAACGACGAAAATAAATGAAAATGACTAAATTAATGTGCATAAAAATACGTATATTTACAATACATCAAATACCCCCATACTTAGGCTTTTGCTATTCCAGAGCAAAAGTTTGAGGTGAATCTATAAGGAATAAAAAAACTCTAAGTTTTGGCTATCGCTTAATCAATTATAAGAGAGATCGAAATAAATATACGGGGTGTAAGAGTTAAGTCCTAAAATTATGTAGATGATTTAAATAGCGCAAAAGTTTTGGCCAAAAGACTTCTTGATGTAATCAAATAGAAGGCAACATTTGTAATGGTTAGATTAACGAAAATAGTTTGGAATTATAAGAACTCTAGCTTATTCGAGTGCTACCGGAAATAATACAATTTACTAATTATGCTCTCAAAAAGATTTTTGAATTAATTCTAGAATCGTGTAATTGGCTAAAGGGGCAGTGGGTTTATGAAGAGGGTTTTGATATTTGAGGTGATGTAATTTTTTCTCGAACCTCCATTTTTTTTTCTTTTGGATTATTAGGAAAACGAAATCTTATTTTCCTAATATAATTTTTGTTTTTCAACTTCATAATAATAAAATTAACTCAATGTATATTTGTAGGAGTAATGAATTTTATCCTCTTACTCCCTATATAATCTTTTAAAATTATTGGGTGCCTATGTTTACGGAACGAAATCTTGTTCTCATTGACATAAGATCTTTTAAGGATAAAATTTTTCATGCCAAGTAGGTCATGAAAAAGTAAGGGGAGAAAGGAAAACTAGATTGTAATCCTAAAAATTTTTGAGAGCAACCTTAATAATTTGTACGTTCCAATGTTTCAGAAAGCTAAAAGTAAGTATAATTGAATTCTATAGTCGTTATTTCCTAACATAATATACGTGCTCCTATTAATGAAAAATTAGAAGTAGTACATAAAACGAGTCCGCTAGTTTTAACAAAGCATAAAGAATTCTTTAAAACTTAACCCCGGCTATTTAAATGTTTCAATCAATAATTAACAAACTGGTAGCAAACAGAGAATTAATAGTACTCACATATAAATAAACTCAGAACAGAATTTTTGGATAGCAGAAAAGTTAAGTATGAAATATTTAATTTATTTGTTGCAAGCATTTTTTTTTTATAGTTGTTATTATCATTTTTTTTGTTTTTAATTTATTATCTTTTTTTTGTATTTTTGTTTTTCTCAATTTTTTTGAAATTTCTTTTGAACTATTATCTTTTTTTATTATTATTATTTCTTTTAAAGGAATTTTCATAATATGTACAAAAATAAGGGAGAAAAAGAAAAAGGTTTGTACAAGAATGAGGAAGGGTGAGAGAGAAAAAACAAAAAATATATACAAAGTGAAACTAAATAAAATTTTTTTGTTTTGTTTTTTTTTTCAGTTTTTGGAAAAAAGAAAGAGAGTTCAACGAAAACAAAAAGAAAAAAAATTTTGGATTTTTCATTTAAAATTTTTTCATTTTAAGATGTTTTTTAAAAAAAAATTTTTGTTTTGTTGTTATATGTATTTTTTTGTATTTTTGAAATGCAGAAAAATTGAAGTGCAGAAAGTAAAGCACGAAAATACCCCCATACTTAAGTCCAACATTGTCCCCAATGTTGTATCGTAAGTATGCGGAACAGAAAGGAAAGACAATATATACAAAGAAAAGAAAGGGAAGGGGGTAGAAGCTTCCCTGAAACGCATAGGGGGAGGCCGATCAGAAACCCTGCGTTTATTAGAAAAAAAACAGCAAAGGTAATAAGGAAAGAGCGAAAAAGATAAGCGAGGGGTGCCTCCCAGGAGCGCTTTGTTTATAGTCGTGTAGCTTGACTATTTTGGCGGGTTTATTAGGTGGAGGAAAGTTATGGTTTCGCTAAAACCGATCGCTGGGTCGCCTGCTATATAAGACTTTAACCGATGACCGTTTACTTTAAAAGAGCCTTTGTCCGGGTGGGAGACGAGTACGGTTCCATAAGGAAAAACTTCTTCAACTAGGAAGGGACCGGACCATCTAGATTTTAATTTACCTGGAAAAAGCCTAAGACGTGAATTGTAAAGAAGGACAGGATCGCCCGGAGAAAATAATTTTTGGGACTTGATTTTTCGATCGTGATATAACTTAGAGCGCTCCTTATAGAATTTATTGCTCTCGTAAGCGTTCGCACGCCATTCATCGAGCTCGTTTAGTTGCAGTTTTCTATTCTGAGCGGCTAAGTTGGAGTCGAGGTTTAAGAGTTTTAAAGCCCAAAGTGCGCGATGCTCTAATTCTACGGGTAAATGGCACGCTTTGCCGTAGACTAACCGGAACGGCGTACATCCAATAGCGGTTTTGTATGCCGTCCGATACGCCCACAACGCATCGTCGAGTTTAACGGACCAATCTTTCCTATTTAGCGAAACGGTTTTTTCTAAAATTCGCTTAATCTCTCGATTTACTATCTCGACTTGGCCACTTGTTTGCGGGTGGTAGGGGGTGGCAAGCTTGTGCGTGACTCCGTATTTAGCTAACGTCTTAGCCATAAGAGCGTTACAGAAATGCGTTCCCCTATCACTAACAATTGCGCGAGGCGTGCCGAAGCGAGAAAATAATTTTTTAAGAAATGTAATGACGACTCGCATATCGTTGGTGGGGAGAGCTTGCGCTTCTGCCCACCTCGATACGTAGTCGACCGCCACTAAAATATACATATTTTTGAAAGACGGAGGTAGGGGCCAACAAAATCTATGCCCCACAAATTGAAGACTTCGAACTCTAAAAACATGTTTTGGGGCATCTCGTCGCGACGAGAGATGTTACCCGACCGCTGACAGCTATCGCATGCGCGCACAAAATTATGCGCGTCTTTGAAGAGAGTGGGCCAAAAGTAGCCCGCCTCTAGCGCCTTCCGAGCGGTCCGGTTGGCTTGATAATGCCCACCGGCTGGACCCTCGTGGCAGTGCTTAAGAATTTGCAAGCACTCCACACCCGCAACGCATCGTCGGACCGCTTGGTCCACGCAGATACGAAAAAGAAATGGGTCCTCCCAAAAGAAATTTTTCAAGTCAGAAAAGAATTTCTTCTTTTGATGACTGGAAAACTCTTTTGGAAGGACCCGCGCTACTAAAAAATTTGCAAAATCTGCGAACCAAGGCGAAGATGACGAAGATTTATTAATGGCAAGAAGGCGTTCCTCGGGGAATCTGTCATTTATTTCAGATTCGACGAGCGCTTCCGCACCCGGATTTTCTAAACGGGAGAGGTGGTCCGCCGCTAGATTTTCCGCTCCCCGCTTATCTCGGATCTCCAAATCAAACTCTTGTAGGAGGAGAATCCATCGAAGAAGGCGGGGCTTCGCATCATTTTTAGCTAATAAATATTTAAGCGCGGAGTGATCGGTAAAAACGATAACTTTAGATAGCGTTATATATGAGCGAAACTTATCGAAAGAGAAAACGACGGCTAAGAGTTCCTTTTCCGTTGTCGTGTAATTTACTTGTGTGGAAGTGAGCGTCTTGCTAGCGTAATAAATAGGGTGAAAATGTTTTTCGACGCGTTGGCCAAGAACGGCACCTAAGGCAATATCACTAGCGTCGCACATTATTTCGAATGGAAGGGACCAATTAGGGGCCACTAAAATTGGTGAAGAGATAAGTTTTT
The DNA here is from genome assembly GCA_039583875.1 of Platanthera guangdongensis. NCBI lineage: Eukaryota > Viridiplantae > Streptophyta > Magnoliopsida > Asparagales > Orchidaceae > Platanthera > Platanthera guangdongensis. The sequence goes on along the minus strand of CM077160.1, from coordinate 21,570,182 downwards.
GTTTTATCAAATTAAAGGCGGACTCGCATTCGCTACTAAAGATGAAACGTGATTCCTTTTCCAAGAGGTGAGTTAGCGGCTTTGTTATTTTTGAAAAGTCTTGAATGAAGCGTCGATAAAAGCCCGCATGGCCTAAGAAACTCCTAATAGATTTTACGTTTGTTGGATGCGGAAGTTTTTCTATAATTTCTATCTTGGCCTTATCCACCTCTATCCCCTTAGACGAAATCATATGGCCGAGGACCAAACCTCCTCGAACCATAAAGTTGCATTTTTCCCAATTTAAAACAAGGCTTGTGTCCTCGCACCGTTGAAGGACACGATCTAAATTTTGAAGGCAATCGGGAAAAGAGCGTCCGAAAACAGAAAAGTCATCCATAAAGACTTCCATAATGTCTTCTACTAGCTCGCCAAAGATCGCTAGCATACATCTTTGGAATGTAGCTGGCGCGTTGCAGAGTCCAAATGGCATTCTTCGATATGCGAAGGTGCCAAACGGGCAAGTAAAAGTTGTTTTCTCTTGATCATCGGGGGAAATGGGGATTTGGAAAAACCCCGATAAACCATCAAGAAAACAATAATACGGATGACCGGATAAACGCTCTAAAATCTGGTCTAGAAATGGCAGAGGGAAATGGTCCTTGCGGGTGGCGTCATTAAGTTTTCTATAATCGATGCACACTCGCCAACCCGTAACAGTACGAGTTGGGACAAGCTCGTTATGCTCATTCGCCACTACGGTAAGACCGCCCTTCTTGGGTACGACATGCACGGGACTAACCCATGCACTGTCCGAAATAGGGTAGATAATTCCCGCATCTAATAACTTAATGATTTCGGCTTCAACGACGTCTTTCATGTTTGGGTTAAGACGACGCTGCGGCTGAATCGTTTTGCGGCAATTATCGTTAAGGAAAATCTTATGGGTGCAAAAGGAGGGGCTAATCCCCTTTAAGTCAGAGATTTGCCACGCAATTGCGTGGCGATGTCTAAATAAAACTTCCAATAAATCGGAAGTCTCTGAATCACTCAAGTCCGAAGAAATGATAATGGGAAGCGTATCTCCTTTTCCTAAAAGAGCGTATTTGAGCGAAGCAGGTAAGGGTTTGAGGTCTAGGATGGGCGGTTCTTCTAGGGAGGTTTTAATTCCTATGTCTTTCTTACCAATTGGTTCGAAAGGCAAGTCGATAGACGTATCCTCATCGCAGTTGAAATTTTCGAGCGCATAAATATCGTCGTTTAAAAATACGGACTCGAAAATGGGAGAAGAACGATCTCCGAAAAAGGTATCTAAAGAATAGCAGAAATCGTCGCTCGATGACAAATTGTCCATCGAGGGATTAATAGAGAAAGTAACTTGGTCATCGCCTACTCGGAGGAGAAGGCTACCATTACTAACATCTATTAGTGCGCGGGAGGTGGCGAGAAAAGGGCGACCGAGTATTATTGGTACCTCGGCGTCCTCCTCGATATCTAAGATGACGAAGTCTACCGGAAAGGTAAACTTGTCGACTCGGACAAGGACGTCCTCCACTACCCCGATAGGGAACTTAACCGAGCGATCCGCTAATTGGATGCGCATATTCGTTGGACTAGGAGTACCCAAACCTAAACGCGAAAAGAGCGAGAACGGCATCAGATTAATGCTAGCCCCTAAATCAGCTAAGGCGTACTTTACTAATATATCGCCAAAAAGGCACGGGATGGAAAACCGTCCCGGGTCGTTTTGTTTTGTGGGCAATTTATTAGTAAGGGCCGCCGAGCAGACAGCGTTGAGAGATACATGCGAAATATCCTCTAATTTGCGTTTATTAGAAAGTAGTTCTTTTAAAAATTTCGCATATTTGGGCATTTGCGAGATAGCCTCTCAAAAAGGAACATTAATATGAATTTGTTTTAATAATAAAATAAATTTTTCATATTACGCGTCCTGACGCTCGTTTTCTAACTTATGCGGATACGGAAGAGCCTTGTTTAAAATAATTTTTTCTTTTATAATAGGTAAAGGCGGCGTAAGCGAAGAAAGGGGAAGATGGGTCGGAGGTGAAATATGTACCTGAGGGTCGGTCTGTTTTGGATCGACCACCTCCTTTCCGCTACGGAGGGTTATAGCGTTGGCGTTCTCCCGCGGATTGGGCTCCGTGTTTCCCGGCAGTGCCCCGAGCGCGCGCTCGGACATCATCCTCGCCAGCTGTCCAACCTGTTGTTCGAGTGTTTTTAGCGATCCGGTGATGTTCCGGATATTTGACTCGTTGGACGCAATATACTTCGAAAAATTTTCCTCCATCGAGGAGGGTTTCGGAAGAGGAGGAGGAGGAAGAAATCCGGGCGCAAAAGAAATAGGGGGACGCTGAGCATTATTCGGGTTGCTCCACGAGAAGTTGGGGTGATTCCTCCAACCCGGATTATAGTTATTACTATAAGGGTTGTTGTTGGGGTTGAAGGGAGGACGACCCGAATTTCCCATGAAGTCCACGAACTCTTCAGCCACGCAGACGTTAGGGGGAATAAAACAAGGCGGAGTGGAGGAGGCAGCAGACATCTCCGCCACCTGCTTTGTTAACCTTTCAACTTGAAGGGTCAAGAGAGCAGTGGGATCCACTTCAAAAAGACCAGCCGCCGGCTTTGGCCGTCCCCGCGGGACGTTCCATTGATAGGCGTTCATAGCCATCTCTTCGAATAAAGCCTGGGCGGCCTCGGGGGTTTTGTTGTTAAGCGTACCCCCGGCAGCCGCGTCAATCATTTGACGCATCTGAAAATTCAGCCCATTATAAAAAATTTGAACTTGCAACCACGTTGGCAGCGCGTGGTGCGTGCAACGGCGGAGGAATTCCTTAAACCGTTCCCAAGTCTCGTATAGAGACTCAGGATCGTTCTGCACAAACGAAGAGATGTCCGCCCGCAACTTGGCAGTTTTTGCGGGCGGAAAGTACTTCGTTAGGAACCGTTCCGTCAACTCAGCCCACGTGGTGATACATCCTCGCGGGAGGGCATTCAACCACGCCTTGGCTTTGGACTTAAGGGAAAAAGGAAATAAGCGCAAACGAATGGCGTCATCAGTGACGCCATTGATCTTGAAGGTGTCGCATATCTCCAAGAAATTGGACAAGTGGACATTCGGGTCCTCATCCGGCAGTCCATCGAACTGCACGGCGTTTTGGACCATTTGAATGACACTTGACTTTATTTCAAAATTATTATTGGCCACCGCAGGGCGAACAATACTCGACCCAGAATCATCCAGGTTAGGCCGGGCGTAATAGGACATAGTACGCTCGACCGCCGGGGGAAGGTTAGGGGCGGCCATAACTATAACAGTAGGTTCTCCGATAGATTCCTCGGGATCTAAAGAAGGATTTCGGCGTTGAGATCGGATACGCGCAAGAGAGCGTTCGATCTCAGGGTCGAAGTCAAAATCTTCAGACTCTGAGGGTTGTCCACGGGTCATACACCCAAACAAAAATAAAACAAAAATAAACTTTTTTTTTGTTTTAAAAATAAAGTTTTTAGTTTTTTTTTAATATAGAAAATAAGTAAAAGTAATAGACTCCGGAATTCGAAATAGCAACTCGAAAAGAGAGTCCCCGGCAACGGCACCAAAAACTTGATGCGCCCGCGAACAGACTCTTACTGTGGTTGGTTCGGTGAGTTGATCGCCGCAGGCGTGCTAATAGAGGCAAGTGCACCTATCGCTAGTAGTACTCGATATTCGGGGGAATACCGAGGTCGTATTGTTCTCGGGGTCGTGTTGACTATTCTTACTCCTCCGGGAGGACTATTATTTTACTGAAAGTAAGGTTGGTTTTTTTTACTTAATAAAAGACGGAAAAGCAAAGGAGCAAAAAAACGATTTAGAAAATATTCGATGAAGGGTTAACGCTCGGCATCGAATCGGATTAAGACTAAAACAATTTTTAATAATAAAAAGACTTGGTTTTCAAATTAAAAATAAGGCAACTTGGCCGTGGAGGTTCCACAAATGTGAGCTCACCTAGCTATAGGGATATCGCTCACCTAAACGTTAAGACTATTCGACCGAACGTTAGTCCGACGAAGGATTCCTCTTAACGCCCGCTTTACGCTAAGAACCCCGCTATTGGGTGGGGAACCCAATCCGGTAGAATTACGCTTGTCCTCTCTCGAGGGTATGCACGCAACTCTATTTACCCAGGGGTGATCGGTCCATATGCACGGTCTCTCGGCTAGCTAGCATATGGACTACGGAAATAGGGCCAACACATCGATATGTGGTCCTACGCGTCGTAAACCCGGGGTAAACCCTAAGTGCTTAAATTAAAATGAAAATAAAGAGCTTTAATTATTATAAATCATTTTATATGTCCCAATGCTCTTCGATGCCGAGGCTAATAGCGATTAGCCACACATCGGTATGGGGACGGCTTATAATTTAGTGAGGCGCGAGTTCGAAATTAAACACTAAACATTTATAAGAAGGAGACACAAGAAAAATAACAACATTTAGAAAACTGAAAAACTAGCTAAAACAAGAACTCACGCACACTCCAAATTATAAATTAAAAAAGATCTAAGTTACACATGAAAGAAATTTGCATATTCAAAATTTGCGAGTCCCACTCAAACGAGTGGGGGCGGTAAATAAAAGCTGAAAATTGCAAGTCCTACTCAAACGAGTAGGACTGAAATGAAAGCGAGTCCTACTCAAATGAGTAGGAGAAAATAAATGCGATTACAGGGCTATAAAGTCCGGCCATTTAACTCAAGTGAGTAGGCGGAAAAATAAAGAAAGAAAAATTACAAATCCTACTCAAACGAGTAGGCGGGAAATAAAGTCCGGCCATTTAAACTCAAGTGAGTAGGCGGAAAAATAAAGAAAGAAAAATTACAAGTCCTACTCAAACGAGTAGGCGGGAAATAAAGTCCGGCCATTTAAACTCAAGTGAGTAGGCGGAAAAATAAAGAAAGAAAAATTACAAGTCCTACTCGAACGAGTAGGACTGAAAATGAAAACGGTGCGCCATTTAAATCTTAACGAGTAGGCGGAAATAAATTCACACAGTCACACACACTCCATAAGAATTTCAAGAAAGTAATAAAGCTAACACCTACACTCACACACTCTACATAATTTGAACAAAGCATTAAAAGAAAGCAATTAAAAGAAAGCATAAAAGATTTAACACCTACACTCACACACTCTACACAATTTGAATCAAAGCATAAAAGTTATACACCTACACTTACACACACTTCATGAAGATTAAGAAGAACAAAAGGAAATTTAGGCTCATACACTCACACACACAAATAAAAAGCAAAATGAAAGTTACCTAAACATTAAAATTTTAACTTTTTCATGCTTAGATTTTGCCAAAAACAAATAAAAAGAGGAAATTTCAATTTTAGAAGACAAAAGTTTTTCAAAACAAATTAAAAACCAAATTTTTTGGAAAATTAAAATGCCAACATTTTCATTCTTATGACTTTATGAAAGTGATAAAAACGGTGAAAAAGAAGATGAAAAGAACAAAAAAAAGGTTTTACAATCCTAAAAGAAAACTAAGTAAAAAAGGGAACAAAATCACTTTTTGAATCTCTTTTATAAATTCATGAGAATGAAATCAAAATTCTAAGCATGAAGACAAGTTAAAGGCATGTAAAGTAAAGTAAATTACACTCATACACACACACACACATTTCATAAATGAAGAACAAGGATGAAACCAAGGATAAAAAGGGAGAAGAAGTGAGCCATCCAATTGAATTTTCATGCTATATAGAGAGAGAAAATCTAACATTTTTATTGAAATTATCAAACTATTACAAAGCTAGAAGATAAAGCAAAATAAAACATGAAATAAGAAGGGAGAAATCTCCTTACATAGCACTAGTATCCACGGATTAAGCCCACAAAAAGACACTAAATTGGCCCAAAAATCTGAACCCTTGGACCTTACAGAACTGGGCTATTTATAGGAAAAAATTTCTAAGTACATGCCCTCGGTCACGGGCGTGTAGGGGGGGCGTGACAGTACTATTCATGAAGGCGGCTGGCGATTGGATGGGAAAGTTGACTTCGGGCTGAGTTCGCAGCAGTCACGCCCCAGGTCACGGGCGTGACTCTGGGCGTGTCGGGGAGGTAGAACCGGGCGCGGGTTGCGTCGAAAGTCTTTGTCAGCATCTTGTCGGGCCAGCTGGAAAGGTCACGCCCCAGGTCACGGGCGTGACGCTGGGCGTGTCAGTTGGTGTCGACACTCGACGAATGTCGAGCGGAAAGTGTCGAGTCGAAATCGTCGAGCGGAAATTGAGTCACGCCCCAGGTCACGGGCGTGACACTGGGCGTGACTGTTGGTGTCGACACTCGACGATCGTCGAGATGAATTCTTCGAGAGGAGAGGACACGGGCTTGGGTCACGCCCCGTGTCGGGTGACACGGGCGTGTACTGCCCAATTTTGGCAGATTTTGGCATTTTTCTGAAAAATAAAATAAAGCAAGTTAGTAATAAATTTACAAGAATAGGAGCATTTTATTGAACAAAAATAAGTAAAAACGACGAAAATAAATGAAAATGACTAAATTAATGTGCATAAAAATACGTATATTTACAATACATCAGGGAGCTCGCCCTACTCGCACAAGACTTCTGCAATCTTGCGCGCTGACTTTGACTTCTATCTTGACTTGTTGATCTTGTCTTCTTCTGACCTGGCTGTGATAGGACCCATCCTCGATGAATACGGGTTGTACAAAAATGATTGAAGGTTCTCCATTCATAGTTGATACAGTGCAACAAGCTCCTATGAGGAATGAGTATGTTGAGGGGGAGATTCCAACATAGTTCCCTGCCCAGGAAACTGAAAATGTTATTGTCATATTTGAGGAGAATGGACCCGAGGTTGCTGAGAAAAAGACTGGTGCTGCTGAACATTTATCTGAGTACAGGAAAGCTGACTCTGAATCCAGAGAAGTTGCATGGGAGAAGGATGGGTATGTCTACAACCAGGGGACATCTCATCAAGCTGATCCAATATCCTCCACCTTCCTAGCATAACTTAAAAGCCTGCTAGATGACTAGAGATGACAGCTAGAGCATTATGTTGATGATTCCATCAAAGAGCTGAGAAAGGATTTATCTACTGAAATCAAGTCAATCATATTTGAAGTAAACTTATTAAAGGCCAACACAGTTTCATTCTTCATGAGACATGCCCTTGCTGTAACCTATACTGAAAGCAAGCTTGAGGAAATCAGGAAAACACAGAATGATATAATGGAGAATCAGAACATCACTGCTAGCAACAAGGAAATGCTGCATAATGTGCAGAAAGCCCTCATGGAAACACACAAGACAACTTTAGAGAGAAGGTTGGATGTATGCATTTATTATCTGGGTGATCACATGTTAGAGGTCAAGAATCATGTTATAAAAGGGGTAAAATATTTGGATGAAAAGACTTCTCAAACCAAGAGAATGAAATGATAAAAGGAAACACTGAAAATGATGTTTGGATCACCAATGTAATAAGGGGATCATTGGGACTAGAATAATATACATATGATAATGTTCCCGCTCCTCCTCCAGAAGAATAGTTTGGGGGGTCATCAACATGATGACCAACATGATTATCAATATAGTGATCAGTATGATGATCAGGTGGCTAAACCCTCTACTGCTGCTGATATTCCTACCTTCAGCCCCACTGCTAAATAGTTAGTGAAAGCCAAAGGCAAGTCAGCAAAAGAAGATGAAGAAATCGGGCTCAGCAAAAAGTGGTACAAAGAAGAGATGGAAACCATGTCATACTTTGAAAAATATAATGCTCAATCAAGAACTAACATTTTGTTTGCCTAGAATCAAATAAAAGAGAATAAAACTGATAGGGGAAAGCTGTATTGCTCTCTGGAATATGCTAAGCTTGAAAGAAATGAATATGCCAGGAGAAACTTCAGAAGAGACAAGAAGACAGGTGTAGTGCCACCAGATTCTCTAGAGCCAAGCAAATACTTCTCAAAGCCCTACAGTTACTTTGAAAAACAGAAGCAAAAGAGGACTTATGCTGATGAAAAGGCAGTTAAGAAACCCAATAGAGGCATAGTTATCAAGGAACATGAAACTTAAAATATTTATGTATCCCTTAAGGGATCCAAGATTGTGAAGCTTTATTATAAGCACACTGTCTGTTTATAATTATAACTTTAAATGTTAATCACATTTTTAATTATGTGTCAATTATTACTCTTGTCTGTAGTGGATGTTTATCTCCTTCTTATAGAAGTATATATCATTGACTAGGGTTCTGACTTCTTTAAATAGGGGGAGATTGTTGGGTCCATTGATCACAATGTCCAAGATTTGAAGAAGGCCCACGTGTCAATGGTATACACATGATTGTATTTAATATATGTTCAAAGTTCATTGTATGCAGGGTGTATACTGTTACAATGATTATACATGTTTTCTAGGTCACAATGATAGTGAGACTCAAGATAGGATGCTGAATAAGTAGAAAATAGGCTAAGTCTAGGAGCTTTGAGTGAACTCACTTCACTCAATGCCAGAAATATAAAAGCGTTAATAGGAGATCCAGCAGTCAAAGCCTCAGTAGTGATGACTTGAAATCTATCCAAGGATAGAAGCGTTGAGTGAAAGCACTTCGCTCAACGCCTACTCAAAAGGAAAACTTCCTAAGTACAGAAGCATTGAGTGATGAAGGATAACTCAATGCCACATCAAGAAATCCAGCAAAATCAGAAAGCGTTGATTGTTGAAGCTTGACTCAACACCTTCATACAGGAAAATTCTTCTAAGTCCAAAAGCATTGAGTGAAGAAGGCTCATTCAACGCCTTATCAGTTAGGCTGTAAAAGTCAAATGCGTTGAGTGTTGAAGGTTCACTCAACACCTCAAGATACAAATTTTTTGCTAAGTATTTCTATGTTGAGTTACATGGACTCACTCAACGCTGAAAGAATTGGTTTCAAGATATCTTAAACACCTAGAGGGGGTGAATATGTTCAATTATTTTTTTACTAAGACAGTTCAATTATATCACTGTTAAAACACTTATGTAATATCTATCACAGCACAGATTAAATCAAACACAGTTAACACAACATACAAACAGATTTATAGTGGTTCCCCAAGAGATGGGTACATCCACTTTCCCCCTTCGCCTATCTAGCAATATACTAGATTCAGCCTAACTTCCTTCTTCTTTCGCAGATCCTCAGATCTTACAACTCAGGACCCAGAATGGTTCCTAAAGCTCACACTTCACCAAGTGCTACAACTCAGATTCTTCCAGAGAATCCTACCTCAGAGTGAGTCCACACTCTTACAACTCAGGCAATCCATCCCTACCTCAGCCTCTTTCACCAAGCCTACAGCTCAGAGAAATCAATCCCCTACCTCAGGCAGTCAGCCCTACCTCAGTATTTATAAACTTAGGCTTACAACTCATAGATATAACTCTCTTACACTCAGATCTATGAAAGATCTTACAGAAAAATTTAATATAAAAGAGATAAATCCTTCACCCAGGTAGAGAGAGAAAGGGGTGAAGGCTTCTTGATCAGTTCTTGATAGATCTGACTGCTTAAGATTCAACCTGTCTTAGCTTCTTCAAAGCTTCTTGAATTTGAACAAAGTAATGTTGATCTTCTTGTGAAGTTGTAGATGATCCTCAATCCAACTTCCTCTTCTTTCAGATGTAGCTCTGAATTCTTCTTGCAGACTTCTTCAAAATCTGCCCTTACTATAGAGACTTGTTGATTTCAGGATTAGAACTTCTCTCTTGTTAGATCTCTTGTCGTTTGATAATGGAACAGGTTTTTTTATAGACCCATCTGAGGTTATCGGCTGATCCGGTTCATAATGGCCTTCTGACAGCTCTGACAAATGCAATAACTTTGTTAGTAATGACAGCTATCAAGTCTTCAGTCTTGACAGCTGATACCTCATTGTACTCTATCTCAGTAGAAAAGTGTTGAGACAATACTTCAAATGTGTCAACACAAATAGACCATGTGTCGACACAACTCTTGATGATGTCGACACAGCTCTCATAATGTCGACACAGCCCTTCTTTATCTTCTCAACACAGCTTCTGTGGAATGTGTCGACACAAGTCATGTGTGTCGACACAATAGCTTCTAGTCTCGACAAAGTTGGTGTTGATAGAATTCTGGTGTGTGTCGACACAAGTCCTGTGTGTCGACACAATTATTGTCGACAGAATTCTGGTGTGTGTCGACACAATTCCTGTGTGTCGACACAATTATTGTCGACAGAATTCTGGTATGTGCCGACACAAGTCCTGTGTGTCGACACAATTGTTGTCGATACAAGTCCTGTGTGTCGACACAATTTGTCTCCTAGTGTCGATACCATTCTTCTTAAGTGTCGACACATGTACTTAGAAACTTTTTCTGCATTTCCTTAACCTGCACATTGAAACTCAACAACCCATCAAATACACATTGATGAATATCATTGAGTTAGGTGAGGCTTCTACAAATCAGGTACACAGTTTCCAATGTACCCAACAATCTCCCCCTATTTGGAGAAGTCATAACCCTTAGTCAATGATATACATCACTTATAATAAAAACAAAGATTATGATGTATAAAAATAATACTCAGACAGGGTAACTCATAAACAGAAACAGCATGTAAAGTTATCACAAAATATGATAAAATACAGTGAACAATAATCAGTTGTTTTGTTATATTACAAGGATTTTAGAACAAAAGATTACATAGTTCTAAACCTAGTCAATCTATCCTAGGATTGATCAGGCTCCTTGATGACAATTCCTTTGCCAGACTGAATTCTAGCTTATACATTAGCTTCTTTATCATCAGCCGACTTCTTTCCTTTCAGATCCTTCTTCTTGAGCTCTTCAGCCTTGGCCTTTTGTCTTTCAAAGTAATGATAAGGCTTAGGAAAATATTTGCTAGGCTCCACAGATTTAGCAGGTATTTTCCCAGCCTTGAGGTCTTTTCTGAACTAGTATATGGAATCTTGCCGCTTTTGATATTTGTTCCATTCCTGTTCAGAATACCACTTGCCTCTATCATGCATATTGTCTTTAACAGCTTGCCAAGCAGTGAGAATGATATTCCTGGAGGTGGGACTCCATTGTTCAAAATCAGTCTTTAATTCTGCCTGTTCTCTGAACCTTTTCTTAGAGAGTTGAGCTTATTTCTGAGCATACCTAGCTCTTTGTAATGCTGCTTCAGACATTTTTACCTTTTCAATAATCGCATTCTGTACCTCCTGTGGAGGACTGTACATTTGTTGTACTCCATAGTGAATTCCATCAAAATCTGGAGGTGGATAGATAATTTGGGCTACTTCCTACTGAACCCCTTCATTGTAAGCAGTTTGAATTCCTGATTCAGTAGTGTTATCATCATCACAAAGGGAGGATAACCAAGAGTTGCTATGATAGCATTAGTTATCCATTTAGCATGATCTGAGCCTGCATTGACTAATACTCTCTCCCCCCTTATGACTTATCTTTCGATATGGTCTCGTAGATCATCCTTTTGAAATATTATCTCATTAACTAGGTAATTGGTTCCACTTTTATAGTAGGCTTTGAACTCCTGCAGTTGATCAGCAATTACCTTTTGAGAGTCCTGAATAGCAGTGTGGACATTAGCTAAATCTGCTTTGAGTTGTTTATCAAATTCATACTTTTCTTTAACCATGTTTTCAGTGAAAGCAGTGGCTTTATTTTGGAGTTCTGTGACAATAACATTATGAGATTCTGTGAGATTGTCATTCATTCTAATTTGATTCTCCAGAACATATCCTTATTTTATTGCAATGTCATCTATCTAAGTCTTGACCTCCTTTTGTTGTTTGGCCAGGTAGACAACAACATGACCTCCCTTTTGGAAGCATTCAGTCATTTCCATTTTGTGCATATTGACTTCAAATCTGATGGATATGATGTCTTGGGCCAAGGTAGATTGTAGTTCTTTATGACTCTCATCCACATATTTCTCAAGAGCTACTCTTTGCTCATCATCCACATATTTCTCAAGAGCTACTCTTTGCTCATCCAATTTCAGTTGCAGTGACACAAAGAGTGAGCTGAAGTCTACTGTAGGAGCTTGTATTTGTGGGGCATTTTCATGGTTTTCTTATAGCTTAAACTCCTCTTCCTGAGCTCTACAAGTTTCCTTTTCTTAGCACTGGAGGCTTCTTCATCATCAGATGAATCAGATGATGTAGCAGTATCCACAGTATCCTTTAGTCTAGAGGTTATGATGGGCAGCTCCCCCTCAGTTCTTTGTAGATACCCTTATGTTTTTGCTCCTAGTAAATCAGGAAATAATTCTTCTAATGTGACCTCTTGTTGCAGTTGAACTGGAGGAATAACTTGCTCTTTCTCAGCAGATGGTCCTCCTTCAAATGCAAAAGTGTCTTCTATGGAAATTTCTTGCTCAGGGACATTGTCTTGGTTAGTTTTATCAACTTCATTCATATGCACGCCCGGTGCATCATTCTCAGTGCCTATAGCAGCTTGATTTATATCTTGTATTACTTCAAGTATAGATTGAGTGGCTGCATCACTGTTCAATGCAGCTATTTGGACATTTGGCCCTTGCTCATTAGCTCCCCCTGAAGGTGACGACACTTGTTGTGCTGGAACTGGAAAAGGCTCATTTGCTCCCCCTAGAAGAGGCTCCTCTTGGACCTGATCCACTGGGATCTTGCTGGCAGGAATCTGCTCCCCCTGCACATGACCATCAGTCACAGTTTCTAGAGCAGGTGATTTTCTAGTATTCTCTGGTTCTTCTCCATCTTAGCTAAAAACAACTTCTTCTTCTGAATCATTGGAAGATTCAGCTGGCTTGTGTGGAGTTTGCTTCTCTTTCTGAACCAGATTCTGGTGTTTTTGAGGTGTAGAGACATCCTTTGGCAATACCCTATCCTATCTAGACAGTATTCTTATGTCTATTCTCCTCATATGATTAATCTTAGAACCTATAGTTTGATTCATCACCTACGGAATATTCAAAGCTAAATACAAGCTTAATATTCTGCCCAGATTAGGTTTCTTAATACGTTCTTTGATCTTTTCAAAGACAACAGCAGACCAGTTAGTTTTCACCTTGTATATAACCCTGATCATGAGATTGAACATATAGGCTGAAATCTTATCATATCATGTTGATTTGCACAGTATAACCTTTCCTAAAATCTCATACAGGAATTTGCCCTGGGAATTCATTCCCTTCCTATTCATTGATGATCCAATCTTGGTAGTGGGATCGAGTCCACACCATTGGAGAGCATCTTTTGTCATAGAAGATGCGATGTCATCTTCTTCCTTAACCCTGGGAAGCTGAAGTGTCTTACTTAAACTCTTCTTTGTGAGTTTTACCTTAGTTCCTTGGACAGAGGATTTAATTTTGATGCCCTTCGAATCCAGTGATGCTGATGAGTAGAATTCAAGAACCTACTTCTTCCAGATCCTGGTAGGTTCTGAGACTAAGTACTCCAATCCCTTATTGGTGACTAGGGTAATCACGGCTTGGATTTCTGGCGCTGTACTCTCAAATGCTTTGCGAACTAGTTCATATCCCTCGTTGATGTTCTCTTCCATTTTTAGCGCCATTAGGGATGAGAGATTGAGGAGAAGAGAGATGAAGGTCATGTCGACACAAATGGTTTGTCGAGAATTCTGAGAGCGTGGTCGACAAGGTCTTATTTCCACCTATTTATACATTTCTAAAAGAAGGCCAAAAGGCGGGCGGAAATTTGCTTATTGTGTCGACACAATTGGGATGGTGTCGACACAGACTACTAAAGTCTCGACAGAGAACTTAAAGGTAATATAATACTATGTGTCGACACCAATTGGGATGTGTCGACACAGACAACCTTAAGAGTATACACTAATTTCTGAGTGTCGACACAGACGACTGTATGTGTCAACACTAATATCTAAGTATCAGAAGAGCTATATGTCGACACCAAATTCTAAGTGACGACACAAACTTCTTGATGTGTCGACAGAATTTTCCTTATGTGTCGACACCTACTACTAAGTGTCGACACAAATTTTTTTATGTGTCAACATAGAATTACTTAGTCATATTTACCATTCTATTCCAAGTTTAGCATGCCTAATTCAATTTTAAAGTAATTGAATTTAGTTTCATCCAGTGGTTTGGTGAACATGTCAATAATTTGATAATTAGTGTTGACAAATTCTAAACTTATATCTTCTTTTTCAACATGATTTCTAATGAAATGAAATCTGATTTCTATGTGCTTAGTTCTGCTATGAGAAATAGAATTTCTAGCAATAGATATGGCACTAGTAGAATCACAATATAATGGAGTTCTACTTACCTTGATGTCATAATCTTCAAGTGAATGTTGTATCCATAACAACTGAGCACAACAACTACCTGCAGCTACATATTTAGACTCAGTAGTGGATATAGCCACACTTGTCTACATTTTGCTATTCCATGACACCAATCTTCCACCTAGGAACTGACATGTGCAGTGGTGCTTTTCTTATCTTCTTTGCATCCTGCAAAGTCTGCATCTGAATAATGTGTTAGTAGAAAATCTCTATTCTTAGGGTACCAAAGGCCCAGATTTGGTGTTTCCTTATGATATCTCAAAATTCTTTTGACAGCAGTATAATGAGATTCTTTTGGGCAAGCTTGATACCTAGCACAGACACATGTAGCATACACGATGTTTGGTCTACTAGCAGTTAAGTAAAGAAGGGAGCGTATTATCCCTCTATACAAAGACTCATCTACAGGTTTTCCTGCATCATCTTTGTCTATAGGCATACTTGACCCCATTGGAGTTCTCATGGTGGAGGATGACTCCTTGCCATATTTCTTAATTAACTCTTTGGTGAACTTAGACTGGGATATGGACAAGCCATCATCAGTCTGTCTAACTTGGAGTCCCAAGAAGAATTTCAACTCACCCATGCTGCTCATCTCAAACTTCCCTTGCATAAGTTTTGCAAACTTTCTACAAAGGTTGTTTTCAGTTAATCCAAAGATAATGTCATTAACATATATCTGTACTAGGATGATCTTGCCTTTTTATTCCCTTAGGAATAGAGTTTTGTCTATTTTCCCCCTTGAGAATTTGTTCTCAATAAGGAAGGTAGACAGTATTTCATACCAAGCCCTAAAGGCTTGTTTCAATCCATATAGAGCTTTCTTAATACTATAAACATAATTAGGATAAAGAGGATCTACAAAACCTGAGGGTTGTTCAACATAAACTTCCTCTTTTAAGTCACCATTCAAAATTGCTGACTTTACATCCATCTGGAATTCCCTTAACCCTTGATAAGCTGCATAGGCTAGGAACAGCCTTATTGCTTCCAATCTTGCTACTGGGGAAATGTCTGGTCAAAGTCTATTCCTTCTTCCTTCTTGTACCCTTTTACCACCAGTCTTGCTTTGTTCTTGACTATAATGTCATTTTCATCTAAATTGTTCCTGTAGATCCACTTAGTCCCAATGACATTGTGATTCTTTGGTTTAGGAATCAACTTCCAGACTTTACATCTTCTGAATTGATTTAGTTCTTCCTGCATGACATCAATCCAGTTTGAGTCTTGTATGGCCTCTTCAAATTTCTTGGGTTCCATCTGGGATAGAAAACTTGAGCAAAAAACTGTGTTCAAGTTCTTGCTCCTTGTCTGAACACCATGTCTTAGACCACCAATAATTTGATGTATTGTATGATCCCTTAGATGTCTTATTACTGGAGGGAATCTATCCACAACTTGATTTCCTCCATTCTCCCCACTATATTGTACTTCATTATCTTCATCATCATCAGCTTGTGAGTCTTGTACTCCCCCTGGACAGCATCCATCATTTTTCTCATCCTGTCTTGCAGGTTGGTCTTCAATAATGGTTAGCATGTCCATCTTTTCCTTCAAACCTGTAGAGCTACAAGAAATACTAGACAGCTCATAGTGAATTAGCTTAGATTCATCAAAGACTACATGGACTGATTCTTTTATAGCATGAGTAGTCAAGTTATAGACCCTGCATGCCTTACTGATGTTATTGTACCCAATAAATATCCCTTCTTGGGATTTGGCAACAAAGTTAGTTAAATAAGACTTGTCATTGTTAAGTACATAACACTTGATACCAAAGATCCTAAAATAGGATATATTTGGTTTTCTGCCTTTCATAATCTCATAGGGTGTCTTCTTGTGGCATTTGGTGATGGAAGCTCTGTTAAGAACATGACATGCAGAGTTTACTGCCTCAGCCCAGAAATATTCTGGGAGAGAAGTGTCACATAGTAGTGTTCTACCAGCCTCAATAAGAGTCCTATTCTTTCTTTCAACAATCCCATTTTGCTGGGGAGTTCTAGGTGAGGATAACTCTTGATGAATCTCAAGTTCTTCACAAAATCTTGTCATGCATTCAGACTGAAATTCAGTCCCATGGTAACTTCTGATTTTGACTACTGAATTGTTAAATTCATTCAGAATTTACATAACAAAATTGTGGAAGACAGTAGGGGTTTCAGATTTCTTCCTCAGGAAGAAAACACATGTAAATCTAGAATAGTCATCCACAACCACAAATGTATAAACTTTCCTACCTAGACTATGAACTGGAATATGACCAAATAGATCCATATGTAGGAGGTACAAACACCTCACTGAGTCATTAGTATCAAGACAGTGGAAGGAGGTTTTGGTCTGTTTGCCTTTTTGACAAGCTGAACATACACTCTCCTTGATGCACTTGAGGACCATTTCTCACTAACTCTTTACTAAAGAGTTGACCTATAGTCTTGTAGTTAAGGTGAGCAAGCCTCTTGTGTCATTTGACACAATGAGAAGCTTTCTCATCTGCAACTAGTTAAACAGGAGAATCTTTATTCTCACTCACAAAATTTAGACAATAAACATTTCCTTTTCTATAGCCTGACAAGATGACCTCTTGATCACTTATCCTTCTAATTTAACACCTATTCTTAATGAAAGAAGTGTCAGAACCAAGATCACATAGTTTGCTTATGCTTATTAGGTTATGTTTCAGACCTTTCACATAAGCCACTTGGGTGATAGTGATAGAGCTATTGGAAATGTTACCAAACCCTTTGATGACCCCCTTTTCAGATCCACCAAAGATCACTTTGGGTCCATTCTCTATGGGAGAGTAATCCTTCAGCATCCTTCTTATTCCAATCATGCGCCAGGAACATCCACTGTCCAAGTACCATATTGGGGTATGGCCACTTGGACTCACCTGCATCAAATAAAATTACTTAACCTTATAACCCCAATAATTATTGGGTTCTAGGTTCAGGTTAGACTGAAACTTGATATGCCTGCCTGCAGCCTTTCTGACAGGTAAGCTGGCATTTTTCTTGACAGTAGTATTGTGCCAACAATCAATGGCATAATGACCCACTTTTCCACAACACCAGCACTAATATCTATTATATCTTCTTTTAAGTATAGTCCTAACAGCATTGCTGTCAGCAGTCCTTAAAACTATAGGAACAGTGGTCCTTTTATTGAGTGTTGGGGCTGGTGAATCAAACACTAACGATTCCTGAAGAACATGTTGTGTTTGTTAATGGGCTGCCCTATTGGAATTTGCACCCTTGTCATTCTGATCACCATGCTTACAGTGACCATGTGTGATATCATGGTCATACCTGTTAGTAGGCTGCATCACTATCCTGAAAGAAATAGGGGGTTTGAAGGCTAGTGGCTGAACTGGGGCTTTGCCTTTTCTTTTAGAATTAGCTGCCCTAGTTCTTTCCTTGAAACTTAATCTTGTCTTAGCCTTTTGGAGGATGCAGTTGTCAATTAAGGGTAAAACTGACTTTGGCTTTGAGAATTTTGCCACAAGATCCTTCTCTCTTTGAAGCCTGACTTCAAGACTCTTGATGTGATCATTTTTGAAGATAATTGTACCCATCTGAATAAAAGTTATGTTTTTCAGTTTGGCAACTTCATTCAACTTCATATCCAGTATTTTTGCTGAATCTGATGCAGCCAATTTAAGAGATGCAATTTCCTTTGTCTATTTTTTGATAAGGATTCTGCTTCTCTTAAGATCTTGCAACAGATCACCATACTCATCAATTAGTTGATGGACATCCCCTTCAAATTCAGAACCATACTCATCTCTTGATGCAGATGCTTCTGATTCTGATCCAGTATAATAATCAGAAACTGAAGATAGGTTGTTTACCATACTGGGACCAGGCTGATCCTAGCACTGATCTTCCTCAGTCAAGGCCATCAGCCCTCTGCAATGATAATCTTCAATCCCATTTATGGAGTCCAACATTTGCAAGAATTCAGATTCTACTGAATCCTCTTCAGTAGTGAACAATCCAATATAGGCTTCAGCTTCATCCACTTCTCCTGAACCTGATGATGAGGAGTCAGTCCAGGTTTTCTGCTTCTTTATAACAAAGGATCTCTCCTTCTTACCCTTATTTTGATGCTTCTTCTTGTCATTAGATTCCTTTCTTTTATCAGGGCAGCCAACTACAACATGTTCAGACCTGTTGCAACAATAATAAACAATCTTAGAAGAAGTTGTTTTGCTAGGTTTGGTGTCATACCTGTCTTTCTTAGAAGATTTCTTTTTCTGTTAATAGTCATCCTTGGACTGTGAGGAGGATGGCTTGGTTCTCCACTAGTTTTTCTTCAAGAATCTTTGGAATTGTCTTGTGAAGGTAGCAAACTCTTCATCAGAATTAGGGCTATCTGATGTGTTGTTGTCAGAATTTTCTGTGATAACTTCAGCAGCTTTCCTAGGAGGAGATGGAGACATCCTCTTGTCCTTCTTTGTGGCTTCAACCTTGAAGGCCGCAGATTTCGCTTTGTACTCAGACCTATTGCTTTTCTCCTCCTCCTTTCTAGCCATAAGCTGCATCTCATATGATTGCAGTTTTCCAAATAGAGTTGGAGGAGAGGTGTCTACAAGTTTGGCCACTTCCCCGATGGCACATATCTTGGTATCCCAGTCCTTGGTTAGTGATCTAAGAAACTTATCATTGAGCTCATATGTGCTAAATACTCTTCCATATGATATTAGCTCATTAAATATTCTGTAAAACTTCTTGTAGCACTCAGTTATGTTGTCTGTTTTGGTTTGTCTAAAACTTTCATATTATTGATTTAGCATAGACTTTCTGTCCTCTCTTAATTCTTCTGATCCCTCCATGTAGACAATCAAAGTGTCCCACATTTCCTTGGAGGTTTTGCAGTGAACCAAGTTTTTGAAAGTGGAGTCATCTATAGCACTAACTATTATGTTATTTTCTCTCTTATCAATAGTGGCTAAGATGATCTCATTCTTTGTCATTTCAGAGTAACTTTTTGGAGACTTGAGGTTGGCATCAAGAGATGAGATATTCATAGGAATGAATGGCCCTTCTTTAACTATAATGTAGATTCTTAGGTCAGAATCTTCCATGAACAATCTGAATCTCTCTTTCCATATGCCAAAAATTTCCTTTCTACATATAGGTAGTTTTATGGATCCAAGTTCCTTATGATTTTCACCTGAACACATTTTGTCTAACTGATAATTGCCTTATAGATCAACTCAGATTATTAAGTCTAATCTTGAGTAACCTGGCTCTGATACCACTTGAAAGAATTGGTTTCAAGATATCCTAAACACCTGGAGGGGAGAGGTGAATAGGTTAAACTCTTTTTTTATTAAGACAGTTCAATTATATCACTGTTAGAACACTTATGCAATATCTATAACAGCACAGATTAAAACAAACACAGTTAACACAGTATACACATAGATTTATAGTGGTTCCCCAAGAGATGGGTACATCCACTTTCCCCCTTCTCCTATCTAGCAGTATACTAGATTCGGCCTAACTTCCTTCTTCCTTCTCAGATCCTCAGATCTTACAACTCAAAACCCAGAATGGTTCCTACAGCTCACACTTCACAAAGTGCTACAACTCAGATTCTTCTTGAGAATCCTACCTCAGAGTGAGTCCACACTCCTGCAACTCAGGCAATCCAGCTCTACCTCAGCCTCTTTCACCAGGCCTACAGCTCAGAGAAATCAATCCCCTACCTCAAACACTCAGCCCTACCTCAGTCTTTATAAACTT
The DNA here is from genome assembly GCA_039583875.1 of Platanthera guangdongensis. Lineage (NCBI taxonomy): Eukaryota > Viridiplantae > Streptophyta > Magnoliopsida > Asparagales > Orchidaceae > Platanthera > Platanthera guangdongensis. The sequence continues at coordinate 21,550,062 of CM077160.1, read as the reverse complement.
AGGCTTACAACTTAGAGAGATAACTCTCTTACACTCAGATCTATTAAAGATCTTACAGAAAAATTTAATATAAAAGAGATAAATCCTTCACCCAAGTAGAGAGAGAAAGGCGTGAAGGCATCTTGATCAGTTCTTGATAGATCTGACTGCTTAAGATTTAACCTGTCGTAGCTTCTTCAATGCTTCTTGAATCTGAACAAAGTAAGGTTTATTTTCTTGTGAAGTTGGAGATGATCCTCAATCCAGCTTCCTCTTCTTTCAGATGTAGCTCTGAATTCTTCTTGCAGACTTGTTCAGAATCTGCCCTTACTATAGAGACTTGTTTATTTCAGGATCAGAACTTCTCTCTTGTTAGATGTCTTGTTGTCTGATGATAGAACAGGTCTTTATATAGACCCATCTGAGGTTACCGGCTGATCCGGTTCATAACGGCCTCCTGACATCTCTGACATATGCAACAGCTTTGTTAGTTATGACAGCTGTCAAGTCTTCAGTCTTGGCACCTGATAGCTCATTGTACTCTATCTCAGCAGAAAAGTGACGAGACAATAATTCAATTGTGTCAACACAAATAGACCATGTGTCGACAAAACTCTTGATGATGTCGACACAACACTCATAATGTCGACACAGCCCTTCTTTATCTTCTCAACACAGCTTCTGTGGAATGTGTCGACACAAGTCCCGTGTGTCGACACAATAGCTTCTAGTCTCGACAAAATTTCTGTTGATAGAATTCTGGTGTGTGTCGACACAAGTCCTGTGTGTCGACACAATTGTTGTCGACAGAGTTCTGGTGTGTGTCGACACAAGTCCTGTGTGTCGACACAATTATTGTCGACAGAATTCTGGTGTGTGTCGACAATAGTCTTGTATGTCGACATAATTGTTGTCGATAGAGTTTTTGTGTGTCGACACAAGTCCTGTGTGTCGAAAATATCTGGCTCCTGGTGTCGACACCATTCTTCTTAAGTGTCGACACATGTACTTAAAAACTTTTTTTGCATTTCCTTAACCTGCACATTAAAACTCAACAACCCATCAAATACACATTGATGAATATCATTGAGTTAGGTGATGTAACATCCCATTTCCAACTAGACCCCTAAGAGTGGTTTTATCATGACTAAGTCATGACAACCCTAGGAAGCCCAAGAGACCAAGTGAACTTAGGAATGAAGGTGAGATCACCATGGTCTGCAAATAATAATTTCCAATTACCCAACCTAGGGTTTGATTTTAGGGCCTCATCTTGACTCTTTGACCCCACCATAACATCGCTAACCCTTTAGAAGGTTCATTGGGTCACAAAGAACCCATTGGGTTCAACTTAAAAGGTCAAGTTGACCAAAGTCAACCCTAATGCTAAAATAATCAAAGTAGATTATCTAGGGCCAATGGACCTCCAACTTGCCCATATAACCCCACCTAAACCTCCCTAACCCTTTAATAGGTACATTAGGTCACTAAGGACCCATTTGGGTCAACTCAAGTGGTCAAGTTGACCAAAGTTAACCCTAGCTCCAAAATGGTCAAAGTGCTCTTATTAAGGGTCAAGTGGCCTACAAGGTGTCAAACCAACCCTAACCAAGTCTCCCTAGACCTTAGGGGATGCCAATAGCTCACCAAGGACCCATTAGGGTCGACCCAAATGGTCAAATTGACCAAAGTTAACTCAACCCTAAAATAGGTCAAATTAGCCTAAATGACTTAACCAAGCCCAAGCCACTTGGGCTAAGCCCAACTTGAGTGGCCCATTAACTTTAGGAGGCTGATATTTATGTGGGATGACACCTAAATTTCGGAGGGGTGACTAGGAGAGAGAAAATGGGAGTTTTCTCCTTAATGGAGGAGAGAGAAAGAGGAAAAGAGAGAGAGAGAGAGAGAGAAGTTATGGAGGGAGGCCATGGGCCACTCCATTCATCTCTCCATTGTCCCCATTCATCTTCCTTGCCTCTTGGGATGATGATGTTATCAATTCCAGCCATCCAACACTAATGGGGGAGCCCAACCACCATGGCCAACCAACCCTTCACCTCCCCTCCCATGAAAAATATAAATCCCCCTATGCAGCCACCCATTCCAATTTCTGACCTTCCCATCACCTTCAAAACGTCCTTGGCAGTCAAAATAACGTATTGGATCAAACGTTTTAGTGGAGGATCGAGGAATCGGGCAAGCTTGCCGGAGAGGAAAAATGCCATGGCCGACCATCGCCGTCGCCGTCATCGAACCCCAAAAAAGGTCCGCTTCTCCTCCTCTCCCCTTGTGCTAGTATCTTAGATCAAATTAGGCTGAGAAATCGGGCTCAAACGAGCCGATCCGATGAGAAAAAATGAAGTTTTTCGAATACTCATGGTGGCGGGTTCGCCGGAAATCACCACCTCTGACGGTCAAACCACCACCGGACGATAGCCACCACCTCGACGGAGATGGTGGTGGCAGTGGCTGGCCAGGGAAGTGTCCGGGAGGCCAGCGTTCGGCTTGGGAAAAGCTACAGGCATTTGATTTTTAGGTTGTTGTTCGGGATGGAAGAAGATGAACAGTGTTCTATATATAAATGTTAATTAAGCTTTTACATTTTTAACCCTTTACTGTGCCCCCTTTAAATTAAATAAATGAGACCCTTAGGAGCTAAACATTAAAAAGTGGCCAACATTAAAATTGTAGCCCTTGAAGTCTAATTTAATTTAAAATTGATTTCAACCCATTTAGGTAAGTGGTTTGACCACAACACTCAAAATAGTGCAGCCTATACATAGGCTTGACCAGAGACTAAATTGAGTGCCCCCATCAATCCAGCCATCCAAATGACTTGAAGTTTGGTTGTGGGTCGCTCTTACCTATACCTATAATATATCCAAAAATTGGAATTTTTGGAGAACATTTTCCTAAAGTTTTTGTAGAAATTTAATAACCTTTGCATGAATTATTTAAGGGGTCTACTAACCTCTAAACCCACCAAACTTTTGGTCTCCATCTCTTAGGGTCATGGAATGACTGTGGTAAAAATTTCAGACCAATTGAATTTGATTTGGACTGGTTTTGGTGAGACCAAAGTTTGGCCCTTAAGGGGTTAATTTAGGGCAAAGAGTGTTTGGGGCACGGAGGGGCCAATTCTCACCTAAAGGGGGTGGGACTTTGGCCAGAGCCCCATGGTCAGTAAAAACACCCTCTCATGGAGTTTGAGATGGATTGTGGTGGGTTAGCCCTAGGACCCTAGTTCAAACCCTAAGGTTGAACTTTGGGGGTTTGTGAAGGGCATAGCACCATATGTCCTTGTATGGACTTGGTGTTTAGCCCATGTGATTTTAGAGTGGTGAAATGATCTAGGGAGGAATTTGGTGACATTTAGACTTAGTCACACAACTTAAACCAATTAGGGTTAGTTTAGGTCTTTAACATTTAAGAAAATATGGAAGAGTCATATCACCTTGGATACTTATGAAATCTTGGTAGAAGAGGTTTTATAATAATATGAGTCTCTAGAAATTATTGTAGGATGTTTGGAAGATAATAGTTTATACTTGTAATTATAATCTTTATGTTGCCCCTAAGGATGATTTTGATAAAATCATGGTTAAACTAACTTATAATGTTATGAAACATAGTCAGTGATGATTTATGATCATATTATCGCCTTGATAAATTTTGTGTAATTTTTGGACAATATTGTAAAGTACTTCTCTTTTTATTTTTATTTATTGTATTTATATTGAATTAATTATTTAGGGGCTGATTATTTCATGAAAGTTTGTGAAATTTAGTATTCATTGTTATTTTGGCATCATCTATTGATAATAATTTTTTGGGGTGGCCATAACCTAAGGAAATCTAGTACTTCATGTTCAAAATTACCCATGGCCTAAATTTTGGAAAATTTAATAAATGTCAAATTAATTAGAAAAATTACAATTTTCTGGATTTAGTCTAAATATGTCATTATAGAGCCCCATTAATTATCTTTGGATATTTGGATAAAATTTGGACTACCTCCTATCATGTACATCATATAACTTAAGTTGGTATGCATTTATTAAAACTGCAGAAATTATGTTGGAATATGAATTTGGGCACATGGGTTGGGGTTAGTAGTTTTCTGGTTTGGATAAATAAAAATGAGTTCATCATTGGAAGTTTGGAAGAGTAAAGTGTTGTATTGGCTAGTGTTAGGTGGTGCTCATGATCGACGAAAGATCGTCTTTCCCGTGGAGAGGAAGAGTCAAAACACACTTTGGTTAGATCTAGTACAACATTTAAGGGATTGGGGGTTGGGTAACAATCAATAATAGTAAGTTCCTTGCGAAAGGGAACGATGGGCTTTAGCTACTATCATAGTTCCTAGTGCCCTCGAGAGCCCTTTACGGGGAATACCTTGGGCAGTCCTGGGCTAACCTAAACAGTAGGAATAATAAACTTCAAGAGCAATTAGTATAACTAGGGTTTCACATTCGTATACCCTGGTAGCTCGGGAGGTGGATTAGGTTGGTTTGATTGCCACCCGGATGGTAGGTTCGAAAGGTAGATGCACGGACGGGATAGTCCAGAGAGCCGGTGGCTTAGAAGGTTTTGGATACAAAATTAGGTGGTGGGTCTTCGGTATTGGATGGTCGTTCACACCGACGTCGATACGTTGACTTGGAGGTGTGGGACACTTAGCCAAAGAAAGTCTGGTGGATATGGTCAGCATTAGTATACGGATACTCTAGGTTGTGTTCTTCTAGGGGCGTACGGGAGGGCTAGGCCTGGTTGTGTGGATACCCGCCTAGGAGTGGGGGGCCCGACCCACTGTCTCTGTTTTCCACTACGGAGGTTCCTGGGAGTGAAGCTAGCTGCCCAAATAGGAGGAACTAAAGGTCTGTGTGCATAGAGTCGTGTGCGTGAGTTGCACTTACATCAATCATGGCATAACATATCACTACACTCATACTTGCATACAACCGACACCCCAACGTATAAATTGGTATGGGACTTTTTATACGATGGGAGCCTTGCGGAAGACTCCTTAACTTATAAGTTTGTATGGGCATTCATATAAGTTAAGGTTACTTACTTCTTACCTTATCTTTCTTACATATGCTGCTTACTCTACTTGCTTATCTTACTGCATACTATTATAGAACTGCTAGCTTGTACCTTTCTTCCTTAGCTGTTTATACAATATAAATAACTGCTAGACTAGTTCCATTATCACCTGCTTGTTCCACTCTGCTTTGTTGTCCTCCGCTTTCATCCTCCTTGCACGATGCCTAGGAGTCGCGGGGGTAAGGTGAGGACGATAGTGGCTTAGTCTTTATGACTAACCGTCAGTGGACCATATCATTTTAGAGGATCGTGGAGCCCAGCAAAGAGGAATAACCCCGGAGGACGGCACGCTTGAAGATGGGACAGTCTAGTATCGGAGTTCAGACAGCTAGGACAGCGGGTCCTGATCGTCAGTAGTTATTATAGATTTGCTTCCGCGATGAGTGATTTGTAGTGAGGATTATGATGTATTGGGCAGAAGCCCTCCTTTTGTACTCTGGTTGTTATTATTGTGGACTCTCCCTTCGTGGAGATTTATTTAAATACATGTGATTCTGGTGGACTTGTTGAGTTTCATTCTTACTCTTATAGTTTTGCTACATTTTTTGTGATCGATATGGCCGGCAGGATCGGCATTTTGTAGTGACGACCTTCTCGAGCGTGAAGGTATTACCGCAAAGCGACAGTTTTGGGCCTAAGACTCCCGTGGTTTAAAAAGAAAAAAAATGGGGTCTTACAAGTGGTATCAGAGAAAACCTTGATCCAAGTGAAGAAGTCCACAAAACCCTGGGTCACCCCCGTGCGAGCTTAATTTGCAGACAAACTAGCATCGGAAGCAGTGGTGGGCCCAAAAGGGGAATCACATGAAAAAGTCCACTTTATCTCTTCCATTCATTACATTGTACGTTATCTAACAATTGGAATTCTTCTTTGTAGCCTGCGACAAACCCTACCCCCAGCAGGGAGCACCTCCGGCTGCAAAGATCACATCATATAACTCTCTAGTCAATGAGTTAGACTCAACCCACTAGGACGCATGACTAACTATGATGACTTGTATTATGCCTTAGTCCAAAATAGACCTTGGTTATGAACTTGGTTAAGGTAAGGAGATACCCAAAGAGAATAAAGGAGGAGTATTACACGAGAATGGCTACCCAAGACATAAATTCAGGTGGCCCTACGGTCCATATCAAGGATTACTCAAACCGGTAGGACGGGCTTAAGGAGAATTGAGGCCAATAATCTATTAGCAGAATGGCAGAAAACACCTTGTCTCAACCCTCGTACCATTAACCAGATTACCCGGAGACAACCACCAAGACAAAAACCAAGGGTTGGATAGGAATTCAAGTTCGAAAGAGACCCAGTTGGGATTGGGAAAATTTTGACCCTGATAAGGTTGTCGTAAATGTGACTTAGAAGGTTTAAAGTATGGAGTATATCGACAAGTTTCAGGATGGATATAATATGTAATATCAAAGATACTTAGCCCAAGGTAGGTAGGGGCTTATCTTTTGTTTATTGGGGGCTTGTCTTTTGTTTATTGGGCAAGTGGTTACGGATTTGGGTTTCCCTTAGACCTCTTCTAGAAAACATTGTGTCGGGAATATAATGAAATTGAAGTAAACCGATGATACTTGGACAACGCCATGGTAATAAAGAAGAGTAATTACGAGACTTAACCATTATAAGATACCATGTGAATTTGATAACGGGTAGTAAGGTTCAGGATATTTGGGAAGATATGTCTGAATTTATATGTTGTAACATCAGAAGTGTGATAACACTAGGATATTTGAAAGAAATTAGCAAGCAATATATCGAAGACGTATATCTTAGGTACGACTCTGCAAGCTTGACCCAGATAGCATCAAGGACCAGAATATATATGTTTGATGACATTATAGTCACGGTTAACAAGAACTCAAAGTATCGGAAGAGAATTGTGTTTACCAGAATGTGTAATTCCCCGGAATAAAGAAAGACGTCATGGAATTTGTGACGCACAATAAGGTTGTCAGCTGTTGAAGGACAAGTGCAAAGGTTTTTGGGAAGTACTACAGTCACTGCCCGAGTTAGAGTGGAATTTCGAGGGTATAATTATGAATTTCACATACAGGTTACCACATCCCCACTACGGGCATAATTTTAATTGCAACATCGAGGATAGATTTGAAAGTCCACCTAGTGTCAACTATCTTCACCTATGGGGGGGAATAGGTGACGTGCAGCATTTTTGCAGAATTTAAAATCGTACCTGCACAATAAAAATAAACAACACAGCACACAGAATACACAAGTTATTTATAGTGGTTCCCCGATTTAGGTACATCCACTTTCCCCCTTCGACCTATCTCCCAACAAGGGACGACTCGGTCTCTTCACCAACAGGATTGAAATCCAATCCTTGCACTATCGGAAGGAACCCTTCCACACGTAGGAGTCAACACTCCCACAACACGGGTTGCACCCAACCCTTACAACTAGGAACCTACGTTCCTTTACAACAAAAGTAAAACTAGAATGTACGAAAGATACAAACTACGTTTGGAGACTAAGGTGTCCCTCTTTGTTGACGACGTGTTCTTGAAGTCCACAAAGAGTCCACAACCCTAGATCTCTCTTGGAGAGGATCTCCCCGGAACCGGCGGCGGCAAGATGGGCGGCGGCTAGGTTCACGGGATCGGCGACGACGACGATGAGCGGCTGCTGTACTTTGGAGATCCAAACTTCGTAGCAAAGCTAGCTAGGTCTTCCAACGGTCACACTAGGATCAGTCGTCTCCATCGATTCGGACGGGGAAGGTTTTCCCGATCAACAAATCAAGAGACAAGAGATCTCCGGTTAGACACGTGAGACGCAAAGCTTGGCTAAGCTTCTATCGACCGGAGATCTGGAAGAAACCACGATCAAGACCGGCGATCAACTCTCTCAAGCGGCGACGGCGGCGGCGGAGCGGAACTCGCAATCTAGGTTACGTCGCGGCCCGTGTTTTCGTCTTTTTCTTCGTCTGCCTTACTGTTCAAAAATACGCGTGTATTTATACACAAGTATACTCCTAAATGACCGTTGCGAGTCCCACTTGAAGGAAACCCTAGTTCCGGTTCAACACAGTGCCAGCGGCAGAATCCGGTCCAGCTATTTCCAGAAAAATTGCCAAGTCAAAATCGGCGAGAATCGAAGGTGATTCTCGACGAATCGGCGAGAATCAGTTAGTGATTCTCGACGATTCGTCGAGAATCACTAGTGATTCTCGCCGAATCACTTGATGATTCTCGACGAATATTACTTGGCCATGATCTGCTCAACGATGGGTTCGGTGAGAATCACTAGTGATTCTCGCCGAATCTTACTTGGCACCGCTTTGAGGTAGCCGGATAGAGTCGGCGAGAATCACTAATGATTCTCGACGATTCGGCAAGAATCACTTGGTGATTCTCGCCGAATTATACTTAGACGATTTTTCGTCTTTCAACCCAAGAGCTGCTCCTTGACCCATCCTTGCTCCTTGTCTGCTCTTGCATAGTTACAGCCCTGTACTTAAAAGTAAGTGCACTCCAATAGAGAGAGTACACGTAGGCCAACACACTGATCTACTCAACGAGGGATTATGTCGTGCAGACCCGTGTATATTGACCTACTACACCCTGACATTGGTGTGCACTTAGCGTGGAATAACTGCAAGCACAACTTAAGAGGTTTCATCAAATACATTGTGAATTCATCTTAGCTTGACAGGTGGCTTCCTCAAATCCAGGTAATTGTGGATACAATACCCAACAATCTCCCCCTATTTGACGAAGCCAAAATCCTACTAGCTAAGATGAATAACACCAACCAGATAATATAAACAACATTCAGAATTTAAATATGCAGCACAAGAGAATATAGGCAAACAGATCAAGACTTGAGTCATTCATAAATTGAAATACATATATATATAATCTCAGGAATGTTCATATACTAACAATAAACATTAATTATTCTTAAGAGAGAATGACAGGCTATAAATTTTTGACTATTTTTCTTTGGCTAAGTCATCCTTGAGTTTTTGAGCCAAATACTTCTTTCTTTGCCTCTCCATATACTCTTTGGGCTTCGGATAATATCTGGGAGGAGGAGCTTTATTTGCCGCAGTATTGGTCCTGAAGAATATGTTTCGTTTCGCTTCATACGTCTTGTGCATCTCCCACTCATACTGGCTGTATACATCGTTTCGATTGATTTCCCCTTTTTCCTGTAGCCAGAATGTGTCCAATATGATACTCTTGGATACTGGGCTCCACTTTTCGTTTCTTACTTCCTCCTCCTTCAGTCTGATTCTCTTTTCAACTTGTGTTTCCTTTGATGTCCCTTCTTGCGATTTCCTCTTGTCCCTGGCTTTTGCTAGGGCTCCTTGATCAAACATTGCCATCAGTTTTGCCTTGGAGGAGGCCCTAGCAGCCCTATGAACATCAGCTTCACTTACAGGAACTTCTTCAACACTGGCGCCCTCATCAACCACAGTATAATCTTCAGGAGCAAGAGCACCCTGGGGATTTTCAGGGATATTAACGCCTAACGCTTGTTGGAGCATCCACCAGTAACTGTCATAGACATATTTATTTGAGTGTTCAAAGTTGTTGATCATGACTTCCCGAAGCTCAGCCATCTTAGCTATATATTCTTTCTCCCCCTTTTTGGCTTCGACTGCGATGGAGTTTGCATAGGAGTGTAGTGAGTCATCAATATGCTTTGTAGTCCTGGAGAATTCAGTGACCAAGGCTTGTTGATTGGTGTTGAGAGTTACCATATTGCCATCAAACTTTTGAATATTATTGGCTACGACATGAGCATTCTGATTCACTACGGAGGGAGTATCGGTGTTCTTTTTCAATCCGTCCATAAGAAGAATGACAGCTTGGCCGGCCGCTGTATACTTATCTTCAAACTTGTTTTCCATCACGTCCAGTTTGTGATTGATCTCCACCATGTTCTTGAGCATGAGATTTTCAGATTTCTTAATCCTTTTCAACATTTTATTTTGAGCTTTCTCAAAAGATGCCTTAAGCTCATCCACTATGCCCTGAATGACATTCACGGTGTGAGTGGCTAGATCATCTCGTAGTGGAAGATTCTGAGGCACTCCTTGGCCTTGCGGTTCAGCTGATGCACCTGTAGAGCTGGATACGAGCACAGTCTCTAAGGGGGGAATGCTTACGGCCTCTGTAGATTTCTCAGACTCCCCCTCTATTGGTGCACCAATTTTCTCAGGGATGAACTCAGGAGCGTGCTTGTCAGATGGAACTTCAGTGATATCCTGAGTCTCCAATGCTTCCTGTCCCCCATTGTCTTCTTCCTCACCTTCATCATCCATTTGATCATTTTCATCAGCATCACCTTCCAACCCTTCATCAGCAGTCTCCTCGACAGCATCACTTTCTTCTTGTATATCCGCCACTGCATCTCTGGCTATCTGGGAGATGTCAGATACGATATTAGCATCAGTGGGTAGAGGCTCCCCCTCAATTCCTGCAGTCAAAGCATCAGGAATTTCACTGGGGATAACTAAGGAATCAGCCACAGTGCCGTCCTCGGCTGGAGATGCTTCTTGTTGTTCTGCCACGGCAGCCTGCCCAATACGCCTCTCCCATCTGTCAAAAACACTCGAGTCCATTTTCTTTAAGTAATGTATAGGAACACCTTTACTCATGTCATATTTATCTCCATTCAGCTGATTGAGATACAGACTGATGATTCGGCCAAAGCTAGGTGATCTCAGGGTATCCTTTATCTTCTCAAATAGTAATGCCCCCCAGTTGAATCTTTTCCTGCAGACAATTGCCACCAGGATCTTGAACATGTCCGCAGAGATGTAGTCATGAGAGCCCGGCTTGCATATGAGTACCTTCCCAACGATGTCTGACAGAAGTTTCCCTTCTTCATTCATATCCTTTCGCTTTATCGACCGAGTTCCTCGAGCGAGACCACAGAATAATAGAGTCCTGGTTTTGTCTTCTTCCTCAAGATAATCCTCGTGCTCCGAGCTAGTGAGCTGCAAGTAGTGGGTCGGCTTGCTGGCAGACATCTTGATCTTTGCCCTGGCAACCTTGCTTTTGATAAGAGAGTCATCATTCCGGAGTTTTGCGGTTGCAAAGAACTCCAGCACTTCCTTGTCCAGGATTTTACAGGGATGCTCTAGTACGAATGAGAGTGCAGCCTCCTCTAGCATAAGGATGATGTTCCTGAATTCATCTGAGGCATGAGAGAACCCTGTGCGAACCAGCTCGCATCCAGTGACCAGCCTAGCGGTTGTCCTTGGAGCCATAGCAAATCTAGGGAGAGAAGCCCTACTCTACGCTTAATCAAAAATCAAAGGGAAGCGACACTAGTAATAAAGTCCAAGCAAGGGTGAGGATGTGGTTACCCAAAAGCGTAGACGGGAGTTAGTTGGTTGAAGATAATGGACACCCGATGAGTGCACGCGGAGAAATTCCTGGAAGGAAGAATCGGCAAGATCGGGAGACAGGATATCGACGGAAGGGAAATCTTGCGGGATGAAACGGTGAGAAACCTTCGGTGAGCTTCCTGCGAGAGATCTTCGGTGAGCGTCCTGCGGGATGTCGACGAACGTTTTCACGATTCGGCGAGAGACCTTCGGGAAGAAGCTTCCGGGGATCTTGCGGGAAGGCGGAGGGCAATCGGCGAGAGTCCTGCGCGATATCTCTCTGACTGAAACAGGCGATCGGCGAGTTTAAAACGGACTTCCGCGAGAATGTGAAGAGTCGGCGGGAGACTGCGCGATATCGACGGGATTTAGAAGGGATTTTAACGGGTTTCCGGCTTTTCCATATAAGTTAATTTAAAAATCTTCTAGATATGTAAATACTTCTTAAATCCAATCTATTAGGGGTTTGAACCGGCTTTTCCATACATTTCTTGATGGCAATCTTCGCTAGTTTTCAGTGAACTAATTTACGCCTGTAGATGTTAGATCTCGAGTCTACCAGTGGAATTTCCGATAAGTCTTCATTGTTGTATCTATGGTTTATGTTTACCGTGTTAACATATCCTTAGATGTACACACATATACGTGTAAGTATAAGTATAAATATATATATATATATATGTAAATGTGGATACAATATGACTCGAGTCCTGAAACTGATCAAAAGTACCTGGGATTATGAGAGTTATCATTTAGTCCCTCAGGTAAAACATATTAGGAGCTCAATGTGAGTATGCCCATGTAGATATCATATCTGTTATTCCAGACGCTTGTTCCAATTTAGTCTTGAGCCATCTACTGTCTAGTTCCCATCATATTTGCGGGAACCTAGACTACCCTGCAAGAAAGAGTTACTTTACCTTAGGAGCCCAATACATATTGGGTCCTAGGTTCCTGTTAGCATAAGCACTTGACTACCTTCCTTCAGCAATTCTGACAGGAAGACTACCTCTGCCCTGGAGATGTGGATACGCCCTTGCCCTTGACACAGAGGGGTTGTGCCAACAGTCTATGGCAAAGTGTCCCACCTTGCCACAGCACCAACACTCGTGAATGTTGTATCTCCGTTTCTGACCTGATCTTGTGACTGAGGTAGTCATGAGCCTAGGTCCAAATGGGATAGATCTGGATCTGCTCCCAGAACTACCTCTTCCACCGTGACACGTGGAAGGGTGGAATGAATGCATGCAGCGAGCGTCACGAGGTCTGGGAAGTGGTGCCTTCCTTTCAGACAGCCCCCTTCCTAAGACCCCATGAGAACTTACAGCAAGACTTCTAACCCCCCTTTCCTGTGTCCTTGGGTGGAGAGAAGATTTCTGAGAGCTGATATTAGCCGATTCATGCCGAGTATGGGCAGTGGCCGAGAATACAAAGGTCTCGGAAGGAGCCTTAGGTATTCTCTCATGGGTGGCCATGACAGCCCTTGCACTCTGGGTGTCTCCACATGAGGACAGATCACCCTTACAGTGACCACGATTATTCCTGTGGTCATACCTGAAGGCATGATGAATACCCTTCCTGCTTGGAGTGGGGGGTCGGAATACCGTTTCCCCATTTCTCCACGAATTGATAATTCGGGAGATTCACCCATTTTCTACCTTTCTCTTCATAGCATCAACCTTGGAAAAGTTTGATACTATCCTTTTCTCAGTCTCTAGACTACTCTCTAGATCAGAGATTTTAGAGTCCTTGACCTTGTTGGACGCCAATTGGAGAACCAACAAGATCTTCAGCCGTGCAATCTCCTGAGCTTGTTCTTCAACAAGCAGGTTGCTTTTCTGAAGGGCTCTCTGCAGGGAATCAGAATTTTCTGAAGGGACACAGTTCCTGTCTTCAGAAACTTCAAGAGAGACGGGGCAGGATGAAAAAGTTACCTGCTCTTCAGTGTTATTGTCATTAGAGTCAGTGACCGTTGTGTCATCCTCATCAGAGCTGCTTTCCTCACTGGCCTCTTCAGTCTCTGATGCTTTCCGATTGATCCTTGTCTTCATCTTCCGAGGCGAGAACCCCCACATAGGCTTCATCCTCTAGTTGACAGCAGTTTCCAGCTTTCTCTGATCCCCCCATCAGCTCTGAGATCATCACCCACATAGATTTGGCCGTCTCACATTTTTCCAATCTAGAGCAAGAAGGTCCAAACCAGATATCCATGATAATCTGACGAATCCTCTTGTCCAGATTAAATAAGGAAAGTTCCGTCTCCGACATCTCTGCAATACACTTGGGCACTTGGATATTCTTTCCAGAGCCGGAGGTCTTCATAGGAATGAAAGGACCCTCTTCCAGGATGAAAGATGCTCGAGGATCGATAGCCTCCAAGTGATATGACACTCTCATCTTCCAGACTGGATAATACTCCTTTGTGCGTGTGGGAAGTCTTAGTGGAGAAATGTCATGATCCAGCTCCATGCTTCTGACACTGGTGGCAGGATTCTACTCAAGGTGTTAACATTTTTGATGAGTAACCTCGCTTTGATACCACTTGAAAGTCCACCTAGTGTCAACTATCTTCACCTATGGGGGGGGGAATAGGTGACGTGCAGCGTTTTTGCAGAATTTAAAATCATACCTGCACAATAAAAATAAACAGCACAGCACACAGAATACACAAGCTATTTATAGTGGTTCCCCGATTTGGGTACATCCACTTTACCCCTTCGACCTATCTCCCAACAAGGGACGACTCGGTCTCTTCACCAACAGGATTGAAATCCAATCCTTGCACTATCGGAAGGAACCCTTCCACACGTAGGAGTCAACACTCCCATAACACGGGTTTCACCCAACCCTTACAACTAGGAACCTACAGTCCTTTACAACAAAAGTAAAACTAGAATGTACGAAAGATACAAACTACGTTTGGAGACTAAGGTGTCCCTCTTTGTTGACGACGTGTTCGTGAAGTCCACAAAGAGTCCACAACCCTAGATCTCTCTTGGAGAGGATCTCCCCAGAACCGGCGGCGGCAAGATGGGCGGCGGATAGGTTCACGGGATCGGCGGCGACGACGATGAGCGGCTGCTGTACTTTGGAGATCCAAACTTCGTAGCAAAGCTAGCTAGGTCTTCCAACGGTCACACTAGGATCAGTCGTCTCGATCGATTCGGACGGGGAAGATTTTCCCGATCAACAAATCAAGAGACAAGAGATCTCCGGTTAGACACGTGAGACGCAAAGCTTGGCTAAGCTTCTATCGACCGGAGATCTGGAAGAAACCACGATCAAGACCAGCGATCAACTCTCTCAAGCGGTGACGGCGGCGGCGGAGCGGAACTCGCGATCTAGGTTACGTCGCGGCCCGTGTTTTCGTCTTTTTCTCCGTCTGCCTTACTGTTCAAAAATACGCGTGTATTTATACACAAGTATACTCCTAAATGACCGTTGTGGGTCCCACCTGAAGGAAACCCTAGTTCTGGTTCAACACAGTGCCAGCGGCAGAATCCGGTCCAGCTGTTTCCAGAAAAATTGCCAAGTCAAAATCGGCGAGAATCGAAGGTGATTCTCGACGAATCGGCGAGAATCAGTTAGTGATTCTCGACGATTCGTCGAGAATCACTAGTGATTCTCATTGAATCACTTGATGATTCTCGACGAATATTACTTGGCCATGATCTGCTCAACGATGGGTTCGGCGAGAATCACTAGTGATTCTCGCCGAATCTTACTTGACACCGCTTTGAGGTAGCCGGATAGAGTCGGCGAGAATCACTAATGATTCTCGACGATTCGGCAAGAATCGGCGAGAATCACTTGGTGATTCTCGCCGAATCGGCGAGAATCACTTGGTGATTCTCGCCGAATTATACTTATACGATTTTTCGTCTTTCCACCCAAGAGCTGCTCCTTGACCCATCCTTGCTCCTTGTCTGCTCTTGCATAGTTACAGCCCTGTACTTGAAAGTAAGTGCACTCCAATAGAGAGAGTACAAGTAGGCCAACACACTGATCTGCTCAACGAGGGATTACGTCGTGCAGACCCGTGTATATTTACCTACTGCACCCTGACATTGGTGTGCACTTAGCGAGGAATAACTACAAGCACAACTTAAGAGGTTTCATCAAATACATTGTGAATTCATCTTAGCTTGACAGGTGGCTTTCTCAAATCCAGGTAATTGTGGATACAATACCCAACAAGATTGACAGAGGTAGCTGGAGTCACCTCAATCCAGAAGAAAGCACATATTGGTGTTTCATGAGATTTAGGAGTAGTTTCCCATTATCATGGTGTGCTCAAGACGATCGTGGTAGATCAGAACGAACAGTTTACGCCCAAGGAAAGAAGATCAGTCTAGGCTTATCTGGGTTATCGGTCGACATTCAACACAACTCCCTTATAATAATAGTCACTAGTCCAGCATAGGCATGGCCTTTTGACGCACTATATGGACGGAGGTGCAGGACTCCATTGTCTTGGTTCTAGGATGAGGATACAAAAGCACTCGGCTCGGAATTTATGAAGAACTCAGATACCTAGGTGTGACTACTTCAAGATACGATGTTGGAGGCCTAGAGCAGACCGACCAAATATTACGTTGAGCGACATTGCCAAGTAGAGTCTCAAGATGGAGACCATAATTCCGGAAGATACGTATGGTGTATGGAGTCTCGTGGGTATGCGGGCGGGAGAAGCTCGGTCCATGGAATATGGGGTGTTATAGGATCCGGGAGCGGATCGGCCCATTTGATTATAAGCTAGAGCTACCGCCGGAGTTAGCGGGTTTGCACGACATCTTCCACGTCTCCTTTCTCAGGAAGGCTCTACTATGACCAGAACAGCAGGTTCTTGGCATAGATGGCTTGGCAGATTTTAATCAATCGGTAATAAGATGAGCCGGTCAGGATAGATGACACAGCGGCGCGGGTCTTGCGACGCAAGAAGGTCCCACTGGTCAAGGTCTTGTAGACGAATCATGGGCAGGAGGAGCATACCTGGGAGCCACCGGATCTTATGCAGCAGGGGTACACGGATCTCTCCGGGTAAAGTATACATTCAACTTTCTTATGGATGTTACATTGAGTTACTCTCAGTAGAAACCCCGCAGCCTAACCTGAATTTCGAGGATGAAATTTTTATTTTTGTTTATTGGGATTTGTAACATCTCATTTCCAACTAAACCCCTAAGAGTGTTTTTATCATGACTAAGTCATGACAACCCTAGGAAGCCCAAGAGACCAAGTGAACTTAGGAATGATGGTGAGATCACCATGGTCTGCAAAGAACAATTTCCAATTACCCAACCTAGGGTTTGATTTTAGGGACTCATATTGACTCTTTGACCCCACCATAACATCGCTAACCCTTTAGAAGGTTCATTGGGTCACAAAGAACCCATTGGGGTCAACTTAAAGGTCAAGTTGACTAAAGTCAACCCTAATGCTAAAATAGTCAAAGTTGCATATCTAGGGCCAATGGACCTCCAACTTGCCAAAATAACCCAACCTAAACCTACCTAACCCTTTAAGAGGTACATTAGGTCACTAAGGACCCATTTGGGTCAACTCAAGTGGTCAAGTTGACCAAAGTCAACCCTAGCTCCAAAGTGGTCAAAGTGCCCTTATTAAGGGTCAAGTGGCCTATAAGGTGTCAAACCAACCCTAACCAAGTCTCCCTAGACCTTAGGGGAGGCCAATGGCTCACCAAGGACCCATTGGGGTTGACCCAAATGGTCAAATTGACCAAAGTCAACTCAACTCTAAAATAGGTCAAACTAGTCTAAATGACCTAACCAAGCCCAAGCCACTTGGGCTAAGCCCAACTTGAGTTGCCCATTAACTTTAGGAGGCTGATATTTATGTGGGATGACACCTAAATTTCGGAGGGGGTGACTAGGAGAGAGAAAATGGGAGTTTTCTCCTTAATGGAGGAGAGAGAAAGAGGAAAAGAGAGAGAGGAGTTATGGAGGGAGTCCATGGGCCACTCCATTCATCTCTCCATTGTCCCATTCATCTCCCTTGCCTTTTGGGATGATGATGCTATCAATTTAAGCCATCCAACACTAATGGGGGAAGCCCAACCACCATGGCCAACCAACCCTTCAGCTCCCCTCCCATGAAAAATATAAATCCCCCTATACAGCCCCCCATTCTAATTTCTGACCTTCTCATCACCTTCAAAACGTCCTTGGTAGTCAAAATAACGTATTGGATCAAAGGTTTTGGTGGAGGATCGAGGAATCGGGCAAGCTCGCCGGAGAGGAAAAACGTCATGGCCGACCAGCACCGCCGCCGTCATCGAACCCCAAACAAGGTCTGCTTCTCCTCCTCTCCCCTTGTTCTAGTATCTTAGATCAAATTAGGCTGAGAAATTGGGCTAAAACGAGCCAATCCGATGAGAAAAAAATGAAGTTTTCTGAATACTCATGGTGGCGGGTTCGCCGGAAACCACCACCTCCGGCGGTCAAACCACCGCCGGACGATAGCCACCACCTCGACGGAGATGGTGGTGGCGGTGGCGGTGGCTGGCCAGGGAAGTGGCCGGGAGGCCAGCGTTCGGCTTGGGAAAATCTACAGGCGTTTGATTTTTAGGTTGCTGTTCGGGCTGGAAGAATATGAACAGTGTTCTATATATAAATGTTAATTAAGCTTTTACATTTTTAACCCTTTACTGTGCCCCCTTTAAATTAAATAAATGAGACCCTTAGGAGCTAAACATTAGAAAGTGGCCAACACTAAAATTGTAGCCCTTGAAGTCTAATTTAATTTAAAATTGATTTCAACCCATTTAGGTAAGTGGTTTGACCACAACACTCAAAATAGTGCAGCCTATACATAGGCTTGACTAGAGAATAAATTGAGTGCCCCATCAATCCAGCCATCCAAATGACTTGAATGTTTGGCTGTGAGTCACTCTTACCTATACCTATAATATATCCAAAAATGGGAATTTTTGGAGAAACGTTTCCTAAAGTTTTTGTATAAATTTAATAAACTTTGCATGAATTATTTAAGGGGTCTAGGGACCTCTAAACCCACCAATATTTTGGTGTCCATCTCTTAGGGTCATGGAATTATTGTGGTTAAAATTTGAGACCAATTGAATTTGATTTGGACAGGTTTTGGTGAGACCAAAGTTTGGCCCTTAAGGGGTTAATTTAGGGCAAAGAGTGTTTGGGGCATGGAGGGGCCAATTCTCACCCAAAGGGGGTGGGACTTTGGCCAGAGCCCCATGGTCAGTAAAAACACTCTCTCATGGAGTTTGAGATGGATTGGGGTGGGTTAGCCCTAGGACCCTAGTTCAAACCCTAAGGTTGAACTTTGGGGGTTTGTGAAGGACATAGCACCATATGTCCTTGTATGGACTTGGTGTTTAGCCCATGTGATTCTAGAGTGGTGAAATTCCCTAGGGAGGAATTTGGTGACATTTAGACTTAGTCACACAACTTAAACTAATTAGGGTTAGTTTAGGTCTTTAACATTTAGGAAAATATGGAAGAGTCATATGGTAACGCCCCCGATTTTTCTGCGATTATTTAATTCTCGTTTGGCGTTATGTTGACGCGTTTCTGATAGGTGTCATTTGTTAGAGCGTGGTCTTAGATCTTTAGGTTCCTTTTGTGGATTGTTGGTACCCTTTTTGGCAAGATTCCCAAGCAAGCCGGGTCTGTTTTGGTGACCGGTGAGGCCTCTCGGGGGATGCTTGTGTTTTGGCTTCGGGTAGTGATAACCCGAGTTTTGTTTCTCGAAAGTTGATTTCGACTTCGCCGTTGCGTTCGTAGCATAGGTAATTAGCTACTGTGTGAATTTCGTTGGATTCCGATGTGGTTCGGTTTTCGCGTCGTTTTGATTGTGTTAATAATAATGGATGCAAATAATTAATTAATAAAGCTTGAAGGAATCCAGTGGCTTTTAGGTGTCTGTAAGGGCTGATAAGGCGTGTCCATGCATATATATATAGCCTCAAGGGAAAAATCAGGACTTTTCATCATCTCCTTCCATGAGTGTGTAACCGTCACCTGTTCGAGAGGAAGGAAAAACCGCCAACCCTGCTACCCTTCAGACGCCGATTCTGGGAGCGTTAGTGGACGGAATTCGATTCCGAAAGCGGATTTGGAGTGCTCTTGCCTAGACCTTCATTCCTATGGTAAGAGATTCAATTTTCATGGTGTTTCTAGGGGTCTCGGAATTTTTTGGTTTGATCCTTTTCCGCCATTAAAGCTTTAGAATCCTGTTCAGGTGGTGTTGCGGCTGGAGCCGAGAGAGAGAGGAAGGGATGTGCAAGATAAATCGCTGGAAATTGAGGCAAGTGGTGCTCTTCGCCCCTGCCAAGTTCAAACTTCTTCATTTTTGGTTCCCTGTTGTCAAGTTTTAATTCCAGATCTTGAAAATGCTTAGTTGTTCCTTCATCATGTCAAACAATCGCTAAGCCTACTGAAATTTTCTCCCTGTCAAGATATATGATTTAACATCAGGTTGAGATTTTTGTTTAAATTTTCTGCTCTTAGAACCTAGGAATGCTGCTTAGCCTTGTCGGATCTCTCAATTACTGAAATTTTAGGCCTACTGTCAGATGCTGCAGTATTTTAATGCTGAGTTCTTCATGGGTAAGCTCGGTTTTGGAGTAAATTTGGCTTGACAGTTTGGGTAGCAGGAGCAGAAATTTCTTTTCCTTCCATAGTCTTGAGGATTAGAGTGATTCTGGGCTAGTAGAAGTGGTCTGGTATGATAGGTGGAGCATAGGAATTAAGTTAGCGTTTCTCTGCTCTCAACGCTGCCAGTTCGATGAAGATCGTCGATCTGAGATCGGCAATTATCGTCGAGCTGAGCTCGACAATTTGCCTTAGTTCTGGGTCTGACGAAAATCATCGAACGGAGTTCGACGATTCTCCCGTGGCCAGTGTTCGACGAAAGTAAAATCGTCGAACGGCGTTCGACGATTTGTTTCCCGTGGCCAGTTTTCGACGAAAGGAAAATCATCGAACGGTGTTAGACGATTTTTCCCGTGACCTGTGTTCGACTAAAGGAAAATCGTCGAACGGCGTTCGACCGGCGTTCGATAATTTTCCTGTGGCCTGTGTTCGACAAAAAGGAATATCGTCGAACGGAGTTCGTTGACTTTCCTGTGCCTGGTGTTCGATGAAAATCATCGAGCTGCGTTCGATGATTTTCCTTCGTTCGACGATTTTCCCGCGCTCGACGAAAATCGTCGAGCTGCGTTTGACGATTCCTGTAACTGTGATCATTATTTCTGTAAGCTGGGATTTATTCCTTTCCAGTTTCTTTTCTTCCCGAGTGATTACCTCCTAGGGGGGATGTCTTGTCGGCCTTTCGTTCTTCCTTTGTTGAGGGCCGAATCGTGGGTTATGGCATGTAGTGGTATTTTGACGCTCTAAAGGAGCGGGATGTTTTGTGTGCGAGCCGTGGCGGCCACTTTTTAGTCCCAGGTACGGGCTGGGTATTGCTGTGGCCGCCATCCTTTTTATCCCAGGTACGGGCTGGGTTTGTGGTGGTTTTGTGATGACACAGTGGAATTTCATTTTTAGTTAGAACTGTTTTGTTTGGGGGACTGTTTTTGGTCACCAACGCAGGTCCATGTTGTTTACTACTGCCATTAACTCACAAATTAGGATTGTTAAGTGTTTCTTCCTTGTAGAATGTAGCATATTGTGGCAAGTTTTCTTGTCTTTTGCCTTGTAGTCTCTGCATGATTTGGGCAGGGCTTGTTGTTGTTACCTGGTACTTGGTGTACTTTTGCTTACTTTGGACAATGTTTGCTTTTACTGTCAAGTTTACTTACTCTCTTGTTCCATTTTGATTTAATGCCCTAATTCAGATTTTCTTGTTTTACTTGCTGAGGTATTCTTTTCTTTTCTGAATGCCTCAGGTTCTGATTAGTAGCCAGGTAGGCGGCTAGATTTGCTGTGGTGTTGTTTGTGATCCCTTGAGTTGTAGGGATCTTACTCTTGCTGTTGTGAGGTAGTTTTTCTATTTTCTTATAGACATACATACTTGTCAGTGGGTTCGTGTCAGTTTGTTGGCGCCCACTGGTAGTTTTACTGATGCCGGCTCGTCTCCCATCCCCTTGCCCGTTGATGCTAAGAGTGCTCGTGATCAAGTTGTTGTGGATGATGATCAAGTTGCTCGTGACTAAGTTGATGCGGCACAACATAAAGATGCTCGACGACCTTCTACCGCGACTCGTGACCTTGGTGGCTACAATCTTCGTTCGCGGCGGGCTTAAGCCCTTTCCTTATTTGCACCTTTATTTTCCTAGTTTAATGTTATCATTATTTCATGTTGTCTTTTATTTTGGACATGTTTAATTTTTGGTGTGCTCATAGCCATCCAATAGATGATAAATTGGATGGCTAGATTTATTTTGCTTGTTTTGGGACTTGCCTATATATAGGCTTAATTGATGAGAAATGAAGGCATGCTATTTGAAAACCTAAATTAATCCTCTCTTGAGAATTTCGGCCACCTCCCTTTGGGATTTCCGCCCCCCTTCATCCTCCTCCTCCTTGTTAGCCAATCGCTTGGGTGATCCAAGGCTTGTGAAACGCGGAGGCGGATGCTTCTCGGTGTGACTCCGGCGAAGAAGAAGGTTGCCGCTCGGTGTGACGCCGGTGGTGCGTGGACGTGTGACTCTTCCACTTTACTTGTGTGAACTTCACCCCATCTTGGGGAGGGTAATATCTACATCTTTCCTTTGTGAGTTCTTGTGAGATTTGGAATGGATGCAATGGCTTTTTATCCGCGATCTTGAATACGATCTTTTGGATTTAATCGAAAGCCTTCTTGCGTTTATTTTTGAAACCTTGCAAGAAGCCGGATCGGGTGGATCCTTTTGCTTGAGGAAGATCTTGGCATATAGTTATTGATCTTCCTCTCAAAAAGGTGTGGCGACCTTTGCTTTCGATCTTCGGTGGGAAAGGATTGGACTTTAATTAGATCGTCGCTTTTAGTCCACTCCCCTCCGCGTGTTTGTGCGGGATGACGGTGAATCGTGCGGCTAGAATGTTTGTGTTAGGACGCATTAGAATGTGTTACGTGGGCTTGAGTTGTAAGAAAATCCGTACGCTATTTTAATCCGACGAATACGTACATCAATTTGGTATCAGAGGGAGGTTCTCGTCAGTTTCCTAATTGCACTCCTCCCCCGCTCAAAATTCAAATTTCAGATTTTGGGATTCAAATTTCGAATTTCAAATTTCAAATTTTAAATTTCAAATTTCAAAAAAAAAAATCAAAATTCAAATTTCGAATTTCAAATTTCAAATTTCAAATTTCAAAATTTCAAATTTTAAATTTCAAATTTCAAAAAAAAATTCAAAATTCAAATTTCGAATTTCAAATTTCAAATTTTAAATTTCAAATTTCAAAAAAATTTCAAAATTCAAAATTCAAATTTCAAATTTCGAATTTCGAATTTCAAATTTCAAATTTCAAAATTTCAAATTTTAAATTTCAAATTTCAAAAAAATTCAAAATTCAAATTTCGAATTTCAAATTTCAAATTTCGAATTTCAAATTTCAAATTTCAAAATTTCAAAATTCAAAATTTCAAATTTCAAAATTCAAAAAAACAAAGAGAAAACTGCGCTCTAGCCTTTCGTTTTTAGGGTGTTAATGCGTACTCGGCACGGTACGGAGTACACGAACCCGTCTACCACCACTATGGCTGAACACCCTGATGAGGAAACTAATCCTACGGCTATCACTGAGCTTAGGCAAGAATTAGGAGAGTTGAGGGATTTGCTGACACAACTTTTGGCGAACGAAGCTGCTCAAACACCACCACCACCTAACCATGGACAAGCCCCCCGACCACCCCCGGTGCATGTTGCGGAACATGATGGGTACTTCCCCGGAGCATCCGGTCAAGTTCCCGATCTGGAAAGAGAGTTTGATATAAGAAAAGCGATTCGTATGGAAGCCCCCTCGTACGATGGTATGGGAGACGCCCAAGTCTTCCTTACATGGGTGGTTGACATAGAATGCTATTTTGATTGGTATCACCTTACCGATGAGCAAAAGGTTCAAGTAGCTCGTATGAAATTAAACGGGAGGGCCAAGACCTTTTGGTTAAATGAGGAGCGATGTTTAGGGACCGGTCATGGTGTACCCCTAGTTGGTTGGACGGTTATGAAAAATTTGCTCACCGACCAATGCGTGCCCGCTTACCACCGAACTCAAATGTTCGACGATCTTGCCACCCTTCGGCAAGGTCCAAAATCGGTGGCTGATTACATGGGTGAGTTAAAGGATAAGATGGTGCGGTGTGAGATCCAAGAGATTCCAGAGGTTACGCTTTCTAGGTTCCGTAAGGGACTTAATCCGGACATTCAGAAGAAGCTTCTTCGATATGGCCACACTGATATTAATACTACTTTCAATGCCGCCTTGGACATTGAAAAACATCTGGCCATGAATGTTGAAGCCAAAATTTGACTCCGACAAGCGTTCACAAAATTGGGGCGTAGCCGACACCTACTAGGCCCAAGCTCGACCTCCGACTGGTCGTGAAGGACTAAGAACAAACTGGCCCAAAGCCGCAGCAGGGAGGTCCCACCGCTTACCCGGAAGGTCACAGAGAGCTTCCCCTCCAAAGCCAAAAGCTGGGCTTGGAGTTCTTCAGAAGACTGTAAATTCCTCTCCTGAGTCTGAAAAAAGGGGGTCCCTTCTGAAGAACCCCTATGGGCTTATTTATAGATTTCAGAATCTGAACTGCAAATAACAAAACTGCTCCGGCCTGAAATTACTGGGGTACCCTTGGCTGGGCCTGCCAACAGCCAAACTCCGCTGTTCTGAGGAGCTATACGCAGCCCACCAAGGGTAAAAGGGTAAAAATACCCGGGGTAGAAGAGTAAAAACCCCTGCTTTGATAGGAAAGAGTAAAAAACCCTCTCCCCCCCTGGCGAGAGGAAAGGGGCCTGCCGGCGAGAAGGACCCGCCTCCCGTCTCGCCGGCGCCTCTCGCCTTTGGAGGTCCTCTCGCTTCTGGGGCCCTCTCGCTTTTGGGGCCCTCTCGCTTTTAGACGGGGCGTTTTGCCCCTTGGAGAGCCCATCATCTCGCCGCTTGCGAGTGGGCCCTCCTAGTCCCCTTTGCCTATCTCGCTCCGTTTGCTTCTTGAGGGCTCTTTGCGAGCCCGAGGTTGTACACAATCCCCGCTCTTTTTGAGATTACTCTAAGCTCAAAAAGAATGTTCAACCGAGGCTCATTATTCAAGGTGCATTAAAAAACGTATTTATGAGGAATCTTCGGAGGCCCCCACCGGGGTCTATAAATATATGACTCCTGCCCTGCGCTCCTGATGCCCCGCTCTGCATATTCTTCTTCTTCCCTGTCCTCGAGTTCTTGCAGAATGACGCACAGTCAAAGTTTTCGCGAACGTCTCGCCCTGGTGCGAGAGCAACATAAGGCCAACGTGGCTGCTTTCACCTCTTCCCTGGGTCGTCCCCTCGCCCCGTCGTCTCGCTCGAAAAAGACGAAGGCTGGGGGCCCTTCTCTTGCAGCAGTAGATTCGTCTCGCGCCTCTTTGAAACCTGCCCCCACTCCCCGTGCGCTCTCTACGGAAAAAGAGGTGGACACTCGCGATTACCACTGTTATTTCTGCGACTGGGTGCTCTTTTGCTGACTAACGCTTTTTTCAGGGGGCTCTTATGGTCCCGCCGTCCCCGAAGAGTCCGCGAGATGGTTCTTCTGTCCGTTGCGAGGAACTTGATTCGCTACCCTCATCTACTCCTCCAACTACTCCCAGCGAGAGGAGGGACGACGCCTCCCCGGCTGCCGATACCTCTCGCCATCTTGGTAAGGGACCTTCCCTTGCCCTTTTGAATCCCCTTCGCTATTCTCACTCTCTCCTGCGAGTGCCTCTTCCACCTTGTCCCTGCACTCCTTGCGCAGATTCTCGGGCCAACTCTCCTGTTGAGGAGCAGCCGAAGCAACTCTCCGTCTCGCCTCCTCCTGCAGACGGGATTGAAGACTATCTGGGCGATCCCTCAGATCCAGTGGAGATGAAGCGGAAGACGGCTGAGCTCTTCCGGAAGCACGCGCGCCTCATTCATTCCTTGACTTTAGACAAACAGGCCGCGGAGAAGCGCATCGAGTCGCTGGAGGGCGAGTGCGCTCGTCTATCTTCTGGAGCCGATGCCGAGCTGGATGTCGACGGCACCGACCCTGAGGCCATCATCAATGAGACCGATATGCAGCTCTGTCTCGCGCGGCGTGGCCTCCAAACCATCCGCTCCTTCCACTCGCGGAGTAGGCCTCCTCGCGGGGGAGCACGCGGCGGCCGCTGGGAGTGGCGCCCATACTGACGAATGTCTGTCTCGCTATCCTTCTTTTTCTTCTTCTCGTAAAAGTTGTAATAATGGTAGTCTCGCCAAAGTATGCAGAGAGCTTGGTCCTCTGCGGGATGATTTCTGGACATATATTTTTATGGCTTAATTTCTCATTCCCTTTTTTAATACTCCTTTTTAATTTATGCTAGATATTATAATTTTTGCTGACTGTGACGGGTCGCGCCGTTCGAGGTATAGGAGAGAGAAAAACGCCGACTCTTCCTCTCCCCTTATTTTCCCGCCCTTTCAATCATTGGCCTTGTATCCGTTATAAATATGCCTAGTCCTGGACTAGATACCACACTTTCCGCCTTCGCCGTTAGCCACGTCTTGGCCCTCTGAACTCTCCGTCTCGCCGGCCCCTTCTCGCCTCTTAACTCCTTCGTCTCGCCTAGGACTAGCTCGCCAAAGAAGATGGGTAAGAAGAAAGTGGAGGAGGGCGAGGGGCGCAGCCGCTGCGGGAAGAGGTTTACTGACCACGACTTCCCGCTCGGCAGGCTCCCTCGGGAGGACCATGATAAATTTGCCCGCGAGTATCTGGGGGAGGGCATCGAGTCGCGTCCCCCTAAGGTCGGCGAGTGCATCAACACATACTACCCTGGGGAACTTGCCTTCCCCGTCTCGCACTTCGAGGCGGGGTTGCGACTGCCCCTCTGGCCTGAGGTGAAGCAAGTCCTCAAGTACTTTGGCGTTGTCCCGGCACAGTTCAATCCCAACGCCATCTCGGTGTTGATTGCGTTTGCCTGCTACATGTGCCGAGAGCGCATCGAGTTTAGCTTGATGGCCTTCCGCAAGCTTTTCATCTACCACGCCAATGCCGATGGCGTCTCGTACTTCACTGGGCAGGGGCTCAAGGTATGCGAGACGCCTAACAAGAATCATCACTGGCTCACCCGATTTGTCTTCATTCGGGAGACCGGGCTGACTTCGGCGGCGTCCCTCTCGCGCCAGTCTCTCCGCCAGAGAGTTTCTACGCCACCCCCCAAGTCAGCGGGCCAGAGAAGTTGCTGTGCGAGTACCTTGCTGGCAAGAACTTCGAGGTCAACTTCTTGCGGCGAGGCCTCGACTCGCTTCTCCCAGTGCTCCCGGGCGAGGGTATTCTTCTATTCCTCTCTCTTGGCTATTTGTCGTCTCGCTTTTTCCTAACCCCCACCCACTCGCTTTTAGGTGAGCGAATTATCCCAACATCTCCTCCTTATAAGAGCAATATTCACCCCGCCAAGGGTCTTGATCTCGCCAATGCAGCGGCAGAGGCGGCGAGAGAGTCCCTTGCGGTTATCCCGCCGAAGCGTCCCGGAGATGACACCGTCCCCTCTCGCTCCAGCCCTCCAAAAAAGAAAATGAAGAGAGCCGTGGCTATTTCCAAGGAAAAGGAGAAGGCTCCCCAAGGGAGCCCTATCTCTTTAGGGGAAACTCCACCGCCTCCCTCGCCTAATCACCAGGCCGTCTCGCCTATTCGCGAGGCGGGGCTTTCTGGCCAACCTGCCGCAGCCTCCAACCCGCCAGCTGCTGCTTCTGAGCCGGTGGCTGCTACCTCTTCTCGCGAGGGCGACTCTTCTGGCCGTCCCGCCCCCGCCTCTCACATGAATTATAACCTGGGTCCCGTGGTTCACGATGCCATCGGCGACCCGGTTCTGCTGTGGGGGCGGGACGCCAACCGTGTGTCCATCTCTACCCTCCTTCCATCATGGAAGGAGCAAGAGGTCCCTTCCAGCCATGCCTTCGCCATCGGGTACGGCCTTTATGGTGGGCTAGACGCCTCTTTGCCTGAAAGCGAGTCCACCAAGGACCTTGTGTTGAAGACCTGCCACCACCAGATGCGGGCCTTGGAGTTCTCACACCGCTCCTCTCGCCGCCTTATTTACATTAATTCAAAATGGAAGGCCAGCGAGGAAAACCTGGAGGCGGAACGGGAGAAATCTGCTGGTCTGGCGAGAAGGCTGTCAGATGCCGAGTCACTCCTCGCGAAGGCCCAAGGCGGTGTGGTAAGCCACAACTCTCTTTTTCCCTTGGGTTTTTTCTTTTCCACGATTCTTGGCTGATTGCCAGGTCATCCCGCAGGATGCCGAGACGGAGGGACAACTTCGTTCGCGCGTGGCGGCCTTGGAGGAGGAGGTCCAGGCGCTGACAGCTGAGAATGCGCGCCTCCAGGCGGCTGCCGCGTCGTCGTCTCGCCGCGAGCCCTTCCAGACTCCCTCGCCACATTATTCTTATGAGGAGGTCGAGGAGCGATGCCGAGACGCTGGCGTCCGCGGGGCTGAGCTGGTGCTACAGATGATGAAAGACCTGGGGGTCGTGAAGGACGATTCTGAGACAGTAACCGCGCGCGACCTGGTCCCTGAGCTCTATAGCGAGGAGAGCGATGATTCTTCATCCGGCGAGAAGGACTGATGCGCCGCCTCCAAGATTTAGAATCACTCTCTCCTCCTCCTGATGTAAAGACTTTAGACTATATTTTGTGGCATCTGTCAAGTGACGAGCGAGTGCTCCATTTTGCTGTCTATTTTTCATTTCTTATTTTTGTGAAGTTAATTTCTGGTTTGCCTTTTGTCCGCGAGACGATGCTACTATCTCGTCTCACCGCGCAACCTTTCTGTATATATATTTTTCTGTTTTATGCCCTACGCGAGATGGGTTCCCGGCGTGCTCAATCGCCCGCGAGTTGGCGCAATGGCTTGCCCCGCGAGTGCCCTTTCGCTACCGGCGGGACGATCCTCAACAGCCATCCGCTGCGAGTGCTGCCACCTGCCCTACTCCACACCCTTTTTCCCCTTTGTTTATTTTGTACCTTAGGACTAAGTTGGGATGCCAAGGTGTAGTGTCGCTCAAGGGGACTTCTCACCCTATTTCGCCAAAATGAATTCTGCCTTGTCAGTTTGATGTTGATGGAGATAGCTTGACCCAACCCTATCCCCCACAGGCGAGCCTTCGGACCTGCCAGCTAGATGGGAGCCTGCGCAGCGGGTCTACCTGGGGCCGAGCCGAGCTCGGGGTGCCGATGAAGATCTCAACTCAAAACCTATCCCCCACAGGCGAGCCTTCGGACCTGCCAGCTAGATGGGAGCCTGCGCAGCGGGTCTACCTGGGGCCGAGCCGAGCTCGGGGTGCCGATGAAGATCTCAACTCAAAACCTATCCCCCACAGGCGAGCCTTCGGACCTGCCAGCTAGATGGGAGCCTGCGCAGCGGGTCTACCTGGGGCCGAGCCGAGCTCGGGGTGCCGATGAAGATCTCAACTCAAAACCTATCCCCCACAGGCGAGCCTTCGGACCTGCCAGCTAGATGGGAGCCTGCGCAGCGGGTCTACCTGGGGCCGAGCCGAGCTCGGGGTACCGATGAAGATCTCAACTCAAAACCTATCCCCCACAGGCGAGCCTTCGGACCTACCAGCTAGATGGGAGCCTGCGCAGCGGGTCTACCTGGGGCCGAGCCGAGCTCGGGGTACCGATGAAGATCTCAACTCAAAACCTATCCCCCACAGGCGAGCCTTCGGACCTGCCAGCTAGATGGGAGCCTGCGCAGCGGGTCTACCTGGGGCCGAGCCGAGCTCGGGGTGCCGATGAAGATCTCAACTCAAAACCTATCCCCCACAGGCGAGCCTTCGGACCTGCCAGCTAGATGGGAGCCTGCGCAGCGGGTCTACCTGGGGCCGAGCCGAGCTCGGGGTGCCGATGAAGATCTCAACTCAAAACCTATCCCCCACAGGCGAGCCTTCGGACCTGCCAGCTAGATGGGAGCCTGCGCAGCGGGTCTACCTGGGGCCGAGCCGAGCTCGGGGTGCCGATGAAGATCTCAACTCAAAACCTATCCCCCACAGGCGAGCCTTCGGACCTGCCAGCTAGATGGGAGCCTGCGCAGCGGGTCTACCTGGGGCCGAGCCGAGCTCGGGGTGCCGATGAAGATCTCAACTCAAAACCTATCCCCCACAGGCGAGCCTTCGGACCTGCCAGCTAGATGGGAGCCTGCGCAGCGGGTCTACCTGGGGCCGAGCCGAGCTCGGGGTGCCGATGAAGATCTCAACTCAAAACCTATCCCCCACAGGCGAGCCTTCGGACCTGCCAGCTAGATGGGAGCCTGCGCAGCGGGTCTACCTGGGGCCGAGCCGAGCTCGGGGTGCCGATGAAGATCTCAACTCAAAACCTATCCCCCACAGGCGAGCCTTCGGACCTGCCAGCTAGATGGGAGCCTGCGCAGCGGGTCTACCTGGGGCCGAGCCGAGCTCGGGGTGCCGATGAAGATCTCAACTCAAAACCTATCCCCCACAGGCGAGCCTTCGGACCTGCCAGCTAGATGGGAGCCTGCACAGCGGGTCTACCTGGGGCCGAGCCGAGCTCGGGGTGCCGATGAAGATCTCAACTCAAAACCTATCCCCCACAGGCGAGCCTTCGGACCTGCCAGCTAGATGGGAGCCTGCGCAGCGGGTCTACCTGGGGCCGAGCCGAGCTCGGGGTGCCGATGAAGATCTCAACTCAAAACCTATCCCCCACAGGCGAGCCTTCGGACCTGCCAGCTAGATGGGAGCCTGCGCAGCGGGTCTACCTGGGGCCGAGCCGAGCTCGGGGTGCCGATGAAGATCTCAACTCAAAACCTATCCCCCACAGGCGAGCCTTCGGACCTGCCAGCTAGATGGGAGCCTGCGCAGCGGGTCTACCTGGGGCCGAGCCGAGCTCGGGGTGCCGATGAAGATCTCAACTCAAAACCTATCCCCCACAGGCGAGCCTTCGGACCTGCCAGCTAGATGGGAGCCTGCGCAGCGGGTCTACCTGGGGCCGAGCCGAGCTCGGGGTGCCGATGAAGATCTCTTGAAAGATCTAGGGGTCATAAGATCTCTTGAAGGGCGTCAAATAAGCAAAGACAAGAGATGTTTTGAGAAATATATTATATTGATCACGCTTTAAGTACACATCTACCGCTCCCCCTTTTCATGGGTAGAAGCGTTTTAAGTCATCCCCACTCCAGGAATGGTTCAAGGTCCTACCCTCCACATCTTGGAGGTAGTAACCCCCCGCTTTCAACACCCTCTCGACAATATAAGGTCCCTCCCAATTTGGATTGAGCTTTCCCACCGGGGCGGACCTCCCTGCCGCATCAACCTTCTTTAGCACTAGGTCTCCCTCCGCGAATTGCTTTATCCTGATATGTTTGTCGAAGTGCCTTGCCATTCGACGCTTGATCTCCTCTTGTCTGATGGCTGCTACGTCTCGCAGCTCCTCTGTAAGGTCTAGTGAGAGGCGCAGGCCTTCTTCGTTTTCCGTCCTCCACGCCTCGTCCCCATCACCTGCAGCCGCGACCCGTGGGGATCGGACCTCGAATTCCACTAGTAGTACCGCCTCACATCCATGGGAAAGTTTGAAAGGGGTCTCACCAGTGGCCGTGTTCGGGGTTGTTCTTAGAGCCCACAGGACCGAGGGGAGCTGCTCTACCCAGTTCCCCCTCAGATTCTCTACCTTCTTCTTTAGTAAGTTAACGATAATCTTGTTCGCCGCCTCCACCTGACCGTTGCTCCTGGGGTGGTGGACAGAGGCAAACCTGAGGTCGATGCCCTGCTGAGAGCAGAAGCTGATGAACTCTTCGCTAGCGAACTGTGGGCCGTTATCCGTGACGATGGCTTGAGGCAGCCCGTGCCTGCAAATGATCTCCCCCCAGACGAAGTTCCTGATGACTTGAGAGGTCACCTTTGCTAGCGCCTTAACCTCCAGCCACTTGGAGAAGTAATCTATCATAACCAGGAGGAATCTTCTTTGCCCACTAGCTGGAGGAAAAGGCCCTACCAGATCCATTCCCCAAATGGCGAAAGGCCATGGTGCTGTGATGCTTCAGAGTCTTTGAGCCGGCAAGAGCTGGAGGGGGGCGTAGATCTGGCACTTCTGGCACTTCCTCGCAAACTCTGTCGCATCCTTCCTCAGGGTGGGCCAGAAGTACCCCTGCCTGACCACCCTTGCTTCCAATGTCCTCCCTCCGGAATGGCTACCACATTCCCCGAAGTGCACCTCCTCCAGAATGTGTCTGGTCTCCTCTTCCGTCACGCATCGAGCCAGGAGACCCGAAAGCATCCTCCGGTGCAATCCTCCTTCATGCATGAGATAGTGGGCCGCCTTATGGCGGAAGATTCTTGCCTCTTTGACCCCCTCAGGGAGGGTTCCAGTCAGAAAAAAGGTAACGAAGGGATCTACCCACGAGGGCCGCCGATCCACCTCCATTAGCTCCCCCTCTTCAATCGCTGGGTGGAATAAATCAGCGAGGGCACCCCCTTCCCAAGGTCCGAACTTGGCCAATTGATCGGCAGTCGTGTTCTCTTCTCTGGGGACGTGTTGGATGGAGAACGTCCGGAACCCCCGATGATCGTCCTTACCTTGGACAAGTATTTCACAAGGGTGGACTCCCGCGCCTCGAACTCTCCGCGTATCTGAGACGCCACCACCAATGAGTCCGTGAAAACCTCAACGTCCTTGATCTCGAGCTCCTTGGCCAGGCGAAGGCCGGCTATCACTGCCTCGTACTCTGCTTGATTGTTGGTTGTGGGAAATGCAAGGTGACCGCTTGTCTTATGGTCACCCCCTGAGGACTCGTTAGTACCACCCCCGCTCCAAGGGAGTGCTTTCCCGAGGCCCCGTCGACCATGATCTTCCATGCCTCTGGCCGCTGCGGCTCCTCGGCCCCATCCTCCGCGACGTAGTCTGCCAAGAAGTCGGCCACCACCTGTGCCTTAATGGAGAGCCTTGGTATAAACAAAATATTGAACTCACTCAACTCGACAGACCACTTGGCCAGCCTACCCGAGTGCTCTACTCCTTCAAAAATCTTTTGGAGAGGATGGTCTGTTACCACTCTAATTGAATGGGCCTGGAAATATGGCCGGAGCTTCCTGGCCGAAACAACCAAGGCGTATGCCAGCTTTTCTAGGATAGGGTAGCGGAGCTCTGCCTTCCTTAGGATCCTGCTAACATAATAAATGGGCAGCTGCTTCTTTCCCTCTTCTCTGACTAAGACGGAGCTCACCGCCTCCGCCCCCACTCCTAGGTACAGGGTCAAATCTTCCCCCTCTTTAGGGCTTTGAAGCAGAGGAGCCCGGGAGAGTTGCTCCATCAGCTCTTGAAAAGCTTCTTCGCACTCCGCTGTCCATTCAAATCTCTGATTCCCTCGTAGCACTTTAAAGAAAGGCGAGCACTTCTCTCCTGACCTGGAGAGGAATCTGCTAAGGCCGGCCAGCTTCCCAGTCAAGCGCTGCACCTCCTTAGCGTTTCTAGGTGATTCCAGCTCCAGGATGGCCTTTACTTTATCAGGATTAGGTTCTACTCCCGCCGGGGTCAAAAGGTGCCCAAGGAACTTCCCACGACTGGCCCCGAAAACACATTTCAGGGGGTTCAACCTCATTTTGAACTTCCTCAAGGTGGCGAACGTCTCTTCCAGATCCTGGAGATGCGAGTTTACCCCCTTGCTCTTTACCATGAGATCATCAACGTAGACCTCTAGGTTTCGACCCCTCTGACCCTGGAAAACTCGATCCATCATTCGTTGGTATGTCGCTCCCGCGTTTTTTAACCCAAAGGGCATCATGTTATAACTAAAGCACCCTTCCCTTGTGATGAAGGAGACGTCCTTGACGTCGGGAGGGTGCATCCGGATCTGATGGTAACCTGAAAAAGCATCCAGAAAACTCATAACAGAAAAACCAACGGCTGAATCAACCAGCGCGTCGATTCGAGGTAGGGGGTAGCAATCCTTAGGGCATGATTTATTTAATAACGAAAAGTCGATACACATTCTCCATTTTCCTCCCCCCTTCTTCACCATTATAATGTTGGAGATCCAGCCTGGGTACTGGATCTCTGAGATGAAGCTCGCCTCCAGGAGCTTCTTGACCTCCTCTCGAATGGGCTCCTCCAGCTTGGTGGCGATGGCCCTCATTTTCTGGCGTATGGGGCGCGTCCGAGGGTCCAGATTTAGGCGATGGCAGGCCACGTCCGCATCAATGCCCGCATGTCCCCGCGCTCCAAGCGAAGACGTCGATGTTGCTCTGGATGCAGGTCCGCATCCGCTCCTGGTCCTCGGGACTCAAGCCCCCGCTGATCCGTACCCTTCGTACCTGCCCCTGGCTGGTGCGGACCTCCACCTCTACTACTTCCTCGGCCACCTCCAACCGCGACTGCTCCCAGCCGTCCCCTGCTTCTTCTTCCATCTCTTCCTCCCGTCCTGCTCCCTCAACCTCTATCACCTCGTCCTGCTGCTGCTCAATTTCCATCTCCCTTCGGGCTTCATCCTCTGCCCCTTCTTCTCCCACTTTCTCCTGCATTCTTTCTCGTGGCTCCGACTCTCCGCTCCTCCTGACTTCCTGCACGTCTTCTCCCCTTTGCTCCTCCTCAATCTCCATTCCTCCCTCCGGGATCTCCTGTTGCTGCTCGACCTCAACATCCTCCTGCGCCTCCTGCACACCTCCTTTCTGCTTCTCAGTCTCCTCCTCCCCGACTTCCTCTTTGGTTCCTCCTCTCGCTTCCTCTGGGCTCACCTCCTCTTCCCTCAAGGCTTCTTCTTGCGCCGCCATCTCCTTTTCCAACTCCTCTGCCTCTGCCATCCAAGATATGGTGTTAACCGCCGTGACGTAACACTGCCTCGCCACTTTTGGATCTCCCCTGACCCTGACCTGCACCCCTCCATTGTTAAACTTGAGACATTGATGGAACGAGGAGGGGACGCAGCGAAAGGCGCTGATGAGGGGTCGCCCAAAGATGGCGCTGTAGCTGCTCGGGGCATCTACAATCATGAACCGGCAGTTCCGTGATACGCCCCCCAACCTCATGTGCAGCCCTACTCCCCCTTCCACTTATTTCCTCTCCCCGGAGAACCCGAACAACGGTCCATCCGAGGCCAAAACCCTCTTGGCTTCCACCTGCATCTCATCGAAGGCCTTCTTAAAAATCACATTTACGGAGCTCCCGTTATCCACTAGGATCTTGGAGACCGTAAAGTTTTCCACCGCCGTCTGGATCACCAAGGCGTCGCAGAATGGGTCCTCGTACTCCGGCATATCCTCTGAAGAGAAGGTGATTTTTTCTAGCGGGGGTGGAGTCTGGGAGGTTGAGGCTACCCCCTTCCGGAACATGGTCTGGAAGCTCCCCTTTCGGGTGGCCTCGATCCCAATCCCCCCATGGATGGCCCCGATACCCCCCCGGGTTCCCACATCCACCCGGTCCTTACACCTATCTTCCGCCTCCCCCGGCTGCATTTCCTCGATCCTTACCGGCGGATCCTGCCTCCTCAAACCTCTGGCCTCTCTCATCTCCAAAAATTCTGGGCACGTGGCTGTAGCGTGACCCCTCTCCTGATGGAAATCACAGAAAGGCAGCGCCACCCCACCCCTTCTTCCATCTCCTCTTCCTCTTCTTCCTCCTCGAGCTCCTCTCCCTCGACCGATCCCCATTGCCTCCTGCTGATGCTGAAAACGATCCCTCACTCCCTGTCTCCACGCCGGTTGATCGAACCTCCTTGGTTCTCGGAAATTATCTCTTCCCTGGAAACCTCCTCCCAACTCATGGGGGCGACCCTCATGAGGCCTCCAACCTATCCGGTTGCTCGGCTCTCGGGCCCCCCGATGATTCTGTCCCTGGTGCCCCTGGCCTCGGGGTTCCTCCCTCCTCTTCTCTTCTCTGTGCTCCCTCTGCTCCCTCTGCTTCCCTGTTCCTGGTTCCTTTGCATCATCCTCCGCCAACCTGGCTAACTTCCTTGCAAACGCCGGATTGGCTCTCTCGAAATCCGTCTCCTTTGCCGCCCTCTCCATAAGCTCTTCAAAGGAGAGGGGGGCACCCTTTTCAACTCCATGCTGAAGAAACCTGGCCTCAGTCCCAGGGTGAATGCAAGCATTAGCGTATACCCAGGGACCTCCTGAACCTGGAGGATCTCTTCCTGAAACCGATCTACGTAGTGCCCCAACGTTTCATCCTGGCTCTGCCTTACCGAGAACAAGCACTCCGCCTCCTTCTTACGCTTCTTCGATGTTGAAAACCTCAATAAGAAACCCCTCCGCAGATCCTCAAAGCAATAAATCGACCTTGCCGGTAACTGGTGGAACCAATCTCGCGCCTTCTCCTTCAAGGTGATGGCAAACAGTCGACACTTAAACGCATCCGTTATCTGTCTGATCGAAACCACATCCTCAAACCACTGCATATGCTGCACCGGATCATCCTTTCCTGAGTAGTAGGACATGTCGGGCTCCCGGAACCCCTCCGGCACCGGAGCCGAGATGACAAGTTCACTAAACGGGCTCTCGCCGACTGCTTGCCGAGAGGGCACGTCCCGCGGCCTCGGCTGGCTGGCCCGATCTGCGAGACCGTGCCCAGGGAAGAGCTCTCGCACAGCTGCCTCCTTCTCGCCGTCTTCTGCCGGGACCTCCTTCCCGGGACGCTGGCCCGGGAAGAGCTCTCGCGCCGCCACGTCCCTCTCGCCAGCTTCTGTGGGGACCTCCTTTCCCGGGCGCTGGCCTGGGGCATTCTCGCCTAAAAGCAGGACCACCTCGATTGGAACCTGAGGTGTCGCCCACTCGCTCCTTGCCGAGAAGGCCAAGCTTATAGTTTGCATGACCTCTCGCCTGAAGTCCTCCAGCATTTTCCTCGTCGCCTCTTCTACCTGGGAGGGGGAACCTCCAGAACCAGATCCTTCTCCTTCGCCTCCTGTCATAGGACCAAACTCAAACTTTTCTTGAACCGGCTACTTCCACGCTCACCGCACCAGAACTGTTGAAGCCAAAATTTGACTCCGACAAGCGTTCACAAAATTGGGGCGTAGCCGACACCTACTAGGCCCAAGCTCGACCTCCGACTGGTCGTGAAGGACTAAGAACAAACTGGCCCAAAGCCGCAGCAGGGAGGTCCCACCGCTTACCCGGAAGGTCACAGAGAGCTTCCCCTCCAAAGCCAAAAGCTGGGCTTGGAGTTCTTCAGAAGACTGTAAATTCCTCTCCTGAGTCTGAAAAAAGGGGGTCCCTTCTGAAGAACCCCTATGGGCTTATTTATAGATTTCAGAATCTGAACTGCAAATAACAAAACTGCTCCGGCCTGAAATTACTGGGGTACCCTTGGCTGGGCCTGCCAACAGCCAAACTCCGCTGTTCTGAGGAGCTATACGCAGCCCACCAAGGGTAAAAGGGTAAAAATACCCGGGGTAGAAGAGTAAAAACCCCTGCTTTGATAGGAAAGAGTAAAAAACCCTCTCCCCCCCTGGCGAGAGGAAAGGGGCCTGCCGGCGAGAAGGACACGCCGCCCGTCTCGCCGGCGCCTCTCGCCTTTGGAGGTCCTCTCGCTTCTGGGGCCCTCTCGCTTTTGGGGCCCTCTCGCTTTTAGACGGGGCGTTTTGCCCCTTGGAGAGCCCATCATCTCGCCGCTTGCGAGTGGGCCCTCCTAGTCCCCTTTGCCTATCTCGCTCCGTTTGCTTCTTGAGGGCTCTTTGCGAGCCCGAGGTTGTACAATGAAAACCCAACCCCGTTACTCCCAACAAAAGGGAAAGGCCCCCATAGGAGCCCTTTCCTCCACTTATTATGATAAGGGTAAGGCGAAGGTTTGGGAGTCCAAACCAATTATCGTGACTGCGAGAAACCCTAGGCAGCCTAATAGTGAGAGAATCCCTATTGTCAAGGTGAGTAAGGCTAACTCCACGTGTTACTCTTGTAGTATTCAAGGCCACTATGCCTATGAGTGCCCCACCAAGGCCAAGGCTACTTTAGCTCTTCTAGATGAGTCCACTAGTGACTTTGCAGATTTAGTGATTGAGGCAGATGAGGGTTATGAGACGGATGGTGTGCCTAGTGATATGGAGGATGGACACCTACTTAGCGTTATGCGTTGTATTCTGACGACCCCTCGCCCGTTTGACGATTGGAAGATTTCCACTATTTTCTCCCTCATCTTTAAGAGTGGGGACAAATATTGTAAGCTCATCATTGATAGCGGCAGCTGCATGAACGTTGTTTCCGAGAACGCCGTTATGCGGATGCATTTGGCTACCGAGCCTCATCCTACCCCTTACCAAGTGGCTTGGGTCAACAAGGTAACCATCTCGGTCACCAAGCTTTGCCTAGTTCCACTTACGATCAAGTCATATACGAATGAGGTGTGGTGTGATGTCATCCCTATGGATGCTTGTCATGTGTTATTAGGCCGCCCTTGGCTCTATGACCGTGATGTCACCCACTACGGGAGGGCAAACACTTATGAGTTCAAATATAATGGGAAGGTAGTCACGTTAAAACCCACGGCCCCAAAGGAACCCAATAGCCCGAGTACGGATACCACAATCCCAGTCGAGAAGAAATTGGTAAGCCTGATGGGTAGGAGAAAATTTGAGAGGGACCCCTTTGTGGATGGGATTATTTATGCATTGGTTCTTTTGAATAATAATAAAGAAAATGGGGTTTTAGAAGATTTACCCAAAGAATTAAAAAAACTGCTGGAAGAGTATAAGGATGTCTACCCGGACGAGTTGCCCCCAACGTTGCCCCCTCTACGTGATATCCAACATGCCATTGACTTTATGTCGGGCGCCTCATTGCCTAATCAGCCCCATTATAGGTTGCACCCCGCAGCCCATGAGGAGCTCCAAGCCCAAATTTCGGATTTATTGGCAAAGGGGTTCATTAGGAACAGCAAGAGTCTGTGTGCGGTACCGGCTTTGTTGGCTCCAAAAAAGGATGGTACGTGGCGTATGTGTGTAGACAGTAGAGCCATAAATAAGATCACTATCAAGTATAGGTTTCCCATCCCTAGATTGGACGATCTTTTGGATATGTTGTCTGGTGCCTCGATCTTCACGAAATTGGATTTGCAGAGTGGTTACCATCAGATTCAGATACGTGATGGGGATGAATGGAAAACTGCATTTAAATCTAAGGACGGGCTCTACGAGTGGTTGGTCATGCCATTTGGGTTGTCAAATGCTCCAAGCACCTTCTCACGAATGATGACCCACGTATTCCAACCATACATGGGACGATTTGTGGTGGTGTACTTTGATGACATATTGATTTATAGCACCACTTTTGACTCACAAGTGTCTCACCTACGGATTATTCTATCTACACTTCAGGATGAAAAATTATATTTAAATTTAAAGAAGTGTATATTTTATGTAAAGGAAGTGGAATTTTTGGGCTACCTGGTTGGATCTGAGGGAAAAATGGTAGACCCCAATAAGGTGAAAGCAATTCTGGAGTGGCCCGAACCCACAAACTTGAGAGACGTTAGGAGTTTCCACGGGTTAGCCTCATTTTATAGACGATTTATTAGGGATTTTAGTACTATTATGGCTCCCGTGACGGAATGCATGAAAAGGGGTGAGTTTAAATGGACGCCAGCAGCTACCCAGGCATTCCAACACATTAAGAAGATGATGACTGAGGCTCCTATTTTGCGCTTACCAGATTTTAATAAAGTATTTGAATTGACATGTGACGCATCTGGAGTAGGAGTAGGAGGTGTCTTAAGCCAAGAGGGACACCCAATAAGTTATTTTAGCGAGAAATTGGCGGGTGCAAAACTTAATTATTCCAATTACGATAGAGAGTTCTATGCCATCGTTAGATGCCTACACCAGTGGAGATACTACCTCCTTTCCAAGGAGTTCGTGATTCTCTCTGACCATGATGCACTTAGTCACATTAATGGGCAATCTAAAATCAGCCCCCGTCATGCAAAATGGGTATCTTATCTGCAAGAGTTTTCGTTCACCTTAAAACACCTTAAGGGCACTGAAAATCGTGTGGCCGACGCGCTTAGTAGAGTGACACTTTTATTGTCGATCATGGAAGTAAATGTTGTCGGATTTGAGAGAATAAAGGATTAATATGTCATGTGTCCTGATTTTGGAGAAGTGTATCTAGCGGCACACGATGACTCACCAATGATAGTGTCAGCATATGTATTGAGAGACGGTTATTTATTTCGGCACGCTAAGCTATGTATTCCCCGTACCTCCCTACGCCATCACATAGTATGGGAACTACATAGTGGCGGGTTAAGCGGCCATTTTGGGCGGGATAAAGCGATAGCCTTAGTCGAGGAGAAATTCTATTGGCCTAAACTTCGCGTTTTAGTTGGTAAAATTGTGAGTAGCTGTCGGGTTTGTCAAGTGTCTAAAGGGGGAAAGACTAATGTGGGACTATACACTCCGTTGCCTATTCCATCTAGACCTTGGGAGGACGTGAGTATGGACTTTATTTTGGGGCTTCCTCCAACCCAGCGACGACACGATTCCATTTTTGTGGTGGTTGATAGGTTCTCTAAGATGGCTTATTTCATACCCTGTAGTAAGAGTAATGACGCATCTCACATTGCAAAATTATATTTTAAAGAGGTGGTGAGTCACCGCGGCGTTCCTAAGACCATTGTCTCGGATCGCGACGTTAAATTCACAAGTTATTTTTGGAAGACGCTTTGGACATTAATGGGAACGAAGTTGTTGTTTTCCGCCGCCTATCACCCACAAACTGATGGGCAGACGGAAGTGGTAAATAGGAGTTTGGGAAACTTGTTGTGTTGTCTTGTGGGTGACCACAAAGGCACTTGGGATTTGCTCCTCCCCCAAGCCCAATTAGCCTACAACAACTCTACCAATTGGTCTACGGGTATGTCACCAAATGAAGTAGTGCACGGGTACCTTGCGAATGTGCCCATTGACTTGATTCTGTTACCTCCGTCTTATCATACAAGTCAATTTGCACAATCTTTTGCCGAGCACATACATGACTTACACGCCCAAATACGAACAACTTTAGCTACCACGTATGAGTCGTATCAATCCCAAGCGAATTTACATCGGAGGGAGTCTAACTTCCAAGTTGGCGATCTTGTTTTAGTGCGCCTTATTCCCACGCGGCTGCCTTCTGGCACCGTTAAGAAGTTGGCACCAAAGCGAGCCGGCCTGTTTCGAATTATTAACAGGCTAGGAGATAACGCGTTTGTTTTGGATTTGCCGATGGATTGGGGTATTTCACCCATTTTCAATGTTTCGGATTTAACGCCGTATGTTTCCATTCCAACTGAGTTGACTTCTACGCCTTCTTTTTCCCCCAATATTTCTTCCTCCACAAATGTCTCTTCTGGGTTGGTGAGTGGTAGTTCCGTGAGTCATTCTTCCATTGCACCTACAGGCCTAGCGCCGGGTGGTAAGTCTTCTACTTTGCTTCCACATGCTGATATGTTTCCTAGATTTCCCCGTACATTTCTTGTCCTAGCTCAGGTACTTGCAGATGGGTACACTTCTCCAGCTGATGGCGGCCATCGCCGCTTCCTCGTTCGTTGGCGTGATCGTCCGCCCTCCGACGACTCCTGGGTTATTGAGTCGGATCTCTTTCGCTTGGATGAGGACCTCCTCTGCCGCTACCTTGCAGCCCACTCATCGGTGTTGAGTGACTTTAAGGGGGGAGGATTCATGCCGGCTCGTCTCCCATCCCCTTGCCCGTTGATGCTAAGAGTGCTCGTGATCAAGTTGCTGTGGATGATGATCAAGTTGCTCGTGACCAAGTTGATGCGGCGCAACATAAAGATGCTCGACGACCTTCTACCGCGACTCGTGACCTTGGTGGCTAC
This sequence comes from Platanthera guangdongensis, assembly GCA_039583875.1. Classification (NCBI taxonomy): domain Eukaryota; kingdom Viridiplantae; phylum Streptophyta; class Magnoliopsida; order Asparagales; family Orchidaceae; genus Platanthera; species Platanthera guangdongensis. The sequence continues at coordinate 21,508,691 of CM077160.1, read as the reverse complement.
AATCTTCGTTCGCGGCGGGCTTAAGCCCTTTTCCTTATTTGCACCTTTATTTTCCTAGTTTAATGTTATCATTATTTCATGTTGTCTTTTATTTTGGACATGTTTAATTTTTGGTGTGCTCATAGCCATCCAATAGATGATAAATTGGATGGCTAGATTTATTTTGCTTGTTTTGGGACTTGCCTATATATAGGCTTAATTGATGAGAAATGAAGACATGCTATTTGAAAACCTAAATTAATCCTCTCTTGAGAATTTCGGCCACCTCCCTTTGGGATTGCCGCCCCCCTTCATCCTCCTTCTCCTCCTTGTTAGCCAATCGCTTGGGTGATCCAAGGCTTGTGAAACGTGGAGGCAGATGCTTCTCGGTGTGACTCCGGCGAAGAAGAAGGTTACCACTCGGTGTGACGCCGGTGGTGCGTGGACGTGTGACTCTTCCACTTTCCTTGTGTGATCTTCACCCCATCTTGGGGAGGGTAATATCTACATCTTTCCTTTGTGAGTTCTTGTGAGATTTGGAATGGATGCAATGGCTTTTTATCCGCGATCTTGAATGCAATCTTTTGGATTTAATTGAAAGCCTTCTTGCGTTTATTTTTGAAACCTTGCAAGAAGCCGGATCGGGTGGATCCTTTTGCTTGAGGAAGATCTTGGCATATAGTTATTGATCTTCCTCTCAAAAAGGTGTGGCGACCTTTGCTTTCGATCTTCGGTGGGAAAGGATTGGACTTTAATTAGATCGTCGCTTTTAGTCCACTCCCCTCCGCGTGTTTGTGCGGGATTACGGTGAATCATGCGGCTAGAATGTTTGTGTTAGGACGCGTTAGAACGTGTTACGTGGGCTTGAGTTGTAAGAAAATCCGTACGCTATTTTAATCCGACGAATCCCTACATCATTTACCTTATGATACTAGATATATTTCTTTTACTGCTACCTTTCTGGAGATAGTCTACTTGCTCTTGAGAAGTTTTATGATAGGTTGCTAGTTATTTTTAAACCTAAAAACACTATAATAAGTAAATCTCATGATCAGCATGTTTCTAAAACTCATACACTACTTTCCAAGCAACGTAAAAAGATCGCTTTCCTACTTATAATATAAAATAAATCTAGAGTCTTGTATAGTATAAGTGGACCTCGAGGGACACTTATGCACTCTCATAGGGTGTCAAATATAAATAAATTATTTTCCGCCGCGTATAAGTATAGTTTTTAAACTGTGCACTAGGTGATCCACCGAGCCGAGGGATACGACCCTTAAAAATATAACTGATTTTTCTAATCATTAATCTTATGAATTTTCATAGTCTAGTTAGTTGGTGTTCGCCTGAGCATCGACAGTTATCCCCTGCTCGACGTGGCATCATGACGCGTGTTTTCTCATACTCTGATACTTCTCAAATTCGGAGAAAATGCGGGTTGTGACAGTTGGTATCAGAGGGATGTTGTTTGACAATTCGTCGGGCAACCTTTCCTTATAGGCATTAGGTGTTTAGCATCATATCATACACACACTGATATGTCATCAGCACGTCTTGGCTGATGCACGAACACTACACTCATAGCATAACATGAAGTATATGGGGCATATTATGTAGTATGGGATGCATAATATGTGTCTGTATATGGATCCACCATAGGGGAAACATGTGAGGGTTATGTAGTATGGGATGCATAACCTCACCACATGAATGCGACTAGCACATTTCTTTTTCGTTGCATGAGAATGTTATGTAGTATGGGATGCATAACATTTTCATGCGTACGCCACTCATGACATGCTTTAGGGTCTTTTTAGAATGCATATCACAATCATGCATAACATAACATTGCATAAGCACAAAGTGCCAAGCTAAAGATTTGCAAGATGACATATGTACACACATGGTTTTAAATCAAAAAAAAAATATAAATTCATGCACTCCCGATCTAGGCACAAGAGTTAGATGATGGTGGTTAACCATCCTAGGTTAGGCATAGCATCATTTTTGTTCAAATAAACTCCCAGAGCAAGTTTAGCATTTTTAAGATCATATTTATGTATGTATTGTTTGTACTTGTAGTTAGTTCCAACTATTGTACCAGGATTTGATTAATGTTGATATGGTTTTAGGATGGCGAGACGTCCTTCGACCAGGTCGACTCCCCTGTCTGAGGGTGAGTCCTCAAGAGTGCAGAGTGATGCGGTGATCAAGAGCCTGCGACAGAGCAACGATTCCTTGACTAGGCAGTTGGTGGAGATGCAAGCCCAGATCTAGTCTCCGGAGGCAGTTGTGGCAGGACAGACTCAGGGGGTGCAAGACACTGCAAGGGGGTTAGCTGCCCCTCCCCCTCATGCTCCCCTAAGACCTCCAGTGGTGGTGCCAGCAGAGATGGCCGCTATTTCTCAGTTTCAGAGACTTAGCCCTCCTACATATGATGGGAAGGTAGATTTCATGGTCATAGATGATTAGCTGATCTCCATGGAGGAGATGTTCTCGTACTCCGAGGTTGCTGATGATCAAAGATTGATGATAGTCACCTATCAGCTAAAGGGTTTGGCTAAGAGCTGGTGGCTTAGGAAAAAGGAGAGCTTGGTGGCTGGTTGCTCTTGGGGATTGTTCAAGGAGATGCTGTTGAGGAAGTTCTTGCCTTCGGTCGAGCGTGACCGACTAATGAACGACTTCCTTCACCTGAAGCAGAGGCAACTCACGGTTAGCGAGTACGAGATTGAGTTCAGCAAGTTGAGCTGGTTTGCCCCTAGGTTGGTGAGTGTTGAAGCAGATTGAGTCAAGCGGTTCCTTGGTGGCTTGAGGAGCGAGGTTCAGCAGTTGGCCAGTGCATATAGATCAGAGACTTATGCAGGTGTAGTGAAGGCTGCTCTGAAAGTGGAGGCAATTGAGACCGCAAAGAACAGAGGCCAGCAATTGAGGAAGGACAAGAGGAAGTCTGCTGAAGAGAAGAACCCCCAGGTACTCGATGCTGCTTTGGGAAAGAAGAGCAAGGTAGTGTGTAGCTTCTGTGGCCGGTCAGGCCACCCTGTTGAGAGGTGTTTCAAGAAGGCGGGAGCTCAGAAGAAGGAGCAAGTTCATGCTATACAAGTTGCTCCTAGGAAGGATGGTTCCTGTTCTGTTTGCAAGCGACCCGGGCATGATGTTGCCCAGTGCTGGTCCAAGGATAAAGTTTGCTATCAGTGTGGCTAGAAGGGCCATATCAAGACAAGGTGTCCTCAGGTCCATCCTATTCTTCAGGCAGTTCTACTTCAGGCTTTACCTCAACCTCAGCGTGTGGACAAGGGCAAAGGAAAGTTGAACGTGATATCTTCCGAGGAGGCTCAGATTTCGACTCAGGTCATCTCAGGTTAGTTGTTTTCCTAGCCTGAAAGTTTTATTTGCTAGAATGGTTATAGTTTTTGTTTTGGTAGTTCCTTAGTCGCTTATATACTCCTATAGGGAAATTTAAGGTGAAGAACCGCTGGGCGCGTGTTCTGTTCGACTCCAGCGCTACCCACTCGTTTGTGGCTAGAGCTTTTGTAGAGCGTTATCGGTTGATTCTAGATCAAGTTCGTGACACCTTCCGCATCAAGTTCCCTTCTGGTGAATCTGTGTTGTCAGATTTGGGCATTTTGGATTGCCCTGTTTTGTTGGGGGACTTTTTTGTGAAGGCAGACTTGAATATGATTGATCTAGAGGACTTCAATGTTATTCTGGACATGGACTGGTTGTCTAAGTATGATGCGATTATTCAGTACAAAGGGAAGCGCTTGGACTTCATCAAGGACAACGGTCAACCTGGAAGTGTGTATGCTGATCCGTGCCAGGATTCTCCTATCATTTCTGCGGTATGTGCTCAGAAGCTGTTTCATTCTGATTGTTTTGCTTGTTTAGTCTCGGTGGTTGGGACTGCTGTCAGTGTGCCGCACTTGGAGGAGATTCCTGTGGTTCGTGGTTTCTCTGATGTTTTTCCTGATGACCTTCCTGGTCTCCCCCCCCCCCCCGAGCGGGATGTTGAGTTTGTGATTGATTTGGAACCAGGTACGCGTCCTATTGCTAAGGCGTCGTATCGGATGGCCCCTCGTGAGTTTGAGGAGTTGCGAGTCCAGTTGTATGAGTTGTTGGCTAAAGGTTTTATCAGGCCGAGTTCGTCGCCTTGGGGAGCTCCTGTTCTATTTATGAAGAAGAAAGATGGGTCAATGAGGCTGTGCATTGATTATAGGGAGCTGAACAAAGTCACCATTAAGAACAGGTACCCTCTGCCGTGGATCGATGACTTATTTGATCAGTTGCGTGGTAGCACGGTGTTCTCCAAGATCGATCTTCGTTCTGGCTATCATCATCTCAGGATCTGTGAGTCGGACATTCCACGGACTGCTTTCAGGTCGAGGCATGGGCATTTCGAATTCCTGGTTATGTCATTTGGTTTGACCAACGCGCCATCAGCATTCATGGACATGATGAACCGGGTTTTCAAGGACTTCCTAGACAAGTTCGTTGTGGTATTCATTGATGATGTGTTGATCTACTCTTGCAGTTCTGAGGAGCATGAACAGCATCTGCGCTTGGTTCTAACGGAGTTGAGGAACCATAAGTTATTCGTCAAGCTGATCAAGTGCGAATTTTGGTTGACTCAGGTCTCATTTCTGGGCCACGTGGTAAATAAGGATGGGATCTCGGTCGACCCGGAAAAGATTTCTGTAGTGATGGATTGGAGCAGGCCGGGCACACCCAAGGAGATTAGAAGCTTCCTAGGGTTGGTCGGCTACTACAGGAGGTTTGTGGAGGGTTTCTCTACCCTGGAGGCACCTTTGACCAGGTTGACTCAGAAGAATGCGGCCTTCATTTGGAGCGAGGAATGCGAGGAGGCCTTTCTGGAGCTAAAGAGGAGGTTGTGCACTGCTCCTGCTTCGTATAACTCAGGAGAGATATGAGAAGAACGCCAACCGTCGTAGGTCTGACTTGGACTTTGCTGTAGGGGACCTTGTATTTCTTAAAGTTTCCACGATGGTTGGTGTTAAGAGGTTCGGTAAGAATCGAAAATTTGATCCAAGGCATGTGAGCCCGTTTAAGATTGTTGTGCGGATTGGCGTGTCAGCTTATAGGCTGGACTTGCCAGCAAATTTCCCAGAGGTTCATAATGTGTTTCATGTAAGACAATTATGGAAGTGTGTGCGAAGCAGTGGGCAAGTCTTGGATGTTGTGCCCCAGTTGGAGCCTAATCTTTCATATGTTGAGGTGCCGGTCCGCATCTTGGATACTCAAGATCGGGTGCTGCGGACAAAGTTTATCCCGATGGTGAAAGTTCTATGGAGGAATCAGGATTTGGAAAGCGCGACTTGGGAGCTAGAGTCGGTTATGAGGGAGGCTCACCCTCATCTGTTCCCTTGATTTGATTGGTACATTTCTTTCTAGTAGCTCTTGTTTTGCTACTTTCCTTTTATAGTAGAAGTGGTGTACGTAAAGTTTCGGGACGAAACTTTCTTTTAGGGGGAGTGACTGTAACGCCCCCAATTTTTCTGCGATTATTTAATTCTCGTTTGGCGTTACGTTGACGTGTTTCCGGCAGGTTCCGTTTGTTAGAGCGTGTTCTTAGCTCTTTAGGTTCCTTGTGTGGATTGTTGGTAGCCTTTTGGCAAGATCCCCTAGCAAGTCGGGTCTGTTTTGGTGACCGGTGAGGCCTCTCGGGGGATGCTTTTATTTTGGCTTCGGGTAGTGATAACCCGAGTTTTGTTCGTCGAAAGTTGATTTCGACTTCGCCGTTGCATTCGTAGCATAGTTAATTAGCTACGGTGTGAATTTCGTCGGATTCCGAGGTGGTTCGGTTTTCGCGTCGTTTTGATTGTGTTAATAATAATGGATGCAAATAATTAATTAATAAAGCTTGAAGGAATCCAGTGGCTTTTAGGTGTCTATTAGGGCTGATAAGGTGTGTCCATGCATATATATATATATATATATATATATATATATATATATATATATATATATATATATATATATATATATATATATATATATATATATAGCCTCAAGGCAAAAATTGAGACTTTTCATCGTCTCCTTCCGTGAGTGTGTAACCGTCGCCTGTTCGAGAGGAAGGATAAATTGTCAACCCTGCTACCCTTCAGACGCCGATTCTGGGAGCGTTAGTGGACGGAATTCGATTCTGAAAGCGGATTTGGAGTGTTATCGCCTAGACCTTCATTCCTACGGTAAGAGATTCAATTTTCATGGTGTTTCTAGGGGTCTCGGAATTTTTTGGTTTGATCCTTTTCCGCCATTAAAGCTTTAGAATCATGTTTAGGTGCTGTTGCGGCTGGAGCCGAGAGAGAGAGAGGAAGAGCTGTGCAAGATAAATTGCTGGAAATTGAGGCAAGTGGTGCTCTTCGCCCCTGCCAAGTTCAAACTTCTTCATTTTTGGTTCCCTATTGTCAAGTTTTAATTCCAGATCTTGCAAATGCTTAGTTCGTCCTTCATCATGTCAAGCAATCGTTAAGCCTACTGAAATTTTCTCCCTGTCCAGATATCTGATTTAACTTCAGGTTGAGATTTTTGTTTAAATTTTCTACTCTTAGAACCTAGGAATGTTGCTTAGCCTTGTCGGATCTCTCAATTACTGAAATTTTAGGCCTACTGTCAGATGATGTAGTGTTTTAATGCTGAGTTCTTCATCGGTAGGCTCGGTTTTGGAGTAAATTTGGCTTGACCGTTTGGGTTACAGGAGCAGAAATTTCTTTTCCTTCCATAGTCTTGAGGATTAGAGTGATTCTGGGCTAGTAGAAGTGGTCTGGTATGATAGGTGGAGCATAGGAGTTAAGTTAGCGTTTCTCTGCTCTCAACGCTGCCAGTTCGACTAAGATCATCGATCTAAGTTCGGCGATTATCGTCGAGCTGAGCTCGACGATTTGCCTTAGTTCTGGGTCCGACGAAAATCGTCGAACGGAGTTGGACGTTTCTCCCGTGGCCAGTGTTCGACGAAAGTAAAATCCTCGAACGACGTTCGACGATTTGTTTCCCGTGGCCAGTTTCCGACGAAAGGAAAATCATCGAACGGCGTTCGACAATTTTTCCCATGACCTGTATTCGACTAAAGGAAAATCGTCGAACGGCATTCGACAATTTTTCCTATGGCCTGTGTTCGACAAAAAGGAATATCATCGAACGGAGTTCGACGATTTTCCCGTGCCCGGTGTTCGACGAAAATCGTCGAGCTGCGTACGACGATTTTCCTTCGTTCGATGATTTTCCCGCGCTCGACAAAAATCGTCGAGCTGCGTTCGACGATTCCTGTAACTGTGATCGTTATTTTTGTAAGTTGGGATTTATTCCTTTCCAGTTTCTTTTCTTCCCGAGTGATTACCTCCTAGGGGGGATGTCTTGTCGGCCTTTCGTTCTTCCTTTGTTGAGGGCCGAATCGTGGGTTATGGCAGGTAGTGGTATTTTGACGCTCTAAAGGAGCGGTATGTTTTGTGTACGAGCCGTGGCCACCACTTTTTAGTCCCAGGTACGGGCTGGGTATTGCTATGGCCGCCACCCTTTTTATCCCAGGTACGGGCTGGGTTTGTGGTGGTTTTGTGCTGACACTGTGGAATTTCATTTTTAGTTGGAACTGTTTTGTTTGGAGGACTGTGTTTGGTCACCAACTCAGGTCCATGTTGTTTACTACTGCCATTAACTCACAAATTAGGATTGTTAGGTGTTTCTTCCTTGTAGAATGTAGCATATTGTGGCAAGTTTTCTTGTCTTTTGCCTTGTAACCTCTGTAGGATTTGGGCAGGGCTTGTTGTTGTTACCTGGTACTTGGTGTACTTTTGCTTACTTTGGATAGTGTTTGCTTTTACTGTCAAGTTTACTTACTCTCTTGTTCCACTTTGATTTAATGCCCTTATTCAGATTTTCTCGTTTTACTTGTTGAGGTATTCTTTTCTTTTCTGAATGCCTTAGGTTCTGATTAGTAGCCAGGTAGGCGGCTAGATTTGTTGTGGTGTTGCTGGTGATCCCTTGAGTTGTAGGAATCTTTCTCTTGCTGTTGTGAGGTAGTTTTTCTGTTTCCTTATAGACATACATACTTGCTAGTGGGTTCGTGTCAGTTTGTTGGCACCCACTGGTAGTTTTACCTTATGATACTAGATATGTTTCTTTTACTGCTACCTTTTTGGAGATAGTCTACTTGCTCTTGGGAAGTTTTATGCTAGGTTGCTAGTTATTTTTAAACCTAAAAACAATATAATAAGTAAATCTCATGATCAGCATGTTTCTAAAACTCATACACTACTTTCCAAGCAACGTAAAAAGATCGTTTTCCTACTTATAATATAAAATAATTCTAGAGTCTCGCATAGTATAGGTGGACCTCGGGGGACACTTATGCACTCTCATAGTGTGTCAAATATAAATAAAGTATTTTCCGCCGCGTATAAGTATATTTTTTAAACTGTGGACTAGGTGATCCACCGAGTCGAGGGATACGACCCTTAAAAATATAACTAATTTTTCTAATCATTAAACTTACGAATTTTCATAGTCTAGTAAGTTGGTGTTCGCCTGAGCGTCGACAGTTATCCCCTGCTCGACGTGGCATCACGACGCGTGTTTTCTCATACTCTGATACTTCTCAAATTCGGAGAAAATGCGGGTTGTGACACATATCACCTTGAATACTTATGAAATCTTGGTAGAAGAGTTTTTATAATAATATGAGTCTCTGGAAATTATTGTAGGATGTTTGGAAGATAATAACTTATACTTGTAGTTATAATCTTTATGTTGCCACTAAGGATGATTTTCATAAAAGCATGGTTAAACTAACTTATAATGTTATGAAATATAGTCAGTGATGATTTATGATCATATTATAGCCCTGATAAATTTGTTGTAATGTTTGGACAATATTGTAAGGTACTTTTCTATTTAATTCTATTTATTGTATTTATATTGAATTAATTATTTAGGGGCTGATTATTTCATGAAAGTTTGTGAAATTTAGTATTCATTGTTATTTTGGCATCATCTAGTGATTATAAGTTTTGGGTGGCCATAATCTAAGGAAATCTAGTACTTCATGTTCAAAATTACCCATTGTCTAACTTTTGAAAAATTTAATAAATGCCAAATTAATTAGAAAAATTACAATTTTCTGGATTTAGTCTAAATATGTCATTATAGAGCCTCATTAATTATCTTAGGATATTTGGATAAAATTTGGACTACCTCCTATCATGTACATCATATAACTTAAGTTGGTCTGCATTTAGTAAAACTGCAGAAATTATGTTGGAATATGAATTTGGGCACATGGGTTGGGGTTAGTAGTTTGCTGGTTTGGATAAATGAAAATGAGTTCATCATTGGAAGTTAGGAAGAGTAGAGTGTTGTATTGGCTAGTGTTAGGTGGTGCTCGGTGTAAAAGCAGAACAGAAACAAGTACAAGCCGAACAGAAACAAACTGGAAGTGGTTTTAACTGAAACTTTACTATCCGAAAAAGTTATTTATTACAAAGGTATGACCTCCCTTATATAGAATGAAGGAGAGATGAGAGGAAACAAATAAGAGATGTGGGACTAAAAAATTACATGACACAAGCAGACTATACAGACACAAACCGCACAAGCCGCGGTTAGACAGAAGGGCTAACCACTCGGCTACTGCCACAGAGAGAGAGAGATCGCCATGGGAGACCGCTAGACCGCCCGGTCTCCAAGTCTCCAGAGGCAAACCACTAGACCGCTTGGACCTCAGACAGCAACACACAACAACCAAACCGTTGAAGAGTAATAGCAAAACCGCGCGGTTATCAACCCGTCAAGCCAGACCGCCAGGCCGCCCGGTCACCAACTTCAACACTCCCCCTCAAGCTGGAGCATATATATCGATCATGCCCAGCTTGTCACAAATATGAGGAAGCGAGGCAGATACTGGCTTGGTGAAGATGTCAGCCAGCTCTTTGTCAGAAGTAACGAAGGGAGTGCAAATTTGTTATTTCAAAATCTCTTCACGAATAAAATGACAGTCAACCTCAATGTGCTTGGTTCTTTCACGGAAGATCGGATTTTTGGAGATGTATATGGCAGTCTTGTTGTCACAGAACATCGGTAGAGGATGGTTGTAGACCTCTCCTAAATCCAGCATGAGAGCCCGTAGCCATTTTAACTCACAAGTGTTCGATGCCATACTCCGATACTCTGCTTCAGCACTGGACCTGGAAACAACAGATTGCTTCTTGCTCTTCCAGCTTACCCGATTTCCCCCAACAAAAGTGTAGAATCCGGAGGTAGATTTGTGATCCCCTTTGTCATCAGCGTAACTCGCATCTGAGTATGGTTCAATCCTCAGATGACCATTCTTCTGAAAGAGTAGACCTTTCCCAGGCACTGCTTTGACATACTCCAAGATCCGCAAGGTGGACTGTAGATGGCACTCCCTAGATGCTTGCATGAATTGACTCACCTTGCCCACAGCATAGGAAATGTCGGGCCTGGTCACTGTGAGATATATGAGCTTACCAACTAGACGCATGTATCGTGTAGTATCTGAAAGAAGAGGCGAATCATCTGTCCAAGTTTTGTCTTCTCCAATTGCCATGGGGCATCGGGCAGGTTTGGCTCCAGTCAATCCTGCTTCTTTTAAAAGATCAAGGGCATACTTACGCTGGGAGAGGACTAAGGAGTTGGGCTTCTGAGAGATTTCGATCCCCAAAAAGTACTTCGGAGAGCCCATATCTTTCGTGACCAGATGTTGACGAAGATGTCGCTTTGTCAAGGCTACCCCTTCCTGATCATCGCCAGTGAGAAGAATATCATCGACGTACATAGCAAGAACCACCAGTCCCGAGGAGGTTTTGTGAATAAATAGCGAGTGATCGGCAGAGCTTCGCGCAAAACCAACGGCCGCCACGATGCCGCTGAACTTGTCAAACCAAGCTCGAGGGCTCTGCTTGAGGCCATAGATTGCCTTCTTCAGGCGGCATACTTGTGTCTCCCCCTGAGCAACATACCCAGGAGGTTGCTCCATGTAGACGGCCTCCTGAAGATCACCATAAAGGAAGGCATTCTTGACATCCAGCTGGAAATCGACCACTCTCGATTGACCGCCACAGAGATAAGGACTTGTATAGTGCAGAGACGAGCCACGGGAGAGAAAGTGTCAAAGTAATCAACACCATATGTCTGAGTAAAGCCCTTAGCAACAAGGAGAGCTTTATAACGGTCCACCGTGCCGTCCGGGCGAAATTTGACCACAAAGACCCAGCGACAGCCAACAACATCAGTACCGAAGGGAGGAGGAACAAGAGTCCAGGTACCCCGCTCCGTGAGGGTTGCTATTTCCTCATCCATGGTCATCTTCCAGTGAGGGATAACAAGGGCCTCCTGGTAGGAACGAGGTGTGGCAATGGTAGAGATAGCCAGCGCAAAGGCCCTGCGAGAAGAGGTAAGACGATCATATGAAACAACAACAGCAAGGGGGTGTAGGGTACACGTCCGCACCCCTTTGCGAAGAACTACAGGAAGGTCCAGGTCGGCGGCACCCTTGGCATTCGGAGCATCTGTGGCAGAGAGAGCTGGCCTGGGAGGAGAGAGCGACGGCGGAGGAAATGAGGGAGATGGTGGCGGAGACGTGGGAGAGAGAGGCGGAGGGGGAGGAGGGGATGGAGACGGTGTAGGGGTGGATATCGCAGTAGGAGACGAGGGAATGAAGGGAATAGTAGGAGAATCCGAAGCTGGGGGAAGAGGAGAGGAAGCTGGAGGAAGAGAAGAGGAGTCATCCGAGAAGTAGGAGGCATTCTCGAAGAAGGTAACGTCAGCGGAGACGAACTGCTGACAAAGAACGGGGTTAAAGCAACAGTAGCCTTTCTGAGTGGTGGAGTACCCCAGAAAGACACATTTGATGGAGTGAGGGGAGAGCTTATCACGGGTGGCAGATGGGACATGCACAAAGGCAGTGCACCCAAAGATCCGGAGAGGGAGAGGAAAAGGCTCCTTGCCCGGATACAGAATGGAGAATGGGGTGTTCCCGTGAAGAACTGTGGAGGGAAGGCGATTGATGAGGTAGCATGAAAGGAGAACAGCATAGCCCCAATATGAGCGAGGGACATGCATCTGGGTCATCAACGTGCGAGCGACATCGAGGAGGTGACGGTTTTTGGGTTCTGCCACCCCATTTTGTTGGGAGGTATAAACACAGCTGGTCTGATGAATAATGTCATGTTTCACACAAAAAGAGGTAAAGGCATGACTCAAATATTCTTTAGCATTGTCGGAGCGAAAGGTTTTAATACAAATACCAAACTGGGTTTTAATTAACTGATAAAAAGATACCCATACATCAAAAAGTTCAGAGCGATCTCGTAAGAGATACACCCAAGTACATCGAGAAAAATCATCAATAAAAGTTACAAAATAAGAACTACCCCGACAAATGGTGATGGTAGGAGCAGGTCCCCAGACATCGGAGTGGACAAGATCAAATGGACGAGTAGAGCCCCGACCTTTCTTCGGTGGGAAGGAGGAACGGTGATGCTTGTCGAGTTGACAAGCGTCGCAGTGGAGAGGAGTACTGGAGGGAGGGAGGTGGGGCAGAAGCTGATGTAGAAGCCGTGGTGGAGGATGACCGAGGTGGAGATGCCACTGGAGAAGATTCGTACAAGAAGATGAGAAAGCGGACAAGACGGAAATGTTGTCGAGGAAGTAGAGGCTGTCGCTCTCAGTCCCAGTAGCAATCGTCCGTTGGGAGCATGGATCCTGAAAAGAACAAGAAGTCGGAGTAAATGTCATAGAACACTGAAGCTGCTTGCATAAAGAGGTAACCGACAATAAATTGCACGAACACTTGGGCACATAGAGAGTGTCCGTTGGTCGAAGGGACGGAGTAACATGAACCACTCCCGACCCATGAACCGGGGAGGGAGAACCGTCTGCAACGAGTACCGGGGGAAACCGATCATGCTATTCGAGTAGAGAGAAGCACAGAGGATTGTCCGTCATGTGATTAGTTGCACCAGAGTCGATGAGCCATTTATCTTGAGTGACCACATGGGCACTACCTGAGGAGGTGACAACAGAGGCAGACGGCTTGGAAGAGGAGGCGGAAGAGTCACCGGAGGGGCGAAGATGAAGATGCTTCATCCAGCAGCATTCGGAAGTATGTCCAGTGCGGCCACAGTGAGAGCAGAGGTAGCGAGAAGAAGCACGTCCGCCGGACTGGTGACTAAGGCTACCAGAGCCACTCCGCTGAGTTTGATGAGCATAGTGGTCTGGTGGAGGAGGAGCGGGCAAAAGAGGGCGCTGAAGGAGAGAGGTGACAGCGGCGATGCGGGCAGTGGTGGCATCTAAGGTAAAAGATTCCGCCTCACCCAGAATTTGCTTGCGGATCATGTCATAGGTATCAGGAAGCCGGAGCAGATAACACACAACTAGAAGCTCCTGGAAGTGTTTGTGTTGTTGAGCCAAATCCGCAGAAAAGGGGCGATTCTGAAGAATCTCATCCCCAAGAGCCTGAACCTGTTGGTAGGCAGCAGTAGGAGACAAGGTAGGACGGGAAAAGAGGTCTGCATACAATGTGTAGATACGGGACGTCTGAGCCCCCTTGGAGTACAGAGCGGCAAGATGAAGCCAAGCGGCCTTGACCGTCTCATCATGACGGATGACGGGAAGACACTCATCGGATAGGCTATTAGCGAGCCAGGTACGCACAAGTGCGTCACTCGCATCAAAGTCATCAAAGAGAGGTGAAGTGGTAGGAGGAGGGTCATCAACGAGATGGTGGCGTTTGCATTGTGAGCGGAGGAGAAAGGTGAAAGAGACACTCCAATCTGGGTAGTTGGAGCCGATAATCTTGGAAACGGTGCCAAGGTTCCCAGAAGGAGTAGGAGGAAGAGGCGGAGCTGGATGGGCAACAGGGGTGGTGGCAGGAGTGGTGGCAGTAGAAGCATCAGAAAGAGCCATAGGAGCAAACAACGGGAAGCCATGCGGTTAGGAAACAATCCGCGCGGATAGGAAGTAGAAGAGATGTAGCGGTCACGAGGGTAGACACCAGCGGCCAGAAAAGCCACGACGAATCCGCAGACCCAAGCAGAGGGAGAGAAGTCGAGCGGCTAGAAGATAGTCCGCGCGAACAGAAGCAAAGACCAACAAGGCACAAAAGGCAACACGTCGCGGCGATATGAAGTGGAGACTTAGCACATGTAACAAAGAGGTCGTGCACACAGAGGGCAACGATAAGAAGAGAAAGAAGCCACGTGGACAGGGAAGGCGCACAGAATCAGGAGGAGAATATCGTTTCCTCTGATACCATGTAAAAGCCGAACAGAAACAAGTACAAGCCGAACAGAAACAAACTGGAAGTGGTTTTAACTGAAACTTTTTATCCGAAAAATGTATCTATTACAAAGGTATGACCTCCCTTATATATAATGGAGGAGAGATGAGAGGAAACAAATAAGAGATGTGGGACTAAAAAATTACATGACACAAGCGGACTATACAGACACAAACCGCATAAGCCGCGCGGTTAGACAGAAGGGCTAACCGCTCGGCTACTGCCACAGAGAGAGAGATCGCCATGGGATACCGCTAGACCGCCCGGTCTCCAAGTCGCCAGAGGCAAACCGCTAGACCGCTTGGACCTCAAACAGCAACACACAGCAACCAAACCGCTGAAGAGTAACAGCAAAACCGCGCGGTCATCAACCCACCAAGCCAGACCGCCAGACCGCCCGGTCACCAACTTCAACACTCGGGATCGACGAAAGATCGTCTTTCCCGTGGAGAGGAAGAGTTAAAACAAATAAGGGTTAGATCCAGTACAACATTGAAGGGATTGGGAGTTGGGTAACAAACAATAATAGTAAGTGCCTTGCGAAAGGGAACAATGGGCTTCAGCTACCATCATAGTTTTTAGTGCCCTCGAGAGCCCTTCACGGGGAATACCTTGGGCAGTCCTAGGCTAACCTAAACAGTAGGAATAATAAACTTCAAGAGCAATTAGTATAACTAGAGTTTCACATTCACACACCCTGGTAGCTCGGGAGGTTGATTAGGTTGGTTTGATTGCCACCCGGACGGTAGGTTCGGAAGGTAGATGCACGGACGGGATAGTCCGGGGAGCCGTGGCTCGGAAGGTTTTGGATACAAAATAAGGTGGTGGGTCTTCGGTATTGGACGGTCGTTCACACCGACGTCGATACATTGACTCGGCGGTGTGAGACACTTAGCCAAAGAAAGTCTTGTGGATATGGCCAGCATTAGTACTCGGATACTCTAGGTTGTGTTCTTCTAGGGGAGTACGGGAGGGCTAGGCCTGGTACTGTGGATACCCACCTAGGAGTGGGGGGCCCGACCCACTGTCTCCATTTGCCACTACGAAGGTTCCTAGGAGTGAAGCTAGCTTCCCAAATAGGGGGAACTAAAGGTCTGTGTGCATAGAGTCGTGTGTGTGAGTTGCACTTGCATCAATCATGGCATAGCATATCATTACACTCATACTTGCATACAACCGACACCCCAATGTATAAATTGGTATGGGACTTTTTATATGATGGGAGTCTTGCAGAAGACTCCTTTACTTATAAGTTTGTATGGGCATTCATATAAGTTAAGGCTACTTACTTCTTACCTTGTCTTTCTTACATATGCTGCCTACTCTACTTTCTTACCTTACTGCATACTATTATAGAATTGCTAGCTTGTACCTTTCTTCCTTAGCTGTTTATACAATATAAATAACTGCTAGACTAGTTTCATTGTCACCTGCTTATTCCACTCTGCTTTGTTGTCCTCCGCTTTCATCCTCCTCGCACGGTGCCTAGGAGTCGCGGGGGTGAGGCGAGGACGATAGTGGCTTAGTCTTTATGACTAACGGTCGGTGGACCATATCATTTTACGGGATCGTGGAGCCCAGCATAGAGGAGTAGCCCCGGAGGATGGCATGCTTGAAGACGGGACAGTCTATTATCGGAGTTCAGACATCTGAGACAGCGGGTCCTGATCGTCAGTAGTTATTATAGATTTGCTTCTGCGATGAGTGATTTGTAGTGAATATTATGATGTATCGGGCAGAAGCCCTCCTTTTGTACTCTGGTTGTTATTATTGTGGACTCTCCCTTCATGGAGATTTATTTAAATGCATGTGATTCTGGTGGACTTGTTGAGTTTCATTCTTACTCTTATTGTTTTGCTACATTTTCTGTGATCGATATGGCCGGCAGGATCGACGTTTTTTAGTGACGACCTTCTCGGGCGTGAAGGTATCACCGCAAAGCGGCGTTTCTGGGCCTAAGACCCCTGCGGTTTAAAAAGAAAAAAAAACGGGGTTTATAGGTGAGGCTTCTCCAAATCAGGTACACAGTTTCCAATTTACCCAACAACTCCTATGTAAATTTACTGAAAATTCCCAAGTCCTCATGCACTGGGTCATGCTGACATCATCCAAAATTCAAATGTTGCGGGACTTGCGCGCTAGATGAAAAAAGGTGTCGTATGCCTTTAGTACAACAATTAAAGCTAAAGTTACTTGGCAGTTACCAAATTCAGCTTACCCCATACTAAGAAAAGGGTCGTTAGACGGCGAGACAAAAAGTGGACTTATAGAGAAATTAAAAAGAGCTTTTCTCTTTGAATAGTCATCCTCTCGACAAGCAAGAAAATCCTTAATACATGGATTTACAGAAGGTTTGAAAAATAAAGACAAAGTTGGTTGTTTGAAATATACAAAGAATTGTAAAATGACAAAGTCTTCAACAGCAAGAATGTAGAACTCATTTTTCTGCATAAGAAGAAGAAGCAGAGCAAACTCTAGTTGTTGTTCATCTTCAAGACCATTGCACTCAACTCTGCTACATCAAAGGCTTGAAGAAACAATGCTCTGCAGTTGTCTTCTCAGCACAAGAAGAAACATCCTGAAGATCAACTATCTTGGTGTTGTGAAGAAGTCAGGGATTAGTTTACTCAGTTCAGAAAGAAGGCGCAGAGGACCACTTCTCTGGAGGCAATCACCATCAAATATTTCTATTGGAGCATGCATCCATGCTTCTTGGTTTGTTAATAATAAATCTCGTTTGTATTTGATCATTGGGTATTTATGATGTGCATATATCATAGGTTTAACTCTAATGGCATTTGGGTGTTGATTCGGGTAAGAACAGATGAGATCAGGAGATATAGCCAGGCGATTTTGGGTATTGCCAACTGGCGACGGTAGAATGAGCAGTTAAATCCGGCTGGCGGTTACTGTTATTATTGCTGGCGACAGTGGATGTCGCCAGACGACCATATACGATTGACACGACTAATCTGAGATGTGAAAATGAGGAATGTGTGGGATATTTGGCATCTACTAACGATATCGCCAGTTGGCGATACTCAGTGTCGCCAGGCGATATTGCTAAAATATAAAAGCCAGTCAATTTTCTGTGGAGATCATGAATTTCATTACCTGTAGTGTTCCTTCTATTGGATCCCTAGTTGATTTGGGCTAGGTTCACTAACTTAGGATGTGACCCAACATGTATAGCCAGGGTCAAATTTGTGTCCTAGAGTCTATGCCAAGTCCTTAGAGTCAATATCAGATGGACCAGCTATCAACAAGACCATCAGAGACTCAAGACTTAGAAGATTTCAAGACCAAGTAAAACGAGTTCGACGTTCGTCGAACTCAGGTCGACGAAAGGTGTTCTCAGCTCGACGATCTTGAGATAGTTCTCTGAGCTGAGCTCGATGATCTTCATTCTCTGTTCGACAAAAATTGGGACACTTCAACAAACTAAAGTCAGGGTAACTCCAGATTTTTCTAAGTCCAACTTCAGGCTTTGGTCGACGAACAAGATTCTGAGCTCGACGAACTTGGACCTCAAGTTCACAACTTCTCAGGTCGACGAAGTCAACTTCTCAGGTCGACGAACTCAGTACTCTAGTCGACAAATTCAATTATCAGCTCGACGAACTTCAGACAGAAAAGGCAAAGGTTCTGAAGTATACAAGTTCTGCTATCAGCTCGACAAACAGAAGCTGCCTGGTCGACGAATACAGAATCTCAGTTCGATGAACTGGTAACTCAGCTCGACGAATTCTTTTATTCGTTCGACGATTCCAGACTTAACCATTTCTGGCATTCAATCCTCACTCAAATGCAATAATTCCTGATAGATCAAATGCTCAAACATTCTTTGAATGTAGCCGTTAGAGGAAGCATTAATTACAGTCTTCTTCAGGAATATTAATTGCTAATTTTCCACAAGACAGTTGGGGAAATACATTAATGTCGATTATTCTCAAGGCGTCAGCATTAATGACAGAGGATTCAAATTTTTGAATAGATACAGAAGACAAAAAAGATCTACAATCAGAAAGATTAAGTAAGAAGCAATACAGTGCTAGAACGTGAGAACAAGAAGGGAAACACTCAGTCAGAAAAATACAGATACAGAGAGACTGACTGAAGATTTCACACAGGACCAGAAAAGCTTCACACAAAAACTCATACTGAAGCTTACAAGTGACAGGCAGTGATATTCATTCATTCATTCAGAAGAAGAAATATACTATATCAAGAGTCTTCTTCTTCAACATTCACTCCAGGACTTCCAAGCACAACAAATACCAAATCAGTCAAGAAGATCCTGCATCACTGCTTGTCTAGAACTCTGATTGAAGACCTATCACCCTACAGCAAAGCTCCGAATCTTCCCTGAAACATTCTACATCTCAGGGGGAGCCGTTTGCTAACATCATTCCACATAATTCTTCTCTCTGATTGTTGACAGAGAAGACAAAATCACTCTCTCACCCCCTCCTGTACAAAGGGTTATCATCTCCCTTCAAAAGTGATTCCTGGTTGCAAGTCTCCTTACCAAAAGACTTGAGTTGGTTTTTGTGGATCTGATCAAAACCCATTGGTGTCAGGCACCTGATCAAAAACCTGAGTGGATTCCTACCAAGGGTGGTAGAAGAGTGGATGTACCCAGTGTAGGGGGAACCACTATAAATTTCTTGTGTCGTCTGGTTGCTTATCTTTTCTTTTTGTTTCTTACTGTGTGGCTGTGATTAGGTAGATTTTTATCTGATTTACAATTTTCTATCACTGCACCTTTTCAGTTTACAGCAAAAGCTGTAATAGCAATTTTATTGGGGAAGTAACAAATTTTAAATATACTCTATTCACCCCACCCCCCCCCCCCCCCGATAGAGTATTGTAGACCTAACCCTAACTTTCAATTGGTATCAGAGGAAGGTTCCTTTGTGTTGAAGCCAAATATGACCTCAACTGAAGTTCGAAGAAAAAGGGGTGCAGCCAAAACCTACTTCTCTCAAGTCTCAACCCTTAACTGGATTTAAAGGACCTAAGACTGACCCAATAGCCTCAGCAGGGATGTCCCACCTCACACCCGGAAGATCTCTGAGAGCTTCCCCTCCAAAGCCAAAGCTGGGCTAGGAGCTCCTCAGAAAGCACTGAAATTTGGGAGACAATGATAGCTTGCCTTCTAAGGAGCCCTTATGGGTCTATTTATAGTATTTTGCTGTCCTGAAATTATTGAAAAGCCCCTAGTTGGTCTGCCAATAGCCGAATCCCGCTATTTTTTTGAGGGTACTGGAGTAATTTCTCCTGAGGGCAATTTTGTCATCCCACTCAAGGCCCTGGTCCCCACTCGGCGAGAGCCCCGAGCAGAGAACCTTCTGCCAGAGCCTGGCGGAAGAAGAGGTCTCGCCTACCTATAGGCGATAGTTTCTCTAAGACGATCTGGGGCTGGCGCAAGCGCTTGCACGTTAATCTACGTTCGACGATTTGGCCGCGCTCGCCGATCCGGGCTCGACGAACACGGGGCGCCTTGCGGCGAGAGCTCATATGTGGCGGGAGCTTATCGCTTAGCGCAAGCGCTCCCGCCTACCTGGGCGAGAACCTTTCCGGCTAGCCTGTCTGACCGTTTGTGTCTCCTGGTCTGGCTCAGCGAATATGGGGTTGTACACAATCCCCGCTCTTTTTGAGCTAGCTCTGCGCTCGAAAAGACATGTCCAACCCAAAAATATTCGCTGAGCACGTGTCAACATCAGGGAATCTTTCGGTGGGCCGTACGGTGCCTATAAATATGTGTGTCGATAGACTGCCATAATACTTCCCTCGAGTCGCCATTCTCCCCCTAAGCTCTCGCCTCCTCTCGCTATGCCTTCCAAGCGTGCCGACAAACCGCTTCCGCAGGATCTGCAGGACCACATTAACGCGGCACGGGCGCGATCCAGGGCTAACAGCGCCCTGGTTGCTCCATGGCTAGCGAGACAATCGTCGGTTGCTGAGTCTTCTCTGCCTAAGAAGAAGAAGAAGAAGGCGAAGGTGGTTCAGCGGGACCTACCCCGCGAGAACAGGAGCCCGCCTACCCCGACCAATAGCCGCGCGGACGGCCCCTCGCCGTGGAAGGTAAGCTCGATATGCCAATTGTTGAAAACACCAGCTGCTCAGTAGTCGACACGTTATCTCTCGCAGGAGATGGTTCCCGATGCTGCCGCGTCCCCGCGAGAACCCTTGGATCCACCCTCTAGCCATCACGATGATCAACCGCGGGTTCCCGAGGTGTCCCCTCCACCTGACCCGAACACCGATGGTAAAGGTTCCCCTCTCGCCCCTGACTTAAATCTTTAAATGCTGACCTGATTTCTCGCAGCGTCGGTTTCCGCACCACCAGATCTCGCCACCCGGGAGAGCGGGGCGAGAGCTGCGAATCAAACTGCCCATGCGGTTGATTCCTCCCTACCGGCAGGAGGAAATACTGCCGAGTTCTCCTTACCTTTGTTAAACGCTAGCCCTCCTGCGGGAGAGGAGACCCGCTCCCCCGCTCCTGACCAAGCCGGGTGTTGGAACACCCTATTACTAATTTGGGTCAGGATCACTATGTCTCTAGGAACCTTTGCTTGACCTCCTGTATAGCTCAATAGGTCAATTAGAATTGAGTCTAAGGGTTAGAAGTTTAGGTTTGGAAGCTGCCCTGAAGACCAAGATTTTGTATTTGGAGACTAAGTCATATCGTCGAGCTCAGCACGACGATTCGTCGAACTCCGATCGACGATCGTCTAGCTCAACTTCGACAGATCATCGAACTCCATTCGACGATCGCTGAGCTCAACTTTATTATATCGTCGAACTCCGTTCGACGATCGGTGAGCTCAGGTCGACGATTTTGACTCTGCTTTGGATCTTTATCTCTGAGCTCAGGTCGACGATCTGTGAGCTCAGATCGACGATATTTTGCTGCTGTATATTTCCAGATCGCTGAGCTCAGCTCGACGATAGCAGAGCTCAGTTCGACGGTTTCAGATAACTTCCAGGATGTTTCTAATTCAAATTCAAATCAGTTAGGAGTTATTCTGCAATTAATTCAGAGATTTCCTAGCCGTTTTCATTCATTTCTGGACCAAGTTTCAAGGGATTTTTCAAGGAATATTTCTGTGGACTTTCCTCCAGAAGAGATTTTGCAATTAAGGATGCAATCAATGCAGGCTAACGGCTATTCTTGACAGAGAATGTTATTCTATTCTGTACCAGAGAATAAAAGACAGAACGTTTTGAATCACTCATAGAATAGAATACAGAGAACATAGAACAGAGATTACAGAGACACATTCAAAAATACTCTGTCAAAAAGAATTCTGAAGAACACTCATCCAAGGAGATCAAGCTTTCTAAAATCTTCAGATCTCTTTAGTTTTCAAAGTGTTTAAGGCCAACATACTTTCAAGACTCCAGACATTCAACATTTCAGCTATTGCTGAAATCATCTATTGCTGGAGTTCAATCTTTGAAGGCCTATCACCCTCAGCAAAGCTTTTCTTCCGGAAGATCTCAAGGATTCAGGGGGAGCTTTGACATCAACAATCCACATAGTCTTCTCAGTTGTTTGAGAAAGAGAAGACTTCCATCACTCTCTCACCCCCTCTCTGTAAAGGGTTTCTCAAACTCCCTTCAAAAGTTTGAGCTTGGTTTTTGAGCACCTTGTCAAAAGCTCATTGGTGGCAAGACACCTGATCAAAAAATCTCCTTTGGTTTTTGAGCACCTTATCAAAAGCTCATTGGTGCCCAGGACACCTGATCAACTCATCCTGCAGTGGATTCCTACCTAGGGTGGTAGAAGAGTGGATGTACCCAAGTTTAGGGGAACCACTATATTTCCTTGTGTCTTCTGGTTTTGCTTGTGTTTATGTTTGTTTCTGGCCTTGATTTTTCTGTTCTTAGCTTTTGTTTAACTTAGCTCTGTGATTATATTTTTATTGCTTCCCTGCTCACTCTTATTACAACAGTTGTTGTAAAAATTTTCAAACCACCATATACTCTATTCACCCCCCCTCTAGAGTATATTAGATCTAGCTGTACTTTCAATTGGTATCAGAGGGAGGTTGGTTAAACATACCATACCTAATTGGTTGTACAGGCTAACACCTGAACCCAAAGATCTCATGTTAGATCTACTTTCTTTTGTATTTTATTATTAGATTTTGTTTTCACAAATCATGGCTCAAAACAAAGATTATGCTAGCACCAGACCTCCAGTGTTCAATCTTTCCAAGTTTGCACTTTGGAAGGCAAGGATCAGACTTTACATGAATTCTATTGATGAAGATATCTTTAACTCTGTTTTGACAGTATGTCCAAGACCCCCAGAGAACACAAGTACAAGTGTTGTTCCACCTCCATCAGGAACAGATGCTGATATCAAGAGATGGAAGGTAGCTGATGCCAAGGCTATGAACATCTTGGCCCAGACAATGTCTGATGACATATTTCAAAAGGTAGCTGAATGTAATTCAGCCAAGGAAATTTGGGACAAACTCTCAGAAATAGTCTTAGGCTCAGCTGATGAGAGAAAGGATAGAAGATCCCATCTCATCTCTCAATATGAGAATTTCAAAAAGGGAGAAACTGAGTCAGTGGGAGATATGTACAACAGACTAAGTCTGATTGTCAGTGAACTCAGGACATTGGACAAAGAGATCTCTCTAACAGAACTTAATGATAAGATCCTAATGTGCTTCCCCAGCACTTAGGATTCAAGAATCTGGCCAATTAAGGATGCCAGAAGTCTGAATGAGATCACTACTGAAGCTCTATTGGGTAAGCTCAAATCTTATGAGCTACTCATCAAAAATAGAAAGGAAGAACAGAAGGCTGCCTCACCAGCCACAAGAAAAGAGAAGACCATAGCATTCAAGGCAACTGAGGATCTGCCTGAAGACAAAACCACAGGCAATGATGAACTACTCAGCTTGTTGGCCAAAAGATTCTACAAGATGGCCAGAAAGGACTTCAGAAGAAGATCATACAAGGAGCAGGATAAGCCAAGGTATGACAAGTCCATTAGTAATAATAAAGACATTATTTGCTTTGGTTGCAGGAAACCAGGGCACATAGTTCCTGACTGTCCAGAGAACAAGAACAAGGACAGAAGGGACAGAAAAGAAAGAAGAAAGGAGAAAGACTCCAAAAGGAATGGAAATGACAAACCTTCTTCAAGCAAAAACAAGCATACAAGAAAAGGGTTTGTTGCTGAATCCTGGAGTGAGACAGAAGAGGAGTCAGAAGCCTCATCCAGCTCCAATGATGATGAGGATGATGCAGAAGAAAAGGAGTTCTGCATGATGGCAATCAATGCCTCACAGCATAATTCAGAGGAAGAAGAGTCAGAGTCAGACTCAGAGACTCAACCTGAAGAAGATCAGGTAATTGGTTCATTTGATTTTAGCTCAGAGGACTTTAAATCTGAATTTAAAGCACTGTGTTTAGACCTGCTAAAGTCTGAGAGAGAAATTATCTCTCTCAGAAATCAATTATCTGAACACAATACTTTAAAGTCAGAAAACCTCAAACTCTCTCAGGAGTTGGAGTGCTGTATGGAACAGATAGCTACACTGAAAAGTGAGCTCTCTGAGGCCAAGAAGCTTGAAGAATCCCTCAATGGGAGAAGCATCAAGCTGATGGACATCACAAGCACAGTGAACTCCAGATTCAACAGTACACTGGGCTTGGGTGCTTCATCCAGCCAACCTATAGTCCTAACAACTCCAATCAAATTCATTTCTGACAAAGGAAATAGAGTTGTAGAGGTTGCTAGGAAAAATTCTGATCTGCCCCAGAAAACTAAGTCCCAGCAGAAATCGTCGAACGGAGATCGACGATCGCCGAATGAAGATCGACGATCGCTGAACGCAGCTCGACGATCTCAGGAAAAATCGTCGAATGCAGATCGACGATCTCAGCCAAAGTCGTCGAACGCAGGTCAACGATCTCAAATACCTGACCTCATCCATAGTCGACCGTCGAACGGAGCTCGACGATCTGACCCAAGATCGTCGAACGCAGCTCCAAGATCGTCGAACAGAGGTCAGAGCTCTGGAAAATTTTTCAAAGGCAAATCAAAATTGAATCCTAAGGGTCCTTCATCCCAAATCTTTAACCCTTATACTGAATGGATTATACCTCCAAGGAGATATCATCCTAAAGGATATAAGAGTCAACCTGGGATGTCTTTCATTTCAGAATTTAAAGGTTATCAACCTAGGCCCAAGGTAAACTGGGTCAAAAACAAATGAATTGTCTCATGTGCAGGTGAAGACCTATCCAACATCTAACCAGCAATGGTACTTGGATAGTGGGTGCTCTAAGTACATGACAGGGAACAAGGACAACCTCACATCCTTCAAAGCCAAGCTTGGACCCAAAGTTATCTTTGGTGATTCAAACTTTGGACAAACTAAAGGATATGGTGCAGTTTAGATTGGATCAGTAACTTTCAAGAAGGTAGCTTATGTGGAAGGACTGAAGCACAACCTAATTAGCATCAGTCAGCTGTGTGATGAAGGCTACCAGGTGACCTTCAGCAAAGCCTTATGCAAAATCAAGTCAGAGGACAACACAACTGTGTTGACAGGTAAAAGGAAAGGTAACATCTATCTAGTAGATTTTCTTTCAACTGATGTAGATATCTGCTTGTTTAACTTTGTCTGTAGACCAAATATTTTATGGCATAAGAGATTAGGACACCTAAACCTTAGAACTATTGTCAGGCTATCCAAGGACAACCTTGTTAGAGTACTACCTTCTGGCCCCTACAAGAAGGAAGGACTCTGCAGGGCTTGTCAATTAGGCAAGTAAACTAAAAACAGCTTTAAGTCACTTAATAAGAGTGATTCACCTAGGATATTGTATCTGTTACACATGGATCTTTTTGGACCCATCACAGTACAAAGCCTAGGAGGGAAAGCCTACACTTTAGTAGTTGTAGATGACTTCTCTAGATTCACTTGGGTGTTCTTTCTAAGAAAGAAGTCTGATAACTTTAAGTGTCTGACAGAGTTTCTCAAATGTATACAGATTGAGTTCAATACTCACATTGCCCTGATCAGAAGTGATCATGGGACAGAGTTTGATTCTCTTCTTATGCAAGAGTTCTGTCAGAGTGAAGGGATCAGGCACACTTTCTCAGCTCCTAGAACTCCTCAACAAAATGGGGTAGCTGAAAGGAAAAATAGAATCCTTATTGAATCTGCCACTACATTGTTGTCAGATGCTCATCTACCTCTATCCTTTTGGGCAGAGGCAGTAAACACCTCCAACTATGTGCTGAACAGAAGTCTGATACATAAACTAAAGGGAAAGACCCCCTATGAATTACTCAAAGGGAAGAAACCTAAAGTTGACTATTTTAGAGTCTTTGGTTGTATTTGCTACATTCATAATAATGACAAGAACTATTTAGCAAAATTTCAAGGCAAAGCTGATGAAGGAGTGTTTCTGGGATACTCCATGATCAGCAAGGCTTATAGGGTCTATAACAAATCATCTTTGAAAATTGAGGAATCTGTTCACATTTCATTTGATGAAACTAACATGTCTTTCAAGGATAAGAATTCTTCTACCATAGAACCTTTGCAGGAACATTCCCTAGTTGAAGACTTGAACAAGTTACAGGTTACTCAAGAGGATGAAAGCAGTGGAGATGAAGAAAATGCTCAACACATTGAAGAACAACTTGAAGAGCCAGTTGTTGTACCACAAGAGGAAACAACAACACAGGTTGGTGAACAATCAACACCTCCTGTTGATTTAGTAACATCAAGAGACCATCAAATTTCCCAAATAATTGGAGAAATCTCAGTTGGTGTGCAAACCAGAAATCAGGTCAACCAAAACCTGTTGCACACCTGCTTCCTATCTCAAATTGAACCTCAGTCCATTCAAGATGCAGAGCAAGATCCACACTGGATCATTGCAATGCAAGAGGAGTTGCATCAATTTAAGAGGAACAAAGTATGGTAACTAGTGCCAAAGCCTAAGGATCACTCAATTGTTGGAACAAAATGGGTATTCAGAAACAAATTGGATGATCAAGGAGTAATTATAAGGAACAAGGCAAGGCTAGTTGCTCAGGGATACTCTCAAGAGGAAGGAATCGACTACGACCAGACCTTTGCACCAGTTGTAAGATTAGAAGCCATCAGAATATTTCTAGCTTATGCAGCTCATAAAGGCTTCAAAGTATATCAGATGGATGTCAAAAGTACTTTCTTGAATGGAGACATCAAAGAGGAAGTTTATGTCAGACAACCTCCAGGTTTTATCTCTCCAACTTATCATGATTATGTTTTTAGACTGAACAAAGCATTATATGGTCTCAGGCAAGCTCCTAGAGCATGGTATGAGACCCTAGCATGCTTTCTCTTGGAAAATGGTTTTATAAGGGGTAGAGTAGACCAAACTCTTTTCATTAGAACCCATAAGTCTCATACCCTACTAGTACAAATTTATGTAGACGATATCATTTTTGGTTCTACCGACTCCAAATTGTGCATAAGGTTTTCTAACCTGATGCATTCTAAATTTGAGATGAGTAGCATGGGTGAGCTATCCTTCTTCCTAGGATTGCAAGTCAAGCAACATGCTGAAGGCATCTTTATTTCTCAAACCAAATATACAAATGAACTAGTTAAGAAATTTGGTATGTTTGAGGAATCTTGTATGAAAACACCCATGCCTACTAATGTTGTATTGTATGCTGATGAACATGGGAAACCTGTTGATCAGACAACATATAGAGCAATGATTGGCTCTTTACTGTATCTTACAGCTAGTAGACCAGATATAATGTTTGCTACATGTATATGTGCTAGGTTCCAAGTAAGCCCTAGAGAGTCACACCTAACTTTAGTAAAGAGGATTCTCAGGTATGTTAAAAGTTGTCCAAATCTAAGTCTCTGGTATCCAAAAGATTCAGCATTTGATTTAACTGGATTCTCAGATGCTGATTATGCTGGATGCAGAATTGACAGGAAAAGCACCAGTGGAACTTGTCAGTTCCTTGGTGACAGACTTGTCTCTTGGTTTTGTAAGAAACAAACATCTGTGTCAACTTCAACTGCTGAAGCTGAATATATGGCTGCAGGCAGTTGTTGTTCACAAATCTTGTGGATTCAAAACCAACTCCTAGACTATGGCTACAACTTAGAGAAGTCTAAAATCTTTTGTGACAATACAAGTGTTATTTCTATAGCTCAAAATCCAGTCCTCCATAGTAGGACAAAGCACATAGAAATTAGGCATCATTTCTTAAGGGATAATGTTGAAAAGAATAAAATTGAATTACAATATATCCCAACTGATTTACAAAGGGGAGATATTTTCACCAAGCCCTTGGATGAAAAGAAACACACCTTCTTCCTAAATCAGTTAGGAATGTTAGATGGAGGAAGTCTTAAATAATATCCAAGAATTTTGAAAGCTTAAAAATTGACCAAGACTAGGCAAACATTCTGATTTTTCTTAGTGTCTAGAATTTTTCTGCTCTCTGAACTGCGCTCGATGATTTGCCCCAAGATCGTCGAACGGAGATCGACGATTTCCAAAAATTGTCGAACTGAGTTCAGCATTTCTCAGATAGTATGAACTATCTCTTCCGGTCAACGATCGTCGAACTGCGCTCGACGTTTATGTTCTCTGAACGATCGTCAAACGGAGCTCGACGCTCTCCAATATCGTCGAACGGAGATCGACGATGTTGAAGACTCTTCAGATTCCTTTAGTAGCCTCGATTGTCGAACTGAGTTCAACGATCTTTCCAATTCTGCATCGAACCCTAATATAAAACTCTTTTTTCGCCGTCGTTCTCTTTTGCGCTTTCGATTTCTCTGCAAGAATTTTCTTTCCCTCCAAACAGTTCTACACTTGGTCGTTTTGTTTGTTGAATTTTTGCAGGTACCCATGGCTTTGTCAGTTGCTGTTCTTGCTGTAATGAAGTTTGATGCCGGTTTTGACATTGATATAGAATCCTTCAGCACGACTGACCAGATTTTTCAAGATATACTGGGTTTGTTCAAGGACCAGAATCTGACTGCAATAATGACCACCAGGATCAAGCTGGCTTCTGATGAGAGAAAGGAGTGGGTTTATACTGCCCATAATCAAGATAACAACACTATTGTTGGGTCTATAGCTGGAACTCAGGTACCCTTGACCCCAACAATTCTGTCAGAAGTTTTTGAGTTGAGGAATGGAGAAGATTCTGCTGAATTATCTAGAGATGAGTATTCTGAATTGCTTGCCAGAATGGGTCATTCAGAGGGAAACCCTAGCAAGCTCTTCAAAAGGAACCTATCTGTAGACTATAGATTCATGGCAGATGTTGTTGGGAAAGTGCTGCTGGCAAAGCACTGAGCCCATGATACAATTTCAAGATATCAGCTCTGCCTCATGGGAGCTCTTGTGGACAAGAAGAGTCTGAATTGGGGAGAGATTTTCTTTGACCTCATCAAAAAGAAAATCAACAAGAGTTTTGTTAACTTTGGGAGAATCATTGGAGTGTTTCTGCAACACAGGTGCCCTACCCTGCTGGTCTCCTCTGGAGTTCATATCAATGCCTCCAAGAGATTATCTTGTGCCCTCTTTGGAAAGTGTGACAGACAAATCAGCAAGCCTAGCAGGACCTCCTCCAGTACTCCTTCAGGCAAAAGGACTCTAAGAGTCACTCCTCCACAGGTCTCTGCCCCTGCAGATGACCTGGTTGTTGTTGCTGCCTGTCCTCCTCCTCCTCCAATTCCATCCCTTCCCATACCATCCACCATTCCAGCTCCATCCACCATCATCATATCCAGTCCATCTCCAACATCCACACCTTCTCCAGTACCTGTTCTTTCAACACCAGAAGAACAATTCCTCCCACTATTCTCCCACCCTCCACCAGATGTCACCTCATCACCCTCCATTCCATCCTTCACCCTACTTGATGATTCCTTTATGAATGATTCCCCATCATCTCCTCCTGAGCTACCCTCATCCTCCACTTCATTTCAAGACCTCCTACACCAAATCATTGATCAACCAACATTCACCCCATCCATCTCCATTCCCCTGTCCTCCATATCCACCCTACCCACACCTCAGCCATCCCTTCCACCACTCACCAGCTCTCCATTACCAGTACCTTCAGCTGCTCCTATCTTTTCTACCTCTGCTCCAGTAACTCTTGAGCAAGTAGACCTCCCAGCCCTTGCTGACAGGCTGTATGAGCTGCTTGCCCCCAGGCTCTCTCTGCTGTTGGAGACCTCCCTGGCTCCACTCCACCTGTCAGTGGCAGCCCTCTCTGTCAGGCTCTCTTCCCTCTTCCCTCAGGCAGCATCTACAGTAGTGTGCCTTGATCCAGACATGTCTGCATCTAGGCAGGGGGAGATGTCATATGAAGTGAATCTTCATGCTGCTGCTGCTGCTGCTGCTATTTCTGTAAGCTGTCTGTCTGCTGCTGCTGTTACTACTGCTTCTTCTGCTGCTCCTCCTCTTACTGTTGTTGCTGTGCCTCAAGCACAAGTTCCTCCTACTGCAGTCCTTGCAATAGACCTCAGGTCTTTGCTATCAGTTTTTGATTCTGCTTACTTCAGCTGTCTGCCAGAGGTCCATGCTGTCCAGCCTCCAGAAGATTTATCCAAGGCACTTGTGCCATTTTCCTGCTGTGACCCTAGCATTATCACCTCCTTTGTAAATTCAGTAATTGTTGCTGCTGAAAATGCTGATGCTGCTGCTTCTTCTAAAGAAAATATTGTCGTTGCTTTTGAGAATGTTGATACTGCTGCTGCTGCTATTGTTGTTTCTGCTTCTACTCCTAGTGCAACACCTTCAATATCTGCTGCTATTTCTGCTGTTACTGTTTCAACACCTGCTGCTACAACTTCTGCCTCATCTGCTTCAGTTCAACTCAAGAAGGATCTAATGAAGAAAATAGATGCCCTCTACGATGATCAGAGCTCTGAGAGTGATGAATTTAGAACAGACTCTGATGACTCTTCCGCTACCATTGCCGGGAAAAGAAAGGCAAGGAGCAAAGCAATGAAAAGGGTACCTCCTGCTAAAGTTAAGGATAACAATGATATCCCATATTACATCCTACATGACTGCCCTATCACTGAACACTGGATGCAATACTCCAAGAACCAGCTGAAAGCAATGAAGAAGAAAAGAAAATATGAGAAGGGTTCATCCAAATTCCAGCACTCTCATCCTCCTCCACCACCTCCTCCTGATGCAGGTGCAGGTGGAAGCTCTGCAGCTCAACCCCCAGCCAGAAGTCAGGCTCCCTATCAACCTCATGCCAGATCCTACCACAGGGAAAGCCAATCCAGGGGTTCACATTCTAGGAGAGGAGGATATAGAGGTAATCAAAGAGACATTCAAGTCTATTCCAAAGGGTACTCCAGGCAACACCCATATTCTAGGGGAGGACAAATTTCTTCTGATACAACATCTGGTCCTTTCCCTTTCAAGCTGAAAGAAACTGTGTCTGTCAAGCCTCCTCAAGACAATCCCTCCAACAGGTATGAAACACCTGTACCTTTTGAGGATCCTGAAAACAATCCAGCTGCTTGGACTGCAAGGTTAAAAGAACTAGCTGCACTGGATCAAATTAAAAAGGCCAGAGAATAAGGAATAGATTCTTCCAACATTTCAACCATGTCAGAACAGAGACAGAAAGAGCTAGAGAGATATGCTTCAAGTAAATTCTTTGATGCTGACAGATATATGGAATTACATCCTGAAGCAGTGGTTCCCAGGCTTAAACAGCAAACATCTTTAGGTGCAGCAGATGACACCAGATCAAAGAAGGAAGCCCTCAATCCTAATAGAGAGATTAAAATGGTTAAGGGCAAAGAGAAGAATTGATATTGTAAGGTGACAATCTCTGTGATTTCTGATTACTATCTGGATGCTACATATCTCTGTGATTCTGCATTGTCTAGCTGTTGTTTTTCTGTTTTACTGTTTGTATGTTGTTATTTAAATTATTCCAAAGTCTGTAAATAGTAATCCTAACCCAAATAGGGGGAGATTGTTGGAACACCCTATTACTAATTTGGGTCAGGATCACTATGTCTCTAGGAACCTTTGCTTGACTTCCTGTATAGCTCAATAGGTCAATTAGAATTGAGTCTAAGGGTTAGAAGTCTAGGTTTGGAAGCTGCCCTGAAGACCAAGATTTTGTATTTGGAGACTAAGTCATATCGTCGAGCTCAGCACGACGATTCATCGAACTCCGATCGACGATCGTCTAGCTCAACTTCGACAGATCGTCGAACTCCATTCGACGATCGCTGAGCTCAACTTCATTATATCGTCGAACTCCGTTCGACGATCGGTGAGCTCAGGTCGACGATTTTGACTCTGCTTTGGATCTTTATCTCTGAGCTCAGGTCGACGATCTGTGAGCTCAGATCGACGATATTTTGCTGCTGTATATTTCCAGATCGCTGAGCTCAGCTCGACGATAGCAGAGCTCAATTCGACGATTTCAGATAACTTCCAGGATGTTTCTAATTCAAATTCAAATCAGTTAGGAGTTATTCTGTAATTAATTCAGAGATTTCCTAGCTGTTTTCATTCATTTCTGGACCAAGTTTCAAGGCATTTTTCAAGGAATATTTATGTGGACTTTCCTCCAGAAGAGATTTTGCAATTAAGGATGCAATCAATGCAGGCTAACGGCTATTCATGACAGAGAATGTTATTCTATTCTGTACCAGAGAATAAAAGACAGAACTTTTTGAATCACTCATAGAATAGAATACAGAGAACATAGAACAGAGATTACAGAGACACATTCAAAAATACTCTGTCAAAAAGAATTCTGAAGAACACTCATCCAAGGAGATCAAGCTTTCTAAAATCTTCAGATCTCTTTAGTTTTCAAAGTGTTCAAGGCCAACATACTTTCAAGACTCCAGACATTCAACATTTCAGCTATTGCTGAAATCATCTATTGCTGGAGTTCAATCTTTGAAGGCCTATCACCCACAGCAAAGCTTTTCTTCCTGAAGATCTCAAGGATTCAGGGGGAGCTTTGACATCAACAATCCACATAGTCTTCTCAGTTGTTTGAGAAAGAGAAGACTTCCATCACTCTCTCACCCCCTCTCTATAAAGGGTTTCTCAAACTCCCTTCAAAAGTTTGAGCTTGGTTTTTGAGCACCTTGTCAAAAGCTCATTGGTGGCAAGACACCTGATCAAAAAATCTGCTTTGGTTTTTGAGCACCTTATCAAAAGCTCATTGGTGCCCAGGACACCTGATCAACTCATCCTGCAGTGGATTCCTACCTAGGGTGGTAGAAGAGTGGATGTACCCAAGTTTAGGGGAACCACTATATTTCCTTGTGTCTTCTGGTTTTGCTTGTGTTTATGTTTGTTTCTGGCCTTGATTTTTCTGTGCTTAGCTTTTGTTTAACTTAACTCTGTGATTAGATTTTTATTGCTTCCCTACTCACTCTTATTACAACAGTTGTTGTAAAAAGTTTCAAAGCACCATATACTCTATTCACCCCCCCTCTAGAGTATATCAGATCTAGTTGTACTTTCACCGGGATCACCATTCGCAAAGTTTACCCCCCCCCCCCCCCCGGAAAAGGAAAGCCAATCCACCTCCTCTTTGGAGCTGAGGTGGGGCTAGGCCTTCTCGCCTGCCATCAATCGAGGGGCCTCGTCATTCTGAAGGTATATGGAAACTTTATCGCAGCTATCCTTTAGCTCCCGCTAAAATGGGGACTCTTTTGACAGGGGACATGGGCTCGCGTCTTGAAACTGAGGTAGAGGAAGAAGAAGAAGAAGAAGAAGAAGAAAGAGAGGGAGAAGTTGGCGAGAGCTCTCCCTTCCCTTCGTCTGACGAGATGGAGGAGATCCTGACTGGTGCCAGGAGCGCGAAAAGACGGGGGAAGAAGGTCGCCGCCGTTCTGTCGAAGCTTATCCGGCGAGAACGGGTCCGCGACCTTGCGGCAAAAGAGTTCCACCTGTCAATGGAGAAGAGGCTAGAGACCCTGGAGCGGGATTACCTTATCGGCGAGATGGACCGGCCGGGGGGAGCTACCGCTGGGTCCTCACCCGAGAGGTGTATCGAGCGCATCTGGGATCTGTCCCGCCGGGTTGACCTGGGATGCAGCGTTTTGTCGTCCTACTTCAACCCGCAGGCACCACCCCGGACCAGGCTGCGGGACCGAGGAAAATGGCGGTGGGAGCAAGGGAAATGGCGCTGGGAGCCATACTGATGCGCGAGACCTCCCCTACTCTTCCTCAGGCCTTCCCTTCTCTGATGTACCCTTATTCACTTGCTTAGAGTTGTAACTAATGATTCTGCACTTATCGCTTATTATTTTTTATCCCGCTTTCGCTCAGCGAGAGCAATAACTCGGTTTTTTAATACTTTCTATTATTGTATACGTATGAGTTATTTTCCCGGGTCCTTGGGTGGCGAGAGCCACCCCGCTTCCGCCTACCCTGGCCGTCGCATGTCATCTCGCAACGTTTGCGCTAGTCACTTAGTCAATCGGTCACTGTCAAACTCGGGCAGGAAAAACGAAGCGCCGCCGACCAATGGCGTGCCTGTGGTACCCCCGCCGCCTTTTTGAAAACAATCATCATTACCACGGTTCTTTATAAATAGGAGGCTCACCTACCACATTCATTTCTCCGATTCCAGTCTCTATCCTCTCTGGTTGCTCTCGCGGTCTCTCCAAAGCTCTCGCCTGTCCCCGCCTTCTGCTTCCGTTCTCGTACCGCTCTCGCTCTCGCTGTTTTCTTGTAGTTCTCGCCTACAAACTTTATCGCGATGCCGGGCGGAGGTGAGGGACGTTCCAACTGCGCGGAAGCTTTCTAGAAGCATCTATTTCCTTCCTGCACTCTCACCGTTGATGAGTTCAACCTGATCAAGTCTCAACATGTTCCCGCCAGCTTCACCGCGCGGAACCCGGGCAATCACGATAAGGTAAACTCCGCAGGGGAGGGGGAGCTCGCCATCCCCATCGAGCACTTCGAGGTGGGCTTCCGCCTCCCGTTGTGGCCTGAGATGCGGCAGGCCCTCCGGTATTACGGGGTGGTTCCCGCTCAGCTAAACCCAAATTCAGTGGCGATTCTCGTGGCTTTCATATGTTATATGCGGTCTGAGAGGATCGAGTTTAGCTTGCCGATCTTCCGCAAGCTATTTACTATCCGCGCGAAAGGAGGCGTGGTGTTCTTCTCCGGGCAACTGCTGAAGACAATCGGTCTCGCCAACAAGCACCATCACTGGGGCGAGAGGTTCATCTACATTTCTGGCGACTTTGGGAACGTACCCCTTGCCCCCATCCAATACGAGGATGCCACCTACAAGCCTCCCTCCTTGGGCTCGCGTGAGAGCGCCCTCCTTGAGTTCTTCGGAACCAAGGACTTCGACGTCCTCTACCTCCAGCGAGACATCGATTCACTCTCCCCTGTACTTCCGGGAGAAGGTAGAGTCTCGCCTTTATCTGTCTTTTCCTTGCCTTTTCCAAGGTCGGAACTTATTATTATTGTTTTCACAGGAGAGCGCGAGATCCCCCTACGCCAGCCTTTCGACGAGGCTCGCGCCGGAGGGAGTCAACCTCCTAAGGACCCGCTGGCTCTTGCGAAAGCCGCTGCGCAAGCCTGCCGAAAAGAGTCGGGTCCTCCCACTTCAAGCGGTGTCGTGAAGCGAAAGCCCGGTGCCCCCGCGCCTCAATCAATCAAGAGACCCAAGACAACGGATACCGAGAAGGGCAAGGCTGTTGTGGTGCCGCCCACCCAACCTCTCCCCGCAGGCCGCTCCTTTGAGGAGGTCTTGCAGGTCATTAGAAGGATTGCCGCCTCCAGGGGCGGCACCGAGACCCCTGCCGAGAACCCTCAGGCCCCTGGTGCCGCAGAGAGCGAGGGTGCCGCCACCGGGACCTCTGGCCAGCCCCTGTCTGAAGAGGTGCCGCGAGGCCATCGCAACTTCGGTCTCGGTATGAGGTGCCTGGACGCGGAAAACAAGCCGCTGCTGCAGTGGGATCCTGATGCCAACAAGGTCTCGATCTCGTCCCTCTTGCCAAGCTGGGCAGAGCGAGATGAGGTCACCAGCGAGGCTTTCGCCCTAGGCTATTGCCTCTACAGCCGGGAGGACGCTAGCGTCTACGACAGGATGTCGACCCGGCTGCTGGCCTACGACTCCACTCGCGCCCTGATGCGTGGGCTGGAGCTTGCACACATGTGTGCCCGCCGGAGCATCACGATAGACCGCAACTTTCAGGACATGTTCAAGGCTAGGGACGATGCGGTGGCTCAGGCGGCCTCTCTGGCCAAGGAGCTGGCCGAGGCCCAGCAATTGTTATCCTCGCGCCAAGCGGAAGGGGTAAGCGGGACCTTTCATAATCACTTGTTCTCGCCACCTTAACTCTT
This sequence comes from Platanthera guangdongensis, assembly GCA_039583875.1. Taxonomy (NCBI): domain Eukaryota; kingdom Viridiplantae; phylum Streptophyta; class Magnoliopsida; order Asparagales; family Orchidaceae; genus Platanthera; species Platanthera guangdongensis. The sequence continues at coordinate 21,473,014 of CM077160.1, read as the reverse complement.
CCTTTATGCTAACCTTCCGCCGTTCAGGATTCCGCCCAAGCCGCACTTCGCGAGGAGCTGTCCCAAGCCTGATACGACAACGTTCTCCTGCGAGAGCAGATCGCGCGTCTCGAGGCGAGTGCGGCCCCTCCGTTGGATGAGAGATTGAAGAGCCAGTATTACTCGGCTTATGATATCGACAAGCTTCTCCATGGGAACGCGCAAGCTACAGTAAAGTTAACGCTGGAGACGCTGCGAGACATCAACTGCTGGGACGGGAGGGGCAAAGACATCACTGCTCAACAGCTAGTTCCATGGCTTTTCGAGCCCATTCCAAAGCCCCCGGGCGCCCCTGATACCCCACCCTCGGATGTCCCGAAGTCCCCTGCGGCGGGTGGCGAGACCTCTGGGGGGAGCTCCGGCGAGAGCTCCAGCGGGAGCTCAAGCGGGAGCTCGGAGGGGTATAGCTTGTCTCCATGAGGGGCCCCCTTCTTCTTTTTATTTCCGCCTCTGCTTTTTCCTTCCGCCTTAATGTAAAACGAGAGACGTTACCAGTTTGTTCTTTTAATATATTTAATGCAAATGTTTATTGTAAATATCTCGCTCTGTTATTGTGAATGTGCCCGATTTAGTTGTTGTGGTCGGATTTTGTCTGCGCGTGCTTCCGCCGAGGCCCTTGGTCGTCTTAAGATAGCCTTCCCTAGTGATGGATCCGCGGGATCCTGCACGAATCTTTAGGCGGGAACCTGCTGCAAACTGCCAGACGGAAGCGCGGCTCACGAACCTTTGGGACGGAACCATGCTATTTAGCCCGCGTGAGTCCCTTTAGGCCCGTCGCCTAACGATCCCGCTCGTTTGTTCGAAAATATTAAGAGTATTCTTGGCGAAAGCGCCCTCACTGCGAGATCTCTTTGGTGGGAACTTCCCAGCCGAGATCTATCCCTGCCGAGACCTTTCCTATCTTTTTCATTTTGCCTTCCCAATGCGCCTCCCGCCTTGTCCAAACCAAGCCAACCAAACCAAACCTATCCCCCACAGGCGAGCCTTCGGACCTGCCAGCTAGATGAGAGCCTGCGCAGCGGGTCTACCTGGGGCCGAGCCGAGCTCGGGGTGCCGATGAAGATCTCAAACCAACCAAACCTATCCCCCACAAGCGAGCCTTCGGACCTGCCAGCTAGATGAGAGCCTGCGCAGCGGGTCTACCTGGGGCCGAGCCGAGCTCGGGGTGCCGATGAAGATTTCAAACCAACCAAACCTATCCCCCACAGGCGAGCCTTCGGACCTGCCAGCTAGATGAGAGCCTACGCAGCGGGTCTACCTGGGGCCGAGCCGAGCTCGGGGTGCCGATGAAGATCTCAAACCAATCAAACCTATCCCCCACAGGCGAGCCTTCGGACCTGCCAGCTAGATGAGAGCCTGCGCAGCGGGTCTACCTGGGGCCGAGCCGAGCTCGGGGTGTCGATGAAGATTTCAAACCAACCAAACCTATCCCCCACAGGAGAGCCTTCGGACCTGCCAGCTAGATGAGAGCATGCGCAGCGGGTCTACCTGGGGCCAAGCCGAGCTCGGGGTGCCGATGAAGATTTCAAACCAACCAAACCTATCCCCCACAGGCGAGCCTTCGGACCTGCCAGCTAGATGAGAGCCTGCGTAGCGGGTCTACCTGGGGCCGAGCCGAGCTCGGGGTGCCGATGAAGATCTCAAACCAACCAAGCCTATCCCCCATAGGCGAGCCTTCGGACCTGCCAGCTAGATGAGAGCCTGCGCATCGGGTCTACCTGAGGCTGAGCCGAGCTCGGGGTACCGATGAAGATCTCAAACCAAAACCTATCCCCCACAGGCGAGCCTTCGGACCTGCCAGCTAGATGAGAGCCTGCGCAGCGGGTCTACCTGGGGCCGAGCCGAGCTCGGGGTGCCGATGAAGATTTCAAACCGACCAAACCTATCCCCCACAGGCGAGCCTTTTGACCTGCCAGCTAGATGAGAGCCTGCGCAGCGGGTCTACCTGGGGCCGAGCCGAGCTCGGGGTGCCGATGAAGATCTCAAACCAACCAAACCTATCCCCCACAGGCGAGCCTTCGGACCTGCCAGCTAGATGAGAGCCTGCGCAGCGGGTCTACCTGGGGCCGAGCCGAGCTCAGGGTGCCGATGAAGATTTCAAACCAACCAAACCTATCCCCCACCGGCGAGCCTTCGGACCTGCCAGCTAGATGAGAGCCTGCGCAGCGGGTCTACCTGGGGCCGAGCCGAGCTCGGGGTGCCGATGAAGATTTCAAACCAACCAAACCTATCCCCCACAGGCGAGCCTTCGGACCTGCCAGCTAGATGAGAGCCTGCGCAGCGGGTCTACCTGGGGCCGAGCCGAGCTCGGGGTGCCGATGAAGATCTCAAACCAACCAAACCTATCCCCCACAGGCGAGCCTTCGGACCTGCCAGCTAGATGAGAGCCTGCGCAGCGGGTCTACCTGGGGCCGAGCCGAGCTCGGGGTGCCGATGAAGATCTCAAACCAAAACCTATCCCCCACAGGCGAGCCTTCGGACCTGCCAGCTAGATGAGAGCCTGCGCAGCGGGTCTACCTAGGGCCGAGCCGAGCTCGGGGTGCCGATGAAGATTTCAAACCAACCAAACCTATCCCCCACAGGCGAGCCTTCGGACCTGCCAGCTAGATGAGAGCCTGCGCAGCGGGTCTACCTGGGGCCGAGCCGAGCTCGGGGTGCCGATGAAGATCTCAAACCAACCAAACCTATCCCCCACAGGCGAGCCTTCGGACCTGCCAGCTAGATGAGAGCCTGCGCAGCGGGTCTACCTGGGGCCGAGCCGAGCTCGGGGTGCCGATGAAGATCTCAAACCAAAACCTATCCCCCACAGGCGAGCCTTCGGACCTGCCAGCTAGATGAGAGCCTGCGCAGCGGGTCTACCTGGGTCCGAGCCGAGCTCGGGGTGCCGATGAAGATCTCAAACCAACCAAACCTATCCCCCACAGGCGAGCCTCCGGACCTGCCAGCTAGATGAGAGCCTGCGCAGCGGGTCTACCTGTGGCCGAGCCGAGCTCGGGGTGCCGAAGAAGATCTCAAACCAACCAAACCTATCCCCCACAGGCGAGCCTTCAGACCTGCCAGCTAGATGAGAGCCTGCGCAGCGGGTCTACCTGGGGCCGAGCCGAGCTCGGGGTGCCGATGAAGATCTCAAACCAAAACCTATCTCCCACAGGCGAGCCTTCGGACCTGCCAGCTAGATGAGAGCCTGCGCAGCGGGTCTACCTGGAGCCGAGCCAAGCTCGGGGTGTCGATGAAGATTTCAAACCAACCAAACCTATCCCCCACAGGCGAGCCTTCGGACCTGCCAGCTAGATGAGAGCCTGCGCAGCGGGTCTACCTGGGGCCGAGCTGAGCTCGGGGTGCCGATGAAGATCTCAAACCAACCAAACCTATCCCCCACAGGCGAGCCTTCGGACCTGCCAGCTAGATGAGAGCCTGCGCAGCGGGTCTACCTGGGGCCGAGCCGAGCTCGGGGTGCCGATGAAGATCTCAAACCAAAACCTATCCCCCACAGGCGAGCCTTCGGACCTGCCAGCTAGATGAGAGCCTGCGCAGCGGGTCTACCTGGGGCCGAGCCGAGCTCGGGGTGCTGATGAAGATCTCAAACCAACCAAACCTATCCCCCACAGGCGAGCCTCCGGACCTGCCAGCTAGATGAGAGCCTGCGCAGCGGGTCTACCTGTGGCCGAGCCGAGCTCGGGGTGCCGAAGAAGATCTCAAACCAAAACCTATCCCCCACGGGCGAGCCTTCGGACCTGCCAGCTAGATGAGAGCCTGCGCAGCGGGTCTACCTGGGGCCGAGCCGAGCTCGGGGTGCCGATGAAGATTTCAAACCAACCAAACCTATCCCCCACATGCGAGCCTTCGAACCTGGCAGCTAGATGAGAGCCTGCGCAGCGGGTCTACCTGGGGCCGAGCCGAGCTCGGGGTGCCGATGAAGATCTCAAACCAAAACCTATCCCCCACAGGCGAGCTTTCGGACCTGCCAGCTAGATGAGAGCCTGCGCAGCGGGTCTACCTGGGGCCGAGCCGAGCTTGGGGTGCCGATGAAGATCTCAAACCAACCAAACCTATCCCCCACAGGCAAGCCTTCGGACCTGCCAGCTAGATGAGAGCCTGTGCAGCGGGTCTACCAGGGGCCGAGCTGAGCTCGGGGTATCACCAAACACACGACGACGTTATGTTATAAAAAATTTGACAATGGTCAAGAGAAAATCAATCGATATATAAGTTTATTTTTGAGATACATGGTTACATCCTTCCCCCTTCACGGGTAGAAGCATTTCAGGTCGTCACCGCTCCAGGTGTGGCTTAGGGCCCTCCCTTCCACATCCTGGAGGTAGTATCCTCCCGATCTGAGGACTTCCTTCACTATGTATGGACCTTCCCAGTTCGGGTGGAGCTTGCCCACGGGAGCCGACCTTCCTGCTGCGTCGACCTTTTTCAACACAAGATCCCCCTTAGCAAACTGTTTGACCCTGACATGCTTATCAAAATGCTTGGCCATCCGTCGCTTGATCTCTTATTGCCTGATAGCCGACACGTCTCGCAGTTCCTCCACCATATCTAACGAGAGGTGCTGCCCCTCCTCATTCTCCACCCTCCAAGCCTCGTCTCCTTCGCCCGCGGAGGTGACTCGCGGGGACCGGACCTCGAATTCCACTGGTAGGACGGCCTCACACCCATGAGAGAGCTTGAAGGGGGTTTCACCGGTGGCCGTGTTCGGAGTCGTTCGTAGGGCCCACAGGACCGAGGGGAGCTGTTCCACCCAATTCCCCTTTAGGTTCTCCACTTTTTTATTTAGTAGGTTCACAATGATTTTGTTTGCTGCCTCCACCTGACCATTACTCTGGGGGTTGTGGACGGAGGCAAACTGGAGGTCTATCCCTAGTTGAGTGCAGAAGCTGATGAACTCCTCGCTGGCAAACTGGGGGCCGTTATCGGTCACTATTGCTTGGGGCAACCCATGTCTACAAATTATTTCCCCCCAGACAAAATTCCTTATGACTTGCGAGGTGACCTTGGCTAAGGCTTTAACCTCTAGCCACTTCGAGAAATAATCGACCATGACCAAGAGGAACCTCCTCTGCCCACTAGCCGGAGGAAAGGGCCCAACTAAGTCCATTCCCCAGATAGCGAATGGCCACGGTGCCGTGATACTCCGGAGCCTCTGAGCTGCCAAGAGCTGAAGGGTGGGCGTAGAGCTGACATTTTTGACACCTTCTTGCAAACTCCATGGCATCCTTCCTTAGGGTGGGCCAGAAGTACCCCTGCCTGACCACCCTTGCCTCCAACGTCCTTCCTCCCGAGTGACTGTCGCACTCTCCTGAGTGCACCTCCCTCAATATCTTCGGGATCTCTTCTTCGGTCGCACATCTAGCCAGGAGCCCTAACAACTTCTTACGATGTAGGCCCCCCTCCATCATTAAGTAGTGAGCTGCTTTGCGCTTGAAGCTTCTCCCAACCTTGGTCCCTTCGGGAAGTTCACCGGTGGTTAGGAAGGTCACAAATGGATCCACCCACAAGGGTTACTGGTCCACCACCATCAACTCTCATATCCCCCACAGGCGAGCCTTCGGACCTGCCAGCTAGATGAGAGCCTGCGCAGCGGGTCTACCTGGGGCCGAGCCGAGCTCGGGGTGCCGATGAAGATCTCAAACCAACCAAACCTATCCCCCACAGGCGAGCCTTCGGACCTGTCAGCTAGATGAGAGCCTGCGCAGCGGGTCTACCTGGGGCCGAGCCGAGCTCGGGGTGCCGATGAAGATCTCAAACCAAAACCTATCCCCCACAGGCGAGCCTTCGGACCTGCCAGCTAGATGAGAGCCTGTGCAGCGGGTCTACCTGGGGCCGAGCCGAGCTCGGGGTGCCGATGAAGATTTCAAACCAACCAAACCTATCCCCCACAGGCGAGCCTTCGGACCTGCCAGCTAGATGAGAGCCTGCGCAGTGGGTCTACCTGGAGCCGAGCCGAGCTCGGGGTGCCGATGAAGATCTCAAACCAACCAAACCTATCCCCCACAGGCGAGCCTTCGGACCTGCCAGCTAGATGAGAGCCTGCGCAGCGGGTCTACCTGGGGCCGAGCCGAGCTCGGGGTGCCGATGAAGATCTCAAACCAAAACCTATCCCCCACAGGCGAGCCTTCGGACCTGTCAGCTAGATGAGAGCCTGCGTAGAGGGTCTACCTGGGGCCGAGCCGAGCTCGGGGTGCCGATGAAGATCTCAAACCAACCAAACATATCCCCCACAGGCGAGCCTTCGGACCTGCCAGCTAGAAGAGAGCCTGCGCAGCGGGTCTACCTGGTGCCGAACCGAGCTCGGGGTGCCGATGAAGATCTCAAACCAAAACCTATCCTCCACAGGCAAGCCTTCGGACCTGCCAGCTAGATGAGAGCCTGCGCAGCGGGTCTACCTGGGGCCGAGCCGAGCTCGGGGTGCCGATGAAGATCTCAAACCAACCAAACCTATCCCCCACAGGCGAGCCTTCGGACCTGCCAGCTAGATGAGAGCCTGCGCAGCGGGTCTACCTGGGGCCGAGCCGAGCTCGGGGTGCCGATGAAGATCTCAAACCAAAACCTATCCCCCACAGGCGAGCCTTCGGACCTGCCAGCTAGATGAGAGCCTGCGCAGCGGGTTTACCTGGGGCCGAGCCGAGCTCGGGGTGCCGATGAAGATCTCAAACCAACCAAACCTATCCCCCACAGGCGAGCCTTCGGACCTGCCAGCTAGATGAGAGCATGTGAAGCCGGTCTACCTGGGGCTGAGCCGAGCTCGGGGTATCACCAAACACACGACTACGTTATGTTATAAAAAATTTGACAATGGTCAAGAGGAAATCAATCGATATATAAGTTTATTTTTGAGATACATGGTTACATCCTTCCCCCTTCACGGGTAGAAGCGTTTCAAGTCGTCACCGCTCCAGGTGTGGCTTAGGGCCCTCCCTTCCACATCCTGGAGGTAGTATCCTCCCGATCCGAGGACTTCCTTCACTATGTATGGACCTTCCCAGTTCGGGTGGAGCTTGCCCACGGGAGCCGACCTTCCTGCTGCGTCGACCTTTTTCAGCACCAGATCCCCCTTAGCAAACTGTTTGACCCTGACAAGCTTATCAAAATGCTTGGCCATCCGTCGCTTGATCTCTTCTTGCCTGATAGCCGCCACGTCTCGCAGTTCCTCCACCATATCTAATGAGAGGCGCTGCCCCTCCTCATTCTCCACCCTCCAAGCCTCGTCTCCTTCACCCGCGGCGGTGACTCGCGGGGACCGGACCTCGAATTCCACTGGTAGGACGGCCTCACACCCATGAGAGAGCTTGAAGGGGGTTTCACCGGTGGCCGTGTTCTGAGTCGTTCGTAGGGCCCACAGGACTGAGGGGAGCTGTTCCACCCAATTCCCCTTTAGGTTCTCCACTTTTTTCTTTAGTAGGTTCACAATGATTTTGTTTGCTGCCTCCACCTGACCATTACTCCGGGGGTGGTGTACGGAGGCAAACCGGAGGTCTATCCCTAGTTGAGCGCAGAAGCTGATGAACTCCTCGCTGGCAAACTGGGGGCCGTTATCGGTCACTATTGCTTGGGGCAACCCATGTCTACAAATGATTTCCCCCCAAACGAAATTCCTTATGACTTGCGAGGTGACCTTGGCTAAGGCTTTAACCTCTAGCCACTTCGAGAAATAATCGACCATGACCAAGAGGAACCTCCTCTGCCCACTAGCCGGAGGAAAGGGCCCAACTAAGTCCATTCCCCAGATAGCGAATGGCCACGGTGTCGTGATACTCCGGAGTCTCTGAGCTGCCAAGAGCTGAAGGGGGGCGTAGAGCTGACATTTTTGACACCTTCTTGCAAACTCCATGGCATCCTTCCTTAGGGTGGGCCAGAAGTACCCCTGCCTGACCACCCTTGCCTCCAACGTCCTTCCTCCCGAGTGACTGCCGCACTCTCCCGAGTGCACCTCCCTCAATATCTTCGGGATCTCTTCTTCGGTCACACATCTAGCCAGGAGCCCTGACAACATCTTACGATGCAGGCCCCCCTCCATCATTAAGTAGTGAGCTGCTTTGCGCTTGAAGCTTCTCCCAACCTTGGTCCCTTCGGGAAGTTCACCGGTGGTTAGGAAGGTCACAAATGTATCCACCCACGAGGGTTGCCGGTCCACCACCATCAACTCTCCTTCCTCGATAGCCGGTCGGAATAGCTCCGTCAAGGTTCCTCCCCCTCGAGGTCCGAACTTGGCTAATCGATCGGCGGCTACGCTTTCTTCCCTTGGAACATGTTGAATCGAGAATGACCGGAATCCTCCGATGATCGCCCTTACCTTGGAGAGATATCTGATGAGGGTTGACTCCCGAGCTTCAAATTCTCCCCGGATCTGCGATGCTACTACCTTTGAATCAGTGAAAACTTCCACGTCCTGAATCTCCAGCTCCTTTGCCAGGCGGAGGCCGGCGATCACGGCCTCATACTCCGCTTGATTGTCGGTCACGGGGAAATGTAGAATGACTGCTTGCTCTATGGTTACCCCCTGGGGACTTGTCAACACCACCCCTGCCCCTAGGGAGTGCCTTCCTAAGGCCCCATCGACCATCAACTTCCATGCTACTCGAGGTTGCTGCTCTTCCCCCTCGACTTCAACGATGTAGTCTGCTAGGAAGTCAGCCACTGCCTGTGCCTTGATGGAGAGCCTTGGGACAAAGGAGATGTCGAACTCGCTTAGCTCAATGGACCATTTAGCCAGTCTCCCCGAGTTCTCCACTCCTTCGAAGATCTTGCGAAGAGGGTGGTCAGTCACCACCCTGATTGAATATGCTTGAAAGTACGGCCGGAGTTTCCTTGCTGAGATGACCAAGGCGTAAGCGAGCTTTTCCAGGATGGGGTAGCGAAGCTCTGCTTTCCTCAATATCCGGCTGATGTAGTAGATGAGCAGCTGCTTCTTTCCTTCTTCCCTCACTAGGACGGAGCTCACCGCCTCCGCTCTTACTCTGAGGTACAAGGTCAGGTCCTCTCCTTCATTTGGGCTCTGAAGGAGAGGAGCCTGAGAGAGTTGTCTTTTCAGTCCTTGGAAGGCCTCTTCGCACTCGGCTGTCCATTCGAACCTTTGATTCCCCCGCAGCACCTTAAAGAATGAAGAACACTTGTCTCCCGCCCTGGAGAGGAACCTGCTTAGCCCAGCCAGCTTGCCTGTCAAGCGCTGGACCTCCTTGGCGTCACGAGGTGACTCAAAATCCAGGATGGCCTTGACCTTGTCCGGGTTGGGCTCCACCCCTTCCAGAGTCAGGAGATGCCCGAGGAACTTCCCGCGGCTGGCCCAGAAGACACGCTTCAAGGGATTCAGCCTCATTTTGAACCTTCTCAGGGTGGCGAATGTTTCCTCCAGATCTTGCAGGTGCGAAACCATGCACTTGCTTTTGATCATTAGGTCGTCGACGTAGACCTCCAAGTTTCTCCCCCTCTGATCCCGGAAGACTCGATCCATCATGCGTTGATAGGTAGCCCCTGCGTTCTTTAACCCAAAGGGCATCATCTTGTAACTGAAGCATCCCTCCTTCGTGATAAAGGAAACATTCTTGGTGTCGGGAGGGTGCATCCGGATCTGGTGATAACCTGAAAAAGCATCTAAAAAGCTCATGACAGAAAAACTGACGGCTGAATCAACCAGCGCGTCGATCCGAGGCAGGGGGTAGCAATCCTTAGGGCATGATTTATTCAACAAAGAAAAGTCAATACACATTCTCCATTTTCTACCTCCCTTCTTTACCATTACCACATTGGAGATCCAGCCTGGATACTGGATCTCTGAGATGAAGCCCGCCTCCAGGAGCTTCTTGCCTCCTCGCGAACGGGCTCCTCTAGCTTGGTGGCGATGGCTCTCATCTTTTGACGGATGGGGTGAGTGCGGGGGTCCAGGTTCAGGCGGTGGTAGGCTACGTCGGTGTCGATGCCCGGCATGTCCGCCGCGCTCCAAGCGAAGATGTCGACGTTGCTTTGAATGCAAGCCCGCACCTGCTCCCGGGCCTCGAGACTCAAGCCCCCGCTGACCTGCACCCTTTGTACTTTCCCTGCGCTGGTGAAGACCTCCATCTCCACCACTTCTTCGGCCGGCTCCAGCCGCGACTGCTCCCAACCGGTCCTTGCCTCTTCCTCCAGCTCCAGCTCTCCTCTTTCTCCCTCCTCCTCAATTTCCATCGCTTCTACCCGCCCCTCCTGCTGCTGCTCGACTCCTACGCCCCTCGGGGCTTCTCCCTCGACTTCTTCTGCCGCTTGCCCTTCTACTTCTAACGCCCCTTCCGGGCTCTCCCGCTCCCCGTCCCCCCGAACCACCTGCACATCTCCTTGCAGCTTCTCAGTCTCCTCTTCTCTGACTTCCTCCCCAGCTATCCCTCTTGCCTCCTCTAGGACCATCTCCTCTTCCTCAACAACCTCCTCTAGGGCCGCCATCTCTATCTCCAACTCTTCTGCCTCCGCCATCCACGAAATGGTGTTGACTGTTGTAACGTAACATTGCCTTGCCACCTTCGGGTCCCCTCTTACCCTGACCTGCACCCCCCCCCCCCCCCCCCCCCCATTGTTGAACTTGAGGCACTGATGGAACGAGGAGGGGATGCAGCTAAAGGCGCTGATGAGGGGGCGCCCAAATATGGCATTATAGCTGCTCGGGGCGTCCACGATCACGAACCTACAGTTCCGTGACACGCCCCCCAACCTTATGTGTAACCCTACTCCTCCTTCTACCTCTTTCCTCTCTCCGGAGAACCCGAACAGAGGTCCATCCGACGCCAAGACCCTCTTCCCTTCAACCCTCATCTAATCAAAGGCCCTCTTGAAGATGACATTTACCGAGCTCCCGTTATCCACCAGTATCCTCGAGACCGTATAATTTTCCACCGCCGTCTGGATCACCAGAGCGTCACAGAAAGGATCCTCATAGTCTGGCATGTCCGCCGATGAGAAAGTAATCTTTTCTTCTGGCGGGGGAACCTGAGAGGTGGAGGCCACCCCCCTTCGGTACATGGTTTGCAGGCTCCCCTTGCGGGTTGCCTCAATCCCCACTCCTCCGTGAATCACCACGATTCCCCCCCCCCCCCGGGTCCCTACATCCACATGATCTTCACACCTATCTTCCGCCTCGCCTTGCTGCACCTCCACTATCCTCACCGGTGGATCTTGCCTCCCTACTCCTCTCGCTTCTCTTAACTCTAAGAATTCCGGACAGGTGGCCGTCGCGTGACCTTCCTCCTGGTGGAAGTCACAAAAGAGCAACGCCTCCCTGCCCCTTCTGTTGTCTCCCCTTCCTCTTCTACCTCCTCCTCGAGCTCCTCTGGCTGCTCCTCTCCCCCTTCCTACTTACATGGCCTCCTGCGGTGGTGGGGGGCGACCCCTCGGCTCCTGCCTCCATGCCGGTCGATCGAACCTCCGGGGCTCCCGCAGGTTATCTCTCCCCTGATAGCCTTCTCCTGGGCCCTGGGGGCGACCCTCCTGGGGCCTCCAACCTAGCCGGTTGTTCGACTCCCGGGCCCCCCAACCCTGCTGCTGCCCAAACCTTCGGGGCTCCTCCCTTCTCCTTTCTTCCCTTTGCTCCCTTTGTTCCCTCGGCTCCTTCTGTCTTCCCGCTGCTGGTTCCTTCCCGTCATCCTCTACTAGCTTGGCCAACTTCCTGGCGAATGCCGGGTTCGCTCTCTCGAAGTCAATCTCCTTTGCCGCCCTCTCCATGAGCTCCTCAAAGGAGAAGGGTGGCACCCTTTTCAACTCCATGCTAAAAAATCCCGGTCTCAGCCCCAGGGTGAAGGCCAGCATCAGCGCGTACCCTGGAACCTCCTGGACCAAGAGGATCTCCTCCTGAAACTGGTCGACATAGTGACCCAGCGTCTCCTCCGGCTTCTGCCTCACCGCAAACAGACACTCCGCTTCCTTCTTCCGCTTCTTTGAGGTTGAGAAACTCAACAGGAAACTTCTTCGCAGATCTTCAAAACAGTAGATTGACCTTGCTGGCAACTAGTGGAACCAGTCCCGAGCCTTCTCTTTCAACATGATGGCAAACAGCCGGCACTTGAAGGCGTCCGTCATCTGCCTTATCGACACAACGTCCTCAAACCACTGTACGTGCTGTACCGGGTCATCCTTCCCCGAGTAGTAGGACATGTCGGGCTCCCGGAACCCCTCCGGTACCGGAGCCGAGATGATGAGCTCGCTAAAGAGGCTCTCGCCTCCTACCTGGCGAGAGGGCACGTCCCGCGGCCTCGGCTGACTGGCCCGATCCGCGAGACCGTGCCCCGGGAAGAGCTCCCGCATCGCTGCTTCCTTCTCGCCCAGATCCGTCAGTGCCTCCTTGCCCGGGCGCTGGCTCTGGCCTGGGAAGAGTTCCCGCGCCGCCACATCTCTTTCGCCAGCCTCGCCTGGGACCTCCTTTCCCGGGCGCTACCCTGGGGCGTTCTCGCCCAAGAGCGGGACCTCTTCTATTGGGACCTGAGGGGTGGCCCACTCGCCTCTCGCCGAGAAGGCTAAACTGATTGTTTGCAAGACCTCTCGCCTGAACTCATCGAGCATCCTCTTCGTTGCTTCCTCTCCCCGGGTGGGGGATCCTCCAGAACCTGACCCTTCACCTTCACCTCCAGCCATGGGACAAAACTCGAGGCTTTCTTGAATCGGCTGCCTTCCACGCTCACCGCACCAGAACTGTTGAAGCCAAATATGACCTCAACTGAAGTTCGAAGAAAACGGGGTGCAGCCAAAACCTACTTCTCTCAAGTCTCAACCCTTAACTGGATTTAAAGGACCTAAGACTGACCCAATAGCCTCAGCAGGGAGGTCCCACCTCACACCCGGAAGATCTCTGAGAGCTTCCCCTCCAAAGCCAAAGCTGGGCTAGGAGCTCCTCAGAAAGCACTGAAATTTGGGAGACAATGATAGCTTGCCTTCTAAGGAGCCCTTATGGGTCTATTTATAGTATTTTGTTGTCCTGAAATTACTGAAAAGCCCCTAGTTGGTCTGCCAATAGCCGAATCCCGCTGTTTTTCTGAGGGTACTGGAGTAATTTCTCCTGAGGGCAATTTTGTCATCCCACCCAGGGCCCTGGTCCCCACTCGGCGAGAGGCCCGAGCAGAGAACCTTCTTCCGGAGCCTGGCGGAAGAAGCGGTCTCACCTACCTATAGGCGAGAGTTTCTTTAAGACGATCTGGGGTTGGCGCAAGCGCTTGCGCGTTAATCTACGTTCGATGATTTGGCCGCGCTCGCCGATCCGGGCTCGACGAACACGGGGCGCCTTGCGGCGAGAGCTCATATGTGGCGGGAGCTTATCGCTTAGCGCAAGCGCTCCCACCTACCTGGGCAGGAACCTTTCCGACTAGCCTGTCTGACCGTTTGTGTCTCCTGGTCTGGCTCAGCGAATATGGGGTTGTACACTTTGGTTGCACAAGTTAATCTTTGAACCAAAGATCATGTATTAGATCTACATATTACTTAGTTCACATTTTAAAGTATAACTACAGCCATGGCACAGAACAAAGATTATGCAAGCACCAGACCTCCAGTTTGCAACTTGCAAAAGTTTGGAATCTGGAAGGCAAGAATCAAGTTGTATATGAATTTTATTAATGAAGATATTTTTGCTTCTACCTTAACAGGAGTACCTCCAGCACCTGCAGCTTCTCCAAGCACCTCTACAAACATGACTGCAGTACCTCCTCCAGATAATAATGATGCTTACAGGAAAGCCAAGATGGTTGATGCAAAAGCCATGAACATCTTGGCACATACAATGTCTGATGACATATTTCAGAAGGTGGCTGAGTGCACCTCAGCCAAGGCCATTTGGGACTCCCTCAACCAAATGGTAGCTGGCTCAGCTGATGAAAGGAAAGTCAGGAGATCAAATCTCTTATCCCTGTATGAGAATTTTAAGAAGGATGAGGCTAAATCAGTTGTTGAAATGTACAATAGGTTGAGCTCAATCATCAATGAGCTTAAAACCTTGGATAAAGATATCACTCTTACAGAGGTGAATGACAAAATCTTGATGTGCTTCCCTAGCTCTTGGGACTAAAGAATCTGGCCTATCAAAGAAGTCAGAAGCCTAAAAGAGATATCAACTGAATCTCTGCTAGGCAAACTAAAATCTTATGAGCAGTTGATTAAATCAAGAGAAGCAGCTGAATAGAAATCAACAACTCTAGTGAGAAAAGATCACAGTATAGATTTCCAGGCATCAGAGGAAAGTGAGACCTCAACATCCAATGAAGAACTAATGAGCCTCTTTGCAAAAAGATTTTATAAGATGGCTAGAAAGGACTTCAGAAGAAAATCATCCAGGCAGGATGATAAGCCCAAATATGACAAGACACCAACCAAGGAGGTTGTGTGCTTTGGATGTAGAAAGCCTGGACATTACATCTCTGAATGTCCAGAAAGCCAGAAGAAGGAGAAAAGTAGAGAAAAAGACTCCATGAGAAAACACAGCAGCAGACCCTCCTCCAACAATTACAAAAAGAGAGACAAAGGCTTTGTTGCTGAAACATGGAGTGATACTGAAGAAGAATCATCCTCCTCCAGCTCAAGTGAAGAAGAGGAAGAAGCAAGATCCAAGGAGGTTTGTCTTATGGCAATTGATGCCTCCAAGAGCAGTTCAGGATCAGAAAGTGAATCTGAAGATGAGGCAGCCTCAGAGTCAGAGGCAGATCAGGTTCTTTCAAGTTTTGACTACAATTCTGATTCATTTAAAATTGAATTCAAGACTATGTGTTTAGATTTAATTAGTTCAGAGAAAGAAATAAAAACCCTTAGAGAAAAAGTAGGAAATCTTGAATCTGTTAACTCAAAAAATCTTAAACTAAAAGATCAACTAACTTTAGCAAATGAGCAGATAATTAAATTAAAATCTGATTTATGTGAGGCTAAACAACTTGAGCAATCTCTCAATGGAAGAAGTCTCAAGCTGATAGACATAACAAGCACAGTAAATGCCAGATTAAATGGCAAGCTGGGCTTGGGTGCATCATCAAGTTTGCCCCCCATAATTAAGAAAAATATCCTTGCAATACCCATTAAATTTGTTTCTGCCAAGGGAAAAGAGAAGATAATGAACAAACTAATGTCTGAGAACAATCCAAAACCCGTAGACAAGTGCAATAAAAATCAGAAAACAGCTAATAAAAACAAGGTTCAGCAGCATTCGTCGAACTCAGATCGACGAAATGTGGCCCGTTCGTCAAACCTAGATCGACGAACGCTGAACGCAAACTTCAGAAATAACAATTCGTCTAACTGTGATCGACAAACTTTGTATGGTTCGTAGAGCAGAGGTCAACGAACATGGGGCGCAGAAAATGACTATTGTCATTCTCTGAGCAGAGATCGACGATCTCAGCCCTATTCGTCTAACTCTGGTCGACGAACTTACAGAAACTCGTCGAACCCAGAAGGACCAAACATAAATCATTTCTCTTACAGAAATTCTAAGCCAGCTAATAAGCCATTCACTCCAGTAGCTGATTGGGTTATTCCACCTAGGAGATATCACCTCTTAGGTTATAAATCTCAACCTACTCTGTTAGTAATATCCAGCTTTTCATTTCAACCAAATAAAGGACCCAAGGTGACCTGGGTCAAAAACAATTAATTTTTGTTTCTCATTACAGGTGAAGAGCTGTCCAAGGGTGAGTCAGACCTGGTACTTGGACAGTGGTTGCTCAAAGCATATGACAGGCAGCAAGGACAATCTATCTAATTATAAGTCCAAGCTAGGAACAAAGATGATCTTTGGTGATTCAAATAGTGTCCAGTCTGAAGGATATGGAGCAGTAAAGATTGGAACAGTTACTTTCAAGAGAGTAACATATATAAGAGGACTCAAACATAACCTAATATCCATAAGCCAATTATGTGATGAAGATTATCAGGTACACTTTACCTCTTCCTCCTGTTCTATTATTAATAATGAAAACAAAACTGTTTTAATTGGAACTAGACAAGGTAACATATATCTAGTAGATTTTATTTCTGCCAAAACTGATGTTTGTTTACTCAATATCACTAGTAACCAAAATGAGTTGTGGCATAAAAGATTAGGTCATGTAAACCTTAAAAATATAGCTAGGTTATCTAAAGACAACCTTGTTAGAGGTCCACCTTCTGCTCCCTACAAGAAGGAAGGTCTCTGCAGGGCTTGTCAACTAGGCAAGCAAACTAAAACTAGTTTCAAATCAATTAATAAGAGTGACTCACCTAGGATCTTGTACCTGCTACACTTGGATCTTTTTGGACCCATTGCAGTACAAAGCCTAGGAGGGAAATCTTACACCTTGGTATTGTGGATGACTTCTCTAGGTTCAGTTGGGTATTCTTTCTGAGAACAAAGTCAAATGCATTCAAGGTTCTTACAGATTTTCTCAGGACCATACAGATTGAGTTCTCTACTCATGTTGCATTGATCAGAAGTGATCATGGCACATATTTTGAGTCTCTTCTTATGCATGAGTTCTGTGAGAAGGAAGGTATCAGACATTGCTTCTCAGCTCCTAGAACTTCCCAACAAAATGTGGTAGCTGAAAGGAAAAATAGAACACTCATTGAAGCTGCAGGTACATTACTTGCTGATGCATACATGCCACTAACCTTTTGGGCAGAGGCTGTAAGCATAGCAAACTATGTCCTGAATAGGAGCTTAATTCACAAACTAAATAATAGGACTCCCTATAAATTGCTCAAAGGGAAGAAACCTAAAATTAACTATTTTAAAGTATTTGGTTGTACATGTTATATACACAACAACAACAACAAGAAATACATTAGAAAATTTGAAGCTAAGGCTGAAGTGGGAGTTTTTCTAGGATACTCCCAAGTAAGCAAGGCTTATAGGGTATTCAATAAATCAACATTAAAAGTTGAAGAGTCTATTCATGTGTCATTTGATGAGACTAACATGTACTGCAAGGAGAAAGAAGTTTCTACCATTAGCAACTTGCAGGTACCCCACTTGTGTGAGACTTTGGATGGATTAAACCTCACCCAAGAGGTTCTCACTCATCCCTCTCCACAAGTCATTGAAGACAGTGAAGAATATGAAGCTGAAGAACATGAGACTCAACCAACAGCAGCAAATATAATTCCACAAGAGGAATTTATTCAAAATGCTGCTGCACAACCAACTCCACCCACTGATTTTTTCACACTTAGGGATCACCCCAGATCTCAAGTAATTGGAGACATATCAGCAGGTGTACAGACAAGGCATCAACTCAACCAAAACTTGATGCATGCATGTTTTCTCTCTCAGGTTGAACCTCCAACCATTCATGATGCTGAGCAAGATCCCCACTGGATCCTTGCAATGCAAGAGGAATTAAACCAATTTGAGAGATGTAGAGTTTGGGATTTGGTTCCAAGACCCCAAAACTACCCAGTTATTGGAACCAAATGAGTTTTTAGGAATAAGCTTTATGCCCAAGGAGTTATTGTGAGGAACAAGGCTAGTCTTGTTGCTCAAGGATATATGCAAGAGGAAGGCATTGACTATGATCAGACCTTTGCACCAGTTGCAAGGTTGGAAGCTATAAGGATCTTCCTTGCCTATGCTGCATTCAAAAGGTTCAAAGTCTTTCAAATGGATGTGAAAAGTGCCTTCTTAAATGGAGTGCTACAAGAAGAGGTCTATGTAGAACAACCTCCAGGTTTTGTTTCTCCAACTCATCCCTCTTATGTTTTTAGATTAAATAAGGCTCTTTATGGTCTAAAGCAAGCTCCAAGAGCTTGGTATGAGATCTTGGCAAGTTTCTTATTAGAGCATAAATTTATAAGAGGAACTGTAGATAAAACCCTTTTCACTAGACATCATAAGGACCAAATTTTTTTAGTACAAATCTATGTAGATGACATCATATTTGGCTCTACAGATTCAAAATTGTGCAAGAGGTTTTCTGACCTCATGCATTCTAAATTTGAAATGAGTAGCGTGGGAGAGCTTTCATATTTCCTTGGTATCCAAGTGAAATAACTCCCTGATGGCATCTTCATCTCTCAAGCAAAATATGCTAGAGAACTTCTAAAGAAGTTTGGGATGGCTGATGCCTCAGCTAAGAAAACTCCTATGGCATCCAATGTTGTCATGGACTCTGATATACCAGGAAAACCTGTAGATCAGAAACTTTATATTGGCATTGTTGGGTCCCTATTATACCTCACAGCAAGTAGGCCAGATATTATGTTTGCTACATGCCTTTGTGCTAGGTTCCAAGTGAACCCTAAAGAATCTCATCTTTTTTTCTTAAAAAGGATTTTAAGGTATATAAAGAGTTGTCCTGATCTAGACCTTTGGTATCCTGCTGAATCAAAATTTAAGTTAACTGGATACTCTGATGCTGATTTTGTTGGATGCAGGGTAGATAGAAAAAGTACTTCAGGAACTTGCCAGTTCCTGGGTATGAGATTAGTATCATGGTTTTGTAAAAAGCAAACATCTGTGTCAACTTTAA
Source organism: Platanthera guangdongensis (assembly GCA_039583875.1). Classification (NCBI taxonomy): domain Eukaryota; kingdom Viridiplantae; phylum Streptophyta; class Magnoliopsida; order Asparagales; family Orchidaceae; genus Platanthera; species Platanthera guangdongensis. The sequence goes on along the minus strand of CM077160.1, from coordinate 21,454,532 downwards.
CTGCTGAAGCAGAATATATTGCAGTAGGCAGCTGTTGTTCACAGATGCTCTAGATATAGAATCAGCTTCTAGATTATGGGTTCAACTTAAATAATTCAACCTTATTTTATGATAATACTAGTACTATAGCCATGGCACAAAATCCAGTTCACCATAGTAGGACTAAGCATATTGATATAAGACATCATTTCATTAAGGAGTGTGTAGACAAAAATAAGATTAAGCTTGTCTGCATCTACACTGATTTACAGAAAGCTGATATATTCACCAAACCTCTGGATGAGAAAAATCATGCTTTCTTTCTGAGTCAGCTGGGAATGATCAATGGAGAAGACTTAACTTAAGTTCTGTCTGAATTCGACGAATTTTCCAAAGTTCGTCGAACAGAGTTCGACGAACCAGGGAAAGTTTGAGAGATACTCGTCGAACGGAGTTCGACGAACTCTCTATGAGTGAAACAAGTTTCGTCAACCAGAGATCGACGAACCTTGCTTCAAAAGATATTCGTCGACCGGAGTTCGACGAATTATCTTCAAGTCTCCTGACTGAGATCGACGAATTATTTATTATTAAATCATTTCGTCGACCTCAGTTCAAAGAACTAATTTTACTTTCGTGGAACGGAGATTGTCGATTCATATTCTGGAAAACCTTATATCTAGGTTTTCTTCGACCTCCATCCCATGCTTTCTGTTCCCTTGCACTTGATTGTCGTTTTCTCTGTCTTTCTTGTAGGTGATTCCATGGCGATTCCAGCAGGAGCCCTAGCTGCTATGAAGTTTTACACTGGATTTGATGTCGACTTCGAATCATTCCAGCACTCAGACCCAATCTTTCTATATATTCTGGAACTTCTGGAAGAACAGAATCTGAAGAACTTGATGACCACTAGGATAAAGTTGGCCGGAATAGAAATCAGGGAATGGGTCTATACTTCAACCACTTCTGAAGACAATACCATGACAGGATCAATCGCCGGTAACACTGTCTCCTTAACCCCCGCGGTTTTAACTGAAATATTTGGTTTGACAACTAGAGAGGAGGAATTAGAGATTGACTCTGAGGAGTTTACTATGATGCTAAATCTGATGGGTTATGCTGGTGACAACCCTAATAAACTGTTGAAGAAACATCTGTCTGCGCCCTATAAATTCTTAGCAGACTTGGTTGGTAAAGTTCTACTCGGAAAACATACAGCACACGACTAAATCACCAGACAACAGTATCTGGTGATGTGTGCCATTGTCAACAAGAAGCAAATAGACTGGGCACAACTACTGTTTGACTTGATAAAGAAGAAGAATACCAAGAAGGAACTATGTTTTGGAAAGATCCTAGGGATCTTCCTCAAGGAAAAAGCTGTTGAATCCCTGGTCTCCCAGACCATATTCATCAATGCCAGTAAAAGGCTAACCTGTGCCTTATTTGGTAGGTGGGAAAGGACAATCACCAAGCCCACTAAGGCTTCTACCTCTTCCACCCCAGCTTCTGAAGGCACCAGGGCTGTTAAAGCCACTCCTACCCCTGCTGAGGAGATTTATCCCACTCCACCCTCTCTTCCAGCACCCCTTCCAGCAAAACAACTCACTTCCTCTCCCATTATTTCTTCAACACCCCAATCAAACCATCCTACTCATGTTCCTACTCCACCTCCATATCCACCACTGGACATCACTAACATTACATCTTCCCTTCTTCCAGAAAATCCACCACCAACACCTCATGAATCACCTCAACACACCTCCATTCCTACACCACCACAGTCTCCACTTCCCCCACATTTATCCTCCATCCCATCTTACATCCTACCCTCAGACACTGTAATGTCAGATGCCACCCTTCCATCCTCCTCATCATCCACTCCTCACATACATGCTGTTCCACCCTCCATTCCATCACTAGTTGCTCCCCCTTCCACACCAAATGGAACATCCTCTCCCACTTTCTCATTGGATCCCACTACCATATCCTCTATCCTCACCATCATCACCCCCCTTCTGAAATCCCTTATAGCAAAGGCCATTACACCTCTTGCTACCACCATTTAATCTTTATCTGCCCAAATCTCTGCTCTTACTGCTGCCCCCTCCTCAGTCTGGGGCATGGCCTCAGTTCTTACTGACACCAGGCAGGGGAAGATGCCTGATGATGAAGCAGTAGCAACAGCTTCAGACATTTCAGCTCCATCACCAGCAGATACTGCAGATACTCCAGTCCCCACAGAAGCATATACATATTGTACAGATAGAGATTTAGTTGATTTACTTGATTTTATTAATACTGATATGGACATTCATGAAACTGTTGGTGATTTTATCCTCAATCCCACAGTTAATTTACAAGAATTACTGAAAACGTTTGATACTGTATATATGCATCCTCCTCCAGCAATATTCACTAAGCCACAATTGGCTATTGTGCCTTATACTTCTCCTGTTAGTCCAGCAGTTGCTAAGCAACTCTGTGACTGTTTTGAAATTCCAGTTTCTGCTCCAACCACTACAGTTATTCCATCCTCTCCAGAAGCTATCTTAGCACCAATCTTTGTGATGGATGACTCACCTATGCCAGATCTAGATGAGCTGATCGTGGCTGATATTGAAGAAGAAAATAAGGCAGCAGCTGAAAGCTCTGTCTCAATTACTTCTGATGCTTGTACAGTCTCTTCTTCAACTACTGTTGAAACTCCAGTTTTTGAAACTTCTGCTCCTGCTACAAACAAGACTGTCATTGATGGTAAAGCTTTGAAAGCATTGGATTCTTTATATGATAACCCTTAGGGTTCTGGCAGTGAAGATGATGAAGATGATGATGAAGATGATTCAGATGAAGAAGCTGCCAAGAAGAAGAAGCAAATGTTGTCAAAGAAGAGAAATGCTCCTCCTCCTCCTATTCCTAAGCCTAATCCAATAGCTGACACTCCCTACTACATCTTGCATAACATCACTCCTTATAAAGGAATGCTAGCATGGATGTGGCTGTCTAAGAACCAGCAAAAGGAGAGGAAAAGAAGTAGGAAATATTCACCTCCACCAATTCATAGATACAGAAAAGATTCACCTCCTCCACCTCCTCCAGCAGCTAGTGCCACTGGCTCTAGCTCTCAGAGATCTGCCCCTATGCAAACTTATCAGAGACATTAAGGGAGATCTTCTGGAAGCAGTCAGCAAAGACATCATTCTTCAGGAAATCAACAACAGCAACATCAACAGCATCAACAACATCAGCAGCAACAACCAACTCTCTCTGCAGAATAGAAAACTGATAGTCCCAACAAGCCAGATTCACCTCCTATTCCTTTTAAGGATCCTGAGACAGCAAACACTGCTAGAATGGCTAGATTTCAGGAACTTGTTGGTCTGTCCTTGATTAATAGAGCAAAAGCTGAAGGCAAAGACATATCAGAATATACAACTATGTCAAAGTACAGGAAGGAAGAACTAAAAAGATTTGATAAAGCAAATAAACTGTTTAATGTTGATGATTACATGAAACTCCATCCTGAAGCAGTTGTCCCTAGAACTACATCATTGAAGATTATTGGGGCAGCTGATATGACAATTACGCAGGCACGGGCTATGGATCCAAAGAGAGAGATTATCTTTACCAAGCCAGGAGAAAAGCCTAAAGAGGACAAGACCATAGAGAAGAAGCAGAAGTAGTAATCCTTAATTTGTTTTAATTTCTTTGCCCTTCTTCCTGCACTTACTTTCAAACTATGTTGTTTGTTTAAACAAAGCCTATGTATATATATATATCTGCTGCATGTGTTTGTAATTCTCTGGCAGATATATCCTCTTCTTGCTTTGTTTACCTTTATGCTTATGTTTTGAGTCTATTACTGACCTCACCCAAATATGGGGAGATTGTTGGATTCCTAGTTGATTTGGGCTAGGTTCACTAACTTAGGATGTGACCCAACATGTATAGCCAGGGTCAAATTTGTGTCATAGAGTCTAGGCCAAGTCCTTAGAGTCAATATCAGATGGACCAGCTATCAACAAGACCATCAGAGACTCAAGACTTAGAAGATTTCAAGACCAAGTAAAATGAGTTCGACGTTCGTCGAACTCAGGTCGACGAAAGGCGTTCTCAGCTCGACGATCTTGAGATATATCTCTGAGCTGAGCTCGACGATCTTCATTCTTTGTTCGACAAAAATTGGGACACTTCAACAAACTAAAGTCATGGTAACTCCAGATTTTTCTAAGTCCAACTTCAGGCTTTGGTCGACGAACAAGATTCTGAGCTCGACGAACTTGGACCTCAAGTTCACAACTTCTCAGGTCGACGAAGTCAACTTCTCAGGTCAACGAACTCAGTACTCTAGTTGACAAATTCAATTATCAGCTCGACGAACTTCAGACAGAAAAGGCAAAGGTTCTGAAGTATACAAGTTCTTCTATCAGCTCGACGAACAGAAGATGTCTGGTCGACGAATACAGAATCTCAGTTCGACGAACTGGTAACTCAGCTCGACGAATTCTGTTATTCGTTCGACGATTCCAGACTTAGCCATTTCCGGCATTCAATCCTCACTCAAATGCAATAATTCCTGACAGATCAAATGCTCAAACAATCTCTGAATGTAGCCATTAGAGGAAGCATCAATTACAGTCTTTTGCAGGAATATTAATAGCTGATTTTGCACAAGACAGTTGGGGAAATACATTAATGTCGATTATTCTCAAGGCGTCAGCATTAATGACAGAGGATTCGAATTTTTGAATAGATACAGAAGACAAAAAAAGATCTACAATCAGAAAGATTGAGTAAGAAGCAATACAGTGCTAGAACATGAGAACAAGAAGGGAAACACTCAGTCAAAAAAATACAGATACAGACAGACTGACTGTAGATTTCACACAGCACCAGAAAAGCTTCACACAAAAACTCATACTGAAGCTTACAAGTGACAGGCAGTGATATTCATTCATTCAGAAGAAGAACAACTATACTATATCAAGAGTCTTCTTCTTCAACATTCACTCCAGGACTTCCAAGCACAACAAATATCAAATCAGTCAAGAAGATCCTGCATCACTGCTTGTCCAGAACTCTGATTGAAGACCTATTACCCTACAGTAAAGCTCCAGATCTTCCCTGAAACATTCTACATCTCAGGGGGAGCAGTTTGCTAACATCATTCCATATAAGTCTTCTCTCTGATTGCTGACAGAGAAGACAAAATCACTCTCTCACCCCCTCCTGTACAAAGGGTTGTCATCTCCCTTCAAAAGTGATTCCTGGTTGCAAGTCTCCTTACCAAAAGACTTGAGTTGGTTTTTGGAGACCTGATCAAAACCCATTGGTGTCAGGCACCTGATCAAAAACCTGAGTGGATTCCTACCATGGGTGGTAGAAGAGTGGATGTACCCAGCTGAGGGGGAACCACTATAAATTTCTTGTGTCATCTGGTTGCTTATCTTTTCTTTTTTGTTTCTTGCTGTGTGGCTGTGATTATGTAGATTTTTATCTGATTTACAATTTTCTATCAGTATACCTTTTCAGTTTACAGCAAAAGCTGTAACAGCACTTTTATTGTGGAACTAACAAATTTTAAATATACTCTATTCACCCCCCCCCCCTCTAGAGTATTGTAGACCTAACCCTCACTTTCCCCTTCCTGTTCATATTATCTAGAGAGCTCCAGCATCCAAAATTACTCCATACTCTCAAGAAGATCGAAGTGTGATAGATTGACGGCACATACACAGCATTCAAAGTAACCCTGGAAATGATTCGTCGGCATCTTAAGCGCGTCGTTTAGAGGGATTTTTAATTCTGAAGTTTTCATTTTGTTTTGTTCTTTGTTCTTATTGTAATCGAGAGAGAAAATCGCCACCTTGTGCGTGGCGTCTAAGTTCTTACGTGTCTTAGGAGAGAATCGCCGCCTTGTGAGTGGCGTCCAAGTCCTTGTGTGGCTTTGGGAGAAATAGCTGCCTTCTGTGCAGCGTCTAGATCGTGGTTAGATCTAGGGAAGGTTAATACCAAGATCTAGGGAGAGATAGGCTTTAAACTGCCGGTTCTTGGTAGAACAACTAGCAAAATAAAAAGTAAATTGTATTTTTCATAAGCCTTTTTCTCTATCTCTATGGAGATATATTGTATTCATATTTAACACTTTTGAAATAAATTGTTGTTGTTTCTGTTTTTGTAAATTTCTAAGTGTGTAATTCTGCTTATGATAAATTAGTCTTGATTTCCTTGTTTTTCATCAAGTAAACTCTGTTTAGATAAAGAAAATTAATTAATCCTTATTCCCCCCCCCCCCTCTAAGGGCGCCTCATGATCCAACATTTGGTGTCATAGTAGGTTACTCTCAAATCGGTTTTACCACCGGGAATAATGGCACAAAACACTCACGCAATTTTTGAGGGGCAAGGTATACGTAGACCTCCCTTATTCACGAGCACAAGCTATAACTATTGGAAAACTCGAATGTGATGCTTTCTAATAGCTCTAGATATCGAAGTATGGGGCATGATAGAAACATGCTACACTTCACATATAACTATAGTAGATAATGTCACAATGGAAAAACCCAAGGACAAATGAGATGAAGTTGATAAGCTTCACTGTAAGAATAACGCTAAGGCAATGAACGCCTTATTCTACGCGTTAGATTTGACTGAGTTTAATCATGTTTGTGCATGTTAAACTGCGTATGATATATGGAATCTCCTTGACGTTACTCATGAAGGTACATCGCAGGTGAAAGACTCAAAGTTTTTCCAATTAGAGTCAAAGTTTGAGAAGTTCAAGATGGAGGTTAATGAGGATATATACTCCATGTACACGAGGTTCGGCAAGATAGTGAACGACTCGAAGATTTTAGGAAAGTGTTTCTCAAATGGAGATTTTGTGAGAAAGATACTTAGATAGCTTCCCTCAAAGTTTAATCTAAAGGTGATTGCCATCTCGGAGTCACATGATCTAAAGACTCTCCAAATTAAGAATCTGATAGGAAATCTAAAAACCCACGAAGTGGAACTGAGGATTCAACAACAGGAGTATAGCCTGGAGCCAAGAAAGAAAGTATTGGCATTGAAGTGCAAGAAAGAAGTGGAAAGTGAGTCCGATGAGGATGAAGAAAGTCTGTTTGTGAAGAAGTTCAGGAAGTTCATGAGAAATCCTGAAATAAGAAATTCTTTCAGAAACTTTTTCAGGAAGCAAGAATCTGGGTATTTAAAAGGAAAAGCTCAAGTTGATGGAGAGGATGATGAAGAGATACCACCACCCGTTAGGAGAGTTGGCCACATAAAGAGCAAGTGTCCAAACTGTCTGAAAGAACTGAAGGAGAAGCGACCCAAGAAGAAGGATAAGAAGAAAGTTCTGAAGGCTGAAACCTGTGATGACGTCACATCTGAGGAATCAAGAAGATCTAGCTCAGACACTGAAGAGGAGGCCAACATGTGGCTGATGGAAAAGGACATCTCATCATTTGATGATGAAAATAATGTCCACAGCGACACTGAGGTAAATCCTCCTTCTTATGAAGAATTATATAACGAATTTTTACAGACATACAAGTATTTTGATAAAAGTTTAAATGAAATTAAATTACTTAAATTTGAAAATAAAAAATTAAACAATGAAGTAAAAATACTTTGGAATGAGAAAGTAACTTGTCAAGAGGATTGTCCATCTTAGCATAAATTACTAGAACTTGAGAAAGATCTCTTTATGTCTCGATCTCGGGTTGAATCTCTTACAAGAAAAAAAGAGTCCTTATAGAGATCTCTAAAGCTTCTCAATCTCAAGTAGAAGGAAGCAAAAAGACCTTCGCAAACCGATGCGGCACCATAGTTGCTGAAAACACCGCATTAAAAGGTTGAGTCTGTGATTTAGAAATGGCCACTAACAAGTTTGGAATGGGCCAAAAATCACTGAATATGATTTTTTCAAGTCAGTGTTATGGTTCGGCAAAATTTGGTATCGGATACGTTCCAGAACAATATCGCCCGGCGACAGTCACTATCGCCGGCGATAAGAAAATATCAAACAAGCGTCTTTCAAAAGGAAAAATAATAAATCTACTGCAAATGCTTCCTCCAGCAAGAATTCAAAAACTATTTTGAAAAACCCGTCAACTTCCTTCATCATGTGTGCCAAATGTAATAAGTTTGGTCACACGACTCACACTTGTAAGAAGATGGGACAATGTTCTATTAAACAAGCCTGGGTACATAAGGCTTCCACCTACACTATGGGAGGAACCACTTGGGTAATCAGATCTTTACTCTCATCCTCTTTCTAGGTGTGTTGAAACCGAAAATCGGTCCCTGTGGAGTTCATCTTTGGGGGAAGTGGTGATCACACACTTACTTCTCTCCTGCGAGCAAAACGACTAAAGAAATGGAACAAGAAACAGACCCAAGGGCTCGACGTGGAGGTCCCACCACACACTCGGAAGGTCCTAGAGCGCTTGCTCTCCTTAGCCAAATGTCGAGCTAAGGATACCTCAGAAAGCGCAAGATGATTGGGTACAAGTAGGCATGCCTTCTGAGGTACCACATGGGTCTTATTTATAGATTTCTGAAAACGTCCTGCAAATAGCCAATTTCGTTGTTCCAAACGGCTATGTATAGTCTAGGTTGGCCTGCCAACTGCGTAACTCCACTGTTCTGGAAGGTTATGGGCAGACTAGCGGGGGCAAAATGGTAAAAACATTGCAGAACTGGGTGAGTGGCCCTCTGAAGCCTCAACCAGCCTGGGGAGGCGAGTGCAGGATGGAGCTGGCACTCGCCACCTCTACCTGGACCTTGGAGAGTACAAGCCCGGCTATCCTTACTCGTCTGTCGCTTACCAAGCTCCCCTAGGGCGAGTGCGAGTCCTCCAGCTCTACTCATGCCCTGATCATTCCACCTCTCCCAGGCGAGTCGGGGGCTGCTGAGCTCTGGTCCCCCTTGGGTGCTCGCCCGAGACTTGGACTGCCTGTTCTGACTGGTCTGGCTCCTGGCAAGCCCACTAGCCTAATATGGGGTTGTACAAAATCCCCGCTCTTTGTGAGATTGGAACAAGCTCGGAAAGAATCATCCAACCCCACAGGATTCGGCGAGTGCGGCAGGAGCCAGAGGGAATATTTGGGTGGGGTCCACCTGCGGTTATATATATATATCAGCATACCTGGGTGACCTTTACCATTCCATTTGCCCTAACCTTGTCGAGATACCTATCTAGAAAGAGTTCCAGGAGAGGCTTTCCTAAGCTCACGAGGCTGCCTCTACCCGCATCACCGTCTTGACCGATATTTTCTTTAAAGTCCCACCAAGCGGTCTGACAGAATCCAATCTGGCCAAGAGGGCAAAACCATTCCCCCAGGAGGCTGAACCCATCTTTAATGATTTGAAATCCACCCTGGAGCATGGGGCCGGCTCCTCTACTCTGCCCGCCACTGAGAAGAAGGGTAAAGACATCATCGATCTTTTTGCTGACTTGGACAGCCAACGGGATGACAGCGAGGCCTCCATGCCGAGAGTCAAGACTCCCTCAGCATATCACGGCTTAAAACTCCAGAGACTTGCCCGCAAGACCAGTCACTGCCATTTGGTACCCTGGGGATGGACTCACAGAGGTCGTATTCTCTAGATCGTACCCCCTCCAACAGTAACTTCCCGCTGGAACTGCGGGGGGAGGAGCCGAATCCATCCCCGTGTCGGGCTTCAACCTCCTCCCACCAAAGATACATCACCTGTTCCATGGAAAGAACCCAAGCCTTCCCCTACCCCCACTTTTTTAGGGGTGTCGAGCTTGCCAGGCAAGTTTTGACTTCCACCGATTTTGTCTCTTGTGATTTTCTTGGGGTACTCGCCTTTCATGCTGATATTTAAGTGAGTTCCTTTGCAGCTCTTCCCAGTCAGTCTGAGGCTGGCGAATCTTTGGAGCCAACCTGCTACTCGCCCCTCCCTTCTCCAAGATCGCTAGACTCCTTCCTGGGCTCCGAGGTGGAGAACGGCGAGCTGACGAGGCAGGGGATTAGAATCTTCAAGAAGATGGTGTATGGGTTGCGCAAGTTTTAGGAGAACAATAAGGCATTGCAGCATGACTACGTGCAACTTATTGACGAGGTGAGGGGCAACCTGGCAGGCGAGGCGATGTCTCCTTCTCCGCTCTTGGACAAGATTGACAAGAAACTCCAGATTGTCCACAGGAACTTGGGGTGGATCGGCGAGCTCTACAACTTGCGCCTACCTGCGGGGAAGGAGATGCAAGGCCGAGGTAGATAGAAATGGATCCATTACTGATCCTACCGACGCTCGCCTCTGGCCCCCCTCAGCTCGCTCATATTGAATTTTTCCCTTTCTCTTCTTCTTTTGCATTTGATTTCTTTGAACTGTATTCACCCCCCCCCCCCCCCGTCATGTAATAACTTGGAACATTTTTAGATTTCAATATTTGCTATTTGAATAACATATCGCCCTTTACGTTCAGCTTGGCCTGCGATGGAACAAGCCTCAGGAGTCAGCGAGCTGGGGTTGGTGAGCTGGATTAGGCGAGTTGGACTGATTGGTCAGCTTGGCCTTGGATTCCTTTTTCTATAAATAGCCGCCCCCCAACCCCGGTCCACCGCCTTTATTGCTTTCGTACCTCTTCTTTTTACTACCGCTTCTTCTACCTATACTCGTGCCTCAATCGCCCTGCGAGCATGGTAAAGACGAACCCTTACGCTGACGATCGTTCCAAATGTGCTCGGCATTTTGCCAATTATTGTTTTTTTAAGGGGAACACTACCGAGGGGGAACTTGCGGAGTTCGTAACCGACTACATGCCCCTAGTTTTGATGTGCGTCGGCCCAGAGTAGGCGAGTCCATCAATACCTTCTACCTTGACGAGCTCGCCTTCCCCATCTCGCATTTTAAGGTAGGGTTGTGCCTACCCCTCTGGCCGGAGGTCCGCCAGATCCTCAAGTGCTATGGCGCGGTGCCGGCGCAGCTGAACTCGAATGCCATCACCATGATGTTCGCATTCGCATGCTTCCTCCGCAAAGAGTGGATAGAGTTCAACCTGACCGTCTTCAGGAAGCTCTTCACCTACAAGGCGACTCCAGATGGCGTCGCCTACATCGGGGGCTCATTCATCAAGGTTTGCGAGATCTCGAAGAAGCACCACAACTGGATGTCCAAGACCGTGTTCATCAAGGGATATCTCGGCAACGTGCCCTACCCGCCCCAACAGAAAGGCGAGGAGTTATACTGACCTCCTGCAGTATCCGGTAAAGTTGCCGACCTCCACAAGTTCTGCCTCCATAAGACTTCGAGGTCGCCTTCCTCCGAAGGGGCATCACCTCGCTCCTCCCCATCCTTCCTGGCGAAGGTATTCCACTCATTTTTTCTTCTTACCGAGCCCGCCTAATTGATATAGTTTTCTAACCAAGTTTTTTCGTACAGGGGAGTGACTGATTCCCGAGAACCCGCCCTTTATGGACACGGGACTCCACCCTAACCCGCTCGCACGTAAGAGGGCAGCTGCAGCAGTATGTCGTGATGATCTGGAGACATAGAAGCCCTCTTCCAATAAGGGGCGACCTGACCGGATGGGTTCCAGCTCGCCTTAATGCCCCCACCCCAAAAGAAGATGAGGAAGGCAGAGGTGGTGTCCAAGGCAGGACAACAACAGCAACAACAAAAACAAAAGTACATGAGCTCGCCTGAGACCACCCCGGACGGATAGTAGGGAGCTTGATAAAAGAGACATCAGGAAAAGGACGGGGGGGTGGCGCGTCCTCCGCTCCCCCAGCTGCTAAGAAGATCGTGGCCCACGAGCCGGGCCTGCCGAAGATCCACCCCCTCTTCGGCTTTGGGGGGAGGTGGAAGGACTCAGTCGGCGGGCCGATGGTCCAATGGGACTAGTTGGCCCACTGGGTCTCCATCTCCAACCTCCAGCCCTCCTGGACAGATCGCCAACTCCCTACCGGTCATGCCTATGTGCTAGGCTTCGGCCTCTATGGGTGCGAGGATGTCGAGGCCTACACGGGCATGACCCTGTGCCAGCTCGTCCATGAGGGCTTGCAAGCCCACATAGGGGGCTTGGAGATGCACCACATGTTGCTTTGTTGTGGCTTCAACCTCAGCCACCTCCTGCAAAAGGCTGAGCAGAAGAGCGACATCACCCAGGATAAGACCGTCGACCTGACAAGACAACTCAGCATTGCTGAGGACCTACTTGCCAAGGCTGCCAACGAGTTATGAGTACCGGTTGCTCCTCTATTTTTTACTTTGAATTTCCTGCCTTTTCTGCTATAGGTTTGCTTACCCTTTAATTTCACAGGATGCCAAAGTCACTGGCGAGCTGCGGGCTCGCACCATTGGGCTGGAAGAAGAATACAACCAGCTGCGCGCTCGCGCCGCCTAGCTGGAGGCTCGAGTTGCCGGGCTGGAGGCGGACAACGAGAAGTTGAAGGATCAGATCAAAGGTCTCAACGGCGATATCATCCTCCAGGTGGACTCCTTCCTTCCCCTAGTGGTAGCTACTCATCCCTTCTATACAAGAGGTCGAGGATCTTCGGCGAGGCCGAGGTCGCCGAGCGGCTGCGGGTCAACTTGATCGAGTCCGCCGAATGCACCCTAAAAATCATGAAGGACATGGGGGTGCTGGTGGAGGGCTGCGAGGAAATCACGGCCTGGGACCTTATGTCAAGCCTATTTCCATCCACACCGCCCAGCGAGAAGGAGTACAACTTCAACCTGCTCTTTGGGATGGACTATAAGGATAGTCATCTATCCGAAGGAGAGGGCGAGGACCACCAGTCTGGGGGGGATGCGAGAGCTGACCTGCACCCCTTTTTCCTTTAACTCTTCTTCCCCCTCCCTTTTTGAAGCCTCATCGAGGCCCTTCTTGTGTAACAAAATTATATTTTAATGAAAAATGGACTTTTCTATCTTCTTTTTCTTGAATTCGCTTATTGTGATGCATTCGCCTGCAAGCTCTCCTCCTTGAGATAATTCACTAAGATAGAGCTTGCCGTTAGAATGCATGAGTTAGGATTCATGTCTGTGAGTAGATCTGGAGGGCTCGCTAGCCCTAGGTGACCCGGAGGCGGTCTACTCGCAGCTATATGCTCTTCACTATCTAGGTCGCCGGCGAGCTGCCTTCTTTCTTGCCAGTGTTAAACCAAAACTATTAAAATTTTACAAGTTTAACCTAAACTTGGTGGTGTGCACCGCTGGAGCTCGCCTTATTCAGCGGATGTCGAGGACTTGGCTAGCCACCCCCCTTACCAAGCTGAGCATGCGAGTCCCAACTCACCTGAGAGGATTCTTCCCCTCTATTTTTGGAAAAATACCAAACTGCCCAAGTTACATCTCGAGAGGGTAGGACTCTTACGAGTGACATCCAGCCTTGTCAGCTAGGTGGGAGCCAGACAGTGGGATCTGCTCGAGGGTCTGGGTAGACTCTCTTGAGTGACATCCAGCCATGCCAGCTAGATGAGAGCCTGACAGCGAGATCTTCTAGGTGTTTGTGTAGACTCTCTCGAGTGACATTTAGCACTGTCAGCTAGGTAAGAGCCTGACAGCGTGATCTGCTCAGGGTCTGGGTAGCCTATCTCGAGTGACATCCAGCCCCACTAGCTATGTGAGAGCCTGACAGCGGGATCTGCTCGGGGTCTGGGTAGACTCTCTCGAGTGACATCCAGCCCTGCCAGCTAGGTGAGATCCTGACAGTGGTATCTGCTCGGGGTCTGGGTAGACTCTCTCAAGTGACATCCAGCCCTGCCAGCTAGGTGAGAGCCTTACAGCAAGATTTGCTCGAGGTCTGGGTAGACTCTCTCGAGTGACATCCAGCCTTGCCAGCTATGTGAGAGCCTGATAGCGGGATCCGCTCGGGGTCTGCGTAGACTCTCCCGAGTGAAATCCAGCCCTGCCAGCTAGGTGAGAGCCTGACAGCGGGATCTGCTCGGGGTCTGGGTAGACTCTCTCGAGTGACATCCAGCCCTGCCAGCTAGGTGAGAGCCTGACAGCGAGATCTGCTTGGGGTCTGGGTAGACTCTCTCGAGTGACATCCAGCCCTGTCAGCTAGATGTGAGCGTGGCAGTGGGATCTGCTCGGGTTCTGGGTAGACTCTCTTGAGTGAAATACAACCATGCCAGCTAGATGAGAGCCTGGTAGTGAGATCTGCTACAGGTCTCGATAGACTCACTAGGGCGACATCGAGCACTGCCAGCTAGATGAGAATCTGACAGCGAGATCTGCTCGTGGTCTAGGTAGAATCTCTCGAGTGACATCAAGCCCTTCCAGCTAGATGAGAGACTGATAGTAGGATCTGCTTGGGGTCTGGGTAGTCTCTCTCAAATGACATCCAGCCATGCCAGCTAGATGAGAGCCTGATAGAGGGATCTGGTCGGGGTCTGGGTATACTCTCCCTAGTGACATCCAGCCCTGCCAGCTAGATGAGAGCCTGATAGTGGGATCTGCTCGGGGTCTGGGTAGACAATCTCGAGTGACATCCAGCCCTGCTAGTTAGATGAGAGCCTAACATCGGGATCTGCTTGGGGTTTGGTAAGACTCACTCGAGTGACATCCAGCCCTACCAGCTAGATGAGAGTCTGGCAGCGGGATCTTCTCGGGGTCTGGGTATACTCTCTCGAGTGACATCTAGCCCTGCCAGCTAGATTAGAGCATGGCAGCGGGATCTGATCGGGGTATGGGTAGACTCTCTCGAGTGACATACAACCCTGCCAGCTAGATGTGAACCTGGCAGCGGGATCTACTCGGGGTATGGGTAGACTCTCTCGAGTGACATCTTACCCTGTCGGCTAGGTGAGAGCCCGACAGTGGGATGTGCACGGGGTCTGGGTAGACTCTCTCGAGTGACATCCAACCCTGCCAGCTAAGTGAGAGCCTGACAGGAGTATATGCATGGGATCTGGTTAGACTCTCTCGAGTGACATCCTGCCCTGCCAGCTAGATGAGTGCCCGACTGCGGGATCTACTCGGGGTCTGGGTAGACTCTCTCGAGTGACATCCAACCCTGCCAGCTAGATGAGATCCTGGCAGCGGGATCTACTCGGGGTCTGGGTAGACTCTCTCGAGTGACCTCTAGTCCTGTCAGCTAGATGAGAGCCTGGCAGTTGGATCTGCTCGGGGTCTGGGTAGACTCTCTCGACTGACATCCAGCCCTGCCAACTAGATGAGAGCCTGACAACGAGATCTGCTCGGGGTCTGGGTAGACTCTCTCGACTGACTTACAGCCCTGCCAGCTAGATGAGAGTGTGGCAACGAGATCTGCTCGTGGTCTAGGTAGACTCTCTCGAGTGACATCCAACCCTACCAGCTAGATGAGAGCCTGACAGTGGGATCTGCTCAGGGTCTGGGTAGACTCTCTCAAGTGACATCCATCCCTGTCAGCTAGCTGAAAGCCTGACTTCGGTATCTGCTTATGGTCTGGGTAGACTCTCTCGACTGACATTCAGCCCTGTCATCTAGGTGAGAGCCTGACAGCAGGATTTGCTCGGGGTCTGGGTAGACTCTCTCGAGTGACATCCAGCCCTGCTAGCTAGATGAGACCATGACAGTGGGATCTACTCAGGGTCTGGGTAAACTTTCTCGTATGATATCCAGCCTTACCAGCTAGATGAGAGCCTGGCAGCAGGATATGCTCGGGGTCTGGGTAGACTCTCTCGAGTGACATCCAGCCCTCCCAGCTAGATGAGAGCCTAGTAACGGGATCTGCTCGAGGTCTGCTAAGTGAACTCTTCACCCGCTCATATGAATCATCCTAGGAGAATTGTAATATCAAGGAGCTTTATTAGAAAAAGAACATGACTTACATAGCTCAAGGGTAAAAACACTTCAAGTCATCACCGCTCCAAGTGTGACTTTGGGTCTCGCCCTCCACATTCTGGAGGCGATACCCTCCTAACTTCAATGTTTCTTTCACAATGTATGGATCCTCCCAGTTGGGGTTGCATTTCCCCATGCTAACCAATCTTCCTGCTGTATCCACCTTTTTCAGGACCAAGTCCTCTTCTGCGAACTGCTTGACCCTGACGTGCTTGTGAAAGTACTTAGCCATTCTTCTTTTCACTTCTTCTTGTCGGATAGCGGAGAGATCACGCAATTCCCCCACCATGTCAAGGGAGAGTCGTAGCTCCTCCTCATTTTCAGCCCGCCACTCTTCCCTTCCTTCTTCTGCCTCAAACACCAGAGGATTCCGGGCCTCAAAATCTATCAAAAGCACTGCCTCGTTCCCATAGGAGAGATTGAAGGGAGTCTCCCATATGGCTGTGTTGGGGGTGGTCATCAGAGCCTAGAGGACCAAGGGAATTTACTCCACCCAGCTCCCCTTTAAGTTTTCAACTCTCTTCTTCAGGAGGTTCACTATGATCTTATTCGCCGCCTCCACCTACCCGTTGCTCCTGGGGTGGTGGACTGAAGCAAACCTGAGGTCAATCCCGAGCTGTCTACAGAAATTGATGAATTCAGCACTGGCAAACTAGGGCTCATTGTTCGCGACGATGTCCTGCGACAATCCGTGTCGGCACACAATCTCCCCCCAAACAAAGTTCTTGATGACCTGGGAGGTCACCTTGGCAAGCGCCTTCACCTCCAACCACTTCGAAAAATAATCTATCATGACGAGCAAGAACATCCTCTGCCCGCTGGCCTGGGGGAAAAGTCCTGCCAAATCCATTCCCTAGATGGCGAAGGGCAAGGGGGATGTGATGCTTCTGAAGTGCTAGGCTGGTTGCAGTTGGAGGGGGAAAACAACTGGCACTTGTGGAACTTCTCTGTGAACTCTGCAGCATCGTGGCCCAGGGTAGGCCAGAAATACTGTTTCCTGACAATCCTTCCTTCCAGGGTCTGACTCCCAGAGTGACTCCCACATTCCCCAGAGTGGACCTCCTCCAAGATTCTCTGTACCTCCCTCTCGGTCACGCAACGTGACAACATCCCGAGAGGGTCTTCCGATATAACTTCCTGTCACGGATGAGATAGTATGATGACTTGTACTTGAACTTCTTTTTGTCCCTCCCCTTCTAATACTCCCCTGTGGAAAGGAATGTTGTGAAAGGGTCCATCCACAATCGGTGCTGATCCACATCCATCAATTCTCCCTCTTCGATGGAAGGGCAGAATTGATCTGTGATGGTACCCCCCACCCGGGGACCATGCTTTGTCAGATGGCCGACCTGTTTGTTTTCCTCCCAAGACATGTGTTAGATGGAGAAGGTCTGGATCATGCCGATGACCCCCTTCACCTTTGCCAAGTGTAACTAAAGGGTAGGCTCCCTTACCTCGAATTCCCCGTTGATCTAGGAGGCTACCACCATGGAATCAGTGAGGACCTTCACGTCATGCACTCCCAATTCCTTGGCCAGACACAACCCTGCTATCATGGCCTCATACTTGGCTTGGTTGTTAGTGATGGGAAAGTGCACCACAACTGTTTGTTTGATTCTTGTTCCCTAGGGGATCTCTAAGATCATCCTCACCCCCAGGGAATGCCTCCCCAAAGCGCCATCTACCATCACCTTCCAAGGGACCGGACGAGTGAGTTCTGCCTCTGCCACCTCGACCACATAATCAGCCAGAAATTCGGTCATTGCTTGGGCCTTGATCGAGAGGAGAGGGACAAAGGAGATATCGAACTCGCTCAGCTCCACTGACCACTTGCCCAACCTGCCTAAATGCTCCACCCCCACGAAGATGTTGTGAAGGGGGTGGTCAGAACCACTCTGATGGAGTGTGCCTGGAAATAGAGTCGGAGCCTCCGAGCCGAGATGACCAGAGTGAAGGTCAGCTTCTCTAAGACGGGATACCGAAGCTCTGCCTTCCTCAGGACCCGACTCACAAAATAGATGGGAAATTGCCTCTTCCCCTCTTCTCAAACCAAGACGGAGCTCAAGGCCTCTGCTCCAACTCCAAGGTATAGGGGCAGGTCTTCCCCTTCTTTTGGACCTTGGAGGAGTGGAGCCTGGGTTAACTGCCTCTTCAAGGCCTAGAACTTATCCTCGCATTCAACAGTCCACTCGAACTTCCTGCCTCCCCTCAACGCTTTGAAGAAGGGAGAGCACTTCCCGCCAGCCCGGGAAAGGAACCTGCTCAACCCTACCAACTTTCCTGTCAGCCGCTGCACCTCCTAAGAATTTTAAGGCAACTCCAACTCCATGATCGCCTTGACCTTATCTGGATTTGGTTCAACCCCTGCGGGAGTAAGGAGATGGTCCAAGAACTTCCCCCTGTTGGCCCCAAAAATGCACTTCAGGGGGTTCAGCTGCATCTTGTACTTGCGCAAGGTGGTGAAGGTTTCCTCCATGTCCTGGAGGTGTTAGTACAGGTCTCAACTCTTGATCATAATATCATCTACATACACCTCCACGTTCATTCACTTTTGTTCTCGGAAGACCCTGTCCATCATATTTTGGTACGTCGCAACTGCATTCCTCAGCCCAAATGGCATCATTTTGAAGCAGTAACACCCATCCCCCGTGCTGAAGGATACATCTTTTACGTTGGGAGGGTGCATCCTGATTTGGTGGTAACCTGAAAATACATCTAAAAAACTCAAACAGGAAACTGACGGCTGAGTCAACCAGCGTGTCGATCCGAGTCAAGGGATAACAGTCCTTGGGGCATGATTTATTAAGCAAAGAGAAATCAACACACATATGCCATCGGTCGTCTCCATTTTTAAACATGACTACATTGGAGACCCTACTGGGGTATTTTATTTCGGATACAAAACCAGCCTTGAGTAGCTTTGGCACCTCCTCCCTGATGGGCTCGGCCAGTTTGTCTGCGATGGACCTCTTCTTCTACTGGACGGGACAAGCTTATGGTTCCAGGTTGAGGTGGTGGAAGGCAACGTCTACATCAAAACCTGGCATATCCGCTGCACTCCAGGAGAAGATGTCCACGTTCTTCTAGATACATGCCAACACCCTCTCCTGGTCCATTGGGGTCAACCCCCCGCTGATGCGAACTTTCTCCACCCTGCCTCCAAGGGTGAGAACTTCCATCTCCATGACCTCCTTTGCAGCCTCCAAGCGCGACTGCTCCCCCGATTCTCCAATGTCCCCCTTCTTCGGGATTAGGACCTCCTTGACCTCCACCACTTCCTCCACGGCCATTACCTCGGCCAGCTCCTCTTAGGTCTCCTCTGTCATCTCCACCTTGGTGTGGCTAACCTCCACCTCCATATCATCTCCTCCGGCCCCCTGCTCTGCCTCCTCCATCCTCCGCTCCATCTCCCAGACTCCCTCCTGCCAAGAGATGGAGTTCATGGTGGTGATGTAGCACTCCCTTGCCACCTTGGGGTCACCTCGGACCTAGACCTGGATCCCCTCAGCACTGAACTTCAAGCATTGGTGGAAGGAAGAGGGGACGCATCGAAAAGAGCCGATGAGGGGTCGTCTGAAGATGGCATTGTAGTTGTTGGGGGCGTCCACGATGAAGAACCTGCAAGTGCAGGGATGCTCCTCCCCCCCCCCCCCAGAGTGACATGGATCCCCACTCCTCCTTCTACCTCCTTCCTTTCCCAAAATCAGAACAGAGGCCCATCTGAGGCTAGCACCCTCTTCGCCTCTACGTTTATCGTGTCGAATGCCTTCTTGAAAATGATGTTGACAGAGCTCCTGTTATCGATGAGGTTGCGTGGACAATGAAATTCTCGATGGTTGTCTGGATGACCATCCCATCGCAAAAGGGATCCTCATGTTCCGGCATGTCCTTCCTTGAGAAAGTGATATTATCCTCTGGAGGTGGAGTCTAGGATGTGGAGCCAACGCTCCTTCGATAAATGGTGTGGAGGCTCGCCTTTCGAGAAGACTCAATCCTCACCCCCCACCCCACCCCCACCCCCCACCACCACCCCCTTGGATCAATTTGATCCCTCCCTAGGTTCCAACGTCCGCCCAGTCTTTGCACTTATCCTCCTCTGCCCGAGACAAGACCTCAATCCACACTTCTTGGCGGCCTTGTTGCTGCCGCTGCTCCATGTTTCCTCTGACCTCGAGGAACTCCGGGCACGTGGCTGTAGCGTGCCCCTCCTTATGGTGAAAGTCACTGTAGGGTAACTCCACCCTGACCTCCCTTCTTCTTCTCCATACAGCTCTCCTCCTCTCCCCTAGGGATATAACCATAGCCTGATTTTTGTCGGGGATAGGGGGTCTTTGGGCTTGCCTCCAACCTAGAGGGTGAAACTGACCTTGGACCACTTGGTGGTTGTCTCCTCCATGGAAACCACTTCACGACCCCTGGTCTTGCCACTCTGGCCTCCAACATAGCCGATGGTTTGGCTCCTGGCACCCCTAACTGGGTTGTTGCTGTTGCTGTTGTTCCCTCTGCTGGGGTTCGGCTCTCCACTCCTCCTAACCTCTGCCACCTCTTGGCTCCTTCTCCTCCTCCGTGGACAACCTGGCCAGCTTTCGGGCAAACTTTAGGTTAGACACCTCCATGTCAACCTCCCTTGTCGTCGTCTCCATCAGTGCCTCAAAGGACACTGGAAGCGTCCTCTTCAGCTCCATTCCAAAGGACCCTGATTGAAGCCCAAGGGTGAAGGCTACCATCATAATATGTCCTGACATCTCCTGCACCTGGAGAATCTCCTACTAGAACCTATCCAAGTAGCTCCCCAAGGTCTCGTTCACACCCTACTTGATGTGAAACAGAGACTCGGACTCCTTCTTCCTCTTCTTTGAGGTGGTGAACCTCAACATGAGCCCCCGCTGTAGGTCCTCAAAACAGTAGACAGAGCCGGCCGGGATCTGGTGGAACCACTCTCTCGCCTTCTCCTTAAGGGTGATGGCGAAGAGCCTGCACTTGAACCAATCCGACATCTGTCATATCGAGATCACATCTACAAACCACTGGACGTGCTGGACCGAGTCACCCTTCACGGTGTAGTAGGACATTTCCGGCTCCCGGAAGCCCTCTAGAATTGGTGTTGACGAAACAAACTTGCTGAAGGGGCTTCCCCCTCTATTGGGCGAGTAGGGGAATCTCGTTCCCCCATATCGGCGGACCGGCCTTCAGATGCTGAGTCGGGGAAGAGTACACGCCCCTGCAGCTCGCGATCGCCTTTTCCATCTGCTACCTCCTTCTCGGCTTGCCTGTCGGGTGCGTCCTTGCCCAGGGCTGGGCCGGCGACCACTGGAACCGCTGGTGTCGAGCACTCAGCTTGAGTGTTATGTGTGAACATGATGAGACTCCAAATATCCTGCCTGAACTCATCCAACATGCCGATAGTGGCGAGAGGAGGAGGTGCGGGTGGCGAGTTGGTCCCACCCAAACCTTGCCCTTCTCCTCCTGTCATCGAGCTTGCTGAATATTTTAGGTGCTGACCACGCTCCAGGCTCACTTCACCAAAACTGTTGAAACCGAAAATCGGTCTTTGTGGAGTTCACCCTTGGGAAAAGGGTGATCACACACTTAATTCTCTCATGCGAGCCAAACAACTAGGGAAATGAAACAAGGAACGGACCCAAGGGCTCGGCGTGGAGGTCCCACGACACACGCGGAAGATCTTAGAGCGTTTCCCCCTCCTTAGCCTAATGCCGAGCTAAGGATACCTCAAAAGGCGCGAGATGATTGGGTACAAGTAAGCATGCCTTCTGAGGTACCCCTTGGGTCCTATTTATAGATTTTTGAAAACATCTTGCAAATAGCCAATCACAACTATTCCAAACGGCTATATGCAGTCCAGGTTGGCCTGCCAACAGCGTAACTCCACTGTTCTGGAAGTCTATGGGCAGACCAGCGGGGGCAAAATGGTAAAAAAAACATCACAGAACTGGGCGAGTGGCCCTCTGAAGCCTCAACTCGCCTGGGGCGGCGAATGCTCGATGAAGCTGGCACTCACCGACTCTCCCTAGACCTTGGTAAGTACGGGCCCGGCTGGTCCTACTCTCCTGCTGCTTGCCAACCTCCCATGGGGCAAGTGCGAGTCCTCTAGCTCTACTCGCCCCCCAATGATTCTACCTCGCCCGGGTGAGTTGGGGGCTGTCGAGCTCTGGCCCCCATTGGGTGCTCGCCTGGGACTTGGACTGCTTGGTCTGGCTGTTTTGGCTCCTGGCGAGCCCACTCTCTAGATACGGGGTTGTACAAGGTGTGTTGGAAGGCTAAGGACAAAGAAGATGTGTGGTACTTGGACTCAGGGTGTTCGAAGCACATGACGGACAACAAATCAATGTTCCTTAGCCTAGAGATGAAGAAAGGAGGAGTAGTTATGTTTGGTAACAATGGGAAAGGAAGAATTATCGGCATTGGAGTAGTAGGTAACAAGTCTTTTATTATTTCAAATGTTTTGTATGTTAAATGTTTGAAGCATAACTTAATTTCCATAAGTCAATTATGCGATATTGGTTTAAATATTTTATTTGACTCATCATCTAACCTGTGAAAATTTTTTGATTCCAAAACAAATGATATTGTTCTTACTGCTCCTAGATTTCAAATTGTTTAAATGATTAAGTTTAATCATTTATCATATTTTTCATTAAAATATTTTATGTCTAAAAATGATGAATTAGATTTGTGGCATAGGCGTCTTGGACATTATAGTTTCAAGCTAATTGTAAAATTATCTCAAAATAAACTGGTTAAAGGTTTACCTATTTTACATGGAAATCAATCTTCTTTATGTTCACCTGTCAAAAAAGAAAATTTTCAAAATCTTTTTTTAACAGCAAAAATGTTATTTCCACTACTAGACCTTTAAAGTTGATTCATATAAATTTGTTTGGTCTAGTTACTACACAAAGTTTAGAAGGTAGAAAATACACTTTTGTTTTGATTGATGATTATTCTCGTTTATGTTGGATAATCTTCTTAAAGTCAAAATCTGATGCAATCTTAGAATTTTCCAAATTATGTATACGTGTTCAAAATAAACTATATTTAAAAATAAAGTGCATTAGTTCAGATCATGAAGGTGAATTTGATAATGAAAATTTGGTATCTTTTTGCAATGAGTTAGGTATTAAATATGAATTTTCCACTCCTCGCACACCGCAACAAAATGGTATGGTAGAGAGGAAAAATTGAACTTTACAAGAACTAGCTTGTACTATGCTTTCAGAATACAAATTACCTATATCATTTTGGGCCAAAGTCTTTAGTACTGCTTGCTATGTTATTAATCACATTATGCTTTGACCCTTCTTGAAATTAACACCTTATGAATTATATTTTCAAAAAAAATTAAATGTATCTTATTTAAAAGTTTTTGGTTGTAAATGCTTTATTTTGAATACTAAAGCTAATTTAGGCAAGTTTGATGAAAAATGTGATGAATGCATTTTTATTGGCTATTCTTCAACTAGTAAAGCTTATAGAGTTTACAATAAAAGGACAAAATAGTTAAAGAATACATTCATGTTAAATTTGATAAACATTTCCCTTGTGTAGAAACTAACAATATAGGTCAAGATGAAGAGCCCTTCCCTCTACTAAGGTCGGATGATGATGAAGTACTTGGAGAAAAAGAAGAAGATAAAGAAGAACCAGAAGAAGAAGTCCAAGAATATATGCCTCCAAGTGAACAGAGATTTTCAAAAGATCATCCACAGGAATTGGTTAATGGAGAACCATCGAGAGGGGTAAGTACTCGTTCATCTTTACATGATTTATTTTCAAACCTATGTTTTATTTCTGATATAGAACCTAAAAATATAGAAATCGCTTTAAATGATAATTCTTGGTTTTTTCTATGAATGAAGAGCTTAATCAATTTGAATGTAATAAAGTTTGGAAATTAGTAGAAAGACCATCAAAATCATCTTGTTGTAGGTGTTAAGTGGACCTTTAAGAATAAAATGTATAGTGAATCTAGGATCACTAGAAACAAAGCCAAACTTATAGCAAAAGATTATTCACAAATTGAAGGAATAGATTTTGATAAAACCTTTGCACCTATAGCATGTTTAGAAGCAGTTAGAATATTTCTTACATTTGCTAGCTTTAAGAGATTTAAACTATTTCAAATGGATGTTAAAACTGCTTTGCTTAATGGGTATATTAAGGAAGAGGTTTATATAGAACAACCTCCAGGCTTTGTTGATGTTAAATTTTTTGATCATGTTTTTAAATTAGAAATAGCTCTTTATGATTTAAAGCAAGCACCCCAAGCATGGTATGATAGATTGAAAGTTTATTTATTAAAGAATTATTACAAAATGGGTAGTGCTGATTGTACTCTTTTTATTAAACATGTTCATGATGACTTTATAGTTTTGCAAATATATGTTGATGATATTATTTTTGAATCCACTAATGAAAAATTATGTGATAATGTTATAGAAATTATGAAGAGTGAATTTGAAATGAGAATGGTAGGCGAACTCACTTATTTTCTTAGTTTTCAAATTACTCAAAGACATGATGATATTTTCATGTGTCAATCTAAATATGTTCATGATGTTTTAAAAAGATTTATATTTGAAAATCTAAAACAAGCAAATACCCCCATGAGTGTCTCATTGAAATTAAGAAAAGATGAAAGGGGTATTTTTATAGATAAAACACTATATAGAGAAATGATATGATCACTGTTATATTTGACTGCCTCTAGACCTGATATTATGTTCGTTGTATGTTTATGTGCTAGATTTCAGGCTAATCTCAAAGGATCTCATTTAAAAGCGGTTAAACCTATTTTAGATATCTTATTGGCACATCTAAGATGGATTTGTGGTATCCACATAATGATACCTTTATTTTACATGGTTTTTCTGATTCTGATTATGCTGGCTGTTCGTTAGACCATAAGAGCACAAGTGGCACCTGCCACTTTCTAGGCCCTTCACTAATTTCGTGGTCGAGTAGGAAACAAAATTTTGTTGCCATATCCACCACTGAGTCCAAGTACATTGCACTAGGTAGTGGTTGTGCACAGGCTCTTTGGATGAAACAAACATTAGAAAACTTTGGAATTAATCATGACATAATTGAATTAAAATGTGATAACAAGAGTGTAATTGACTTAACATATAATCTAGTTCATCATCCTAGGTCCAAACACATTGTTATACGCCATCATTTCATTAGAGACCACATTAAGCAAAATATAATTAAAGTTAGTTTTATAGGCACTGATTCACAGCTTGCCGATATTTTCACAAAACCACTTCCAGATTACTGTTTTTCATTACTAAGATTAGATCTAGTAATCTTGTACTTATCAAGCTAATGAATTGATGTAATAAGTAAACAAAAAACCTTAATTAACAGAAAATGATGATTAACATTAAGAAAATCATAATAAGAAAACCATAATATTATTAGTCAATAACAGTACTATAATAGCACTCAAATCACAGAATAAGTCAAAATAATATTACAATACAAAATTCCAAATAGCAACATGAAAAATTTTAAAACTGCATTGTCACCGGCAATACTAACTGTCGCCAAGTGATATCATAAGAACTCTAGATCAGTCTGAAATCTTCAAAAATTTCTGCTATCCCTTGCACTAGTGCACTCTTGATCTTCTGCAGAACTTTGTTGGAGTTGGCTTCAACTTGAGGCTTTTGGTCAGGAATTTAAAAATTTTTTGAATTCCCAAAAAGTTCTTCTTGACCTCCCTCTTATGATCTTCGAACGAATCTCGCAAGTCGTCTAAACCTTCCAGCAAAGATCCACCTCTTGGAATCGGTGGGTTTTGGATAATGGACACTGGTTCGCTACTCCTTATAGACCTTCCTCGTGTAGATCGGCTGATGGAAGTTGTACCACTCGTAGAGAAGATAGAGGACACATAATCGTTGAAATAAAGGTCTGGGTCTATCCAAGTGTACTTCTTATACAAAATGCGTTGGATGACAGCACCAAGTGGTAATTTGTTCAATTTCTTCCAAGTCGGACTTTTTAGTCTAAATGTGTAGCGTATTATAGAAAGGATGAAATATGTCATATCAAACGGCTCCCGTTCCAAGATCATGTAAGTGACATAGCTCAATTGAGCCGTAATCTTTCGTGTATCGCCAGACATAAGAAAAATAGTATGCCTCAATATGTCTTGCACTAGTCGTGCATCCACAGTGTTAGTGGTTGTAGATTGATTGAGGGTTTTTATGAAATTACCATACAAAACCATATTCAAGAGTGTCCAGTCTCTATCCTTTTGATAATTTTCTATGACATCTATGACATTTTCCTGATCTATTAACCCAAATTCTTCCCTGAGATCATAATGGGTTATCTTAACTGTCTGTCCCTGTATCCAAGATCGCACTCCACCGTTTAGTTCCGTGAAACGAGGATACTTTAAATAATTATACAATTTCCCAATTAACACTGATGAAAACATATTCTGTATAATAACGGACATTATTCCTGCCAACGCTAACAAGTTGTGAATATGTGTGTGACGGACGGGATCGAATTCGATGACCCATCCAATCCCAATATTTGCATTTTCTATCCCAAGAAAAGTTTGATAGGATGAATATGAATCACTGCCAATACACCTCTGAGCTTTCGAGCTGGAAGCCATTGCTGTAGTTAAAAGGAAACTTTTTTAAAAAATTCAGAAATTTTCAATATCGCCAGTCGGCGACACCCACTATCGTCGAGCGATACCAGAAATTGTTCTAATGAAATTTTTGACCCAAGATTTGAACTTTTGCCTACTTTAAATAATAGATTTGGATATTTCTTAATGTTTTCCACATTTCCCTAATTTTAATCAAGATATTAGTACTCAAACACTATTCATCATCTTCTTCCCTAAAACCATAAAAATGAAAAAACAAATCTGCTAGGAAAACGCTAGATCTGAGTTTAAGGATCTTACACTTCTTCAATCGATGAACACACTTTCCACAAAAATAGATCTATGATCCACTCTCTCAAAAGTTCAAGTTTTAAAAACTACACCCTAAATCTCTAACCATGGAGAAGTGTTCTTCAAAAACTGGAAACTTTTCATCAAAACTTCAAATCATCTACCCTAAAATCATTTAGATTGAAAAATCACTAAGGAAGAGGAATCAAAATCCAACATTTTACCTTGAAATTGGGATTTCGCCGACTTCGGGTTCGTCTTCCACTTATTGCCTTCAGGAAAAAAAAGCTTGGAACGGTGTTGTTGACCTGATTCGACGGTTTTTTATATTTTCAAACTATCGTTGATCGGTGAAATCCAATGTCTTCGGGCGACAGAGAAAATTTCTATTAAGTGAATTTGTCTTCATTTCTCAGGTTTAGGCATGGTTCAATGCATATTTTTCAATTTTGGGTTCCCAGTAACATAGTTAAATTATTCAACCATCAAATATCATTTTCTACATACATCAGTCCTAGTGTTTTTATACTTGTGAAATTGTTTTCGCATGTCTCGAAGTATGAGAAATATTTAAATTATGATAATGTTCTTTCACCCACATTTGTGAAAATCTTCATATGGTTTCACCTTACTGTATATGTGAATTGTGAATGTTCAACCATAACCACTAGAATATCATGCTAACGCTAATGCTTTATCCTTGTTTTTCTTTGCACCATTCATATTTGATTATCCTATATGATCACACAAGTGAATTCGGACTCTTTTGTCAAGCCAAACAAAAAAAAATGTTTGTTAAAAAGATCAAACATTCAACATCCGTGTTGATGTTATTTAAAATAAAAATACAAAGGGCTGACAAGGAACCTCCACCAAGCACTACTTACCCTCCTAATAAGTCTTAATAAGTATTGTGAGGTTGAACACCTTGAAAAGAATTGTAAAGTGTCTTGTGCAGCTCTATATTTATATAATCTTTTTCTATGTGCTTTGAATTCGTGGGTACAAACATAGCTAGTTATGTATATCTCTATGTTATGTTGTTTTTTCACATTCCATGTGTTCATATATTTGTGTAAGGCCTATACATATGTGTTTTTCATCAAACTCTCACATGTACACAACATTATCTTCTCTAAAATTTCTTCTTATGAGAATTGGTCCGAAAATATTCAAACTTAATTTCACTAGTGTATGTGACTATGATATTAATGGATAAACATTGTCAATGTTCGTGTTTACTCACTTTCTTCACTACTAAACAATATTCACATGTTCTATACTTGATTTGTACTTTGTGGTTTTTCCACTTTAGCTTCCGCACCACTCTGCTATCTCTTTTAACAATACAAAAGGGGGAGAATTTACTAAGAAATCTAGAAATCATTCATAATCATCAAAATCATTCATAATCATCAAGATTTACTACTGAATTTAAATTTACATTATATTGAAAAAACATAGGTTTAATCTGCTTAGATTTAGGGGGAGTACACATGTAGGGGGTGTGTTACATCCAAGAGAAGTTTGTGCATATACAAATGCTTAGTCTTGCTAATCATAGTTACTAACACTTCATAGATCATTCATGGTTTTTTTCTCAGTGGATTTATTATTATCAAAAGGGGGAGATTATTAGAGCATGTGTTCCACGCTTCTTGGTTTGCTAATAACAAATCTTGTTTGTATTTGATCATTGGGTATTTATGATGTGCAGATATCATAGGTCTAACTCTAATGGTATTTTGGTATTGATTCGGGTCAAAACAGATGAGCTCAGGAGATATCGCCAGGCGATATTGGGTATCTCTAACTGGCGACATCGGAATGAGCAGTTAAATCTGGCTGGCGGTTACTATCACTATCATTGGCGATAGTGGATGTCGCCAGTCGACAGTCCATAATTGACAAGACTGATCTGAGATGCGGAAATAAGGAATGTGTGGACACGTGACAGACAGTAACGATATCGTCAGTTGGTGATACTTAGTGTCGCCTGATGATATCGCTAAAATATAAAAGCCAGTCAATTTTCTATGGATATCACGAATTTTATTACCTGAAGTGTTCCTTCCTATTCATGCTATCCAGAGAGCTCCAGCATTTAGAATTACTCCATACTCTCAAAAAGATCAAAGCATGATAGATTTACGACACATAAACAACATTCAAAGCAACCATGTCAAGGATTTGTCGGCATCTTCAGCGCGTCGTTTAGAGGGAGTTTTTATTCTGAAGTTTTCATTTTGTTTTGTTCTTTATTATTATTGTAATCGAGAGAGAAAATCTCTGTCTTGTGTGTGGCCTATAAGTCCTTGCGTGGCTTAGGAGAGAATCATCGTCTTGTGAGTAGTGTCCAAGTCCTTCTGCGGCTTTGGGAGAAATCATTGTCTTGTGTGCAGTGTCTAGATCGTGGTTAGATCTAAGGAAGGCTAGTAGCAAGATCTAGGGAGAGATATGCTTTAGCCTACAGGTTCTTGGTAGAAGGACAGGCGAAATCAAAACTAAATTGTATTTTTCATAAGCCTTTGCCTCTAGCTTTATAGAGATATATTATATTCATATTTAGCACTTTGAAATAAATTGTTATTGTTTCTATTTTATAAATTTCTAAGTGTGCAATTCTGCTTATGATAAATTAGTCTTGATTTCCTTATTTTTCATCAAGTAAACTCTGTTTAGATAAAGAAAATAAATTAATCCTTTTTCACCCCCTCTAAGGGCGCCTCACGATCCAACAATTTCTCCTTCCGTAGGATCATCAGTGATCTGATTTGTAAGTATAAATTATAAAGGCTGAAGTGTAGGATCCTATTGAGGATCTAAGGTAGGGCTTGTGTGCATGAGGTAGGATTTTGGTTAAGATCAGAGATAGGAGATTTGTTATCTCTGAGTGTAGGGCTATCCTCCTAGTCTGAGTTGTAGGGCTTCTTGATAAGCCTGAGGTAGGTGATCTGGAGGGTCACTAAGCTGTAGGAGTACAGATTAATCTGACTGTATAGGGCTATCCTCCTAGCCTGAGTTGTAGGGATTCTTGATAATCTTGAGGTAGGAGACCTGGAGGGTTACTGAGCTATAGGAGTAAAGATTACTCTGAGTGTGTAGGGCTATGGCCTGAGGTAGATCTTGGAGGAAGCCTGAGAGATCTTGATTGATCTGTGTTGTAAGCTCTTTGGGCTGAGTTTGGAGAAGGTTGTTGTTGGGTACATTGGAAAATGTGTACCAGATTTGAAGAAGCCTCACCTAACTCAATGATATACATCAAGTTGTATTTGATGTTGTATTGAGTTATCATGTGCAGGTTAAGTAAATGGAAAGGAAAATTCACTAAGTACTTGTGTCGACACTTGGGAATGGCTGTGTCGACACTAAGGGCCAGATTGTGTCGACATCCAGAATTCATGTCGACACACAGAAAATCTGTCGACAACACTGTGTCGACACCAAGTGCCAGATTGTGTCGACATCCCGAATTTGTGTCGACACACAGAAAATCTGTCGACAACGCAGTGTCGACACTAAGGGCCAGACTTGTGTCGACATTAACAGGAGCTATGTCGACACACAGAGAAGCTGTCAACACATTCCAGAATTTTGTCGACAACATCTGTGTTGACACACAGAACTTGTGTCGACATACACCAGAATTCTGTCGACACCAACTTTTTCACGACAAGGAGTGTTTGTGTCGACACACAGAACTTGTGTCAACACATTCCACATAAGCTCTGTCGACAACAACAAGACTTGTGTCGACACATGGACTATGTGTGTCGACACATATGAAGAATTCAGTTGACATTCTCTATTGCTTAGTCAAATTCCAATGAAGGCTGAAGTAATACAAGTGAAGACTTGACAGCTGTCATTACTGACATTGCTGTCACATCTGTCAGAGGTGTCAGAAGACTGTTTGAAACCTGAACAGCCGGTTACCATGGATGAAGCATATATATATAGATGTGCTCTCTCAACAATCAGACAGTCAACAACAAGAAGAAGAACAACAGATAACAGATAGCTGATCCATTATTATCTCTGAAGGATTGAGAATCCAGAAGAAGAGAAAGAAACAGTCAACAGATCGTAGAGAGAGAAAAATAAGAAGGAGAGAAGTTCTCATCCAGTGAAGGCAGATTCTGAATAGTCTGCCTGAAGAATTCAAATCAAGTCTGAAGAAGAATTCAGATTAATTTCTGATGGAAGCCGATTGATGATCAACTCCAACATCAAGAAGATCAACCCTACTGTGTTCAGATTCAAGAAGCTTTGAAGAAAGCTAAGTCAGGTTGATCCTTAAGAAATCAGTTCTATCAAGAACTGATCAAGAAGCCTTCAACCAATTCTCTCTCCATCTGGTTGAAGATATCAACAACTTTTCATCACTAATTCTTGTAGGATCTGTAATAGATCTGAGTGTAGGAGATTTACATATATGAGTTGTAAGCATAAATTATAAAGGCTGAGGTAGGGCTGTTGCCTGAGTTCTGTCAGAGTGAAGGGATCAGGCACACTTTCTCAGCTCCTAGAATTCCTCAACAAAATGGGGTAGCTGAAAGGAAAAATAGAACCCTTATTGAATCTGCTACTATATTGTTGACAGATGCTCATCTTCCTCTATTCTTTTGGGCAGAGGCAGTGAACACCTCCAACTATGTGTTGAATAGAAGTTTAATACATAAACTGAAGGGCAAGACTCCCTATGAATTACTCAATGGGAAGAAACCTAAAGTAGATTATTTTAAAATCTTTGGTTGTATTTATTACATTCACAATAATGATAAGAGATATATAGCAAAATTTCAAGCTAAAGCTGATGAAGGAGTGTTTCTGGGATACTCCATGATCAGTAAAACTTATAGGGTATATAATAAATCAACTCTTAAAATTGAAGAATCTGTTCATGTATCTTTTGATGAGACTAACATGTCATACAAGGAGAAAGAAATTTCTACCATAAGCTCTTTGCAGGTTCAACCATTGTGTGAGTCTATGGATGGACTGAACCTTACCCAAGAGGTATCACACCATCCCACTCCACAAGATGCTGAAGATAGTGATGAGGAAAGTCAAGAGGAAGTGGCTGAATTTCCCCCAACAGCTAGTATCATTCCCCAAGAGGAATTAAATACTGAAGTTGTTGCTCCACCAACTGATCTTGTCACACTTAGAGATTACCCCAGATCTCAAGTAATTGGAGACATCTCAGTAGGTGTACAGACAAGGCATCAACTCAACCAAGACTTGATGCATGCCTATTTTTTCTCTCAAATTGAACCTCTCACCATACATGAGGCAGAGCAAGATCCTCACTGTATCATTGCAATGCAAGAGGAACTCAATCAGTTTGAGAGATGTAGAGTTTGGGATTTGGTTCCAAGACCCCATAACTACCCAGTTATTGGAACCAAATGGGTCTACAGAAACAAGTTGGATGCTCAAGGCAACATAGTGAGGAACAAGGCTAGGCTTGTTTCTCAAGGCTACAGACAAGAGGAAGGAATAGACTATGACCAAACCTTTGCCCCTGTTGCAAGGTTAGAGGCCATTAGGATATTCCTTACCTATGCAGCTTATAAGAGATTCAAGGTCTACCAGATGGATGTCAAAAGTGCATTTCTAAATGGAGTGCTTCAAGAAGAGGTTTATGTAGAACAACCTCCAGGTTTTATCTCTCCAACTCAACCCTCTTTTGTTCTTAAATTGCATAAAGCTCTCTATGGTCTAAAGCAAGCTCCAAGAGCTTGGTATGAGACTCTAGCAAGCTTTCTCTTAGAGCATGAATTTACAAGAGGAACCATAGATAAAATACTGTTCACTAGACATCATAAGGACCAAATACTGTTAGTACAAATATATGTGGATGATATTATTTTTGGGTCTACTGATCCCAAATTGTGCAAGAGGTTTGCTGACCTCATGCATTCAAAATTTGAGATGAGTAGCACGGGTGAGCTTTCCTACTTCCTTGGTCTCCAAGTGAAGCAGCTCACAGATGTCATCTTCCTCTCCCAAGCTAAGTATGCTAAAGAGCTTATCAAAAAGTTTGGGATGGGTGATGCTTCAGGGATGAAAACCCCTATGGCTATAAATGTTGTTGTGGATTCTGATGTAGCAGGGAAACCTGTAGATCAGAAAAATTATTGGGCAATTGTTGGATCCCTATTATACCTAACAGCTAGCAGACCTGACATAATGTTTGCCACATGCCTTTGTGCTAGGTTCCAAGTGAACCCTAAAGAATCTCACCTTATTTTCCTAAAAAGAATTTTGAGATATATAAAGAGTTGCCATAATCTAGGACTCTGGTATCCTGTAGAGTCAGAGTTTGAGTTAACTAGATACCCAGATGCTGATTATGCTAGATGTAGAGTGGACAGGAAAAGTACCTCTGGAACATGCCAGTTCCTTAGTATGAGACTTGTCTCCTAGTTTTATAAAAAGTAGGCATCTGTGTCTACATCAACTGCAGAAGCAGAATACATGGCTGCTGGTAGTTGTTGTTCACAAATGCTATGGATACAAAACCAACTCTTAGATTATGGTGTCAACTTAAATAATTCAACTTTATTTTGTGATAATACTAGTGCTATTGATATAGCACAGAATCCAGTTCACCATTCTAGGACCAAGCATATTGAAATAAGACATCATTTCATTAGAGATAATGTGGACAAAAAGAAAATTAACTTGATCCACATTCCTACTGATCTACAGAGAGCAGATATTTTCACCAAGCCTTTGGATGAGAAAACCCATCTATTCTTTCTAAATCAACTGGGAATGATTGATGGAGAAGAGTTAACCTAGTTTCTGTCTGCATTCGACGAATTTTCCAGAGTTCGTCGAACGGAGTTCGACGAATTAGGGAAAGTTTGAGAGATTCTCGTCGAACGAAGATCGACGAATTCTCTGTGTGGGGAAACAACTTTCGTC
Organism: Platanthera guangdongensis; assembly: GCA_039583875.1. Taxonomy (NCBI): domain Eukaryota; kingdom Viridiplantae; phylum Streptophyta; class Magnoliopsida; order Asparagales; family Orchidaceae; genus Platanthera; species Platanthera guangdongensis. Next base: position 21,420,869 of record CM077160.1, on the reverse strand, counting down.
AATAAGCGATCGACGAACTTTGCTTCAAGAAGACATTTCGTCGAACGGAGATCAACGAACTGTTTTTGATTCTTCTGGATGAGATCGACGAATTATCTGTCTATAATTTATTTCGTCTAGCTCAGTTCGAAGAATTTTTCTTTTTCGTGGAACGGAGTTTGTCGATTTATATTCTGAAAATCCTATATCTAGGTTTTTCTTCGACCTCCGTCCCACGCTTTCAGTTCCCTTGCTCTTGATCGCCGTTTCTCTCTGCATTTTTCTTGCAGGACATCAATGGCGATTCCCTCAGGTGCTTTGGTTGCAATGAAGTTTGACAGCGGTTTCGATATGGACTTTGAGTCGTTTCAACACTCTGACCCCATCTTCCATTACATCCTAGAACTACTGGAAGAACTTAGTTTAAAGGACTTCATGACCAGGCGCATCAAACTTCATGGAACAGGAATACGGGAATGGGTATATACATCTACTGTTTTTGACGAAGATACTTTGACCGGCAATATAGGGAACACTGCTGTTTCCCTCTCTCCTGCAGTTCTCTCTGAAATTTTTGGCTTAGTGAATGGAGAAGACAATATGGAAATGGATTCAGAGGAATTCAGTGATATGCTGAAATTAATGGGTTTCTCTGGGAACAACCCTAATAAGTTGTTGAAAAAGCAATTATCCGCCGCCTATCAATTTTTGGCAGATATTACGTGAAAGATTCTGATGGCCAAGCACTCTGCTCACGACTATATCACCTGTCACCAATTTCTGATAATGTGTGCAGTAGTGAATAAGCGAAAGGTTGATTGGAGTAAAGTGTTCTTTGAATTGATCAAAAAGAAGAACAGTAAAAAGGAAGTCTGCTTTGGCAGAATATTGGGTATATTTCTCAAAGAGAAGGCAGCTGAATGTATGGTCTCCCCGACCATCTTCATAAACGCCAGCAAGCGCCTCACTTGCGCTCTGTTTGGCAGGTGGGAGGGGACCATCTCCAAGCCCTCAAAGGCTTCCTCCTCCTCCCTCCAAACTTCTGAGAGCATAAGGGCTGTAAAGGCCGCTCCCCACCCTGTTGAAGAGGTTTCTCCATCTCAACCATCTATTCCAGCACCTCTTCCTCCAAATAAGCCTCCTTATGTACCTACCCCTCCTTCATCTCCACCTCTTGACCTGACAAACATTCCATCTCCACCTCCATCTTTCCCCTTGTCAGTTGATCATCAACCCACTCCTCCAGATTCCCCTCAGGACATTCTTATTCCTACACCTCCTCAGTCTACTCTTCCCCCACACTTATCCACCATTCCATCTTACATTCTACCATCAGATGCAATCATGCAAGATTCCCCCACTCCATCTGTTATTCCTCCTCCCATTCCATCCCCTTCCCTATTTGATCCATCCACCCTCATTCCTGTGCTCACACCTCTCATTAAATCTTTGATCCAAGAGGCCATTGCACCTCTTGTGACCTCCATTAATTCCTTATCTGCCCAGATCACTCTTCTTTCTGCTGCCCCCTCTTCATCTAGGGGTCTGGCTCTAGGTCTTCCTGAACCCAGGCAGGGGGAGATGCTCTGTGATGAAGTTGTAGTAGATGCAGATACAGCAGCAGCAGCAGCAGTCACAGCAGTTCCCTCTCCAGCAGATTCAGATTCAGATGAAGATACCATAATTTTGACAGACTTTGATGCTGAGATGTCTGAGTTAATTCAATTTATGGATACTGACATTGATCTGGATAAGTCAGTTGCTCAAATAACTCCTGTTGGTGATTTTTATTTAAATCCCACAGTGAATTTATCAGTTTTGTTGAGAAGTTTTGATACTGTACATATGAATTTCCCTTCAGCAGATTTCTCTAAGCCTTATTTGGCTATGGTACCTTATACCTCTCCAGCCAGTCCAGCAGTTGCCAAGCAGCTCTGTGACAATTTTGCTCTCTCAGCTTCTGCCTCCTTCTAAGCTTCCAGCCCAGAGGTCATTCCAGAATATACTCCAGTGCCAGTTTCAGCACCAGACTTTATTATGGATGACTCTCCAATGCCTACTCTAGATGAGCTTATTTAGACAGACATTGAAGAAGAGAATAAGGAAGTAGCTGATAGCTCTGTCTCCTTTGTTTCTGAATCTTATACAGATAATTCTTCTTTTGTTGTTGATACTCCTATTCCTGAACCGTCTGCCCCTCCTCCAGCAAAGGCTGTTATTTCTGATAAAGCTTTAAAAGCTTTGGATTCATTATATGATACCCCTCAGGATTTAGAATCTGATGATGATGAAATTGATTCTGATAAGGATGCAGCTAGCAGGAAAAAGTGATTGTTGGAAAAGAAGAGAAAGGCTGCTCCTCCTCCCAGGCCAAATCCCACTGCAGACATTCCCTACTACACTCTGCACAATGTGACTCTATATAATGGAATGTCAGCATGGATGTGGCTATCCAAAAACCAGCAGAAAGATAGAAAGATAAGCAGGAGATACTCCCCTCCTCCAGTGCACAGATACAGGAAGGACCCTCCTCCTCCTCCAGCAGCTGGTGTCAGTGGCTCTAGCTCCCAGAGATCTGCCCCAATGCAAACTTATCAAAGACAATCAGGGAGATCTTCTGGAAGCAGCCAGCAGAGGTCATCCTCCTCAGGTATTCAACAACATAAGCAGCAGCAACAACAAAGTTCTAAAGTGCAAAAAGCTGAAAGCCCAAAGAAGCCAGACTCCCCTCCAATTCCATTTGAAGATCCAGAGACTGCAAATACAGCAAGAATGGCTAGATACCAAGAGCTGATTGGTCTATCTTTGATAAATAAAGCCAAAGCAGAAGGAAAAGATATTTCTGGTCTTTCAACCATGTCAAAGTATAGAAAGGAAGAGCTGAAAAGATTCGACAAAGGTAACAAATTGTTTAATGTTGATGACTATATGAAACTTCATCCAAAAGCAGTTGTCCCAAGGGCTATTTCATTGAAAATTATTGGGGCAGCTGATATGACCATGACAGTGGCTCAAGCTCAAAATCCTAACAGAGAAATCATTTTCAAGAAGCTAGAAGAAAAGAAAGCAGAAGACAAACCTCAGCAGAAGAAGCCAAAGAAGTAACTTTTCTTATTGATTCATTTCTGTCTGCTATTTGTTTTTAAACTATGCTATCTGTTAAACAAAGTTGTGTATATATATCTGTTGCATGTGTTATAATTCTCTGCCAGATATATTTCTTTGCTTGCTTTGTTTTTCTATTTTGAGTCTCTGTTAGTGACCTCGCCCAAATAGGGGGAGATTGTTGGATCCCTAGTTGATTTGGGCTAGGTTCACTTACTTAGGATGTGACCCCTCTTGTCTAGCCAGGGTCAATTTGTGTCCTAGAGTCTAGGTTAAGTCCTTATGCTCAACTCCAGATGGACCAGCTTTCATCAAGACCCTCAGAGACTCCAGACTCACATGTTTTTCAAGACTAAGTAAAGTGAGTTCGACGTTCGTCGAACTCAGCTTGACGAAAGGAATTCTGCGCTCGACGATCGTGAGACAAGTCGTAGTGCTGAGCTCGACGATCTAAGTTCTCTGTTCGACGAAAATTCAGTTTCTGCATCAAGCCAAAGTCAGAAGGACTTCAAATTTTTCTAAGTCCAGCTTTAAGCTTCGGTCGACGAATTATATTCTGAGCTCGACGAACTTGGACCTCAAGTTCACAGCTTCTCAGGGACGAAGTCAGCTTCTCAGGTCGATGAATGATAATCTCTACTCGACGATTTCTGGACTCAGAGAATCTGTGTCGACACTTAGGGCTTGTGTCAACACCAGTCAACTTGTGTCGACACCAGGATTTCAGTCGACACCAGCTTCTGTCGACACCAGAGGATTTGTGTCGACACCAAGATCAATCTGTCGACACCAGCTTATGTCGACACAGCATTTCAGCAGATGCAAGATATTTTGTCTAAGTCCAGAACTTTTCTCAGGTCGACGATTCTGTTTCTCAGCTCGACGAATGAAGAATGTCTGTCAGATGTATGAAGATTGTCTGGTCGACGAACTCTATCAAGCTCAGCTCGACGAACTCAAGCTCAGCTCGACGAACACAAGTTCAGCTAGACGAAATGTGTTCTTCATTCGAAGAATCCAGATTAGGTTTTCTTCAAGGTTCCCATCCTGTTTCTTGGCGTTGATTCCTGAATATTTAATGCCAGATCTTCTCGGAATGTTACCGTTAGAACGCGCATTGACTATGGACGATTACATGTCGTTTTTCCATGGGAAAGTTAGGAAAGTCATTGATGGCTGATCTTTCCAAGGCCGACTGTAATTACTGCTCGAGAATTCAAAAAGTTTTAAAATCCCTCAGTCAGATATAGACACTAAGACAGACACAAGAAAATAGAGAATCAAGCAGAGTTTAGAAATTACAGTACAGAAGATACTCAAAAGTTGCAGAAGAACAATCATTTTTAAAAAAAATTTAAAGTTCTTGACTACAATCAGCCTTGACCAGAGAACTCTCTCAAGAAGAAGAAGAAGAACAACTAAATTCAATCAAGAGTCTTCTTCTTTCTATTCACAGGATAACTTCAAAGGACAACACAATCTGTCAAAGAAGTTCCTGAAGCAGTTCTGGTCCAGGCATTCTAGGTCATTGAAGGCCTATCACACTGAAGCAGTGCTCCAGCATTCCTGACCAATTCAAGATCTCAGGGGGAGCAAGAGCTACTACGTCAATCCATAAGTATTCTCTTTGACTGTTGACAGAGAAGACACTATCACCCTCTCTCTCTAATTCCTGTACAGGGTTTTAAATCCCTTCAAAATTATTCTGGTTGCAAGTATCCTTCCAAAAGACTTGAGGGTTTGGTTTTTGGGGACCTGATCAAAACCCATTGGTGCCCAGGACACCTGATCAACTCATCCTGCGGTGGATTCCTACATAGGGTGGTAGAAGAGTGGATGTACCCAGATTGATTGGGGAACCACTATAGCTCCTTGTGTCTTCTGGTTGCTTGTTTTTCTTTTGTTTTTTGGCTGTGATCTGTGATTGCTCTGTGTTTACATTTACTTTATGTTATTTGCTTCCATGTTCACTTAGGTTTACAACAACAGTTGTAAAAAGTATTTAGTAAGCACCATACTCTATTCACCCCACCCCCACCCCCCCCCCCCCCCCCCCTCTAGAGTATATCAGATCTAACTTGCACTTTCAAAAAGTACGTCCTATGGTGGCCCCGGTGCAGGCTATCGTAGTTGAGCTAGTAGCGGCGAGACTAGTGCCTGCTGAGCCTTTGGCGGCAAAGCGAGCAATAGAAAAGCAGATGAAGCATGTGATGAGCTTCAATCCTCCTACATTTTCAGGAGTGGAATCACCGACTCGGGTTGAATATTGGCTCTCACGTATAAAGAGAACCATGACGGCGACAGATATAGATGAAGCATAGAAGGTGACCATAGCCACTTTCCTACTGGATGGAGAGGCAAGGCTATGGTGGGATGAGGTGGAGTTGCACCAGCTTGCTGGCAGGAAGCTATCAGACATTTCTATGGAAGAATTCTCGAGACTGTTTTTGGCCCGGTACCTCCCTTCCACGCAGAGAATTGCATTGGAGAAACAGTTTCAACACTTGACCCGGGGAGAAGGTTCCATTGATGACTATTTACATGAGTTCACAAGGTTGGGACGGTACGCCGGCTTCACGTTTGCAGACGAGGAGCGAAAGACCAACAGATTTTATGAAGGACTGCAGGATGACCTGAGGTTGCTTCTCTCAGGCCCGATGACGTCGGGCTTTCAGGTTTTGGTAAACACTGCCCGATCTTTGGATCAGGACATGAGGAGAGTGCAAAGTAAGAAATACTTGGTTGTGAAGAAGCCAGAGTACAAGGTGCATACCTCTTCGAAGTCTGGGTTCCACAACAGGTGGAACAAGAAGGCTAGGTCGTCTGGACCATCCCCTCCTTCCGTTACTTCTGAAGCTACTTCGAGTCGAGGCCTGGTTACGTGTTATACATGTGGAAAGGTGGGACACTATGCCCGAGAGTGTCGCATTGGCTCGCTGAAGACTAAGAAGAAGACTGGAGCATCTTATGCTGAAAAGGACAAAGCGGTGGAGTCATCAGCTTCTCATTATACTCATGCACAGCCTCGAGTCTACAACCTTGGCCAACAGGAGGCTATAAAATAGAACAACGTGGTGACAGGTACGACATAGTATATAGTTTTTACTGCTTTATATACTTGTTACCTTGTGTCTTCCTTAACTTGTTTGAATTAGGTTTTGTCCTAATTTAGGACTATCCAGCGAGAGCACTGTTCGATACAGGCGCTTCTCATTCCTTTCTATCAAAGGACTTCGTATTGCGCATTGGAGTGTCTTCTATTCTATCAACTAATAGATTGGATGTTTTGCTGCCTAACGGTTGCTTGATGCGTGCGGATAGGTCCTGCTGTGTTCAGGTGCGGATAGGGAATCATGAGTTTAAGTTGGAAGTATCTGTACTACCGATATCCGAGTTCATCGTTATCTTTGGCATGAACTGACTTTCAGAGCAGCGTGCATGTATTAACTACAACTCGAAGGAAATCACACTGGTACAGGGTACTGAATGCGAGACCAAATTCGCTGGTATGCGAGGATCGAGCAAGACACTGATGTCTGCTCTCCAAGTGGTCAAAGCAGTTCAGAAGGGTGCAGAGTTGTTCTTCACGCTATTGGAGACTGTAGAGCCGAAGTCCCATTTGGGTGACATTCCTATCATGTCAAAGTTCGTCGATGTGTTCCCTAAGGATCTCCCTGGGATTCCACCCCAGCGAGAGATCGACTTCCCTATTGATCTGGTGCCAGGTGCGAAACCTGTGTCCCGTGCACCATACAGAGTGGCGCCAAGGGAGATGGCAAAGCTAAAGGTTCAGCTACAGGAATTGCTAAAGCAGGGTTACATACGTCCAAATGGTTCACCTTGGAGTGCGCCGGTCCTTTTTGTGAAAAAGAAGGACGGGAGCCTGCATCTATGCATCGACTACCGAGAGCTGAACAAGCTGACAGAGAAGAACAAGTATCTGATTCCGAGAATCAATGATTTGTTTGATCAGTTGGCTGGATCAACCGTCTACTCGAAGCTGGATCTGAAGTCTGGTTATTATCAATTGCGTATAAGGGAGAGTGATATTCCCAAGATAGCATTTGGCACACACTATGGTCAGTATGAGTTCACTGTGATGTCGTTCAGGTTGACAAATATGCCATCGGTATTAATGGATTTGATGAACAGAACCTTTCGGGAGTATCTGGACCGTTTTGTGATAGTCTTCATAGATGACATATTGGTATACTCGCAGTCAGAGGAGGATCATGCAAACTATTTGAGGTTGGTTTTGCACACCTTGAGGAGGAGTCGACTATATGCCAAGTTCTCTAAGTGTGAGTTTTGGCTATCGTCTGTGGCGTTTCTCGGTCATTTCATTAGTGGGAAGGGTATCGTTGTGGATCCAACGAAGATAGTAGCTATACAGGAGTGGTCAGTGTTGACTACAGTGGCGGAAGTCCGGAGTTTCATGGGACTTGCCGGCTACTACAAGAGGTTTGTGGAGAACTTCTCGTGGATAGCTTTACCTCTCACTACCTTGACGAGGAAGGATCAGAAGTTTGTGTGGTCGCCGAAGTGCGCACGAGCTTTTGAGGAATTGAAGGGTCGTCTGACCACGGCACCTATTTTGAGTTCACCATATGGTTTGGACGGCTACGAGATTTATAGTGATGCCTCAGGGAGCGGCTTAGGCTGCGTCCTCCTACAGTTTGGAAATGTTATAGCGTACGGCTCATGCTAGTTGAAGGTGCATGAGAGAAACTATCTCATCCACGACTTGGAGTTAGCGCCGATGATATTCACCCTAAAGCTATGGCGGCATTATTTATATGGCGTGAAGGTTGACATCTTTACGGATCATAAGAGCCTTAAGTACTTGTTGAACCAGAAGGAGTTGAACATGCGGCAAAGAAGGTGGATGGAATTCTTCAGAGATTACACCTTCGAGATACATTACACACTGGGAAGGGGAATGTGGTCGTTGATGCTTTGAGTGGCAGAACTTCAGCACGAGCAAACTGGTTGCGCATGCATGATGAAAATTTAATCCAGGAATTGGAAACCTTGGGTATCACCTGTGTCGACAGGAGTACAAGTGCAAACGCATGCTTGAACTGGACGGAGGTACAGTGTGACCTTGCGGATAGAGTTCGGAGAGCATTGGGCTCGATGAGAGCATGAAGCGCTATGCAGTGGAAGGGCCAAATTCCCAGTTCTTGGTTGAAGACGGTCTTCTGCGGAAAGGTGATCGTTTGTGCGTCCCAAAGTCTGGCACTCTACGGGAGGAGTTGATGTAGAAGGCTCACAATACCAAGTACTCAATCCACCCGGGGAGCTCAAAGATGTATAAGGACTTGAAGATACTATTCTTGTGGCCAGGTATGAAGAAGGACATAGCCCTATATGTGACAAAATGTCAAACGTGTACGCTAGTTAAGGCCGAGTGCCAACGACCAGGAGGCTTCTTGAAATCGTTGCCGATCCCGGAGTGGAAATTTGATGATATTTCTATGTATTTTGTGCGCGGTTTGCCTAAGTCATTGCAGAAAAATGACTCTATCTGGGTGATTGTCGATCGGTTGACCAAAGTTGCGCATTTTATCCTGAATCAGAAAAGCGATCCAGTGGAGAAACTAACAAAGTTGTATGTGGAGAATATCGTGTGGTTACATGGCGTCCCTCGCAACATAGTTAGCGACAGTGATGGGAGGTTTATGTCCGGTGATTGGAGGCACGTTCATCGGTCATTGGGCACAAAGCTCAAGTTTAGTACAACCTTCCATTCGCAGACTGATGGGCAAACTGAGAGGACAAATCGTACGATGGAAGATATGCTGCGTATATGCGTTTTGGACTTCAGACAGTGTTGGGAGGATCACCTTCACATGGTAGAGTTTGCCTATATCAACAGTTATCAGGAAAGTATTCAGATGGCCCCGTACGAGGCGTTATATGGCAGGAGGTACCGCACTCCGTTAGCATGGGCAGAAACTGGTGATACCAAATTGTTGAAGCGCAAAGATGTTGATGAGGTGAATGAGTCCATACGAACCATTCGAGAGCTGTTATTGATCGCCCAAGATCGTCAGGAGAAGTATTACAACGCCAAACATCGAAACGTGGAATTCGCGGTTGGAGATTGGGTATACTTTAAGATAAAGCCATTCAAAGGAGTGTTGAGGGTTCGACGCTTGAAGAAGATGAGTCCAAGGTATTTAGGGCCATTCGAGATCAACGAATGCATCGGCAAGGCAGCTTACTGACTTACCTTGTCGACGGAGCTGAGTGGGTTGCACGACATCTTCCGTATTTCTGTGTTGGGGAAGGGGGTGCGGGAACCCGATTCTGTGTTGGAGGCCGATGTTGTGCCGGTGGATAGTGGCCTATCTACCAGGGAGAAGCCATTTTGCATTGTCGATAGCGATATATGACATTTACGGAGAAAGGCAATCAAGATGGTGAGAGTTCGTTGGGACAATTATGGCCGTGAGGAGCTCTCTTGGGAGCCAAAAGAGGTCATGCACGAGGGATACCCCAATTTGTTATACTCAGGTATGATGAATTTCATTTCGTTATTCATATTCTAATTTTCGAGACAAAATTTCATTAAGGAGGAGAGAATTGTAATGCCCCAAAATCGTGTCGCGCGATTAAATTCTGTTGGGGGTGCTTTTAGGGGATTTTGTGTGTGGATATCATTTTCGGATTAGGGTTTTAATATAAAACCTAATTTTCCCCTCCCCTCTCATTCTTTTCCCCAGCCGCCATCTCCCGATTTCCCTCTCCCTCCTGATTTCTCCTCTTGCGCGCAGCAGCCGTGTCTCCCGTCACTGTTGGAAGGTGCAGATCGGCCGCCGGCTGAAGGAGGAAGGAGTTCCCTCCTCTTCCTCTTTATATCTCTCCATCTCTCCCGTCCTCTCTCACGCACAAGACGAGCCCAAGCCACGCCTCCCTCCTTCTCATCGTCGGCTAGGAGGAATAAGCTCGATCCCCCTTCCTCTCTTTCTCTCTCACTCGCATCAGAGGCCGTCGCCAATGAAGAGCAAGCCGACTCCTCTTTTCTCTGCCCCGGCCACTTCCTGTAAGGTGGAAAAACCCGAGCGTCTCCCTCCCTCCGATTTCTGGGAGCACCTTCCTCCTCTCCTCTTGGCCGACCAAGAAGGGTAGGGTTTGGGCTTGGACACTTCGAGAGAGGCCAACTGGTGGTGTCAGAAGAAGAACATCCCCTTCGGAGCTCGGATCCGTGTGTGTATAGCCGCTGCGAAGGCCGTTCGTGACCGAGCCATGCCTCAGAAACGCGCGTCTAGGGTAACAACTTTTCTTCTTGGGAAAGTGAAGCCCTTAATTAGCATATTTGCATGGAAGCCCCTCTCCACCGACGGGTGGGGGAAGGGTGCTCTCCGACAGGTCGATGTTTACATCCCCGCTATTAATTGCATTAGCACCCAAAAGCGTGAGTACGGTTTAGGCATGATGTGTGAAGCCCATCCAGACATGTTGGTCCGGATTGGTGATGTTCTGGGGTTCCCGGAGAAGACTCCGTGGAATTTGAATATTTCGGAATGGGGGTCTCCTCGGGGAGGCAGTTAGTACTGGAGGTGTGCTCCAGGAAACGCCCTAATGTTTGCACGAATTCGTTGGATCGTCGGCATTAACTCCCGGGGAGTTTTGTCGTGTTTATGAGAAGCCCATCTCTAGGAGACTGTAGGGCTAGTGTGTGGAGTTGTGTGCCTTTGGTGCGCAACTCAGGTGTCCGCGAGTGCCACCCTTATTACATAACAATCGGTTATGTATGCGATACAGGCAAGGGGAGGTTGACCCTCATCGTGCATGTTGGGTACGACGATTTGAGCAACGAGCTTGACTGAACTGTACCTATACTATGTCGTGTAGTTCGACTACCTAAGGAAATTGGTGTGTTACTACATGCATAGGAGAGAGCCGACGACCTTGAGTCACGGCTAGCGAATGCTCGATGCGTTGCCATTCAGTCCAGGACTGAGAATGGTGGTGGGACCCGGGGAAGTCTGGTACACCGTTAAGGTGCCCTGTGTGCACGAGACGTTGGGCTGGTCGCGCCAACGTTTGTGATGATTGGTGCTTAAATGGCACATTTTAGCTTTATGTATTTATGCTAATCCGCTTGCAGGGAAGAAGCACCGCCACCCCGAGAAAGGGGTGGGGTCATTATAATTTGGTCAGCCCTTGCTGACCGTTGCATTATTTTCCACCGCTTGGTGGAATGTTTGCTTGCAGGTGCTGCGGAGCCAAGCGGGAAATAGCGAGCGGAAACCCTTCTTGTTGTGTTGGCCCTTGAAGGCTCAATTGTTTGTTTAGTTATTTTTCATGTGTTGCCGTCCTGCGTGCCGATGTATGCAAACCTTTTTATTTGAGTTAAACACTACTGTTGTAAAGCCTTAAGGCCAGTTATGTGGTCGTTCTATTTCATTTCTATTGTGGTTAGTGGACATTCGCCTTTGGGTGCGGTTTTTATGAAACTCTTTTTATTCTTCCGTTAGAATGCAACTCTGTGTTAGGATTGCGTTTTCAAAATCTTTTAAGGGTTTTTGGTCTCATTTAGTAACTCTTTTGTTTGTCTGTTTCATATGACGTGGGGCCCCGGCCGGAACTTCTGTTATATTATTCGTGACGGATGGGGGGTGTAACACAAGAGAGCACTCTCGTAGACGCTCTCAAGAAGACATCATAGAAGCTTCGTAGACTTGGCTTTTTTCCACTTTTCTTAGTACTCAAATCTTGTAATAGAGAGGTTGCTTGTCACCCTTCGAGAAACTCTAAACAATTGTAAACATAGCTAAATAGTGAATTTTTGCCCGATACAGATCCTTCCACATGATTTTTTAACCCTTTCGGGTTTTCCATAGTAAAAAAGACTCCTGTCATTGTTGCTTGTGTTTCACTTAACTGTTTGCACCCACGGTCGTACTCATATCTAAGGCAATCTGATACTCCGGATCGAAGGAAAATCGGGCGATCCGCAACAACTATATCTTTGTGTTGATTAGAACTGGATTTTGATTTAGCCAAGCCTGGCTCAAAATTGAAATGAAGTCCTTCTTGATTTGCACCAAATCAAATTAAGTCATTTTAAATCCAATTCAAGGCGACTTATTACAATGAGAATTGATATTAGCTGTTTGCAAATGACTATTCGCAATCTGCTGCTATTCGCAGTTCGTAAATTATATCTGTAGTACAAAAATATATTCACGGTCCATAAAAAGTACTTAAAGTTGAGACAAAAATACAAGTGTATAGTTACATAATAATACAATTTCAAGCAACAAAAAATATAAAATGAGCAAAATTGTTGATTTTAAATAAACATCGTCATCGTTATGATCATTTGCAATTAGAAAATAACACAAAATCAGTCAAATTCTCAAATTAAATCCTGCAATTGAGAAGCAAAACAAATATTAGCAGTCAAATACTGACAACAAAATATACAATACGGGAAGGAAAACTAGATAGCATAAACTCTATCTTTTGAAAGTCCACAACAGTGAAGCAATGAATAAGAGAACCTTCAACACTTTCTCATGAAGCAATGAATCTAACATCCTCTCCTGAGCTGGTACCACACTTCGGAGCAGAGCCTGTTGTACAACCCTATATTTGCCGATTGGGGCCATTCGAAGAGGTCAGTCAGGTAAGGCAAGGTTGGCCCAGGTAAGTCAGAGCGGTTAGTGGAGGGGATACCTCCTCACTCGCCCCAGGCAAGTAGGGGCGAGAAGGGTCACTTGGGGAACACTCGCCCGGGCTCCAAGCTAGTGGTTGGTGAGTATGGTGAGATGGTTTACTTTCGGTCAAGGATCAGGGTTAGTGGTAATTCAACGGCCACTCACAACCCATAGGCGAGTAGGAATAGCATGGTCGGCTCGCCTAGGTGTGTTTTCCCAGGGAATCCTTTTTGGCCTGTCTTTAGCGGCTCCAAGGAGCGAGAATCCTCTGTTAGCAAACCAATTTGGGTTGTGTAAAGTAAAATCAAAAGGGGATTTCTGCAATCCTCAGATTGTTCCTAAAAAACTATAAATATACCCCAAAGGGCACCTTTGGAGAGGACCTTTTTTAGGATTTTCTCTCTTTTAGTTGATCATGGTTGGCTGGAGCTTCCACACTATTAGCAGTGGTTTATAGTTGGATAGTTTAGTGCTTCACAGTGCTCAGCTTAGCACTGGATAGGGAGGGGGAGCACTCTTTAATCTTCCGGGTATGTAGCAGGACCTTCTTGATGTAGCTCAAGGGTCGGTTTCTTTGTTCTAAGTAACTGGTCAAGTGTATTAACTTGGGGAAAAGAAGTGCATGTTGCCCCATCGGTTCGAACTCCTCCTTGAACTGTGTTTTTCGGATTCAATAATCAGGTGCGGTGAGCGTGGATCGTAGCTTGCACGGAAAATCCTGAGTGATTCACCTGATAGGAGGCAAGTAGTGTGGAGACAACCCTGATGAGTCGCCCAACTCAAATGACTTTGTGAGGAAGAGTGACTTTGTCAAGTTTACAAAGATGATCATGGAGAACATGCATCATACCCTCACCCCGCAAGGCGAGCGCACGATGTCAGTGGTCCCTATACTCATGCCCTAGTTCCTAAGATAGGAGTCCCCAAGTAGGAGACCAGGGAAGGAGGAGGTGGTAGGGGGCGAGCTCAACCCTACGCGAGAGCTCTTCCCAAGCCCGCCAAGTGTTAGTGGCCCAGGTGTGGCGATGGTGGAAGTCGACTCAGCTCGACTTACAAGGGGATGAGGCCCATTCAACGAGTTGATCATTTCGTCCCCTATTCTATAGGGGTTAAGGGAGTCAGAGATAACCTACTATACACACAAATATGATTATGTTCAACACCCTCAGTGGTTTGAAGATGCGGTCTCCATTATGCAAATGTCTGATGCCTTTAAGTCTCGCTTGCTTCTTCACCATCACACTCAAAGGGGAGGCAAGGGATTGGTTCCACCAACTCCCCTCCAGATTAATTTATAGCTTTGAAAATCTCTGTCAGAGTTTCCAACTGCGTTTCTCGTCATCCAAAAAGAGGAAGAAGTGGGCAGAGGCCCTCTTTCTGATCAAGCAAGGGCTGGAAGAGACGATGGGCAGATACATGGACTAATTTCAGGAGGAGTTCCTTCTAGTTTGTGAAGTGTCAGGTTACCCTTTGCAGCTCATATTAACCTTTGAGCTGAACTAGGGTTTCTTTAAGATGGAGCTGAATTGTGATCCCCTTGTCCTATAAGGATTTGATGGAAAGGGTAGCAAAAGAGATTAAAGGAGAAGCCAAGAACCATGTGTTCGCAAAAAAGTTAGTTAAGTTGGGGAGAGTGAGGCGAAGGAGTAGGGAGATTACTAGCAGTGAGAGGGGAGGAGAAGAAAGGATTCAAGGGGACATGGATTCCAAGGATCGCATAGAGGATAGGAGCTGAGATAGGGGTTTTAGGAGCCAGTCAATTGGCCAGTATGGAGGCTACTTGGAGGACCAGGCCAAGGTCAGGGAAGAGGAGTTGCCTGGGGCGGAGGCTACTTCTATGGAGGGCAAGGGCAGTTCAACCCTTTGGGCTGGAAACTGGGCCCAAGGACACTCCTCCCTCTACCTCGACAGTCAATGACCATTGGAAGAAGAGGAAGGAGAGACATAAATAATGAGCTGGGATGGAAAGGAAGTGCCAAGGTGGCATTGCCCTATTATGACTTCCACTTGAAGGAAGGCCATGTGATAGCCACCTTCCCAAAGTTCTTGGAGATGAGAGGAGTGAGGGGCCCGTGGGAATAAAAGCCAAAGGTGCGAATCAAGGAAGTGGTAGAAGGAGGAGCTGGGGAGGTAGATTGATGTGAGATCAGGCAAAAGTTGGTACCAGAGGATCATAGTTATTCACGGAGGGGTGGAGATCGAGACCACCCATGAGGGGAGTCTCTATACTATGTTCCATTGGATCATCTCTTTGACCTCACAAACCCTACCTCCGGAGGAAAAGATCACCTTCTCATCAAAGGACATTCCGGATCACGAGGATTATTTCTGACATGCACTAGTAAATTATGCGACAATCGAGAATTTCATGGTCTCAAGGATTTCGGTGGACAACAGGAGCTCGGTGAATATGATATTCAAGAGGCGCTTCGATTAGATGAAGGTGGAGGCCTGAAGAGTGTTAGTTTTGGATGGGTTGTTATTTGGGTTCTTATGAGAGAGTAAGTGGAGGGAGGAGTCAAGCTCCACGTGATCATAGGGGGACAGTCCAGGAACTATTGGTTCTTCATCATGTGTACTTCGAGCAGCTATAATGCCATTTTTGGACGTCCCTTCAACAGTGCTTTTTGGTGCATCCCCTCTTATTTCCACCAATGCTTGATGTTCAACATCAGAGGAGTTCATGTCAAAGTTCAGGGAGATCCCAAGATGGCTAGATAGTACTACATTGCAGCTGCCAACACTATCTCCTTGAAGGAGGAAGCTAAAGTGATGGACAAGATGATATAAGATCAAGCCAAGATGGAGGCAGCGGAGAAGGTAGTGGAGAAGGAGGTTCTCACCCAGGGCAAGAAGATAGAGAAGTTGCAAGAGAGAAGATGAATGAGCTCAGAGGACCATGAGAAAATTCTGGCTTGCATCCAGCAGAATGTGGATTTCTTTTCTTGGAGTGTGTCAGACATGTTAGGCATTGATGCGTATGTGGCGTGTCATCACCCTAATCTCAACCCAAGCATCTGCCTCATCTGCTAGAATAAAGAGTTGTAAATGACAAGCTGGTTGTGCCCATCCGGGAGGAGGTGGTAAGCTGCTCAAGATAGGGTTTGTATCGGAGATCCAGTATAGAGGTTGTGTCTCCAACATGGTATTGGTAAAAAAGAGTGATAGGATGTGGAGGATGTGTGTTGATTTCCCTTTATTAAATAAAGCCTGCCCGAAGAATTATTATCTGCTATCCCAAATTGATGTGCTGGTAAACTCAGCCGTCGGTTTTCATGTAATAAATTTTGATATGCTTTTTCAGGTTACCATCAAATTCACATGCACCGACCCGATGTCAAAGATGTTTCCTTCATCACAGGCGACGAGTTATACTGCTATAAGATGATGCATTTCGGGTTGAGAAATGCAGGAGCAACCCACAAGAAGATGATGGACTGTTGTTTCGGGAGCAAAAAGGAAGGAACTTGGAATTTTAAGTGGATGGCTTAATGGTGAAGAGAAAGGATGACAGTTCTCACCTCCAGGATCTGTCAAATACCTTTGCCACCCAAAGTTTAAGATGTGGCTCAACCCCTGGAAGTGTATCTTCAGAGCTAGTAGTGGAAAGTTTTGTTGGATCTTTAGGCGTGCTTAGAGATGGAAGAATAAGGTCATTTAGGAAATTTAAATTTTATTTAAAATATCAAAGTTACTTAAAGAAGTTTCAGAATATTTCATAAGAAAATATATTTTAAAGTCTTAGAAAATTTAATATCAATGATTACTTTTAAAGGTGATGGGATTTCAATATTCCTTCACGACCGTCAGCTTTAACACTAATGTTCGGTGATAGTAACAAAAAGTGAAATCTGTGCATGTATTTTAAAATTAATTTGCAATATGTTTTTCTTTGATTCTTTGAAGGAAAAATATTATTTAAAAATATTTTAGAATACGAAATAAAATCAATTTACTAAAATAATGAAAGACATGATTTATTTCATAAAAAATTGATTACAAAATGGTTGATTTCTATAATGCTAAAAAACAAGGTGAAATATGAAAAACTCTTTTTCCTTTTCAATACCGACCCTTCTCTCAAGGACCGGTTGGTTCTAGAATATCTGTCCCAAATATGGCCTCGAACCGCCCCTAGATCTACCCTTGAATTAGTCGCCATAGCACACGGAGAAGTCATGGAATCCTCCTAGGAAACCTACGTCTACACCAGACAATTTTTCGCCTAAGTCCCGCAAGACCTAGTCTCCCCTACCTATGGCAAATTTACAACTTATAGAAGATAAAGAAATGAAAATATAATAATATAAAAGAAACTCCCTCAAAGAGTTGGACTCGTTGGTGAATATGCGTGATCGATCTGATGTCTGAGTCAATAATCTTCAGCTGCATTGAGTGAAGTTCTTGACGCCAATGGGAGGCTCTCACGAATATTAAGAGTTCCAGTTCTAGTTGTGGCCTCTAGTTGGTGTCTCTCAATTGTGTTCTACATCTGAAGGAAGACTCTCTTTTATAGGAATGGGACCTACCGCCAGCGGTAGCACTACCACCCTACGATAACTATATTAGGAAGCCTTTGTCTTCACTAGAAATCTTCATCTTTGACAACTTTCCATAACCATTTTAGGAAACTTTTCCAATCCATTTTAGAAAACATTCAAACTTTGAAAAAAAAACATTTTTGGTGTCTAGTGTTTTTTCAAAAATGGACCTTATTAAAAGGTGTCCGGCGGTAGAAATACCGCTCGGCGATATCACCTTCCTTTTTATGCAATTTCCTACTTCGGATGATATCCCTCCTTTTTTATCACATAGCTAGAGTTATCGCCAACGACAGTGATACCGCCCGGCGGTAGTAGTTAGGATGATGTAGGTGACCAGTTAATGCAAATGACACGTTGATATAGTCAACAAGAAGATCAATCTGATACATATGATATGTTATCGCCCGATGGTAACAGTACTGTTTAACGGTAGCAGCAAAACTTTTGTATCTTCATTTTTCAATTTGTTCATCCATGGGGTACTTAACCTGTAGTACTTTTACACTATAAACACATAATCGACATGATCAAATACAAACTGGGATTTGTTATTCTCGAACTAAGAGATGCGGAACGCATGTTCTAACAAGTTTTTGGGTCATCTCCTCACCCCGATGGGGGTATAGCCCAACCAGGACAATGTAAAGGCAATACTAAAGATGACGTCACCTAGGAATGTAAAGGGGGTCTAATAACACACAGGAACTTTAGCAAGGCTGAGCAGGTTTCTTTCCTGGGCTAGCGAGAAGTACTCACTTTTCTTTAAGGTGTTGTGGGGGAACCAGAAGTCCAATGGACACCTGAGAGTGAGGAAGCATTCCAGGCCTTGAAGAGGCAGCTCACGCAGGCTCTGCTGCTCTAGGGATGGAAGGAAGGGGAGGACCTCGCTTTATACCTCGGGGTGGGAGCAGAGGCGGTAATCTATGTCCTGGTCCAAGAGGAGGGGAGGAATCATCTTCCAATTTACTATGTTAGCAAGGTCCTAAAGAAGGCAGAACTCAAGTACCCTATCCTGAAGAAGTCAGAATTTGTCATGATCATCTCACCCAGGAAGCTCAGGCCATACTTCCAAGCGTATTAGATCTAAGTGGTGATTTATCACCCTCTTTGCAATATTTTGGAGGAGGTAGAGCACTCAAGGAGGTTGGCAAAATGATTAGTGAAGCTGAGTGAGTTTTACATCTCCTTTGCCCTCCGATTGTGGATGAAGGCTCAGGTAGTGGTGGATTTTTTGGCTGATTATGTGGTTGAGGTGGAAGAGTCGGAGTTTCCCCAACAGGTTGCTTGGGAGATACTCGTGGATGGAGTATCGAGGAAGCACTCTCTGGGAGGGGTGGTCGTGGTTAGCTCCCATGGGATGAAAATTGAATAGGCGGTCTAAATCCACTCCACGTAACCTATAATAAGGCAGAGTACGAGGCTATGATCGCAGGACTTCGCTTGGCTTGGGAGCTAGGAGTATATAATGTAATTGTATTGACAGATTCAATGGTGGTGGTCTCCCGGATCAAGGGAGAGTTTGAGACGAGAGAACCCACACTCCTGTGTTATCTGATAAAGGTCAAGGGCCTCATCGGTTTGTTCCGAACTTTCTTTATTCGTCTTATGCTGAGGGGAAAGAGTATCCAGGCTGATCGACTTGCCAAGTTCGGTCCTCGAGTTGGAGGAACTGTGATGGAATTATTCCTCCCATCTATTGAGGAAGGGGAGCTAATGGAGATTAACAGACGATCCTCGTGGATGGATCCCTTTGTGACAATCTTGACCGCGGGCAAATTTCTGAAGGGGTTTCCAGATAAAAAGCGATTCAGGTACAAGTTCGTGTACTACCTATTGCATAAGGGAGACCTATATTAAAAGGTCCTTTTAGGGATCCTGGCTTGATGTGTAGCTGAAAATGAAGTCCCAAAAAACTTGGAGGAGATCTACTCCAGTGAGTGTGACAGCCACTCTGAGAGCCATGCCTTAAAAGGAAGGGTATTGTGACAAGGTTATCTCTGGCCAATCAAAAGCAAGGATGTGGCGGAGTTAACAAAAAAGTGTCAAAAGTGCCAACTATTCGTGCCACTCCAGCTCTTGTTAGCTTAAAGGCTCAGGAACATCATGGTGTCGTGGCCCTTCGCAATTTGGAGAATGAACTCAGTAGGACCCCTTCCCTAGGCCAGCGGGCAAAGGAAGTTCATTCTGGTCATGATCAATTACTTTTCAAAGTGGCTAGAGGTAAATGCATTGGCTAAGGTAACCTCATATGTATAGAAATTTGGTTTGAGAGGAGATAATTTGTCAACATGGGCTTCCTCTTGTAATAGTCATGGATAATGGGCCCCAGTTTGCTAGTGATGAGTTCGTCAGCTTCTATAACCAGCTAGGCATAGATATTCGCTTTGCATTGGTCCACCATCCCAGCAGTAATGAGAAGGTGGAAGAGGTAAACAAGATAATTTTGAATTTTCTAAAAAAAAAAGAAGGTGGAGAACCTAAAGGGTAATTGGGTGGAGCAGCTCCCCTCGGTCCTTTGGGATCTGAGGACTATCCCAAACATGTCCATGAAAGAAACTGCTTTCAAACTCTCTCATGGCTCCGAGTTCGTGCTATCTGTGGACTTCGAGTTAAAATCTCCACGGGAAGTTGTTGTATGAGAAGGAGACAAGTGGTGGAGAGTAGAAAATAAATATGAGCAACGACTCTCACTAGATCTCATGGAGGAACTCCGCAACTTGGCTGTCATCTGATAGGATACAGTCAAGCGTCGAATGCCTAAGAATTTTAATAAGCATATTAGAGTCAAGCAGTTTGTAAAGGGAGATCTGGTCATCAAGAAGGCTGATATGTCAGGAAGGTCGGCAGCGGTCAAGAAGTTAAATTCGATTTGGGAGGGTCCTTATATAATCTCAAAGGCACTGAAGTTGGGGGGATACCACCTCCAAAATGTGGTGGGTGTCCCCCTTGGTTGCACATGGAGTGGAGATGACTTGAAGTGTTTCTATCCTTTATTAAGGTAATAAAGATATTTGCTTCCAAAACTCTTTTCTATGAGTATATATGAAAAGTGTATTGCATGAAATCCCGAAACAGATCTTGTTGATGGGGCTCCCACTAGCCGGTAGGTCAGACCAATCACTCGAGTGGCAGGTTGAAATGTGAAATTGTGTTGAATGAAATCCCTGAGCAGATCATGTTGATCGGGCTCCCACTGGTCGGCAAGGCAGGCTAATCACTCAACCAGCAGGTTGAAATATGAAATTATATTGGATTAAAGCCCCGAGTAGATCCCGTTGACCGGGCTCCCACTAGTTGACAAGGAAGGCAAATCACTCGAGTGACATGTTAAAATTTGAAATTTTGTTGGATGAGCAGATCTCGTTGACCGGGCTCCCACTAGCCGGGAGGGCAGGTCAATTACTCGAGTGATATGTTGAAATGTGAAATTATGCTAAATAAAAGCCCCGAGCAGATCCTGTGGATCGGGTTCCCACTAGCCGGCAGGGCAAGACAGTCACTCTATTGGTAGGTTGAAATGTGAAATTATGTTGGATGAAAACCCCGAGTAGATCTCACTGACCGGGCTCCCACCAACCTGTAGGGTATCCAATCACTTGAGTGGCAGGTTAAAGTATGAAATTATGTTGGATGAAAGTCCCGAACAAATCCCACTGACCGATCTCCCACTAACCGTTAGGGAGACAAATCACTAAAGTGATAGGTTGAAATGTGAAATTATATTAGATGAAAATCCCGAGCAGATCCCGCTGATCGGGCTCCCGCTAGCCATCAGGTCAGGCCAATCACTTGAATGGCATGTTGAAATGGAAAATTATGGTGAGTAAAGGCTAAGAGGAAGGTTAAGGGGAAAGGTGAGCATAATCACACTTAACCTGCACCTGCAAGTAGGGCACTCAAACACTCAATGAGGAGATCATCGCATAGTGCAGGGCATGAAGCTGGGGTTGAGTGGGGACGTGTGCAGGATCAGACTCGTCATATTCAAACTATTTGGGCATTCGCTTGCTAAATATGCATTGAATCAAGCACATTATGAAATTCTATCAAGGTGGGAGTACATGAAGTCGAGAATCTAGGGGGTCGGCATGATCCTAGCAAGATGTCTGGAGCTGCGAATGCACTAGGGTGTTTAGCCTGAGTATCATGAGATGGGAAATGAACTGCACCTCGGTAATACCCTGGACATCGGAGGCCTATATTGGGCGAGTCCACGGTCAGGGGTGAGTTGCGAATAAAATTAAAATTAATACACACAAGAATGATCAAAGGAGAACCAATCAGGCTTTACTCATATAATTAAACAATCATGTTTTTTTACAAAAAGGGGTCTCGCCCCCACATCAGCAAAAAACAAAATGAGGGCGAGAACAAAAAAAAAGTATGTGAGTCATATCCCTTAGGCTTGTTCATCTGACCTCATATCCCTTAGGCTTATTCATCTGACCTGTCATCTTATTCGCTAAAGGGCGAGTAAGATGTATCATCAGATGAGTCGACTACGCTGGCGGGAGGAATAGCCCGGGGACCAGCAGATCCGCGGTGACGTCCTCACATTCTTCCTTCGACACAATGAGGCTCCACATCATGAGGAGGATGTCCTACATAGCTTTGTTGGCCATGGTAATCTTTATTTCCTCGATCTCACACAAGGAGTACTATTGCAACTTTCCTCCCAACCTAGATGACTCGTTGTGACTCGACGGTAGAACGGTTGAGGAAGCTTGGACAGGGCCTTAAGTTCCTTATTCCCTCCTTTAGGTCAGCAACTCGCGAGCGCATTTGATCAACGGCCTTGACATCATGCAATATTTCTTATCTCTCTCTTGCAAAGGTGGTCATAGCATCATGCAGCAGCAAGATGGGCGCATCCATATCCCACAGCAGTGAGAAGAGGGCATCACCTATTGACCTTGACTATTCCCCCTCATCGGCACTGCAAAAGAGACATAATAAGGTTGCAACATCCATAGAGAAGCAAGTCAAACTATTTTGCTAGGAGGGATACCAAGCCGCGTTAGATGACTTGGGGGCCTCCGGGTCGGTGGCGGGAGATAGTGAAGAGGTGGGGACTGACACAAACCTAAACTTTGTCCTGGGGAAAAAACCCTTGGATAGTGTCGACGACCCGCTGGTCCTTTGGGATGATAAGGTGAATATGATCTCCATCTCCACCCTCCATCCTTCATGGTCTGAGCAAAATCCACCCAGCTGTCACACCCACACCCTAGCCTTTGGGCTCTATGACTAGGAGGATGCGACGACATGCGATGGAGTGTCCACACAAAGGCTGGCTCCTGAGAGCACGTGAGCATAGTTGTGCTCTCTTGAGCTTACGTACATGCCCATACGTCGCTTCCTCAGTCTCTTTAGGAAGCGAATCTCAGACGAGACCGCACGAAGCTTGCAGCGGACAAGGTGAAGGGCCTAAATCTTAAAATGGAAGTCGTCAAGAAGCATCTCGTGATGTGATATGGGCTAGGATACAAAGAATTGTTGGGTCCTCCTCGACCTGGTGGAAATTTTAATAAGAGAAGGAAAGAAGAAGTATTTGCTGGAAGACAAGGATAGAGAGATCGCATCCTATAAAGGGAAGGAAAAATTAGGGGAGGGCCAAGTACCCCAAGATGCAACAACATAGATCAAGACAGAGGTGCTGAAGAAAGTGTAGAATATGAATGTGTGGAGATAGAGGGAGTCGGCCTACTAGAGAGTATAAACTGCATACACAACGGAGCGGGAGTGGAAAATTCCCGAAAAGGGAGTCTAAAGTGATTGTAAGGGAGGCAAGTTGCATCAACATCACAAGGTCCACCTCTTTGCAGGATGGTGACGTTTAAGGAGGAAGATCTTCCCTAAGTCACCAATACATTCTGTGATGTTGTGGTCATCAAAGCTATTCTTGGAGATTACATCTTGGATCGTATGTTAGTAGAAACAGGAAGATTTATTAATGTCCTCTTCATGCTCGTGTTTGAGGTGATGAAGAATAATGAGTCGTTAAAATCATTCGACTACCCACTCTACAACTTCGTAGGAGAAAATAAAGAGGTTGAAGGAAGCGTGGACCTTAATGTCATCTTGTGCGGGATAGCCCGAGAAGAGTCCTTTTGGTGATTGATGTGCCTACTGTGGGGGCCCTGACACTCGCATACGGAGGGTTTGCCGGGGTGAGACGCTCCCCTGCATTATTATAACAACAACATTTCAAAAAATTAGGCACCATAAAGAGACTGATCTAAGAAGAAGGAAAGTATGAAAGCACCTTCTCAAGGGAGCATCAGGAGGAGTAAGTTGACGTTTTTCCACAGAAATGCTACCTCAAAATTCTTTTGAATGGATAATTTGTGGAGGGATATGTCTTGACCTTTCATGAGCGGGGCTCGATATGTCGCCTCATCTTATTGGATTAGCAAGTAGTGAATGTTGACGAGATTTCCCTTGATGAATATGAATTTGTCTATCTAGTGGTGGTTTTGTTGGCAGTCTCGCATACATTGAAGTGTGAGCCAGAGAGGAAAGTGATGCCTTCATTAGTGGCCCTATATATGAACAACTTACGGGACACGGTGTAATTATACTCAATCCTATCCTCACGCATATTGCACGTGAATGCCACCAACATTACGATTGCGTTGGCGTTGAGCTGCACCGGGATAGCCCCAAAGTACTTGAGGATTTTACATATTTCTGGTCATAGGGGAAGGCACAATCCCACCTCAAATTGCGAGATGGGGAAGGCCAGCTAGTCTTCATAGAAGGTGGTGATCGCCTCGCGCTTCCCGAGTTAGCGAGCAATGAACCCTGGAAGGATGCATTCAGCCACAAAGAAAAGGTATTCCTCTTCAGGAAGATGTCCATCATGAATGGGTGATTAACAAATTGCATGGCACATTTCATCCGACCACCTAGCCATCGTGACCCATCTTAATCAAGCAAAAAGTGGGAGTGCTAAGAGTGAACAAGGGAGAAACTGTGGAGGATGATTGATGTGGTAGGTGAATGTATGACATGGGAGCTATTTATAGAAAAAAATTTGGAAATGAGGGGATGGACCCTTGGCCCCCACCACCAGACCAATCCAGCGAGACCCCTCCCATCTCGCCCATGAATTGAGAAAGTTATGTCACCAAGATAGTCCAAAAAAAGAACGAACACAAAAAGTAAGGCAGTGCCCTTGCACAGGACCAGACCTATCGCATAAAAGTGTGTAAGTCCCAAAAAATCAAAGAAAATAAAATTTATGAGGCGAGTACATGTAATTAGTATAAAAAATTAAAGCATGTCTCAAGAAAGTCAAAATAATACAGTCCATGTTTCCTAAAAGAAATGAGAGAAGAGCGAGAAAGAAAGAGGAGGGGCGACGTAGGTGGGTATGCACAACACTGGAGCCATTTTCACTTTTCCCGACCTCGTTTCACCACCCCGAGCGGACGACGGGATTGTTGTACTTGCGGACAACATCGAGCTCCAGCTACGCGCGATGCATATACTCTTTGACTCACTAAATTTGCATCTCCGGAGATGTCGCATCGCCACCTGCTCCACAACACACCTCATCAGCCAGCAATATGTAATCCTTTTCGAATGCACATAACTGTTGCTCTATGGCGACCTCACTGATAGCTCTTCCCTCGTCAATCTCGTACTTCATGAGTCCATATTTCCTGAGAACGTCATCCATTCACCTCTTCATCTTGGCAGGGTGGTTTGGGACGTCCAAGAACTCCTTGATCTTGTTAGGGGAGGGTAGTTTTAAGCAAGCTCCCGCATCTAACGATTATTTGGCTGTTGAAGCCTCTTGTTTATCTAAAAGGGGAGTTGCATGAAGTGCGAGCTCTAACTAATCGTGTGAGGCGTCGAGCTCTTTCTCCAGGCGATGGCTAGATGGGATCGACTTGCCATGGAGAGAGTTGAATTGGGGGAGTGTAGGCGACTTCCCCAGACCCGGGTGAGGAGGGACCTTGTCGAGAGCTTGAACCGTAGAAGAAGTTGAGAGCCCAGTAATGTTCTTATCTTGAGTAATCGCAGAGGAGGCAATCTCGTGCATGAGGTTGCGAGCTGGCAACTTCGGTAGTAGGGATACCTCGATAATTCCAAATGGGGGTGCTGCAACGAATAACATGAAATCAACTCAAGTACCGAAGAAATGTAGCCAATGATATGACGTTAGACAGCTCATCAGGCACTTGTGGGCGGGAATTGAGAGTAGCATGAGGACTAGCATCCCCTTGAGGGCGAGTACCCTGAAATTCTTAGTGACTCGCATCATTTTGAAGACGAGTGCCGGGATTCGCCCAAATACTTCCATTGCCTTGGTTAGGTTCAATTCGGCCTCCTGCGACTTTCTCGAGAGCTAGATCACCATGCGAGATCTGTGGTCAGTGTTGGAACACCCTATTACTAATTTGGGTCAGGATCACTATGTCTCTAGGAAACCTGTTTTTGACCTCATTGTATAGATCTAAAGGTCAATTAGGATTGAGTCTAAGGGTTAGTAGTTAGGTTTGGAAGCTGTCCTCAAGACCAAGGTTTTTCAGTTTGGAGACTAAGTCATTTCGTGGAGCTCAGTACGACGAATCGTCGAACTCCATTCGACGATCGTTGAGCTCACTTCGACGGATCGTCGAACTCCATTCGACGATCGCTGAGCTCAACTTCAACAAATCGTCGAACTCCATTCGACGATCTTCGAGCTCAGTTCGACGATCTTGACTCCAGTGTTGATTCTCTATCTCTGATCTCAGGT
Organism: Platanthera guangdongensis; assembly: GCA_039583875.1. Taxonomy (NCBI): domain Eukaryota; kingdom Viridiplantae; phylum Streptophyta; class Magnoliopsida; order Asparagales; family Orchidaceae; genus Platanthera; species Platanthera guangdongensis. The sequence continues at coordinate 21,394,821 of CM077160.1, read as the reverse complement.
CGACGATAGTTGAGCTCAGATCGACGATCTCTGTTGCTGTCTAAGTCCAAATCGCTGAGCTCAGTTCGACGTTAGTGGAGCTCAGTTCGACGTTTTTCTGAAGAGTAAATGGTTTTCGAGATTCAAATTCAGAACAGTTAAGGAGTTATTGTCAGCAATTAATTCAGAAGATTTTGTAGCCGTTTTCATTTATTCTGCACCAAGTTTCGAGGGATTATCAAGGAATGTTTCTTTGGAATTTCCCCCAGAAGATAATTGCAATTAAGGAGTCAATTAATGACAGGCTAACGACTATTCTTGACAGAGTATCTTTTTCTATTCAGAAAGAAGGAATAAAAGAAAAGATTTTTGAATTCCAGATAGCAATTAACAAGAAGAAGAACAAAATATTCTCTGCTACAACTATTCTCTGGACAACATCTTTCTCAACGCCATCTGTGCACAAAATAAAAAAAGATTAAGAGCTGTAGACATTCTCTGTCTAAAAGAATTCATACAAGAACACACAACCAAAAGGAGATCAACCAACTAAAATCTTCAGATCTCTTTTGATTCAAATGTTCAAGGCCAACATCATTCAAGACTCCAGACACCTAACATTTCAGTTGTTGCTGAAATCATCATTTGCTGGAGATCAACCTTCTGAAGGCCTATCATCCTACAGCAAAGCTTCATTTCCTGAACATCTCAAGAACTCAGGGGGAGCTTTGACAACATCAAATCCACATAGTCTTCTCAGCTGCTTTGAGAAAGAGAAGACTTCCATCACTCTCTCATCCCCATCTCTGGAAAGGGTTTTTCAAACTCCCTTCAAAAGTTTAGTGCTTCACAGTACTCAGCTTAGCACTGGCTAGGGAGGGGGAGCACTCTTTAATCTTCCGGGTATGTAGCAGGACCTTCTTGATGTAGCTCAAGGGTCGGTTTCTTTGTTCTAAGTAACTGGTCAAGTGTATTAACTTGGGGAAAAGAAGTGCATGTTGCCCCATCGGTCCGAACTCCTCCTTGAACTGTGTTTTTCGGATTCAATAATCAGGTGCGGTGAGCGTGGATCGTAGCTTGCACGGAAAATCCTGAGTGATTCACCTGATAGGAGGCAAGTAGTGTGGAGACAACCCTGATGAGTCGCCCAACTCAAATGACTTTGTGAGGAAGAGTGACTTTGTCAAGTTTACAAAGATGATCATGGAGAACATGCATCATACCCTCACCCCGCAAGGCGAGCGCACGATGTCAGTGGTCCCTATACTCATGCCCTAGTTCCTAAGATAGGAGTCCCCAAGTAGGAGACCAAGGAAGGAGGAGGTGGCAGGGGGCGAGCTCAACCCTACGCGAGAGCTCTTCCCAAGCCCGCCAAGTGTTAGTGGCCCAGGTGTGGCGATGGTGGAAGTCGACTCAGCTCGACTTACAAGGGGATGAGGCCCATTCAACGAGTTGATCATTTCGTCCCCTATTCTATAGGGGTTAAGGGAGTCAGAGATAACCTACTATACACACAAATATGATTATGTTCAACACCCTCAGTGGTTTGAAGATGCGGTCTCCATTATGCAAATGCCTGATGCCTTTAAGTCTCGCTTGCTTCTTCACCATCACACTCAAAGGGGAGGCAAGGGATTGGTTCCACCAACTCCCCTCCAGATTAATTTATAGCTTTGAAAATCTCTGTCAGAGTTTCCAACTGCGTTTCTCGTCATCCAAAAAGAGGAAGAAGTGGGCAGAGGCCCTCTTTCTGATCAAGCAAGGGCTGGAAGAGACGATGGGCAGATACATGGACTAATTTCAGGAGGAGTTCCTTCTAGTTTGTGAAGTGTCAGGTTACCCTTTGCAGCTCATATTAACCTTTGAGCTGAACTAGGGTTTCTTCAAGATGGAGCTGAATTGTGATCCCCTTGTCCTATAAGGATTTGATGGAAAGGGTAGCAAAAGAGATTAAAGGAGAAGCCAAGAACCATGTGTTCGCAAAAAAGTTAGTTAAGTTGGGGAGAGTGAGGCGAAGGAGTAGGGAGATTACTAGCAGTGGGAGGGGAGGAGAAGAAAGGATTCAAGGGGACATGGATTCCAAGGATCGCATAGAGGATAGGAGCTGAGATAGGGGTTTTAGGAGCCAGTCAATTGGCCAGTATGGAGGCTACTTGGAGGACCAGGCCAAGGTCAGGGAAGAGGAGTTGCCTGGGGCGGAGGCTACTTCTATGGAGGGCAAGGGCAGTTCAACCCTTTGGGCTGGAAACTGGGCCCAAGGACACTCCTCCCTCTACCTCGACAGTCAATGACCATTGGAAGAAGAGGAAGGAGAGACATAAATAATGAGCTGGGATGGAAAGGAAGTGCCAAGGTGGCATTGCCCTATTATGACTTCCACTTGAAGGAAGGTCATGTGATAGCCACCTTCCCAGAGTTCTTGGAGATGAGAGGAGTGAGGGGCCCGTGGGAATAAAAGCCAAAGGTGCGAATCAAGGAAGTGGTAGAAGGAGGAGCTGGGGAGGTAGATTGATGTGAGATCAGGCAAAATTTGGTACCAGAGGATCATAGTTATTCACGGAGGGGTGGAGATCGAGACCACCCATGAGAGGAGTCTCTATACTATGTTCCATTGGATCATCTTTTTGACCTCACAAACCCCACCTCTGGAGGAAAAGATCACCTTCTCATCAAAGGACATTCCGGATCACGAGGATTATTTCTGACATGCACTAGTAAATTATGCGACAATCGAGAATTTCATGGTCTCAAGGATTTCGGCGGACAACAGGAGCTCGGTAATATGATATTCAAGAGGCGCTTCGATTAGATGAAGGTGGAGGCCTGAAGAGTGTTAGTTTTGGATGGGTTGTTATTTGGGTTCTTATGAGAGAGTAAGTGGAGGGAGGAGTCAAGCTCCACGTGATCATAGGGGGACAGTCCAGGAACTATTGGTTCTTCATCATGTGTACTTCGAGCAGCTATAATGCCATTTTTGGGCGTCCCTTCAACAGTGCTTTTTGGTGCATCCCCTCTTATTTCCACCAATGCTTGATGTTCAACATCAGAGGAGTTCATGTCAAAGTTCAGGGAGATCCCAAGATGGCTAGATAGTACTACATTGCAGCTGCCAACACTATCTCCTTGAAGGAGGAAGCTAAAGTGATGGACAAGATGATATAAGATCAAGCCAAGATGGAGGCAGCAGAGAAGGTAGTGGAGAAGGAGGTTCTCACCCAGGGCAAGAAGATAGAGAAGTTGCAAGAGAGAAGATGAATGAGCTCAGAGGACCATGAGAAAATTCTGGCTTGCATCCAGCAGAATGTGGATTTCTTTTCTTGGAGTGTGTCGGACATGTTAGGCATTGATGCGTATGTGGCGTGTCATCACCCTAATCTCAACCCAAGCATCTGCCTAATCTGCTAGAATAAAGAGTTGTAGATGACAAGCTGGTTGTGCCCATCCGGGAGGAGGTGGTAAGCTGCTCAAGATTGGGTTTGTATCGGAGATCCAGTATAGAGGTTGTGTCTCCAACATGGTATTGGTAAAAAAGAGTGATAGGATGTGGAGGATGTGTGTTGATTTCCCTTTATTAAATAAAGCCTGCCTGAAGAATTATTATCTGCTATCCCAAATTGATGTGCTGGTAAACTCAGCCGTCGGTTTTCATGTAATAAATTTTGATATGCTTTTTCAGGTTACCATCAAATTCACATGCACCGACCCGATGTCAAAGATGTTTCCTTCATCACAGGCGACAAGTTATACTGCTATAAGATGATGCATTTCGGGTTGAGAAATGCAGGAGCAACCCACAAGAAGATGATGGACTGTTGTTTCGGGAGCAAAAAGGAAGGAACTTGGAATTTTAAGTGGATGGCTTAATGGTGAAGAGAAAGGATGACAGTTCTCACCTCCAGGATCTGTCAAATACCTTTGCCACCCAAAGTTTAAGATGTGGCTCAACCCCTTGAAGTGTATCTTCAGAGCTAGTAGTGGAAAGTTTTGTTGGATCTTTAGGCGTGCTTAGAGATGGAAGAATAAGGTCATTTAGGAAATTTAAATTTTATTTAAAATATCAAAGTTACTTAAAGAAGTTTCAGAATATTTCATAAGAAAATATATTTTAAAGTCTTAGAAAATTTAATATCAATGATTACTTTTAAAGGTGATGGGATTTCAATATTCCTTCACTACCGTCAGCTTTAACACTAATGTCCGGTGATAGTAACAGAAAGTGAAATCTGTGCATGTATTTTAAAATTAATTTGCAATATGTTTTCCTTTGATTCTTTGAAGGAAAAATATTATTTAAAAATATTTTAGAATACGAAATAAAATCAATTTACTAAAATAATGAAAGACATGATTTATTTCATAAAAAAATTGATTACAAAATGGTTGATTTCTATAATGCTAAAAAACAAGGTGAAATATGAAAAACTCTTTTTCCTTTTCAATACCGACCCTTCTCCCAAGGACCGGTTGGTTCTAGAATATCTGTCCCAGATATGGCCTCGAACCGCCCCTAGATCTACCCTTGAATTAGTCGTCATAGCACACGGAGAAGTCATGGAATCCTCCTAGGAAACCTACGTCTACACCAGACAATTTTTCGCCTAAGTCCCGCAAGACCTAGTCTCCCCTACCTATGGCAAATTTACAACTTATAGAAGATAAAGAAATGAAAATATAATAATATAAAAGAAACTCCCTCAAAGAGTTGGACTCGTTGGTGAATATGCGTGATCGATCTGATGTCTGAGTCAATAATCTTCAGCTGCATTGAGTGAAGTTCTTGACGCCAATGGGAGGCTCTCACGAATATTAAGAGTTCCAGTTCTAGTTGTGGCCTCTAGTTGGTGTCTCTCAATTGTGTTCTACATCTGAAGGAAGACTCTCTTTTATAGGAATGGGACCTATCGCCAGCGGTAGCACTACCACCCTACGATAACTATATTAGGAAGCCTTTGTCTTCACTAGAAATCTTCATCTTTGACAACTTTCCATAACCATTTTAGGAAACTTTTCCAATCCATTTTAGAAAACATTCAAACTTTGAAAAAAAACATTTTTGGTGTCTAGTGTTTTTTCAAAAATGGACCTTATTAAAAGGTGTCCGGCGGTAGAAATACCGCTCGGCGATATCACCTTCCTTTTTATGCAATTTCCTACTTCGGATGATATCCCTCCTTTTCTATCACATAGCTAGAGTTATCGCCAACGACAGTGATACCGCCCGGCGGTAGTAGTTAGGATGATGTAGGTGACCAGTTAATGCAAATGACACGTTGATATAGTCAACAAGAAGATCAATCTGATACATATGATATGTTATCGCCCGATGGTAACAGTACTGTTTAACGGTAGCAGCAAAACTTTTGTATCTTCATTTTTCAATTTGTTCATCCATGGGGTACTTAACCTGTAGTACTTTTACACTATAAACACATAATCGACATGATCAAATACAAACTGGGATTTGTTATTCTCGAACTAAGAGATGCGGAACGCATGTTCTAACAAGTTTTTGGGTCATCTCCTCACCCCGATGGGGGTATAGCCCAACCAGGACAATGTAAAGGCAATACTAAAGATGACGTCACCTAGGAATGTAAAGGAGGTCTAAAAACACACAGGAACTTTAGCAAGGCTGAGCAGGTTTCTTTCCTGGGCTAGCGAGAAGTACTCACTTTTCTTTAAGGTGTTGTGGGGGAACCAGAAGTCCAATGGACACCTGAGAGTGAGGAAGCATTCCAGGCCTTGAAGAGGCAGCTCACGCAGGCTCTGCTGCTCTAGGGATGGAAGGAAGGGGAGGACCTCGCTTTATACCTCGGGGTGGGGGCAGAGGCGGTAATCTATGTCCTGGTCCAAGAGGAGGGGAGGAATCATCTTCCAATTTACTATGTTAGCAAGGTCCTAAAGAAGGCAGAACTCAAGTACCCTATCCTGAAGAAGTCAGAATTTGTCATGATCATCTCACCCAGGAATCTCAGGCCATACTTCCAAGCATATTAGATTTAAGTGGTGATTTATCACCCTCTTTGCAATATTTTGGAGGAGGTAGAGCACTCAAGGAGGTTGGCAAAATGATTAGTGAAGCTGAGTGAGTTTTACATCTCCTTTGCCCTCCGATTGTGGATGAAGGCTCAGGTAGTGGTGGATTTTTTGGCTGATTATGTGGTTGAGGTGGAAGAGTCGGAGTTTCCCCAATAGGTTGCTTGGGAGATACTCGTGGATGGAGTATCGAGGAAGCACTCTCTGGGAGGGGTGGTCGTGGTTAGCTCCCATGGGATGAAAATTGAATAGGCGGTCTAAATCCACTCCACGTAACCTATAATAAGGCAGAGTACGAGGCTATGATCGCAGGACTTCGCTTTGCTTGGGAGCTAGGAGTATATAATGTAATTGTATTGACAGATTCAATGGTGGTGGTCTCCCGGATCAAGGGAGAGTTTGAGACGAGAGAACCCACACTCCTGTGTTATCTGATAAAGGTCAAGGGCCTCATCGGTTTGTTCCGAACTTTCTTTATTCGTCTTATGCTGAGGGGAAAGAGTATCCAGGCTGATCGACTTGCCAAGTTCGGTCCTCGAGTTGGAGGAACTGTGATGGAATTATTCCTCCCATCTATTGAGGAAGGGGAGCTAATGGAGATTAACAGACGATCCTCGTGGATGGATCCCTTTGTGACAATCTTGACCGTGGGCAAATTTCTGAAGGGGTTTCCAGATAAAAAGCGATTCAGGTACAAGTTCGTGTACTACCTATTGCATAAGGGAGACCTATATCAAAAGGTCCTTTTAGGGCTCCTGGCTTGATGTGTAGCTGAAAATGAAGTCCCAAAAAACTTGGAGGAGATCTACTCCAGGGAGTGTGACAGCCACTCTGAGAGCCATGCCTTAAAAGGAAGGGTATTGTGACAAGGTTATCTCTGGCCAATCATAAGCAAGGATGTGGCGGAGTTAACAAAAAAGTGTCAAAAGTGCCAACTATTCGTGCCACTCCAGCTCTTGTTAGCTTAAAGGCTCAGGAACATCATGGTATCGTGGCCCTTCGCAATTTGGAGAATGAACTCAGTAGGACCCCTTCCCTAGGCCAGCGGGCAAAGGAAGTTCATTCTGGTCATGATCAATTACTTTTCAAAGTGGCTAGAGGTAAATGCATTGGCTAAGGTAACCTCATATGTATAGAAATTTGGTTTGAGAGGAGATAATTTGTCAACATGGGCTTCCTCTTGTAATAGTCATGGATAATGGGCCCCAGTTTGCTAGTGATGAGTTCGTCAGCTTCTATAACCAGCTAGGCATAGATATTCGCTTTGCATTGGTCCACCATCCCAGTAGTAATGAGAAGGTGGAAGAGGTAAACAAGATAATTTTGAATTTTCTAAAAAAAAGAACGTGGAGAACCTAAAGGGTAATTGGGTGGAGCAGCTCCCCTCGGTCCTTTGGGATCTGAGGACTATCCCAAACATGTCCATGAAAGAAACTGCTTTCAAACTCTCTCATGGCTCCGAGTTCGTGCTATCTGTGGACTTCGAGTTAAAATCTCCACGGGAAGTTGTTGTATGAGAAGGAGACAAGTGGTGGAGAGTAGAAAATAAATATGAGCAACGACTCTCACTAGATCTCATGGAGGAACTCCGCAACTTGGCTGTCATCTGATAGGATACAGTCAAGCGTCGAATGCCTAAGTATTTTAATAAGCATATTAGAGTCAAGCAGTTTGTAAAGGGAGATCTGGTCATCAAGAAGGCTGATATGTCAGGAAGGTCGGCAACGGTCAAGAAGTTAAATTCGATTTGGGAGGGTCCTTATATAATCTCAAAGGCACTGAAGTTGGGGGGATACCACCTCCAAAATGTGGTGGGTGTCCCCCTTGGTTGCACGTGGAGTGGAGATGACTTGAAGTGTTTCTATCCTTGATTAAGATAATAAAGATATTTGCTTCCAAAACTCTTTTCTATGAGTATATATGAAAAGTGTATTGCATGAAATCCCCAAACAGATCTTGTTGATGGGGCTCCCACTAGCCGGTAGGTCAGACCAATCACTCGAGTGGCAGGTTGAAATGTGAAATTGTGTTGAATGAAATCCCTGAGCAGATCATGTTGATCGGGCTCCCACTGGTCGGCAAGGCAGGCTAATCACTCAACCAGCAGGTTGAAATATGAAATTATATTGGATTAAAGCCCCGAGTAGATCCCGTTGACCGGGCTCCCACTAGTTGACAAGGAAGGCAAATCACTCGAGTGACATGTTAAAATTTGAAATTTTGTTGGATGAGTAGATCTCGTTGACCGGGCTCCCACTAGCCGGGAGGGCAGGTCAATTACTCGAGTGATATGTTGAAATGTGAAATTATGCTAAATAAAAGCCCCGAGCAGATCCTGTTGATCGGGTTCCCACTAGCCGGCAGGGCAGGACAGTCACTCTATTGGTAGGTTGAAATGTGAAATTATGTTGGATGAAAACCCCGAGTAGATCTCACTGACCGGGCTCCCACCAACCTGTAGGGTATCCAATCACTTGAGTGGCAGGTTAAAGTATGAAATTATGTTGGATGAAAGTCCCGAACAAATCCCACTGACCGATCTCCCACTAACCGTTAGGGAGACAAATAACTAAAGTGATAGGTTGAAATGTGAAATTATATTAGATGAAAATCCCGAGCAGATCCCGCTGATCGGGCTCCCGCTAGCCAGCAGGTCAGGCCAATCACTTGAATGGCATGTTGAAATGGAAAATTATGGTGAGTAAAGGCTAAGAGGAAGGTTAAGGGGAAAGGTGAGCATAATCACACTTAACCTGCACCTGCAAGCAGGGCACTCAAACACTCAATGAGGAGATCATCGCATAGTGCAGGGCATGAAGCTGGGGTTGAGTGGGGACGTGTGCAGGATCAGACTCGTCATATTTAAACTATTCGGGCATTCGCTTGCTAAATATGCATTGAATCAAGCACATTATGAAATTCTATCAAGGTGGGAGTACATGAAGTCGAGAATCTAGGGGGTCGGCATGATCCTAGCAAGATGTCTGGAGCTGCGAATGCACTAGGGTGTTTAGCCTGAGTATCATGAGATGGGAAATGAACTGCACCTCGGTAATACCCTGGACATCGGAGGCCTATATTGGGCGAGTCCACGGTCAGGGGTGAGTTGCGAATAAAAGAAAAATTAATACACACAAGACTGATCAAAGGAGAACCAATCAGGCTTTACTCATATAATTAAACAATCATGTTTTTTACAAAAAGGGGTCTCGCCCCCGCATCAGCAAAAAACAAAATGAGGGCGAGAACAAAAAAAGTATGTGAGTCATATCCCTTAGGCTTGTTCATCTGACCTCATATCCCTTAGGCTTATTCATCTGACCTGTCATCCTATTCGCTAAAGGGCGAGAAAGATGTATCATCAGATGAGTCGACTACGCTGGCGGGAGGAATAGCCCGGGGACCAGCAGATCCGCGGTGACGTCCTCACATTCTTCCTTCGACATAATGAGGCTCCACATCATGAGGAGGATGTCCTACATAGCTTTGTTGGCCATGGTAATCTTTATTTCCTCCATCTCACACAAGGAGTACTATTGCAACTTTCCTCCCAACCTAGATGACTCGTTGTGACTCGACGGTAGAACGGTTGAGGAAGCTTGGACAGGGCCTTAAGTTCCTTGTTCCCTCCTTTAGGTCAGCAACTCGCGAGCGCATTTGATCAACGGCCTTGACATCATGCAATATTTCTTAGCTCTCTCTTGCAAAGGTGGTCATAGCATCATGCAGCAGCAAGATGGGCGCATCCATATCCCACAGCAGTGAGAAGAGGGCATCACCTATTGACCTTGACTCTTCCCCCTCACCGGCACTGCAAAAGAGACATAATAAGGTTGCAACATCCATAGAGAAGCAAGTCAAACTATTTTGCTAGGAGGGATACCAAGCCGCGTTAGATGACTTGGGGGCCTCCGGGTCGGTGGCGGGAGATAGTGAAGAGGTGGGGACTGACACAAACCTAAACTTTGTCCTGGGGCAAAAACCCTTGGATAGTGTCGACGACCCGCTGGTCCTTTGGGATGATAAGGTGAATATGATCTCCATCTCCACCCTCCATCCTTCATGGTCTGAGCGAAATCCACCCAGCTGTCACACCCACACCCTAGCCTTTGGGCTCTATGACTAGGAGGATGCGACGACATGCGATGGAGTGTCCACACAAAGGCTGGCTCCTGAGAGCACGTGAGCATAGTTGTGCTCTCTTGAGCTTACGTACATGCCCATACGTCGCGTCCTCAGTCTCTTTAGGAAGCGAATCTCAGACGAGACCGCATGAAGCTTGCAGCAGACAAGGTGAAGGGCCTAAATCTTAAAATGGAAGTCGTCAAGAAGCATCTCGTGATGTGACATGGGCTAGGATACAAAGAATTGTTGGGTCCTCCTCGACCTGGTGGAAATTTTAATAAGAGAAGGAAAGAAGAAGTATTTGCTGGAAGACAAGGATAGAGAGATCGCATCCTATAAAGGGAAGGAAAAATTAGGGGAGGGCCAAGTACCCCAAGATGCAACAACATAGATCAAGACAGAGGTGCTGAAGAAAGTGTAGAATATGAATGTGTGGAGATAGAGGGAGTCCGCCTACTAGAGAGTATAAACTGCATACACAACGGAGCGGGAGTGGAAAATTCCCGAAAAGGGAGTCTAAAGTGATTGTAAGGGAGGCAAGTTGCATCAACATCACAAGGTCCACCTCTTTGCAGGATGGTGACGTTTAAGGAGGAAGATCTTCCCTAAGTCACCAATACATTATGTGATGTTGTGGTGATCAAAGCTATTCTTGGAGATTACATCTTGGATCGTATGTTAGTAGACACAGGAAGATTTATTAATGTCCTCTTCATGCTCGTGTTTGAGGTGATGAAGAATAATGAGTCGTTAAAAGCATTCGACTACCCACTCTGCAACTTCGTAGGAGAAAATAAAGAGGTTGAAGGAAGCGTGGACCTTAATGTCATCTTGTGCGGGATAGCCCGAGAAGAGTCCTTTTGGTGATTGATGTGCCTACTGTGGGGGCCCTGACACTCGCATACGGAGGGTTTGCCGGGGTGAGACGCTCCCCTGCATTATTATAACAACAACATTTCAAAAAATTAGGCACCATAAAGAGACTGATCTAAGAAGAAGGAAAGTATGAAAGCACCTTCTCAAGGGAGCATCAGGAGGAGTAAGTTGACGTTTTTCCACAGAAATGCTACCTCAAAATTCTTTTGAATGGATAATTTGTGGAGGGATATGTCTTGACCTTTCATGAGCGGGGCTCGATATGTCGCCTCATCTTATTGGATTAGCAAGTAGTGAATGTTGACGAGATTTCCCTTGATGAATATGAATTTGTCTATCTAGTGGTGGTTTTGTTGGCAGTCTCGCATACATTGAAGTGTGAGCCAGAGAGGAAAGTGATGCCTTCATTAGTGGCCCTATATATGAACAACTTACGGGACACGGTGTAATTATACTCAATCCTATCCTCACGCATATTGCACGTGAATGCCACCAACATTATGATTGCGTTGGTGTTGAGCTGCACCGGGATAGCCCCAAAGTACTTGAGGATTTTACATATTTCTGGTCATAGGGGAAGGCACAATCCCACCTCAAATTGCGAGATGGGGAAGGCTAGCTAGTCCTCATAGAAGGTGGTGATCGCCTCGCGCTTCCCGAGTTAGCGAGCAATGAACCCTGGAAGGATGCATTCAGCCACAAAGAAAAGGTATTCCTCTTCAGGAAGATGTCCATCATGAATGGGTGATTAACAAATTGCATGGCACATTTCATCCGACCACCTAGCCATCGTGACCCATCTTAATCAAGCAAAAAGTGGGAGTGCTAAGAGTGAACAAGGGAGAAACTGTGGAGGATGATTGATGTGGTAGGTGAATGTATGACATGGGAGCTATTTATAGAAAAAAATTTGGAAATGAGGGGATGGACCCTTGGCCCCCACCACCAGACCAATCCAGCGAGACCCCTCCCATCTCGCCCATGAATTGAGAAAGTTATGTCACCAAGATAGTCCAAAAAGAGAACGACCACAAAAAGTAAGGCAGTGCCCTTGCACAGGACCAGACCTATCGCATAAAAGTGTGTAAGTCCCAAAAAATCAAAGAAAATAAAATTTATGAGGCGAGTACACGTAATTAGTATAAAAAATTAAAGCATGTCTCAAGAAAGTCAAAATAATACAGTCCATGTTTCCTAAAAGAAATGAGAGAAGAGCGAGAAAGAAAGAGGAGGGGCGACGTAGGTGGGTATGCACAAAACTGGAGCCATTTTCACTTTTCCCGACCTCATTTCACCACCCCGAGCGGACGACGGGATTGTTGTACTTGCGGACAACATCGAGCTCCAGCTACGCGCGATGCATATACTCTTTGACTCACTAAATTTGCATCTCCGGAGATGTCGCATCGCCACCTGCTCCACAACACACCTCATCAGCCAGCAATATGTAATCCTTTTTGAATGCACATAACTGTTGCTCTATGGCGACCTCACTGATAGCTCTTCCCTCGTCAATCTCGTACTTCATGAGTCCATATTTCCTGAGAACGTCATCCATTCACCTCTTCATCTTGGCGGGGTGGTTTGGGACGTCCAAGAACTCCTTGATCTTGTTAGGGGAGGGTAGTTTTAAGCAAGCTCCCGCATCTAACGATTATTTGGCTGTTGAAGCCTCTTGTTTATCTAAAAGGGGAGTTGCATGAAGTGCGAGCTCTAACTAATCGTGTGAGGCGTCGAGCTCTTTCTCCAGGCGATGGCTAGATGGGATCGACCTGCCATGGAGAGAGTTGAATTGGGGGAGTGTAGGCGACTTCCCCAGACCCGGGTGAGGAGGGACCTTGTCGAGAGCTTGAACCGTAGAAGAAGTTGAGAGCCCAGTAATGTTCTTATCTTGAGTAATCGCAGAGGAGGCAATCTCGTGCATGAGGTTGCGAGCTGGCAACTTCGGTAGTAGGGATACCTCGATAATTCCAAATGGGGGTGCTGCAACGAATAGCATGAAATCAACTCAAGTACCGAAGAAATGTAGCCAATGATATGACGTTAGACGGCTCATCAGGCACTTGTGGGCGGGAATTGAGAGTAGCATGAGGACTCGCATCCCCTTGAGGGCGAGTACCCTGAAATTCTTAGTGACTCGCATCATTTTGAAGACGAGTGCCGGGATTCGCCCAAATACTTCCATTGTCTTGGTTAGGTTCAATTCGGCCTCCTGCGACTTTCTCGAGAGCCAGATCACCATGCGAGATCTTTGGTCAGTGTTGGAACACCCTATTACTAATTTGGGTCAGGATCACTATGTCTCTAGGAAACCTATTTTTGACCTCATTGTATAGATCTAAAGGTCAATTAGGATTGAGTCTAAGGGTTAGTAGTTAGGTTTGGAAGCTGTCCTCAAGACCAAGGTTTTTCAGTTTGGAGACTAAGTCATTTCGTGGAGCTCAGTACGACGAATCGTCGAACTCCATTCGACGATCGTTGAGCTCACTTCGACGGATCGTCGAACTCCATTCGACGATCGCTGAGCTCAACTTCAACAAATCGTCGAACTCCATTCGACGATCTTCGAGCTCAGTTCGACGATCTTGACTCCAGTGTTGATTCTCTATCTCTGAGCTCAGTTCGACGATAGTTGAGCTCAGATCGACGATCTCTGTTGCTGTCTAAGTCCAAATCGCTGAGCTCAGTTCGACGTTAGTGGAGCTCAGTTCGACGTTTTTCTGAAGAGTAAATGGTTTTCGAGATTCAAATTCAGAACAGTTAAGGAGTTATTGTCAGCAATTAATTCAGAAGATTTTGTAGACGTTTTCATTTATTCTGCACCAAGTTTCAAGGGATTATCAAGGAATGTTTCTTTGGAATTTCCCCCAGAAGACAATTGCAATTAAGGAGTCAATTAATGACAGGCTAACGGATATTCTTGACAGAGTATCTTTTTCTATTCAGAAAGAAGGAATAAAAGAAAAGATTTTTGAATTCCAGATAGCAATTAACAAGAAGAAGAACAAAATATTCTCTGCTACAACTATTCTCTGGACAACATCTTTCTCAACACCATCTGTGCACAAAATAAAAAAAGAGAAAGAGCTGTAGACATTCTCTGTCTAAAAGAATTCATACAAGAACACACAACCAAAAGGAGATCAACCAACTAAAATCTTCAGATCTCTTTGATTCAAATGTTCAAGGCCAACATCATTCAAGACTCCAGACACCTAACATTTCAGTTGTTGCTGAAATCATCATTTGCTGGAGATCAACCTTCTGAAGGCCTATCATCCTACAGCAAAGCTTCATTTCCTGAACATCTCAAGAACTCAGGGGGAGCTTTGACAACATCAAATCCACATAGTCTTCTCAGCTGCTTTGAGAAAGAGAAGACTTTCATCACTCTCTCATCCCTATCTCTGTAAAGGGTTTTTCAAACTCCCTTCAAAAGTTTGTGCTTGGTTTTTGAGCACCTTATTAAAAGCTCATTTGTGGCAAGACACCTGATCAAAAAATTTGATTTAGTTTTTGAGCACCGTATCAAAAGCTCATTGGTGCCCAGGACACCTGATCAACTCATCCTGCAGTGGATTCCTACCTAGGGTGGTAGAAGAGTGGATGTACCCAAGTTTAGGGGAACCACTATAGCTCCTTATGTCTTCTGGCTTGCTTGTATTTATTTTTGTTTCTGGCTGTGATTGATCTGTGATTAGTTTCTTTTGTAGATTGTGATTAGATTTAATATTTGCTTCCCTGTTCACTCAGATTACAATAATTGTTGTAAAAAGTTTTTAAGCACCATACTCTATTCACCCCCCCTCTAGAGTATATCAGATCTAGCTCACACTTTCACTTGGTATCAGAGCCAGGTTGGTTAAAAATACCACATCTTCCAAGTTGGTTAAAAATACCACATCTTCCAGGTCGGTTAAATATACCACACCTTGGTGGTTGCACAGGCTAACACATGAATCCAAAGATTCCTAGTTAGATCTGCTTGTTGTAGATTTTATTATTAGATTATTTCTTCACCAATCATGGCCCAAAACAAATATTATGCTAGCACCAGACCTCCAGTGTGCAATCTGTCTAAGTTTGCACTTTGGAAAGCAAGGATTAGATTATACATGAATTCTATTGACGAGGACATTTTTAATTCTATTTTGACAGTTTGTCCAAGACCTCCAGAGAACACAAGTACAAATGTTGTTCCACCTCCATCAGGAACAGATGCTGATATCAAGAAGTGGAAGGTTGCAGATGCAAAGGCTATGAACATCTTAGCCCAAACTATGTCTGATGACATCTTCCAAAAGGTGGTTGAATGCAATTCAGCAAATGAAATCTGGGATAAGCTCACTGAAATAGTCTCAGGATCAGCTGATGAAAGAAAGGACAGGAGATCCCACCTCATATCCCAATATGAGAATTTCAAGAAGGGAGAAGCTGAGTCAGTTGGAGATATGTATAATAGACTCAGTCTAATAGTCAATGAACTCAAGACTTTGGATAAGGAGATCTCACTAACTAAACTTAATGACAAAATCCTAATGTGCTTCCCAAGCACTTGGGATTCAAAAATCTGGCCAATCAAGGATGCCAGAAGTCTGAATGAGATCACCAAAGAAGCTCTTTTGGGTAAGCTCAAATCTTATGAGCTGCTCATTAAGAACGGAGAAGAAGAGCAGAAGGCTGCCTCACCAGCCACAATGAAAGAAAAGACAATAGCCTTCAAAGCAACTGATGATCAACCTGAAGACAAAGTCACAGGCAATGATGAGCTGCTCAGTTTATTGGCAAAAAGATTTTACAAGATGGCCAGAAAGGACTTCAGAAGGAGATCATACAAAGAGCATGATAAACCAAGGTATGATAAGTCAAACAATAAAGAAATTGTTTTCTTTGGTTGCAGGAAACCAGGGCACATTGTACCTGACTGTCCAGAGAACAAAAACAAGGACAGAAAGGATAAGAAAGAAAGAAGAAGAGATAAAGACTTCAAGAAGAATGGCAATGGCAAACCCTCCTCAAGCAAGAACAAACACACAAGGAAGGGGTTTGTTGCTGAATCTTGGAGTGATACTGAAGAGGAATCAGAAGCTTCATCCAGCTCCAGTGATGATGAAGATGATGCTGAAGAGAAGGAGTTCTGCATGATGGCAATCAATGCCTCTCAACATAATTTAGATGCAGAAGAGTCAGAGTCAGACTCAGAGACTCAACTTGAAGAGCACCAGGTAATTAATTCTTTTGATTTCAATTCAGAGGACTTTAAATCTGAGTTTAAAGCATTATGTTTAGACTTACTAAAATCCGAGAAGGAAATTATTTCTCTCAGAAATCAATTGTCTGAACATAGTTCCTTAAAATCAGAAAACCTCAAACTCTCTGAGGAGTTGGAGTGATGTAGGGAGCAGATAGCTTCACTGAAAGATGAGCTATCAGAGGCCAAGAAGCTTGAGGAATCCCTCAATGGGAGAAGTATCAAGCTGATGGACATCACAAGTACAGTGAACTCCAGATTCAATAGTACACTGGGCTTGGGTGCTTCATCCAGCCAACCTATAGTTCTAATAACCCCAATCAAGTTTATTTCTGATAAAGGGAAGGGAGTTGTAGAGGTAGCTAGGAAAAATTCTGATCTGCCTAAGAAAACTAAGTTCCAGCAGAAATCGTCGAACGGAGCTCGACGATTGCCGAACGTAGATCGACGGTCTCAGGCAAAATCGTCGAACTCAGGTCGACGATCTCTAATTCCTGAACTCTGCCACAGTCGGATCTGACCCAAGATCATCGAACGCAGCTCCACGATCGTCGAACAGAGATCAGAGCTCTAGAAATTCTTTCAAGGGCAAATCAAAATCCAAACCTAGGGGTCCTTCATCCCAAAGCTTTAACCCTTATACTGAATGGATAATGCCTCCAAGGAGATATCATCCTGAAGGTTATAAGAGTCAACCTGGGATGTCTTTTATTTCTGAGTTTAAAGGTTATCAACCTAGGCCCAAGGTAAACCGGGTCAAAAACAAATGAATTATCTTATGTGCAGGTGAAGACCGATCTAACATCAAACCAACAATGGTATTTGGATAGTGGGTGCTCAAAGCACATGACAGGAAATAAGGACAACCTCACATCCTTTAAAGTCAAGCTTGGACCCAAAGTCATATTTGGTGATTCAAACTTTGGACAAACTAAAGGATATGGTGCAGTCCAGATTAGGACAGTGACATTCAAGAAGGTAGCCTATGTAGAAGGACTGAAGCACAATTTGATCAGCATCAGTCAGCTATGTGATGAAGGCTACCAGGTGACTTTCAGCAAAGCTTTATGCAAGATCAAGTTAGAGGACAACACAACTGTGTTGACAGGTAAAAGGAAAGGTTACTCAAAAAGATGAAAGTAGTGAAGATGAAGAAAGCATTCAACATGCTGAAGAAAAACAACTTGAAGAGCCAGTTGTTGTACCACAAGAGGAAAAAACAATACAGGTTGGTGAACAATCAACACCCCCTATTGATTTAGTAACATCAAGAGACCATCCAATTTCCTAAGTAATTGGAGACATCTCAGCTGGTGTGCAAACCAGAAATTAGGTCAACCAAAACCTGTTGCACACTTGCTTCCTATCTCAAATTGAACCTCAATCCATTCAAGATGCAGAGCAAGATCCACACTGGATCATTGCAATGCAAGAAGAGTTGCATCAATTTGAAAGGAACAAAGTTTGGGAACTAGTGCCAAAGCCTAAGGATCACTCCATTGTTGGAACAAAGTGGGTGTTCAGAAACAAATTGGATGATCAAGGAGTAATTGTAAGGAACAAGGCAAGGCTAGTTGCTCAAGGATACTCTCAAGAAGAAGGCATAGACTATGACCAGACTTTTGCACCAGTTGCAAGATTGGAAGCCATCAGAATCTTCTTAGCTTATGCATCACACAAAGGCTTCAAGGTATATCAGATGGATGTAAAAAGTGCATTTCTAAATGGAGACATCAAAGAAGAAGTCTATGTCAGACAACCTCCAGGTTTTATCTCTCCAACCTATCCTGATTATGTTTTTAAGTTGAACAAAGCATTATATGGTTTCAAGCAAGCTCCTAGAGCATGGTATGAGACCCTAGCATGCTTTCTTCTGGAAAATGGATTTATAAGGGGTAGAGTAGACCAAACTCTTTTCATTAGAACCCATAAGTCTCATACCCTACTAGTACAGATTTATGTAGATGATATTATTTTTGGCTCTACTGATTCAAAATTGTGCAGAAGGTTCTCCAACCTAATGCATTCTAAATTTAAAATGAGTAGCATAGGTGAGCTATCTTTTTTCCTAGGATTGCAAGTCAAACAACATGCTGAAGGCATCTTTATTTCTCAAACCAAGTATGCAAATGAATTGGTTAAGAAATTTGGTATGTCTGAAGCATCTTGCATGAAAAAACCTATGCCTACTAATGCTGTATTGGATGCTGATGAACATGAGAAACCTGTTGATCAGACAACATATAGAGCAATGATTGGCTCTTTACTGTACCTTATAGCTAGTAGACTAGATATAATGTTTGCTACATGTATATATGCTAGATTCCAAGTAAGCCCTAGAGAGTCACACCTAACATTAGTAAAAAGAATTCTCAGGTATGTTAAAAGTTGTCCAAATCTAGGTCTCTGGTATCCAAAAGATTCAGCATTTGACTTAACTGGATTTTCTGATGCTGATTATGCTGGATGCAGAATTGACAGGAAAAGCACCAGTGGAACTTGTCAGTTCCTTGGTGACAGACTTGTCTCTTGGTTTTGCAAGAAACAAACTTCTGTGTCAACTTCAACTGCTGAAGCTGAATATATGGCTGCAGGCAGTTGTTGTTCACAAATATTGTGGATTCAAAACCAACTCCTAGACTATGGCTATAACTTAGAGAAGTCTAAAATCTTTTGTGATAACACCAGTGCTATTTCTATAGCTCAAAATCCAGTCCTCCATAGTAGGACAAAACATATAGAAATTAGGCATCACTTCTTAAGGGATAATGTTGAGAAGAATAAAATTGAACTTCAATATATCCCAACTGATTTACAAAGGGGAGATATTTTCACCAAACCCTTGGATGAAAAGAAACACACCTTCTTCCTAAATCAGTTAGGAATGTTAGATGGAGGAAGTCTATAATAATGTCCAAGATTTTGAAACTTTAAAAATTGACCAAGACTAGGCAAACATCTTGATTTTTCTAAGTGTCTAGAGTGTATTTCTGGTCTCTAAACTACGCTCGACATTTTTACCCCAGATCGTCGAACAGAGATCGACGCTTTCCGAAATCGTCGACCTAAGTTCAGCGCTTCTCAGATAGTGTTCAACTATCTCTTTCGGTCAACGATCGTCGAACGGCGCTCGACGATTTTGTTCCCTGAACTATCGTCGAACGGAGCTCGATGCTCTCCAATATCGTTGAATGGAGATCGACGATATTGAAGACCTTTCATATTCCTTTAGAAGCCCCGATCGTCGAACTGAGTTCAACGATCTTTCCTTTTCTGCGTCGAACCCTAATATAAAATTCATTTTTTGGCCGTCGTTCTCCTTTTGCGCTTTCAATCTCTCTGCAAAAATCTCTCTTTCCGTCCAAACACCTCTACACTTGGTCGTTTTGTTTGTTGATTTTTGCAGGTAACCATGGCCGTCTCTGTTGTTGTTCTAGCCGCAATGAAATTCGATGCTGGATTTGATATTGACATGGAGTCCTTCAGCACTACTGATCAGGTTTTTCAGGACATTCTGGAACTATTCAAGGAGCAGAAACTTGTTACCATCATGTCGACAAGAATCAAGTTGGCTGCTGATGAGATTAAGGAGTGGGTGTACACTGCCCACAACCAGGACCAAAACACAGTGGTTGGTTCCATTTCTGGAACCCAGGTACCTTTGACTACTGCTATTCTGACAGAAGTTTTTGAGTTAAGTTCTGGAAGAGATTCTGCTGAATTATCTGGAGAGGAATTTTCTGATTTACTTGCAATAATAGGTCATTCTGATGCTAACCCTAGCAAGATGCTGAAAAAGAACCTAGTTGTTGAATACAGGTTCTTGGCTGATGTAGTGGGAAAGGTTTTGCTGGCCAAGCACTCAGCACATGATATTATCTCTAGGTATCAACTGTGCTTGATGGGTGCCATTGTGGACAAGAAGCAGTTAAACTAGGGAGAAGTCTTCTTTGATTTAATCAAGAAGAAAATAAACAAGAATTTTGTTAACTATGGGAGGATCCTAGGGCTCTTTCTTCATAATAGATGCCCTGCACTGCTTGTATCATCTGGGATACATATTAATGCTTCAAAAAGGCTGTCATGTGCCCTCTTTGGCAAATGGGACAGGCAGATAGTGAAGCCTAGCAGGCCTTCTGCAAGCACAACTTCAGGCACAAGGACTGTAATAGTCTCTTCCCCTCAAGTCTCTGCCCCTGTAGATGACTTGCCTGCTGCTTCTCCTCCTCCTCCTGTTCCATCTCCACTGGTTCCATCCATCATTCCAATCTCATCCACCATCATCATCTCTAGCCCATCTCCAACATCAATTCCATCTCCAATTCCTACTCTTCCAATAACAGAAGAAATCTTCCATCCATTATGTCACTACCCTCAACCAGACATTGCCACTTCATCCACCATTCCATCCTTCAATCTTCTAGATGATTCCTTCATAGATGACTCACCCTCATCCCCTCCTGAGCTACCCTCCTCATCAACATCTTATCAACAACTTCTACAAGACATCATTGATCAACCCTCTTTCACACCCTCTATCTCCATCCCACTATCTTCCATTTACACAATCCCCACACCTCAACCATCACTTCTACACTCCACCAGCTCTCCTACAACATCACCAGTTGCTCCTCCATCCTCTACCTCTGCTCTAGTGCCTACTGAGCATGTAGATATCCCAGCCCTAGCTGACCAACTGTATGAACTGATAGCTCCCAGGCTGTCACTTCTGCTGGAGACCTCCTTGGCTCCCCTTCTTCAGTCAGTTGCAGCCCTCTCTGCCAGGCTATCCTCTCTCTTTCCTCAGGCAATCCCTTCATTTGGGTGCCTTGATCCAGCTGTATCTGAATTCAGGCAGGGGGAGATGCCTCATAAAGATGTGAGTTTGCTTGCTGCTGTTGTTTCTTCAGTTCCTACTGCTGCTATTACCCCAACTCTAGCTCCAGTTCCACCTCAAGTTGTTGTCTTTTCAGTAGACCTCAGGTCCCTGCTCTCAGATTTTGATTCAATTTATTTTAGTTGTCTTCCAGAGAAAGTTGCAGTCCAGCCATCAGAGGATCTTTCCAAGGCCATTGTGCCCTTCTCAAGTTGTGACACCAGTGTTATAAATTCTTTTGTACTTTCAGTTTATGCTGCTAGTTCTGTTGATGCTGTTACTCATGCTGAGCCTTCTGTTCCCAGTGATCTTACTGCTGCAAAGGTTGATGTTTCTGTTGCTGTTGCTGACAGTGATGATGCTGTTGATATTCCAGTTCCTGAGGATATGCATACAGAGTCATATGACTTTGAGCATGCTGTTCCTGCTGTTATTACTGATGCTGAGGTTCTTGTATCTGAAAGTGTTTTATCTAAAATTATTGCTGCTCCAGTTACTGCTAATATTACTGCTGTTATATCTTCTAAGAGTACTGCTCCAGAAAATTCTGTGTCTGTTGTTACTGCTACTGCTACAACTTCTGTTGCTACTAGTGTTGTATCTGCTGCTGTCACCACTACTGCTTCATCTGCTCCAACCCAACTTTAGAAAGATTATTTGAAAAAGATTGATGCCTTATATGATGAGCAAAGTTCTGAAAGTGATGAATTCAGGACTGATTCTGATGATTCCTCTGCCACTATAGCCAGGAAGAGAAAGGCAAGGAGCAAAGCTATGAAAAGGGTGCCTCCAGCCAATGTAAAGGACACCAATGACATTCCCTATTACATTCTTCATGACTGTCTCATTACTGAACATTGGATGTAGTATTCCAAGAACCAACTTAAGGCTATGAAGAAGAAAAGGAAGTATGAAAAAGGATCTTCTCAGTTTCATCATCCTCATCCTCCTCCACCACCTCCTCCTGATGCAGGTGCCGGTGGAAGCTCAGCTGCTCATCCTTCTGCCAAAAGCCAAACCCCCTATCAGCCTCATGTAAGATCTCAATATAGGGGAGGCCAGTCTAGAGGTTCTCAGTCAAGAAGAGGAAGTTATAGAGGAAGCCAGAGGGAATTCCAAGTTTACTCAAAAGGCTACTCAAGGCAACATCAATACTCACTCTAGGGAAGGACAAGCTTCATCAGACACAACTTCAGGCCCTTTTCCCTACAAGTTAAAAGAAGTAGTCTCATCCAGAGCTCCTCAAGACAATCCTTCCAACAGATATGAACCCCCAGTGCCCTTTGAGGATCCAGAAAATAACCCTACTGCATGGACTGCCGGGATGAAAGAATTAGCTGCCCTGGATCAAATCAAGAAAGCCAAAGAGCAAGGTAATGACACCTCAACCTTTACTACATTGTCAGAGCAAAGGAAAAAGGAACTTGAAAGATATGCCTCAATCAAATTCTTTGATTCTGAAAGATATATGGAGCTGCACCCTGAAGCTGTGGTACCCAGGCCCAAATAACAAACTTCTCTAGGTGCAGCAGATGACAGAAGGTCAAAGAAAGAAGCTTTTGATCCTAATAGAGAAATCAAACTTATAAAGAGCAAGGAGAAGGAATAATTATGTAAGGTGACAATCATTCTGATTTCTTATTTCTGTCTGAGATAATATATCTGTGCTTCTGCAATGTCCTGTTTATTGCATTTCTGTATTGCTGCTGTGTATGTTGTTTTTAATTTTTCCAAGTTCTGTAAATAGTAATCCTAACCCAAATAAGGGGAGATTGTTGGAAAACCTTATTACTAATTTGGGTCTGTATCACTATGTCTCTAGGAAACCTGTTTTTGACCTCATTATATAGATCTAAAGGTCAATTAGGATTAAGTCTAAGGGTTAGTAGTTAGGTTTGGAAGCTGCCCTCAAGACCAAGGTTTTTCAGTTTGGAGACTAAGTCATTTCGTCGAGCTCAGTACGACGAATCGTTGAGCTCACTTCGATGGATCGTCGAACTCCATTCGACGATCGCTGAGCTCAACTTCAACAAATCGTCGAACTCCATTCGACGATCTTCGAGCTCAGTTCGACGATCTTGACTCCAGAGTTGATTCTCTATCTCTGAGCTCAGTTCGACGATAGTTGAGCTCAGATCGACGATCTATGTTGTTGTCTAAGTCCAAATCGCTGAGCTCAGTTCGACGTTAGTGGAGCTCAGTTCGACGTTTTTCTGAAGAGTAAATGGTTTTCGAGATTCAAATTCAGAACAGTTAAGGAGTTATTGTCAGCAATTAATTCAGAAGATTTTGTAGCCGTTTTCATTTATTCTGCACCAAGTTTCAAGGGATTATCAAGGAATGTTTCTTTGGACTTTCCCCCCAGAAGACAATTGCAATTAAGGAGTCAATTAATGACAGGCTAACGGCTATTCTTGACAGAGGATCTTTTTCTATTCAGAAAGAAGGAATAAAATAAAAGATTTTTGAATTCCAGATAGCAATTAACAAGAAGAAGAACAAAATATTCTCTGCTACAACTATTCTCTGGACAACATCTTTCTCAACACCATCTGTGCACAAAATAAAAAAAGAGAAAGAGATGTAGACATTCTCTGTCTAAAAGAATTCATACAAGAACATACAACCAAAAGGAGATCATCCAACTGAAATCTTCAGATCTCTTTTGATTCAAGTGTTCAAGGCCAACATCATTCAAGACTCCAGACACCTAACATTTCAGCTGTTGCTGAAATCATCATTTGCTGGAGATCAACCTTCTGAAGGCCTATCACCCTACAGCAAAGCTTTATTTCCTGAACATCTCAAGAACTCAGGGGGATCTTTGACAACATCAAATCCACATAGTCTTCTCAGTTGCTTTGAGAAAGAGAAGACTTCCATCACTCTCTCATCCCCATCTCTGTAAAGGGTTTTTCAAACTCCCTTCAAAAGTTTGTGCTTGGTTTTTGAGCACCTTATCAAAAGCTCATTGGTGGCAAGACACCTGATCAAAAAATCTGATTTGGTTTTTGAGCACCTTATCAAAAGCTCATTGGTGCCCAGGACACCTGATCAACGCATCCTGCAGTGGATTCCTACCTAGGGTGGTAGAAGAGTGGATGTACCCAAGTTTAGGGGAACCACTATAGCTCCTTGTGTCTTCTGGCTTGCTTGTCTTTATTTTTGTTTCTGGCTGTGATTGATCTGTGATTAGTTTCTTTTGTATATTGTGATTAGATTTAATATTTTCTTCCCTGTTCACTCAGATTACAACAATTGTTGTAAAAAGTTTTTAAACACCATACTCTATTCAACCCCCCCCCCCCCTCTAGAGTATATAAGATCTAGCTCACACTTTCAGTCAATAAGGAAGGAGAGCTTCAAATAATTCACGAATGAGTTGGAGCACAAGACTGTGTACCCCGTCACAAGGGGTGAGCCCAAGGTCAAACCTATGCATCTGAAGGTCAACACAACGGGGCTCGCTCTATGTCAGGACGTGCTTGACCTTCTTGGCCTTCATCATTCGTCTTGCTAGCAAGCGTGAGGTAGTGTTGGAAACCCATGACAAAAGTCCGACAATGGTGGATTTGTTCTTCTCTCGCATAGTGGTGAGTCAGTTTTGGAATTCCTTAGAAAGAGACATCGTGTAGTAGTGAAGGGCGGAAATCCAGAGAAGGCCAAAAGAAAAAGGGAATGATTGGTTTACCAAGTACCTCCCTAACTCTCCTGCTTCGATATATATATATATAGCATATTAGGTGTTGGGTACATTGGTCAAATATACCTGATTTGAAGAAGCCTCACCCAACTCAATAATATACATCATAATGTATTTGATGTATGTTTGAGTTACTTGTGCAGGTTAAGAAAGTACTGGACTGAAGCAAAAAGTTTCTAAGTCCATGTGTCGACACCCAGAGGGAAAGTGTCGACACTTAAGAAGACTTGTGTCGACATCCAGACAAGCAGTGTCGAAACTTGGAGTCATTGTGTCGACACCTGGGATGCAGAGTCGACAGCAGACAGATAGTGTCGACACTTGGAGCTGTGTCGACACTCAGTGAAGAAAAGTGCAGACAGAAAGTGTCGACACAAGGAGCTGTGTCGACACCCAGTGAAGCTGTGTCTACACCAGAAAGTGTCGACACTTGGAGCTATGTCGACACTCAGCAAAAGTCTGCAGAGTCTAAGTACAAGTGTCGACACTCAACACAATGTGTCGACACTATGCAGAAGAGTCAGCACTTGAAGTAAGTGTCGACACCCAGCACAATGTGTCGACACTCAACAGAAGAGTCAACATTTGAAGTATGTGTCGACACCCAGAACAATGTGTCGACACACAGCTGAAGACTCAACACTGGAAGAAAGTGTCGACACATGGAGCTGTGTCGACACTTAGCAAAGAACAGAATTATTTCCAAAATATTCTAAGTACAAGTGTCGACACTAAAGGAATGTGTCGACACTCAGCTGAAGTCTCAACAGAAGAATCAAGTGTCGACACAAGGAGCTGTGTCGACACTCAGCAAGATTCAACATAGAAGACTATGTATCGACACCAAGATGCAGTGTTGACACTTGACAGATTCAACACAAGAAGATGTGTCGACACAAAGGAGATGTGTCGACACATAGAAGAATTCAGCAAAAGCTAGAAGAACAAGTACTTGTGTCGACACTCAATTTCAGTGTCGACACATGCAGAAGAATCTGTGTCGAGACATACAAGGAGATGTGTCGACACATTGTAGACTTGTGTCGACACTTACACAACATGTGTCGACACTTGGACTATAAGTGTCGACACTTAAAGACAGAAAGTCTCGACACTTACAGACAGTTAGAGATTTTCAAGAAATGACTGGATGAATTGACAACTGCCGTTCCAGCCGGTCTACAGCAACTGTCAGAGATGTCAAAAGTCAGTTATGAACCGGACCAGCCGGTTACCATAAAGAAGGCCTATAAATAGGCACCCACAGTTTACAGAAACTGTTGTTGAGGTTGTTGATCAGATTATTGTTAAGGTTGATCACCTTGTTGAAGTAATTATTAAAGTGGTACAAAGAGTATCAACACAAGAAGATCTAGCAGTTCAAGTGCAGATCTAAGAAGTTGGAGAGAGAGGGCTCCATCCAAGAAATCAGCCTCTGGAACTAGGCTGAGAAGAAGGATTCAGATTCAATTCTGGATCTTAAGTGGCAGAGGTCAAGGAACAATTGCAGAGGATTCAGTCTTATTCAGTTCTACTCAAGAAGCTTTGAAGAAAGCTAAGTCAGGGTGAATCCAGCTGAGTTCTTCAAAGAACTCATCAAGAATCTCTCAACTCCCCTCCTTTAATTCTGAGTTGTAGAGTTATTATTTGTAATACATTTTAACTTGTAGGATCCTTTGGATCTGAGTGAATTGTAAGCCTATATTTATAAAGGCTGAGGGTAGGGCTTGTGAGCCTGAGTGTAGGAGATTGAGATCTCTGAGTGTAGGCCTTGTTGGCTGAGTGTAGGCCTTGATTGGCTGAGTGTAGGCCCTTGTGGCTGAGTGTAGGCTTTGAGATAAAGCTGAGTTGTAAGGCTTTGGGCCTGAGGTGTAGGAACCAATTTGGGTTCTGAGACAGTGGAGAAGTTTGGCCGAATCTAGTACACTGCTAGATAGGCGAAGGGGGAAAGTGGATGTACCCATATCTTGGGGAACCACTATAAAACATTGTGTGCTGTGCTGTGATTGTGCTGTGGATTAGCTATGTATGTTTTGTTATTGCTGTTTGCTGTGCAAAAGTAGTTAGAAATCTGTGAGATAACTGTTTGGCTGCCAACAAAGTTAGAAAAGGATTAGGTCACCTATTCACCCCCCCCCCCCTCTAGGTGTTTAGGTACCATATCTTTCAAGTGGTATCAGAGGAAGGTTCCTCAAAACAAGGACTAACAGTCTGAGGAGATCCTGTTTGGCAGATTCAGTATAAGTGTACACAGTTTCAAGAAATTCAAGAAAATCAAGAAACATGGGTTCCTATGAGAATCACAAGGAATTGGGTTCCATGAAATTACCCATATGCAGAAAGGAGATCTTTGGGATCTGGAAAGAAAGGGTAAGGCTGTTTATGGAGGCCTCAGACCCTAGAATCTACATCACAGTAAAGGAAGGGCCTTATGTGCCTATGAAGATTTCAGTTCTAGATGCAAATCAGAGAACTCCAAAGGATTTCTCTGAGATGACTAAGGATGAAATTGTCCTGGCCACCATGGACAAGAGGGCACAAAACATAATAGTGAGTGCCATTGATGATGCAACTTTTCAGAACCTTATACACTGCAAGACAGCCAAAGAGATGTGGGACACTCTTATAGTGTATATGGAAGGATCTGAAGAAGTTAGGCAAGATAGAAAGTCCTTGCTAAATCAGGAGTATGAAAGCTTTAGGCAAGGAAAGGGTGATAGCATCACTGAGTGCTATAAGAAATTTTACAGAATAGTTAATGAACTCATGTCTTATGGAAGAGATTTCAGTAACTATGAACTAAATGACAAGTTCCTAAGATCCCTAACCAAAGATTGGGACACCAAGATCTATGCCATAAGAGAAATGGCTAAGTTGGGGGAAATTCCTCCTCCCACACTGTTTGGCAAGCTATTGTCTTATGAAATGCAGTTAACAGTGAGAAAAGAGGAGGAGAAATCAACAAGGACTGAGCACAAAGAAAGAACTGTTGCTTTCAAGACAGAAGTTCCCAGAAAGTGCAGGAATAAGTCTTTAACTCCACCTCCAGAGGTAGTTGAATCAGAGTCTGATGAGTCTGTCAGCACAAAGTCTAAGAGCAGTGAAAGTGATGAAGACTTTGCTGCTTTCACTAGACACTTTCAGAAGTTTTTGAAAAAGAAACAGTGGAGGTCAAGGCCTTCTACATCACAAGGAAAGGAAGACTCTTATCAGAAAAAGAGATCTTCAAAGAATGACAAGAAAAGGACAAAATCAAGTAAGGCAACTGGTTCAAAGATTGTTTGTTATTGTTGCAATAGACAGGGCCATGTTATTGCAGATTGTCCAGAGAAGAGAAAGGAATCTGGTGACAGGAAAAAGACTCACTTCAAAGGGAAGAAAGAAAAGTCTTTTGTTGCTAAGAAGGAGAAGACTCTATCAGATATCTCTTCTTCAGAAACTGAGTCTGAGGCTGAAGCCTACATATGGCTGTTTGCTGAAAAAGAAGAGGAAGAATTCATGCAGATCTTGGAGTCAATTTATGAACAAGAAGACAGTCATTACCAAGGGCTAATGGCTTTGACAGAAAGTGCCAAAATCCTGGAGCAGCCAGGACCCAGTCAGGTACAAAGTTCAAGTTTAAATTCAGTTTCTTATTCTAGTTCAGATTCAGATTCTTCTTCATCAAGTGATGAGAATGTATCTGAGTCTGAGGATGATATTCATCAACTTATAGATGAATATAGAGTGTTGTTGCAAGCTTACAAGAAAAGCAAGTCCCTTGCCAAAAGTCAGGCAAAGGAAATTGCTGATCTTAAAGCTGCTGCAACAGA
Source organism: Platanthera guangdongensis (assembly GCA_039583875.1). Classification (NCBI taxonomy): domain Eukaryota; kingdom Viridiplantae; phylum Streptophyta; class Magnoliopsida; order Asparagales; family Orchidaceae; genus Platanthera; species Platanthera guangdongensis. Next base: position 21,366,163 of record CM077160.1, on the reverse strand, counting down.
TTTTGAGAAGCAATTTGATCAAAAACTGAATGAGATAGCCAGGCTGAAACACATAACAGTGATTCAGATGGGAACTATCACTTTTAAGAATGATCAAATTAAGTGTCTGGAGAACAATCTTCAGAAGGAGAAGGACTTGGTTGCTAGGTTTTCTAAACCTAAGTCAGTGTTACCCATAATTGATGAATTTGTTCATCACAAGGGTAAAGCTGGACTGGGCTTTATTAGACCTGCAGGGACTGAGCAGTCCAAGTATAAGTCCAAGGGCAAAGCCCCAACATTCAACAAGCCTGCTGTAGTCAAGACAGCCAAGGCAGTACCTAAGCAAAGGTACAATAAATTTGAATGTTGGTGCTGTGGCAAAGTTGGCCATTTTGCAGTGGACTGTTGGCACAATGTGAGTGCCAAAGTGAGTTCCAAACTACCTGTTGGAATGCCAGTAGGTAGGTTTGTCAAATTGCAAACTAACAATCACCAAGGACCCAAGAATACTTTGGGTTCTAAGGTTCATTAATTTGTTTTGCAGGTCAGTCCAAGTGGCCATACCCCAACATGGTACTTGGATAGTGGATGTTCCAGACATATGACTAGAACAAGGGGACTACTGAAGGACTACATTCCAATCAAAAATGGTCCTAAAGTGACCTTTGGTGGTTCTGAAAAAGGAATCATCAAAGGGTTTGGTAATATTTCTTCAAACTTAGTTACCATTACTCAAGTGGCTTATGTTAAAGGGTTGAAACACAACCTAATAAGTATAAGTCAATTAAGTGATGTAGGGTATGACATCTCATTTGTTAAAAATGGTTGTCATATCAAGAGGTCAAGTGAACAAGAGATCATTTTGACAGGTTATAGGAAGAGGAATGTCTACTGCCTAGACATTATGATTGAGAACAATGGTTCTCCAGTTTGTTTTGTAGCTGATGAGACAGTCTCTCATTGTGTCAAATGGCACAAGAGGCTAGCCCATCTTAACTACAAGACAATTAGCAAACTCTTTAGTAAAGAGTTAGTGAAGAATGGTCCTCAAGTTAAGTGTGTTAAAGATGGCATTTGCTCAGCTTGTCAAAAGGGCAAGCAGACTAAATCCACCTTTAGAAGCATAGATAACAAAGATGCTGTGAGGTGTCTATACCTCTTGCATATGGATCTCTTTGGTCCAATTCCTGTTCACAGCTTAGGTAGGAAGGTCTATACCTTTGTAGTTGTAGATGACTACTCAAGGTTTTCCTGGGTGTTCTTCTTAAGACAGAAATCTGAAACACCTAGTGTCTTCTACAGCTTTGTCAAGCAAATTCAGAATGAACTAAATAGTACTGTAGTCAAGATTAGAAGCGACCATGGTACTGAGTTTCAGTCTGAAAGCATGACAAAACTATGTGAAGACTTTGGGATATTTCAAGAATTCTCTTCACCTAGAACACCTCAGCAAAATGGCATTGCTGAGAGGAAAAATAGGACCTTGATAGAGGCCGGTAGGACCCTATTAAGTGATACATCACTGCCAGAGTATTTCTGGGCTGAAGCAGTTAACATTGCATGCCATGTTATAAATAGGGCTACCATCACTAAAGGGCTAAACAAGACCCCCTATGAAGTTGTGAAAGGCAGGAAACCAAACCTATCCTACTTCAGGATCTTTGGTTGCAAATGCTTCATACTTAACAATGGGAAGTCTACTTAACTAAGTTTGCTGCCAAGTCCCAAGAGGGAATTTTTGTTGGGTACAGCAATAATAGTAAGGCTTATAGAGTCTACAACTTGTCTACACAAGTTGTAGAAGAATCTGTGCATGTAGTTTTTGATGAGACTAAACTTATTAACAATGAGTTGTCTAGTTCTATATGCAGCCCCATAGGTTTAACAAAGAAAATGGACAAGCTTACTCTAGAAGAAGTACCTGCTACAAGACAGCAAGGAGAGGAGAGTAGCTGTTGTCCAGGGGGAGAACTACATGTGCCAGTTGCTGAAGAAATACAAGGAGTACAGCAAGATGCAGATGCTGAAGTGGTTCAACCTGAAGTGAGGATGCCTCCAGCCCACAGGCATCTTAGAGATCATCCAGTAGAGCTGATTATTGGAGATCCAAGACAAGGAGTTCAAACAAGGAGCAGAAATCAGAATGCTGCAATCTATTTCAGCTTTCTGTCACAAGTTGAACCTAAGAAATTTGAAGAAGCAATACAAGATCCACAATGGACTGAAGCAATGCAAGAAGAGCTTAATCAGTTCAAGAGGTGCAAGGTTTGGAAACTTGTTCCTAAACCTAAAGACCATAATGTAATAGGAGTTAAGTGGATCTACAGGAATAAGATGGAAGAACAAGGGGTCATCATTAAGAATAAAGCTAGACTAGTTGCTAAAGGATATAGGCAAGAAGAAGGTATTGACTTTGATCAAACCTTTGCTCCAATAGCCAGACTGGAAGCCATAAGAATGTTCTTGGCCTATGCAACCTATCAAGGATTCAAGGTATACCAAATGGATGTCAAGTCAGCATTCCTAAATGGTAACCTTAAGGAAGAAGTCTATGTGGAACAGCCTGTAGGTTTTGTTGATCCAACTCTACCTCATTATGTCTATAGACTTAGGAAAGCTTTATATGGGTTAAAGCAAGCCCCTAGGGCTTGGTATGAAACCCTATCTAGTTTTATCATTGAGAACAAGTTCTCAAGGGGGAAAATAGATAAGACTCTATTCCTTAGGGAATCTAGAGGCAAAATCATACTAGTCCAAATATATGTAGATGATATTATATTTGGGTCTACTGAAAGCAGCCTTTGCAAAAAGTTTGCAAAACTTATGCAAGGTCAGTTTGAGATGAGTAGTATGGGAGAGCTGAAGTTTTTCTTGGGTCTCCAAGTTAAACAGACTGAGAGTGGATTGTCCATTTGTCAGTCAAAGTTCACCCTAGAACTCATAAGGAAGTATGGTATGGATTCATCCAGTACCATGAAGACTCCTATGGGGTCAAGTATGTCTCTTAGCAAGGATGATGCAGGGAAACCTGTAGATGAAACCTTGTATAGAGGGATAGTTGGCTCCCTATTATACTTGACTGCTAGTAGACCAGACATTATGTATGCTACATGTGTTTGTGCAAGGTATCAAGCCTGCCCTAAAGAGTCTCACTTGGCTGCAGTCAAGAGAATTTTGAGATATCTAAAGGGCACTCCCTATCTAGGCCTCTGGTACCCTAGGAATGGAGATTTTGATCTAACAGGTTATTCAGATGCAGACTTTGCAGGATGCAAAGAGGATAGAAAGAGTACTACTGGAACCTGTCAATTCCTAGGTGGGAGACTAATTTCATGGAGTAGCAAGAAGCAAACCAGTGTGGCTATCTCCACAGCTGAGTCAGAGTATGTGGCTGCAGGAAGTTGCTGTGCTCAACTTCTGTGGATTCAACATCAGCTAGAGGACTATGGATTTCAGGTAAGTAGAACTCCACTTTTCTGTGATTCTACTAGTGTTATTTCAATAGCTAATAACCCTGTATCCCATAGTAGGACAAAACATATTGAGATTAAATATCATTTTCTTAGGGAGCATGTAGAAAGAGAAGATATTTTATTAGAATATGTTAAAACAGATGAACAAGTAGCTGATATGTTTACTAAGCCACTAGAAGAAGCTAAGTTCAATAGATTCAAAATTGAACTAGGAATGATAAACTTAGAGTAAGTTTACAAATTTGAAAGTGACTAAGTCAAAAGGTGTCGACACATAGACAAGTCTATGTCGACACAGAATAGTGGTGTCGACACTTCAGGAAAAAGGTGTCGACACATCTAGGATGTTGGTGTCGACACTTCAGAATGTTAGTGTCGACACATGTCAAGTAGGTGTCGACACATCCAATATGGTGTCGACACTTAAGTTTTACTCAGAATTTTTCTAAGTAAAGTCTCGACAATGTGTCGAGTTATGTTGTGTCGACACATAACCAAGTGTCGACACATAAAATCTATTGACTAAACTTGTGTCGACACATATGTGTCGAGACATTATAAGTCAGTGTCGACACTTGTTGCCAGTGTCGACACATTTTAAGTTAGCTGTCCCTCCTGTTCATCTTCAAAATTAGACAGGTATAAATAGGGTTCTGTCTTTGTTTGTCGACACGCTTTCAAAGTTTCGAGACCAAAACTACTGTGTCGACATCTCTCTTTTCTAAAGACTAATTCTCCAAACCCTAATGGCTCCTAAGCTTGAGGAGAATGTTAACGAGGGCTATGAGCTAGTGCGAGGCGCGTTCGATGAAGCTGATCAAGAAATCAAGTCGGTGGTAACCCTAGTCGCCAATTCTGGACTAGAATACTTGGTTTCAGAACCAACAAAGATTTGGAAAAAGGAAGTTCTTGAATTCCTTAATGGAGCTGCTGTAGATGAATCTGGATACAGAATCAAATCCAGAGTTCATGGATCTAAGGTCAAGATTTCACCAAAAAGTCTGAGGAAGGTGCTCCAGCTACCTAAAACATAAGATAAAGAAGAAGTAATTGCATCCAAGACCAGGGAAGCTCTTACCTGGTGTGGTCTTGATCCTAAGATGAAGATAGGATCTGTATTCAACAAAAAAGGCATGAATAACCAAGGAAAGTTCATGTCTGAAATTGTGGGAAAAGTCTTACTCAGCTAGACTGGAGGGCATGACAGAGTGTCTGCCCATATGTTTGGCATCATGACTAGAATCATATTCACTCTGAAAACAGACTGGTCAATAGTGGTTTTTGACAAGATCAAGGAGAGCTTGAAGAAGCCCAATCTGGGCAGGATAATCAGTCTCTACCTAGCTGGTACAATACCAGAGGTAATGAGTACAGCTGCCGGAAGCAAGATCAACCACATGAGGAAGATGGATCAAAGGATATTTTCCAGATGGGACAGGGTGTTGTCCAAGGAAATGCCTACCCCAGAGAAGACAGTTACTAAGAAAGATTCTCCTCCAAGGAAGAAAAGGAAGACAGCTCCTGTGGTACAGGAGTCCTCCAGCAGTTCAGGGAGTGAAGAACAAGTTGTTTTCACTCCTGATGACCAAGAGGAAGTGGCTGTAGAGAAGACCCCTGCTGCTGAAGATATTGCTGAGATCCAGGGGGAGCTGCCTCAAGCTAGCCCCATCCACAGGGATCAAAGTCAGGGGGAGCTTCCAGGTGTAGAAGAACCCTCTACACTGGAGAGTGAACAAGCCACTACCATCATACAAGAGGTAATCATTGACCTAAATACATTGAATTTTTCTATAGTAGATTCTGATTTGTCTGATGTACATCAGCAAACTCAGCTGCATAGTCAAGTTCCAGATGTTGTTTTAGAAGACACATCTGCTGTGGTTCAAGATGATACTTCTCAAGTGGTTGAAGAACCAAGAACATCTCCTGCACAGTCTCCACCTGAATATACAATGGAAGATTTATTCCTAAATCTAGATCAAGAAGATTTTGATATGGACAAGGATGCTGCTGCTGAAGATAAGAGTGCTGCTGCTGAGGGGGAGCAAATGACAGTTCTGGAAGAGCCTTTAAGGCCAGAAACTGTGAAGGCACCTGATGTGCAAGCTGACAAACCTCCAAGCCCTAAGGAAAGGGTCGAAATAGCCAGCACTTCAGAATCTGAAGAAGATGAGGCTGCAAAGGCTAAGAAGAAGAAACTCTATGTCTTCAAGAGGAGAAGTCAGAGTTATAAGAAAGCCTTGCAATCCATTGCCCCACAGCCTATAGTTCAGCAAGCTCCAACTGCTGATTATAGTGCTTTAATGGTTGCACTACAGATAAAATTGGATGAGCAAAGAAAGGCAATTGAGACATATGTGGATGAAGGGCACAAGACCCTACAGTTTGATCTTGCACAAGATATAAAGTCCATAAGGTTTGAAATGAACCTTAACAAGAAAGAGATGACAGACTGCTTCCACAAGGGTGGCAATGCAGTGGTGTATCTGGCTACACACCAAGAGAAGATAAAAGTACAAGTAGATGATATAGCATTGAAGCAAGGATATGTGCTGGAAAACCAACTCAGAATGAATGATAATCTCACACAATCTCACAATGCTATAGTCACTGAATTGAAGAATAAGACTGCTGAACCTTCTACATCTGCTGCTGCAGTTAAGGCTGACTTTGATAAAGTATTTCAAGCTGAGATTACTGCTGTCAAGACTGCAATTCAAGATTCCCAGAAGGCCATCTCTGAACAGCTCACTAAGCTCAAACCTTACTTTAAAGATGGAATCAGGTACTTGGATAGTCAAATCAGATTCCAGAAGGATGATGTAAGAGATCATGTTGCCCAAGAAGTCATAAAGGGGGAGAGAGTTTTAGTCAAAGCTAGCTCTGACCATGCAAAATGGATATCTAATTCCATCAGAGCTACACTGGGCTATCCTCCACTCTGTTATGATGACAATGTTGCTGAATCTGGGATTCAAAGTGCATATCTTGGAGGTGAGCAACCAGAGGTAGCTCAGGTCATATATCCTCCACCAGATTTTGACATGGTGCAAGCTAATATTCATCAGATGTATAGCCCAACTGCAGGGAAGTCAAATGTTGTTCTGGAAAAGGTTGTTCAACCTATTTCTGCAGCTATGCAAGAGGCATTAGAGAAAGAAGAAGAGGCAAGGTTGTCAAAGAAGAGGTTTAGGGAACAAGCAGAACAAAGGCCAGACTTTGAACAGTGGAGCCCTACCTCTAGAAATATAATTTTAACTACCTGGAAAGCTTCCAAAGACAACATGAATGACAGGAACAAATGGTTTTCTGAAGCTGAATGGAGGAAACATGAGATCAGACAAGAAGCCATAGTTCAGTATAGAAGGAAGGCAAAGATGGGAAAGCTACCTCCTACTGCAGTGGAGCCTAGCAAGTACTTTCCTAAGCCATACCACTATTTTGAGAGGCAGAAAATCAAAGCAGAAGAGCTGAAGAAGACGGACTTAAAAGGCAAGAAGCCTGCTGATGCTGCAACTGCTGAAGCCACTGTCAAAGCTCAAGTCCAACCTGGCAAAGGCATTGTTATCAAAGAACAAGACCAGAAATAGATTAGGAATTGACTTGAAGATTGTTGTAATCTTTTGAATGAAAAATATTTTTGTAAACCATTGAAGATGTATTAGAAAAATGTTAGAACAATATATGATAAATATATTTCATGATTGTTCTGAGAATATGTCTATTTCTTGTTTGTTCTGTAATGTTGAATGTGTATACATGTGTGAAATATTACATGTTTATGTTTACCCTGTTATACATTATCCTGCTTTACATCATTTTGTAATTTTTATTATGAATGGTGTATATCATTGACTAAGGGTTATGACTTCTCCAAATAGGGGGAGATTGTTGGGTACATTGGTCAAATGTACCTGATTTGAAGAAGCCTCACCCAACTCAATGATATACATCATAATGTATTTGATGTATGTTTGAGTTACTTGTGCAGGTTAAGAAAGTACTGGACTGAAGCAAAAAGTTTCTAAGTCCATGTGTCGACACCCAGAGGGAAAGTGTCGACACTTAAGAAGACTTGTGTCGACATCCAGACAAGCAGTGTCGACACTTGGAGTCATTGTGTCGACACCTGGGATGCAGAGTCGACACCAGACAGATAGTGTCGACACTTGGAGCTGTGTCGACACTCAGTGAAGAAAAGTGCAGACAGAAAGTGTCGACACAAGGAGCTGTGTCGACACCCAGTGAAGCTGTGTCTACACCAGAAAGTGTCGACACTTGGAGCTGTGTCGACACTCAGCAAAAGTCTGCAGAGTCTAAGTACAAGTGTCGACACTCAACACAATGTGTCGACACTATGCAGAAGAGTCAGCACTTGAAGTAAGTGTCGACACCCAACACAATGTGTCGACACTCAACAGAAGAGTCAACATTTGAAGTATGTGTCGACACCCAGAACAATGTGTCGACACACAGCTGAAGACTCAACACTGGAAGAAAGTGTCGACACATGGAGCTGTGTCGACACTTAGCAAAGAACAGAATTATTTCCAAAATATTCTAAGTACAAGTGTCGACACTAAAGGAATGTGTCGACACTCAGCTGAAGTCTCAATAGAAGAATCAAGTGTCGACACAAGGAGCTGTGTCGACACTCAGCAAGATTCAACATAGAAGACTATGTGTCGACACCAAGATATAGTGTCGACACTTGACAAATTCAACACAAGAAGATGTGTCGACACAAAGGAGATGTGTCGACACATAGAAGAATTCAGCAAAAGCTAGAAGAACAAGTACTTGTGTCGACACTCAATTTCAGTGTCGACACATGCAGAAGAATCTGTGTCGAGACATACAAGGAGATGTGTCGACATCTTGTAGACTTGTGTCGACACTTACACAACATGTGTCGACACTTGGACTATAAGTGTCGACACTTAAAGACAGAAAGTCTCGACACTTACAGACAGTTAGAGATTTTCAAGAAATGACTGGATGACTTGACAGCTGCCGTTCCAGCCGGTCTACAGCAACTGTCAGAGATGTCAGAAGTCAGTTAAGAACCGGACCAGCCGGTTACCATAAAGAAGGCCTATAAATAGGCACCCACAGTTTACAGAAACTGTTGTTGAGGTTGTTGATCAGATTATTGTTAAGGTTGATCACCTTGTTGAAGTAATTATTAAAGTGGTACAAAGAGTATCAACACAAGAAGATCTAGCATTTCAAGTGCAGATCTAAGAAGTTGGAGAGAGAGAGCTCCATCCAAGAAATCAGCCTCTGGAACTAGGCTGAGAAGAAGGATTCAGATTCAATTCTGGATCTTAAGTGGCAGAGGTCAAGGAACAACTGCAGAGGATTCAGTCTTATTCAGTTCTACTCAAGAAGCTTTGAAGAAAGCTAAGTCAGGGTGAATCCAGCTGAGTTCTTCCAAGAACTCATCAAGAATCTCTCAACTCCCCTCCTTTAATTCTGAGTTGTAGAGTTATTATTTGTAATACATTTTAACTTGTAGGATCCTTTGGATCTGAGTGAATTGTAAGCCTATATTTATAAAGGCTGAGGGTAGGGCTTGTGAGCCTGAGTGTAGGAGACTGAGATCTTTGAGTGTAGGCCTTGTTGGCTGAGTGTAGGCCTTGATTGGCTGAGTGTAGGCCCTTGTGGCTGAGTGTAGGCTTTGGGATAAAGCTGAGTTGTAAGGCTTTGGGCCTGAGGTGTAGGAACCAATTTGGGTTCTGAGACAGTGGAGAAGTTTGGCCGAATCTAGTACACTGCTAGATAGGCAAAGGGGGAAAGTGGATGTACCCATATCTTGGGGAACCACTATAAAACACTGTGTGTTGTGCTGTGATTGTGCTGTGGATTAGCTGTGTATGTTTTGTTATTGCTGTTTGCTGTGCAAAAGTACTTAGAAATCTGTGAGATAACTGTTTGGCTGCCAACAAAGTTAGAAAAGGATTAGGTCACCTATTCACCCCCCCCCCCTCTAGGTGTTTAGGTACCATATCTTTCATTAGGGGCCCACCAAAAGCTTCCCACTAATTTAGTCGGCACTCGCCAAATACTTGGGATTGGAATTTCTTTTTGAGCTTGAGGCAAGCTTGCAAAGAGCATGGCTTGTGTGCAACCTCATATTTGTTGAATGGAGCCCTTCAAAGACATCAGTCGGATAAGGCATGCTCAGCCCAAACAAGTTAGATCAGCGAGTGGAGGGGATACCTCCTCACTTGCCCCACGTGAGTAGGGGTGAGAAGTCACTTAGGGTGCACTCGCCCCATGCTCCAAGCCAGTGGTTGGCGAGTAGGGTGGGCTGGTTTACTTTTGGCAAATATTAGGGGGAGTGGTGTAAAATCCCTCTCTCAAAAAAACCAGAGAGCAGATTTTTTGCCCAGTGTAACCATCCAGCAGCGATACCATAGAACAAGGCAACTATCACCACGTGACGCTTACCCTGGCGGCTAAATATCACAAACCACATCATAGTATAATAAAGAGTACACATGTATAATGAAATTCTAAACAGTAAGTAGAACCAACATAAGTAAACCCAGTCATCATAGATACATGCATATCAAATCCTAGAGATACCAAAACTCTAAACATGTGGACTACGAAAACATTTGCCCTAAAATAAAGACAACGTCAGTCTAAAACAATAATATCCATGTCACTCATGGCCACTGCATCATCAGACAAGTTAAGAGAAGAGTCTGGTAATAGTGGTGGACTAGTGTAGTCTGAATAGCTCTCCTTCTACCTTGGTACAGATTAAACCCCAATGAACGGGTGCCGCAACTGGATTGCTAGATCATGCTCCTATTGTGTTTAATTTTAAAAATATTAGTCATCGACAACTAAGCAACATCCTCCTGCCCCTCGGTGTACGTTAGGGCACAATGTATTTAGGGTCAAACAACTTTAAAATTACAAAATCACGGGATTAAGTTATTTATTCAAGTTAGCAATTCCAAATATGAATGTGGTAAAACATAAAATAACTCACCACGTGAGAGAGATCATACTAACTCACATAATAAGGGTTTATGGTGAGTATAAGCATAAAAAAATAACTTATGTTATTACGGCGCTCATACACCGAATAAGATAAGGATCTAAGGTTATAATACATTCACTCAAAACAATGTAGATAAAATTATGCAAATTGCGAGCTTACCCAACCCCGAGGTGAGACGCCATTATGTACACATGATTTATGACATATGCCGACACCAACAACCTTATTAAGTATGTAGCAATCCTATGAGCATTGTCGTAGTGGCAAGACGACAACATTGATACGGTTACCACCGCTTCTAGGGAAGTAACACACAACTCACCCTAGGCCCTAGTGTATGGGTTAAACATGTACTAATTTGGAGTATATGAATAAGTCTAATGTACAAACTGAAAGATATGGTACCTAAACACCTAGAGGGGGGGGTGAATAGGTGACCTAATCCTTTTCTAACTTTACTGGCAGCAAACAGTTTATTATCACAGATTTTTAACTTTTGCACAGCAATCACAAAGTATACACAGCATACACAGCACAATCACAGCACAACACAGTGGTTTATAGTGGTTCCCCAAGATATGGGTACATCCACTTTCCCCCTTCGCCTATCTAGCAGTGTACTAGATTCGGCCAAACTCCTCCACTGTCTCAGAACCCAAATTGGTTCCTACACCTCAGTCCCAAAGCCTTACAACTCAGTTTTATCCCAAAGCCTACACTCAGCCAATCAAGGCCTACACTCAGCCAACCAAGGCCTACACTCAGCCAACAAGGCCTACACTCAGAGATCTCTATCTCCTACACTCAGGCTAACAAGCCCTACCCTCAGCCTGTATAATTATAGGCTTACAAATCACTCAGATCCAATGGATCCTATAAGATAAAAATGTTTTACAAATATTGACTCTACAACTCAGAAATAAAAGAGGGGAGTTGAGAGTTTCTTTATGAGTTCTTGGAAGAACTCAGCTGGATTCACCCTGACTTAGCTTTCTTCAAAGCTTCTTAAGTAGAACTGAATAAGACTGAATCCTCCTGCAGTAGTTCCTTGATCTCTGCTACTTAAGATCCAGAATTGTATCTGAATCCTTCTTCTCAGCCTAGTTCCAGAGGCTGATTTCTTGGAAGGAGCTCTCTCTCTCCAACTTCTTAGATCTGCACTTGGACTGCAAGATCTTCTTGATTTGATAACTTGTTCTTCAACAATGTGATCCACTTGAACAACAATCTGAATCACTGAACAACTCTTCAATTCTGAACCCCAGTTTCTGTAAACTGTAGGTGCCTATTTATAGGCTTTCTTCATGGTAACCGGCTGGACCGGTCCATAACTGACTTCTGATATCTCTGACAGGTGCTGTAGACCGGCTGGAACGGCAGCTGTCAAATCATCCAGTCATTTCTTGAAATTCTCTAACTGTCTGAAAGTGTCGAGACTTTCTGTCTTTAAGTGTCGACACTTATAGACCAAGTGTCGACACATGCTTTGTAAGTGTCGACACAAGTCTATAAGGTGTCGACACAACTCCTTGTATGTCTCGACACAGATTCTTCTGCATGTGTCGACACTGAAATTGAGTGTCGACACAAGTACTTGTTCTTCTAGCTTTTGCTGAATTCTTCTAAGTGTCGACACATCTCCTTTGTGTCGACACATCTTCTTGTGTTGAATCTGTTAAGTGTCGACACTACTTCTTGGTGTCAACACATAGTCTTCTATGTTGATTCTTGCTGAGTGTCGACACAGCTCCTTGTGTCGACACACCTTCTTCTTGTTGAGACTTCAGCTGAGTGTCGACACATTCCTTTAGTGTCGACACTTGTACTTAGAATATTTTGGAGATAATTCTTTTCTTTGCTAAGTGTCGACACAGCTCCTTGTGTCGACACTTTCTTCAAGTGTTGAGTCTTCAGCTGTGTGTCGACACATTGTTCTGGGTGTCGACACATACTTCAAGTGCTGACTCTTCTGCTTAGTGTCGACACATTGTGTTGAGTGTCGACACTTGTACTTAGTCTCTGCAGACTTTTGCTGAGTGTCGACACAACTCCAAGTGTCGACACTTTCTGGTGTAGACACAGCTTCACTGGGTGTCGACACAGCTCCTTGTGTCGACACATTCTGTCTGCACTTTTCTTCACTGAGTGTCGACACAGCTCCAAGTGTCGACACTTTCTGTCTGGTGTCGACTCTGCATCCCAGGTGTCGACACAATGACTCCAAGTGTCGACACTGCTTGTCTGGGTGTCGACACAAGCTTTCTTGAGTGTCGACACTTTCCCTCTGGGTGTCGACACATGGACTTAGAAACTTTTTGCTTCAGTCCAGTGATTTCTTAACCTGCACAAGTAAACTCAACATACATCAAATACATTATGATGTATATCATTGAGTTGGGTGAGGCTTCTTCAAATCAGGTACATTTGACCAATGTACCCAACACAAACTATGAATAACTCATAATTTAAGAAGGAAGAGCCCATCGAGGAAGTTTACCTTAAAAAGCAGCTAATGCTTCCCTCAAGACTTACAACTTCTTAGATTCACCTGCCTAACACCCCGTCAGTGTGCACTATTTGGGAGAGGTAGAGTGACCCGCTACTAAAAGACAATACCCATCATAATTGTGATATAGACTCATGCATGATCATGACAAAAGAGTACAAGACAAAGACATGTCTTAAGTATTGAAACATTTATAATGTGAGTATAAAACATGGTATTATTAAGAGAAGAATAAAGCACTCTCTCTCTCTCTAAATGAAATACCAAGAAACATATTGTCTACTTGTGAGCATCATGGATAATATAAAACTATCTCAATATATGTTTAAACATGCTCAAGTAAATCTACTGCATAGAAACAAGATGGGTTTACATGATTAGCAAATTTGAATGCTCGTAAATCAAGTAACTTTTTCTTCCTCCAAGATTATGAGTTATTTGTAACAAGACTAAATACAGCAAAGAGAAATACTCTAAGATTTCAGAGGTCTCAACACCAATCTCCATAGTGTTAAACACCTGCACAAGTGCGCAAACAGTCACAACTTAAGTTTGTCCAAAGTAGTACTTTTAGGTGTTACCTTCAACACGTAAAGATGTGATAGAAGTCATAACTATGTGCGACTAAATTCCTAACATACAAGGAACACGAAAAATGTAATTTTACATCACAAGTTTCATCACATAAAGCCTTGAAATAAATGAAATTATTTATTCCCGCTATAGTTTGGTGTGACGATTAGTAACTAAAATATGATTAAATTGAAACTAGAGTATTACTTATCCAAATGATACCAAATTTTGCCCATTGAAGGTTAATAGCATAATAAAGGGACAACCAAAATTTCAGACGATTTGGCATAGTTTAGATTCCAAAAGTTCTAATTATTTATTTGATGTCACGCAAACAAATTTTATCAAAAACTATAGGGAAATTAATTATAAAAATTCCCAAAATATAACCAGAGGTATAAAATGGTACTATAAGCTTATGTATGAAATTTCAGCCCATAATAATTATTTTTGAGAGAAAATACACTTTATTTAATTGTTGCCCTATAGTTTAATGACCCTCAGTAAAATGGACTTTTTGAGAGCAACAAGGATCGTCTCGGGATGTGCCACACTATTTTGTAAAGCTCTCGTTGTCCTCTACAAGTTTGATGTTGGACACTTTTTCTGGAAAAGAGCCTAAGGTCCTCAATTTGATCAAATAATGAACTACGCCTGAATAAAATAAATCTGTCAAATTTAATTTAATTAATTTTACTCCCAGACTGTGGATAGCGCACATCGCCTTAATCCAGCGACAATGATGCAGGAAGATGACATAATGTACAACCAAAATGCGGGACCAGACAGATATGATCCATTGCGCTGAAATCCAATCATTGTCGAGGAAATCAACGGTCTTGATTCTGTCTTCTTCTTGGGATCGACGGTGGATGCTTATTCGAAATTTAATCTCCTTCTCCACTCCACTTCGACGATTGCCATGGCGAGGCACCACCATCAACCAACTCATCGGATGACAACGAACTCCTGGGTGGCAATCCGGTGGTCGGCTGCTACCAATTCTCTTTAGAAAATGTCTATTATCATTTTCCCGTGGCGTGGCCTCTCAGGATCATTTTCTTCGACGACGACAACCTCCTCAAAGGCCCATAGGAGGACAAGAAAGTCCTCCTCTCCATTGTGGTGCTCCCAGTGAATTCCAGAGAGATATGGAGTGCCTCCACAAATCATGTGGTGGTTCAAGGCTCGGGTGGCCTAGAAATGGGTGCTCCGGTGGCCGAAGACCTCATGCTAAACCTCCTGCATGATGAATACACTAAGTGGATTCAAATGTATACTTGAGAGGAGAGTTTTGACGTTGAATGAAGGTGCAACAACATGGTGGCGTTCAAGGTGGCGGAAATCATGTCTTCTCTCTCCAGTTGCCGCCACCGGCCTCACTCCGCTCTCTCGATTCAAAAGTGGTCAGGGAGAGTAAATAGAGGTAATGGAAGACTTGGGGAGTTATAATCCTTACATAACTGTCGGCCATTATTCTCCACCATACAAGTGGAGGTTAGCCATGGCCGACACCTTCTCTTTCCTCCAAACCCCTTCCCAACCAAGCAAACGACAAGACACACCTATTAGAGACTGGTTGTGGTTGAACTAGCTGATCTAGATCCAATTGGGTTGAGTTTAATCAATTCAAACCCTAAGGGCTTGGGTTTGACTATACCTAGTCAAACTTTGACCTTTTTGAGGACTTCACCCCACCACATGATGACTTGAGTCTCACAAGGGTCCAATCAAGCCTAAGAGTTTACTATAATAGTATGAGTCATCGAATTTCAATAGGATTGACTACATCGTTGACTTTAAGTGATACCACATATCAATATTGGTCTTTAGTGACCCAGGTGCGCACACCAAATCTAAGACACCTATATGACTCCCACAAGTCATTTTTAGGCTTAATAGATCATGAACAAAACCTTATGTACACCTCGTGAAGGGATTGAGAGACTCATCCACACTCAGTACGCCACTTTGGGTGCATATAGCCTCTCCACCAAACTTGTGAGTGTCAGCTTCATCGGGCACTCTCTGTAAGACCCCCCCCCCCCCTCGGAACACAAAACTCAGCACGAGGATAGTCTTATGCCTAGAACAGCCATCTTGCGGTAGCGTTAGCACATGGCTAACCTGTACTGCAAGACGTCTATCCTGCCGGCTAATCATATCATTCATGTCAACCTAACACGAAGAATATAAAACCGAAGTCAAAATACACACTAGTATAATAGTCTAGAAGTACATTAGAAATAAGAAGCAATTGAGGCTTCTAAAATATCAGAGTACATGCCCAAAATGCTATAAAAGAGTCTCTTTAAAAAACACTCACATCATTCACCGATGGCAATGACGGTACCGTCACATCAGGCCCTGTCGTCCTGGCCTGGCTGCCTTCCTACGTAACTTGATGTTGCTCTATCTGCGGGATTCCCTCCTAAAAGGAAGATGTAGCAACCGTTAGTCATAAAGAATAAGTGGTTATACATCTGCTCCCCCGGCGACTCCTCGGCACCGGACGGAGAAAGGAACAAGGGTGAAATTTATATAAATAAGCAGTAGTACAAGCAGGTGATATAGGAGTAAACAATATCAGTGTATATCAGTAATTGCAACAAATTAGTATAGCAATCAACATGAGCAGTTCTACCATCTACAACAGTATATAACATGAAACTATGACAGGAAGTAACTTAACTTATATGAATGCTCATACAGACATACAAGTTAAGAATTAGCTCAACAGTAAAGTAACTCATCGTATAAGAGTGTCCATACAAAATTATAAGATAAGGATCATGTGTATGTAATATAATGTGATGATATGAATGTAATGCAATGACACACCCATGTTCATGCACATGCAATTGCTATGTCGACACAGACTTGTAGTTCCCACTTTTCGAGCAGGTAGCTAACCTCTCAGTCATCAGCCGTTGTGGCCAGATGGTGACAGTAGAACGGGCTTATCCACTACTAGGCAGACATCTACACTACCAATTCTAGGCCTTTGTACGCCTCAACGTTAAGAACACAAAAGCGGAGCTCTCATGCGTACTGCGGCTCAGAGGGGTCTTGGGTAGATGTGCACCAAGAGCACAGCCAAAACTAGCCTATCATCATGGCACGGAAGGTGCCTCTATGAACATATCACCAAAGGGCCAAGGTCAACCATCCACTAGCACTGAGGGTGCCCCGGGAAGTAAACACCGAGGACCATGGCCCAAACCGTGCAAGTCTATCTGGCAACTCTCGTCGGTGTGACGACTGGCGAACCCGTAGACCTGTCACACTATACTTAACCCAGGATTATGACACCGCGTGTCAACTCACACCGCATGCATTTCACATGTAGGGCTCCTCAATAAGACCCTTAAGATTTCACATCCCGTGCTCAACGGCATGCTAGGACTTCATAATGAGTCCCTTACCAACATGTCGTTTCAGTGCGGTGACACCCTCTCACTTCCAAGCCTTTCACTTTTCCATACCCAACAAGGGTTTATTGTTTACACGGGTGGCA
Source organism: Platanthera guangdongensis (assembly GCA_039583875.1). Taxonomy (NCBI): domain Eukaryota; kingdom Viridiplantae; phylum Streptophyta; class Magnoliopsida; order Asparagales; family Orchidaceae; genus Platanthera; species Platanthera guangdongensis. Next base: position 21,349,094 of record CM077160.1, on the reverse strand, counting down.
AGCCACATTACACAACTCACCAATCTCACAATGCTACCCGGAGGGAGGCACGCCTCTAAGCAATGGACCACTTTACACCTTATTTAACTCATCTCATGGTCATGTATCAATCTCTTCCGATTTCTTTTAAGGATCAAGCATACACCAACCATTATGCTTCCATCACGGTAATCGCATCAGCATAAAGTTAGTTCACCCCTAGCATTGGCATGGATTCACGGATTACTTGTTCAATTATCGAGCGTCACATCTTTTCAAAACCTATTCTATTCACAAAGTACATTCATGCCCAATTTGGATTCCCAACCATTTGTTTATCGCATTCACAATGGACCGAGTTCGCTAAAACCTCAACATTTATTCTTATAATTGATTTACTCCAACCAAGCTCATTACTTCTCTAACCCATGAATATTAAGTACACAGGACTTGACTGTACATCCACTTTGACTGGACATTCCTGAGTATACAGGACTCGTATGAAAGTGTGTAACCATCTGTTGGAAAGGTATTTCCAAGGAATTCAACTTTTGTAGTCGGTCTATCACCCAGATCAGAACATAAGGTACTTTAAATCAGCCTCGAAGTCTGCTGCATACAGAAAGAGATTTCTGCATGTATAGCCTATCAGTCCAGCAAGTTTGATTGGACTTTCCTGAGGCTACAGATATCTTATGAAAACTTGTAACCATCTGTTGGAAATGTATTTCCAAGGGATATAACTTTCATGTTTAGTCGAAAGCCCAGGTCTGGCTGTTTCATCCCTGAAAATGGCCTCGAAGATCGCTATGCGCAGAAAATAGATTTTTGCACGCATCTTAAAGCGAAACGAACGACAACAGTTCGTCTTCCTCCTCTAGACAATATTTCCAAAATTCCATCCAGCATTCCTCCTCCCTTATTCACCCTCATAGGATTGTTCTTCTTCACAAAACCAAGTCCACTGCCTTCTCTTAGAAGAGAGGAGAGGTTGAAGACAACTAATCTCTAGGGCGAAGCCCTAGCATGGTCCCTTCCTAGGAAATCTTCCTCTTGCAAATTGAACTACTTCGAGTCGACATCTCTCCTAGGAATTAACTGATCTAGCACCAAGGAGAGGGTAGGAAGCTCACCTTGATTCCGGAGGTTCCGACATTTCCGTCCATAGACCTCGTCACTCTTCTTGGCGGCATGGTTCTTCTTTGTTGGCGGCAGTTCTCCACGGGAACGGAAGGCTCTTCCTCCAAAATCTCTGACTCCGGCAATCTCGTTTCCCCCGATGGTTTATAATAAGGTATTAGGTTTAACTCACCTACCACGTGTCATCACCTCATTGGACCGCCCATATTACTACTTAAATTAGATCTTAATGAAAGGACCGGTCTAAGGAATCATCCAGCACGAAACCCGAAGCCCGGTTCAACCCGCCTACACAAGCCAGCGAATTCTGCCTGGGCCGAAAAATGCACAAGTCAACTTTAGCGAGTATCGGTTTCCATACTTGATGAATCGCTGAATATAACTGGGTATACTCGACAAATTCTCCTCCAATCTCGTTGAATCGGTTAAGTGATAATCGACGAATTTGTTGAATATCCTTAGTGATATTCGACGAATTCTCCTTAGCAGAATTTCCTAAATTGTCTCCCGTCGAATCCTCCACCATATTTGATGAATTCATTGGATATCACCAGTGATATCCGACAAATTTCAATTGGACTGTTTCCTAGATTCCGGTGTCCAGTGCGTCGAGTATCAGCCAGCAATACTCGACGAATAATCATCACATTCGACGAATTCGTCGGATATCACCAGCGATATCTGACAAATTTAACTTAGCCGTTTCTCCACTTCTGGTGTCGAGTGTGTCGAGAATCGCCCCACGACACTCGATGAATTCGGTGGATATCCTCGACGATAATCGACGAATTTCCCTTGGTTCATTTCATCTAAGGTCCATTCCCCCATTATTTGTTGAGTGTCACTCAACCCTAACCCTTCGGCCACTGCACCCTCAGCCTGAGTCAAGTCCCTTAACTCAGAACACGTGTAGGGGCCTAGCGCGAAAAGGGACATTGTAAATCCTATAAACAAAATAAAAGATTTCGTCCCCGAAATCAGGCTAAGGCTATGGGGAAGGAAAGCATGAAAATAAAATAAAATATGCTTTTAAACCTTACCTTAGGGAAACAACACCGGGTAGCGCTTTTGCATCAAGTCCACCGGCTCCCATGTATGATCCTCCTTCCTGTGATCATACCACGAAACTTTTACCAACAGGACACTTTTCCGCTGCAAGCTCCTTGTTTTAGTGTCCATTATCTGCATCGGCTTTAGTCGGATGGATCTATCAGTTGTTACTGAGCCATTTGTGGGGAGGACATGTTGATCGGGCCGCAACAGCACCTTTCGAAGTGATGACACATGGAATACATCGTGTAAATTCTCTAGCTCTAATAGTAACTCCAACTAATATGCCAAAGGGCCAATCCTTTCCAATATAGCATAAGGCCCAACATATCTTGGACTGATCTTCTTCATAACACGCACCCGTGAAACTACATGCATCGGACGGATCTTCAAGAACACCTTGTGTAATGCCCCGAAACTCAAAGGAGGGACGGGTCGCATTTTGAGGCAAGTTTGGGACTTGGTAGGGGTCACACGGCCTGGGACACAGGTGTGTCCCAGGGCCGTGTCGTGCTCGGGTTCGATGATGGTCGTGTGGTAGACAAAAATGTAGTCGACGATCGCCGAGACAGCGAACACGGCCTGAGATACGGGCGTGTCCCAGGCCGTGTCCTGCTCGGGTAGTTAGCCGAGTTGTGTCGGGGGAGGAACACGGCTTGGAGCCCAGGCATGTTCGGGTTTGACATAGGCGTGTCGAGTACCCGTGTTCTCCTTGGGTTGTGTTTGGTCCTGTGTCGATGGAGGAACACGCCCCGCAACACGGGCATATACTGAATGACACGGGCATGTCAGGTGTGACACGGGCGTGTCGAGAGCCCGTGTCTTGGTCTGGATGTGACGGTTTCGGCGTCGATTGAGGCGCATGGCCTTGGACACGGGCATGTAACAAGCCGTGTTCGGCCCAGGAATCTGATTTTAAGTGCGAATCGTGGCCATCCGTTTCCTTCTTTTGGGATCCAATGGCCCAGGGCTGTTCTTACTGGGCTATACCCGGGAATAGGGTTGGAAACCCTCATTCCTTTTGGGTTTTCTCTTTCTAAAAGCTCTAGAGAGAGGGGAGAGCAAAGAAGAAGAAGAGGAGAGATCCGGACGCCGATGGAGCTTCGGAGCCTCAAATCACAAGCCGAATTCGGATCTACGGAGGCAAAGACGTTGCGGTGCTTTTCATTTGTATAGATCTTCATGGCGCCAAAGAGAAATGCTAGGGTAGCGATTCTCATCTTGTAGATATGAAGTCATCTTTCTCTTTGCATAGGAATCCCGCTCTCGCGAGTTTGCGGTGAGTGTGAGGTGTTCCTTCGGGTAGACATGAATAGTCCCCGCTATTTTGCATGTAGAGTCCGTAACCGAGAAATGGACATAGGCATGGTGTGTTAAGCCTACCCGGACAAGTTGGTCTTGATCAGTGATGTGGCATTGCATGAATGGCCGAAGAAGACTCTGCGCCGATGGTTGTTTTTCAGGTTTTCTACGTGGTAAATTGCAACAGGGAACCTTGGGGACTAACTCCGAGGTACACCCGGAAAACTGGGCAGATGTGTGATTCTGCCAACATGGTGGCCTGGGAGCCAACTTGCACATAGCTGGTGAAAGGGGAAACTAGATCTGATATACTCTAGAGGGGGGTGAATAGAGTATATGGTGCTTTTTAAAACATAAGGAAAAACTTTTGCAAAGCTTTACAACAATTGTTGTAATGAGTGTAAGCAGGGAAGCAGAAATAAAATAAACCACAAAACTAAGCTATGCAGAAACTAAGCACAAGAAGATCTAGGCCAGAAACAAAAAGAAAACATGCAAAACCAGATGACACAAGGAAATATAGTGGTTCCCCAACTTGGGTACATCCACTCTTCTACCACCCTAGGTAGGAATCCACTGCAGGATGAGTTGATCAGGTGTCCTGGGCACCAATGAGCTTTTGATAAGGTGCTCAAAAACCAAATCAGATTTTTTGATCAGGTGTCTTGCCACCAATGAGCTTTTGACAAGGTGCTCAAAAACCAGATTCAAACTTTTGAAGGGAGTTTGAAAAACCCTTTACAGAATGGGGGTGAGAGAGTGATGGCAGTCTTCTCTTTCTCAAGCAACTGAGAAGACTATGTGGATTCAGTGATGTTGTCAAAGCTCCCCCTGAGTCCTTGAAATCTTCAGGAAGATGAGCTTTGCTGAGGGTGATAGGCCTTCAAAGATAGATCTCCAGCAAAAGATGATTTCAGCAAGCTGAAATGTTGAGTGTCTGGAGTCTTGAGATGATGTTGGCCTTGAACACTTGAGAGCTGAAGAGATCTGAAAAATGTTTGAAAGCTTGATCTCTTTTTGATGAGTGTTCTTCTGAATTCTTGTTGACAGAAGATTGAGAGAGTCTCTGTGTATTGAGTTGTGTCCTATTCTTGTCAATCTTTATTCTCTTGTTCTTGTCTCTCTTCTTGTCTGATTCAAAAACATTCTATCTTTTATTCTCTGAGTCTGAATAGAAAATTGCTCTGTCAAAGATAGCCGTTGGTCTGAATTAATTACAGCCTTAATTGCATAAAATGTTCTGAAGGAAAGTCCACTGAATTATTCCTTGAAAAATCCCTTGAAACTTGCTCCAGAAGTAAATGAAAATGGCTGGCAGATCTTCTGAATTAAATGCAGAATAACTTCTATCTGATTTGAATTTGAATCTGAAAGATAACTGGATTCGTCGAACTGAGCTCTGCTATCGTCGAGCTGAGCTCAGCGAACTGGAAAATGCAAGCAGCAAGGAAATCGTCGATCTGAGCTCAAAGATCGTCGAACTGAGCTCAGAGATAAGGATCCAGTGCAGAGTCAAAATCGTCGACCTGAGCTCAGCGATCGTCGAATGGAGTTCGACGATATTGAGAAGTTGAGCTCAGCGATCGTCGACCAGAGCTTGACGATATTATGAGGGTTGAGCTCAGCGATCGTCGAATGGAGCTCGACGATCTGTCAATAGTTGAGCTAGACGATCGTCGACCGGAGTTCGACGAAACGTCGTGCTGAGCTCGACGATTTGGACTTAGTCTCCAGAAAAACTTGGGTCTTCAGGGCAGCTTCCAAACCTAGACTCCTGATCCCTTAGACTCAATTCTAATTGACCTATTATCTATACAGAAGGTCAAAGCATAAATTCCTAGAGACATAGTGATCCTGACCCAAATTAGTAATAGGGTGTTCCAACAATCTCCCCCTATTTGGGTTAGGAAAACTATTTACAGACTTTGAAAAACAAACAACATCATACAGTCAGAAAAACATAAAAACAACAATAACAAGACACAGAGCAGAACCATCACAGAGATATATATATGTATGTTATCCAGAAGGCAGTCAGAAAAACCAAGAGTTATCACCTTACAGAGTCATTCCTTTTCTTTGCCTTTTACCATCTTGATTTCTCTGTTGGGATCTAAAGCTTGTTGTTTGGATCTGGTATCATCAGCTGCACCCAAATAAATTTGCTTTGAATCCCTGGGAACCACTGCAGCTGGATGCAACTCCATGTACCTGTCTGCATCAAAAAATTTGCTGGAGGCATATCTCTCTAATTCTTTTTGCCTTTGTTCTGACATTGTAGATATGTTGGAAGTGTCTAGCCCTTGTTCTTTTGCTTTCTTTATCTGATCTAAAGCAGCCAGCTCTTTCATTCTTGCAGTCCAAGCCATAGGATTTTTCTCAGGGTCCTCAAATGGAACAGGTGGCTCATACCTGTTGGAAGAAGTATCTTGAGGAGTCCTGGCAGTCACAGTATCTTTGAGCTTATAGGGGAAAGGACCAGAAGATGTATCAGCAGAAACATGTCCTCCCCTAGAGTAAGGATGCTGCCTGGAGTGTCCTTTGGAGTAAACCTGAGTTTCTCTTTGGTTTCCCCTATATCCTCCCCTTCTAGAGTAAGACCCCCTAGACTGGCTTTCCCTTTGATATGTTCTTGCATGAGGTTGGTAGGGAGCCTGGCTTCTAGCAGGGCCTGATCTTGCAGAGCTGCCACCTGCACCTGCATCAGGTGGAGGTGGTGGAGGAGGATGAGGGTGTTTGAACTGAGAAAAATCTTTCTCATATTTCCTCTTCTTCTTCATAGCCTTTAACTGGTTCTTAGAAAATTGCATCCAATGCTCAGTGATTGGGCAATTGTGCAGAATATAGAAGGGGACATCATTGTCATCTCTGACTTTGGCAGGAGGAACTCTCTTCAAGGCCTTACTTCTTGCCTTTCTTTTCTTTGCAATTGTGGCAGATGAGTCATCAGAAGCAGTGTTATAATCCTCAGATTCAGAACTTTGTGCATCATACAAGGCATCAATCTTCTTCATCAAATCTTCTTTCAGTTTAACAGCAGCTGATGGGGCAGAAGATACAGAAGCAGGAGGAGCAACAGGAGCAGCAGCAGATGTAACTATAGGTACTGGAGCAGCAGATGTTACAACAGAGATTACTTCAGGCATGAGGGCAGCAGCAGCTTCAGAAACAACACCTTCTACAGCAGGCTCAAAAGCAACAGCCTCTGTCATCAAAAGTTCCTGGGATGAGGGTATATCAGAGACATTCTCTTCAGCAACAGATATAACTCCAGAGGCAGATACAGCCTTGTCTTCAGCAGCAGCAGCAGCAACATCATCAGAAGCAGTAGTTACTGACAGAATAAAATCAGAAATGATTTTGGGGTCACAGCAAGAGAAGGGCACTAGAGCCTTGGACATATCTTCAGAGGGCTGGCCAGCATTGGGCTCTGGGAGGCAGCAGAAGTAAGCAGTATCAAAAGTAGATAGCAAAGACCTTAGGTCTATTGCTAGTACTGGTGTAGCAGGAGCAGCTGGAGCATAGGAGGCAGCAGGCACAGGAGCAGCAGCAGTAACAGCAGAAACAACAGCAGGGGCAGCAGCAGCAACAGCTTCATAGGGCATTGGGCTCTGGGAGGCAGCAGAAGTAAGCAGTATCAAAAGTAGATAGCAAAGACCTTAGGTCTATTGCTAGTACTGGTGTAGCAGGAGCAGCTGGAGCATAGGAGGCAGCAGGCACAGGAGCAGCAGCAGTAACAGCAGAAACAACAGCAGGGGCAGCAGCAGCAACAGCTTCATAGGGCATCTCCCCCTGCCTGGATGCAGATACCTGTGCATCAAGGCACACTGCTGGGGGTGCTGCTAGAGGAGGAAGGAAGGAGGAAAGCCTGGCAGAGAGAGCTGCCACTGATTATTGTAGAGGAGCTAAAGAGGCCTCCATGAGAAGAGAGAGCCTAGGTGCAAGGAGCTCATACAACTGATCAGCAAGGGCTGGGAGATCTACATGCTCAATGAGAGGAGCAGAGGTAGAGGGTTGAGGGATGGCTGAGGATGCTGGAGGAGGAGGGCTGAAGGGTGGAATGAATGGTTCAGGAGAGGGGATGGTAGAGATGGAGGATAGAGGGATGGATATGGAGGGAGTGAAGGTGGGTTGATCAAGGATATGGTGGAGGAGATCTTGGAAGGATGTTGAGGTGGAGGGGAAGTCTGGAGGAGAAGAGGGGGAATCATCCATGTAGGATTCATCCAGAAGTGTGAAGGATGGTATGGATGGGGATGAGGTGACATCTGGAGGTGGATATGAGAATAAGGGATGGAAGTGGTCTGCTGGTGGAGATGAGATGGTGGCTGGAGATGGAATAGAAGTTGGAGAGGGGCTGGAGATGGTAATGGTGGAGGTTGCTGGAGTGGTGGATGGAGCTGGAGGTAGGGTTGAGCTTGGAGGAGGAGAAGCAGCAGCACTAGCAGCAGGCAGGTCCTCTGCAGGGGCAGAGGCCTGGGGTGGAGTGACTCTTAGAGTCCTGGTGCCTGAAGGGGCAGAAGAAGAGGGCCTGCTGGGCTTGGAGATTTGCCTGTCCCATTTCCCAAAAAGGGCACAGGTGAGTCTCTTGGAGGCATTGATGTGCACTCCAGAGGAGACTAGCAGAGAAGGGCACTTGGCCTGAAGGAAGACTCCCAGTATTCTTTCATAATTCACAAATGTTTTGTTTATCTTTTTCTTCAACAAATCAAAAAAGACTTCTCCCCAGTTCAAGCTTTTTCTATCCACCAGAGCTCCCATGAGGCAGAGCTGATATCTGGAGATGGTGTCATGAGCAGAATGCTTGGCCAAGAGAACCTTGCCTACTACATCAGCCAGAAACATGTATTCCACTGACAGGTTCCTCTTAAACAACTTGCTAGGGTTTCCCTCAGGATGACCCATCCTGGCAAGTACATCTGAGAATTCATCTCCAGAGAGTTCAGCAGAATCTTCACCATTCCTTAAACCAAAAACCTCTGTCAATACTGTTGGGGTCAGAGGTACCTGGGTGCCACCAATAGAACCAACTATGGTATTGTTGTCAAGGTTGTGGGCAGTGTAAACCCATTCTTTAATCTCATCAGATGCAAGTTTGATTCTGGTTGTCATCAGGGCAGACAGTTGCTGATCTTTGAATAAGGTGAGAATATCCTGGAAGATTTGATCGGTTGTGTTGAAGGAGTCGAGATCGATGTCAAAGCCTGCATCAAATTTCATTGCAGCGAGCACAGCAACTGAAACGGCCATGGTACCTGCAAAAAATCAACAGACAAAACGACCAAGTGTAGAACTGCTTGGAGGGAAGAAAAGTTTGCAGAGAAATTGAAAGCGCAAGAGAGAACGACGACGAAAAAAGAGTTTTATATTAGGGTTCGACGCAGAAAAGGAAAGATCGTTGAACTCAGTTCGACGATCGAGGCTTCTAAAGGAATCTGAAGAGACTCCAAAATCATCGATCTCCGTTCGACGATCTGGAAAGGCGTCGAGCTCCGTTCGACGATCGTTCAGTGAACAGAATCGTCGAGCGCCGTTCAGAGATCAGAGAAATCCTAGACACTAAGGAAAATCAGAATTTTGCCTAGTCTTGGTCCATTTTTAGCTTTCAAAATCTTGGGGATTATTTGAGACTTCCTCCATCTAACATTCCTAACTGATTTAGAAAGAAGGTGTGTTTCTTTTCATCCAAAGGCTTGGTGAAAATATCTCCCCTTTGTAAATCAGTTGGGATATATTGCAGTTCAATTTTATTCTTTTCAACATTATCCCTTAAGAAATGATGCCTAATCTCTATATGTTTTGTCCTACTATGGAGGACTGGATTTTGAGCTATGGAGATAGCACTTGTATTGTCACAAAAGATTTTTGACTTCACTAAGTTGTAACCATAGTCTAGGAGTTGGTTTTGAATCCACAGTATTTGTGAACAACAACTGCATGCAGCCATATATTCAGCTTCAGCAGTTGAAGTTGACACAGATGTTTGTTTCTTGCAAAACCAAGAGACAAGTCTATCACCAAGAAACTGACAAGTTCCACTGGTGCTTTTCCTGTCAATTCTGCATCCAGCATAATCAGCATCAGAGAATCCAGTTAACTCAAATGCTGAATCTTTTGGATACCAGAGACCTAGATTTGGACAACTTTTAACATACCTAAGAATCCTTTTTACTAATGTGAGGTGTGACTCTCTAGGGCTAACTTGGAATCTAGCACATATACATGTAGCAAACATTATATCTGGTCTACTAGCTGTAAGATACAGTAAAGAGCCAATCATTGCTCTATATGTTGTCTGATCAACAGGTTTCCCATGTTCATCAGCATCCAGTACAGCATTGGTAGGCATGGGTGTTTTCATACAAGATGCCTCAGACATGCCAAATTTCTTAACCAGCTCATGAGCATATTTGGTTTGAGAAATAAAGATGCCTTCAGCATGTTGTTTGACTTGCAATCCTAGGAAGAAGGATAGCTCACCCATGCTACTCATCTCAAATTTAGAATGCATTAGGTTAGAAAACCTTCTGCACAATTTTGAGTCAGTAGAACCAAAAATGATATCGTCTACATAGATTTGTACTAGTAGGGTATGGGACTTATGGGTTCTAGTGAAAAGAGTTTGGTCTACTCTACCCCTTATAAAACCATTTTCCAAAAGAAAGCATGCTAGGGTCTCATACCATGCTCTAGGAGCTTGCTTGAGACCATATAATGCTTTATTTAGTCTAAAAACAAAATCAGGATGAGTTGGAGAGATAAAACCTGGAGGTTGTCTGACATAGACTTCCTCTTTGATGTCTCCATTTAAGAAGGCACTCTTGACATCCATCTGATAAACCTTGAAGCCTTTGTGAGCTGCATAAGCTAGAAAAATCCTGATGGCTTCCAATCTTGCAACAGGTGCAAAGGTCTGGTCGTAGTCAATTCCTTCTTCTTGAGAGTATCCTTGGGCAACTAGCCTTGTCTTGTTCCTTATTATTACTCCTTGATCATCCAGTTTGTTTCTGAATACCCATTTTGTTCCAACAATGGAATGATCCTTAGGCTTGGGCACTAGTTCCCATACTTTGTTCCTCTCAAATTGATGCAACTCCTCTTGCATGGCAATGATCCAGTGTGGATCTTGCTCTGCATCTTGAATGGACTGAGGTTCAATTTGAGAAAGGAAGCAGGTGTGCAACAGGTTTTGGTTGACCTGATTTCTGGTTTGCACACCAGCTGAGATTTCTCCAATTATCTGGGAAATTGGATGGTCTCTTGATGTTACTAAATCAACAGGGGGTGTTGATCGTTCACCAACCTGTGTTGTTGTTTCCTCTTGTGGTACAACAACTGGCTCTTCAGGTTGAGCTTCAATATGTTGAGCATTGCTTTCATCTTCACTACTTTCATCCTCTTGAGCAACCTGTAGCTTGTTCATATCTTCAACTAGAGAGTGTTCCTGCAAAGGTTCTATGGTAGAAGAAATCTTCTCCTTGAAAGACATGTTAGTTTCATCAAAAGAAACATGAACAGATTCCTCAATTTTCAGTGATGATTTATTATATACCCTATAGGCCTTGCTGATCATGGAGTATCCCAGAAACACTCCTTCATCAGCTTTGGCTTGAAATTTTGCTAGATGTTTCTTATCATTATTGTGAATATAACAAATGCAACCAAAAATTTTGAAATAGTCAACTTTAGGTTTCTTCCCTTTGAGTAATTCATAGGGAGTCTTTCCCTTCAGTTTATGTATCAGGCTTCTGTTCAACACATAGTTGGAGGTGTTCACTGCCTCTGCCCAGAAGGATAGAGGTAGATGAGCATCTGACAACAATGTAGTGGCAGATTCAATAAGGGTTCTATTTTTCCTTTCAGCTACCCCATTTTGTTGAGGAGTTCTAGGAGCTGAGAAAGTATGCATGATCCCTTCACTCTGGCAGAACTCTTGCATAAGAAGAGAATCAAACTCTGTCCCATGATCACTTCTGATCAGGGCAATGTGAGTATTGAACTCAATCTTTACACATTTGAGAAACTCTGTCAGACACTTAAAGTTATCAGACTTCTTCCTTAGAAAGAACACCCAAGTGAATCTAGAGAAGTCATCTACAATCACCAAAGTGTAGGATTTCCCTCCTAGGCTTTGTACTGTGATGGGTCCAAATAGATCCATGTGTAACAGATACAATATCCTAGGTGAATCACTCTTATTAAGTGACTTAAAACTGTTTTTAGTTTGCTTGCCTAATTGACAAGCCTTGCAGAGTCCTTCCTTCTTGTAGGGGCCAGAAGGTAGTCCTCTAACAAGGTTGTCCTTGGATAGCCTAGCAATAGTTCTAAGGTTTAGGTGTCCTAGTCTCTTATGCCATAAAACATTTGGTCTACAAACTGAGTTGAATAAACAGATATCTATAGTAGTTGAAAGAAAGTCTACTAGGTAGATGTTACCTTTCCTTTTACCTGTCAACACAGTTGTGTTGTCCTCTGACTTGATTTTGCATAGGGTTTTGCTGAAGGTCACCTGGTAGCCTTCATCACATAGCTGACTGATGCTGATCAGGTTGTGCTTCAGTCCTTCCACATATGCTACTTTCTTGAAGGTTACAGAGCCAATCTGGACTTCTCCATATCCTTTAGTTTGTCCAAAGTTGGAGTCACCAAAGATAACTTTGGGTCCAAGCTTGGCTCTAAAGGAATTTAGGTTGTCCTTGTTCCCTGTCATGTGCTTAGAGCACCCACTATCCAAATACCATTGCTGGTTAGATGTTGGATAGGTCTTCACCTGCACATAAAACAATTTACTTGTTTTTGACCCAGTTTACCTTGGGCCTAGGTTGATAACCTTTAAATTCAGAAATGAAAGACATCCCTGGCTGACTCTTATATCCTTCAGGATGATATCTCCTTGGAGGCAAGATCCATTCAGTATAAGGGTTAGATGTTTGGGATGAAGAACCCTCAGGATTCAATTTTGACTTGCCATTGAAAAAATTTCCAGAGCTCTGACCTCTGTTCGACGATCTTGGAGCTGAGTTCGACGATCTTGGGTCAGATCGTCGAGCTCCGTTCGACGGTCGACTATGGCTGAGGTCAGGTATATGGGATCGTCGACCAGCGTTCGACGATCTTGGCTTAGATCGTCGATCAGCGTTCGACGATTTGTCCTGAGATCGTCGAGCTGCGTTCGGCGATCGTCGATCTTCATTCGGCGATCGTCGATCTCCGTTCGACGATTTGTACTGGACTTTAGTTTTCTGAGGCAGATCAGAATTTTTCCTGGCAACCTCTACAACTCCCTTTCCCTTGTCAGAAATGAACTTGATAGGGGTTGTTAGAACAATAGGTTGGCTGGATGAGGCACCCAAGCCCAGTGTACTGTTGAATCTTGAGTTTACTGTGCTTGTGATGTCCATCAGCTTGATGCTTCTCCCATTGAGAGATTCTTCAAGCTTCTTGGCCTCAGAGAGTTCACTCTTCAGTGAAGCTATCTGTTCCCTATGGTTCTCCAACTCCTGAGAGAGCTTGAGGTTTTCTGATTTTAAACCACTTTGTTCAGATAATTGATTTCTGAGAGAGATGATCTCTTTCTCAGACTTTAGCAGGTCTAAACATAGTGCTTTAAATTCAAGTTTGAAATCTTCTGAAGTGAAATCAAAAGAGCTGATTACCTGATCTTCTTCAGGTTGTGTCTCTGAGTCTGACTCTGACTCCTCTTCCTCTGAGTTGTGTTGTGAGGCATTGATTGCCATCATGCAGAACTCCTTTTCCTCTGCATCATCCTCATCATCACTTGAGCTGGAAGAGGCTTCTGACTCCTCTTCAGTCTCACTCCAGGATTCAGCAACAAATCCTTTCCTTGTGTGCTTATTTCTGCTGGAGGAGGGTTTGCTATTTCCATTCCTTTTGGAGTCCTTCTCCTTTCTTCTTTCTTTTCTGTCCCTTCTGTCCTTGTTCTTGTTTTCTGGACAGTCAGGAACCATATGCCCTGGTTTCCTGCAACCAAAGCAAATAATGTCTTTGCTGTTGCCAATGGACTTGTCATACCTTGGCTTGTCTTGCTCCTTGTATGATCTTCTTCTGAAGTTCTTTCTGGCCATCTTGTAGAATATTTTGGCCAGCAGGCTGAGAAGTTCATCATTGGCTGTTCCTTTTTCTTCAGGCAAATCCTCAGTTGCCTTGAATGCTATAGTCTTCTCCCTTTTTGTGGCTGGAGAAGCAGCCTTCTGTTCTTCTTCTCTGTTCTTGATGAGTAGCTCATAAGATTTGAGCTTACCCAACAAGGCTTCAGTTGTGATCTCATTCAGGCTTCTGGCATCTTTAATTGGCCAGATTCTTGAATCCCAAGTGCTGGGGAAGCACATTAGGATCTTATCATTAAGTTCTGTCAGTGAGATCTCTTTGTCTAATGTCCTCAGTTCACTGACAATTAGACTCAGTCTGTTGTACATTTCTCCCACTGACTCTGTTTCTCCCTTCTTGAAGTTCTCATATTGGGAGATGAGATGAGATCTTCTGTCCTTTCTCTCATCAGCTGAGCCTGAAACTATTTCTGAGAGCTTGTCCCAGATCTCCTTGGCTGAGTTGCATTCAGCTACTTTTTGAAAAATGTCATCTGACATTGTTTGAGCTAGAATGTTCATTGCCTTGGCATCAGCTACTTTCCACTTTTTAATGTCAGCATCTGTTCCTGATGGAGGTGGAACAGCATTTGTGCTTGTGCTCTCTGGAGGTCTTGGACACACTGTCAAAACAGAGTTAAAAATGTCCTCGTCAATGGAATTCATGTAGAGTTTAATCCTTGCTTTCCAAAGTGCAAACTTTGACAGATTGCACACTGGAGGTCTGGTGCTTGCATAATCTTTGTTTTGGGCCATGATTTGTGCAAGCTAAATCTAATAATGAAATATAAAAGAAGGATCTAGTTTGGGATCTTTGGGGTTCAGGTGTTAGCCTGTACAACCAAACAGATATGGTATGTTTAACCAACCTGGCTTTGATACCAATTGAAAGGGGAAACTAGATCTGATATACTCTAGAGGGGGGGTGAATAGAGTATATGGTGCTTTTTAAAACATAAGGAAAAACTTTTGCAAAGCTTTACAACAATTGTTGTAATGAGTGTAAGCAGGGAAGCAGAAATAAAATAAACCACAAAACTAAGCTATGCAGAAACTAAGCACAAGAAGATCTAGGCCAGAAACAAAAAGAAAACATGCAAAACCAGATGACACAAGGAAATATAGTGGTTCCCCAACTTGGGTACATCCACTCTTCTACCACCCTAGGTAGGAATCCACTGCAGGATGAGTTGATCAGGTGTCCTGGGCACCAATGAGCTTTTGATAAGGTGCTCAAAAACCAAATCAGATTTTTTGATCAGGTGTCTTGCCACCAATGAGCTTTTGACAAGGTGCTCAAAAACCAGATTCAAACTTTTGAAGGGAGTTTGAAAAACCCTTTACAGAATGGGGGTGAGAGAGTGATGGCAGTCTTCTCTTTCTCAAGCAACTGAGAAGACTATGTGGATTCAGTGATGTTGTCAAAGCTCCCCCTGAGTCCTTGAAATCTTCAGGAAGATGAGCTTTGCTGAGGGTGATAGGCCTTCAAAGATAGATCTCCAGCAAAAGATGATTTCAGCAAGCTGAAATGTTGAGTGTCTGGAGTCTTGAGATGATGTTGGCCTTGAACACTTGAGAGCTGAAGAGATCTGAAAAATGTTTGAAAGCTTGATCTCTTTTTGATGAGTGTTCTTCTGAATTCTTGTTGACAGAAGATTGAGAGAGTCTCTGTGTATTGAGTTGTGTCCTGTTCTTGTCAATCTCTATTCTCTTGTTCTTGTCTCTCTTCTTGTCTGATTCAAAAACATTCTATCTTTTATTCTCTGAGTCTGAATAGAAAATTGCTCTGTCAAAGATAGCCGTTGGTCTGAATTAATTACAGCCTTAATTGCATAAAATGTTCTGAAGGAAAGTCCACTGAATTATTCCTTGAAAAATCCCTTGAAACTTGCTCCAGAAGTAAATGAAAATGGCTGGCAGATCTTCTGAATTAAATGCAGAATAACTTCTATCTGATTTGAATTTGAATCTGAAAGATAACTGGATTCGTCGAACTGAGCTCTGCTATCGTCGAGCTGAGCTCAGCGAACTGGAAAATGCAAGCAGCAAGGAAATCGTCGATCTGAGCTCAAAGATCGTCGAACTGAGCTCAGAGATAAGGATCCAGTGCAGAGTCAAAATCGTCGACCTGAGCTCAGCGATCGTCGAATAGAGTTCGACGATATTGAGAAGTTGAGCTCAGCGATCGTCGACCAGAGCTCGACGATATTATGAGGGTTGAGCTCAGCGATCATCGAATGGAGCTCGACGATCTGTCAATAGTTGAGCTAGACGATCGTCGACCGGAGTTCGACGAAACGTCGTGCTGAGCTCGACGATTTGGACTTAGTCTCCAGAAAAACTTGGGTCTTCAGGGCAGCTTCCAAACCTAGACTCCTGATCCCTTAGACTCAATTCTAATTGACCTATTATCTATACAGAAGGTCAAAGCATAAATTCCTAGAGACATAGGGAACCTTGGGGACTAACTCCGAGGTACACCCGGAAAACTGGGCAGATGTGTGATTCTGCCAACATGGTGGCCTGGGAGCCAACTTGCACATAGCTGGGTTATGTAAAGTGTGTGATCGAATTGGGACTCGGGGAAGCCTGACCCACGCAGACGGCTTAAATTGATGTTGCAGTGTGAGCAACAGGTTAGGCGGAACCGTACCCGCTCTATGTCGTTCGGTTAGAGAGACCTAAGGTACATGGTACTCGCCATTGGCATAGATGGAGGGTCTTAGGCTTAGGCCAGAAAGACCATAATGCTCACAAGATTTCCCATCCAATGGGTCGTGGTGAGACCGCGAATTTTGACAGGGTTCACCGAGAATGTGCCCTGAGAGCACGGGGTGTGTGGCCGTGCGAGCCTACTCCTGTGATGATGTGTAATTTCACTACTGTTAAGCTATGCTAATAAAGTGCAGGGAAGGAGCATCGCCGCCCCGAGTTTAGGGGCGGGGTCGTTATAATTTGGTCAGCTTTAGCTGATCGTTGCTTTTGTTTGCCACCGCTTCGGTGGACTGTTGCTTACAGGTGCTGTGGAGCCTAATGGCAAATAGCGGGCAAAAGGCCTTGTTGCTGAGCCGACCCTCGAAGGCCTTTATATGTCTGTTTACTTTTATTCTCATGTGTGACCGGCCTGCATGCCGAGGTTTGGAAGACACTTTTATTTGAATAAACTCTTGTAAGGCCATAAGGCCAAGTACTTGTATATTTGTACGTTCATTCCTTTCGGGTTATTGTAGTGGACATTCATGTTGTGGTTGGGTTCTTAATTTGCAACTTTTAAATTGCTTCCGCTAGAATGTACTATGTGTAGTACGTTGGTTATTGGCAGGATGGTTTCACTGCGTAACCCTTCGATCTGTCTGTGGTATATGGCGCCGGGCCCCGGTCAGATCTACTGTTATATGCTATGTGACGGATAGGGGGTGTTAAACCTTATCACCCACTTGAAATTCCACAATCTGGTGTTTTGCATTATAATACTTAGCCTACTGAATTTGAGCCTCAGACATGCAGTCCCGTATTGATCTAACAATAGCATCAGTATTGTCAATATACTCAATTCCCAAAACCTTCGGTCCTTCATCTTACACCCACGACAAGGTAGTCCCACACCTTCTTCCATAAATGGCTTCATGGGGTGCCATCCCAATACTGGCCTGATGACTGTTGTTATAAGAAAATTCTACCAGGGGTAAGAGCCTTTCCTACGGCTCTCCTCTATCTAGCACACAAAATCTTAATAGATCTTCCAAGGTTCGGATGGTCCTCTCAGACTGCCCGTCCATTAGAGGATGAAAGGTTTTGCTGAAGGTAAGGCATGAACCCAAATGTGCATGTACTGCCTTCAATTCTATGGAGGTGAAACGACCATCCTGGTCAGAAATAATTGTCCTCGACACACCATGGTACCGTACAAACTGCTCCACAAAGAGGCGCACAAAAACATCCACATGTGCCTCCTTCTTCATGGGAATAAACCTGGCTACCTTCGTCAGGCTATCCACGATTACCCAAGCAAAATCATTCCCAGAGCGTGAGCGAGCCAATTCGTGAACGAAGTCCATGGAGATATCCTCGAACTTCCACTCGGGAATGGGCAACGACTGTAATAATTCCCCAGGGCTCTTGCATTCTGCCTTCACCCTTTGGCAAGACATGTCGTGCGTAACATAGTACTTGACAGCTTTCTTCATTCCTGGCCAAAACATGGTCTTCCACAGGTCACTATACATCTTATAAATCCCGGGATGCACCGAGTACTTAGAGAGGTGTGCTTCTCTCAATATATCTTCCTTGATTTCTCCTCCCTTGGGAATGTAGAGTCGGCTATGGAAATGAACGAGGTCTTCCCTTAGCATATAATCCTTAGTAGATCCATCTTCAATTGACTTAATCACTAGGGCCAGAGCAGCATCCTTCCCTTGCTCTGCCCGGATTCGTTCTCGAATATCAAAAACATACTCATTGCGGTTAGGTATTCTGTATATTCTTCAGTATGATCTTTATACACCATAGTGATCTCCATCTCTTCGAGCATCTGAACTAAATCCATACTCATTAACTGAGAATCCGGGTTCGATCCTGGTACTTTTCTACTCAAGGCATCGGCTATGGAGTTTGCTTTTCCGGGGTGGTAGTTCAAGGCAAATTCGTAATCACATAAAAATTCTAACCACCCCCGCTGTCTCAGGTTGAGCTCCTTTTGAGTATGAACATACTTCAAATTCTTATGATCCGAAAATATCTCACAGTGGATGCCATATAGATAGTGTCTCCAAACCATCAAGGCGAACACCACTGCCCCCAACTCCAAATCTTGAACTGGATAATTAGCTTCACGCTTCGTCAGTTATCTCATAGCATAAGCGATCACATGTCTGTGCTACATCAGTACTGCTCTCATCCCTTAATATGATGCATCAATGTAGACTTGAAATCCTTCCTTCCCAGATTGAACGGCTAGGATGGGTGTGGAGATGAGTCTATCCTTCAGCTTTTGGAATGTGTCTTCGCACTGGGGTGTCCACTCGTACGACACACCTTTCTTTGTCAGAGCTGTGAGATGGAGGGCTAACTTGGAGAATCCCCACGAACTTGTGATAGTACCCCGCAAGTCCAAGGAAACACCGCACATCGGCCACTGACTTCAGAGGTGACCATTCCTTCACATCACGCATCTTGGTCAGATCCACAGCTAGTCCAGCGCCACTGATCACATGGACAAAGAAGGCAACTTCTTGGAGACAAAATTTACATTTGCTGGATTTGGTAAACAATGTATGCTCCTTTAGATTCTTCAGCACCGGGGTCAAGTGTTCAACATGATCTTCTTCTGTCTTCGAATAGACTAAAATGTCATCGATGAAGACGATGACAAAGATATCTAGGTATGGCTCAAACACTTTGTTCATCAGACTCATGAATGTTGAACGGGCATTCGTGAGTCCAAAAGGCATCACGGTGAACTCATATAACACATATCTTGAGCTAAATGTCATTTTCTGGATATCCTCCTCTTGTATCCTCAATTGGTAATACCCCGAGCGCAGATCCAACTTGGAAAACAAGTGCGCTCCTACCAGTTGATCGAATAACTCATCTATCTGGGGTATAGGGTAGGGGTTCTGCACCGTTAAACGGTTGAGTTCCCGGTAATCTATACATAACCGTAGCGTTTTGTCCTTCTTCTTAACGAATAGAACAATGGCTCCCCAAGGTGATGAACTGGGGCGAACGAACCCTGATTCTACTAGTTCTTGCAATTGAACTCTAAAATCCACAAGTTCCTTCGGGGCAATTCAATAAGGGGTCCTAAAGATGGGCTTGGAACCCGATACTAACTTAATTTGAAAATCTACCTCTCTATACGGGGGTAATCCTAGCAATTTCTCAGGGAATACTCCAAGAAAATCACGCACGACTCGCACATCTTTCATATCCATCGCCATCGCTTTCAACTCGAAACAAATCATGTAAACTTTATCCCCCTCATGTGGGCTTTTAAGGCCTGAATTGAGGATAGTAACATATGAGGTGTGAATCCAATACCTTGAAAGATGACTTCAGAGTCCCCATATCTCAAGAAAATTCATTTCTCCGCACAATCAATTCTAGCACGATGCCAATCCAACCATGCCATACCTAGAATGAGGTCGAATTCTGGCATTCTCAATATTGTGGCAGGGGTTTTGAAGGACCTTTCCTTCAAGGAGTACCTCCAATTCACACTTGGCGGCTGCAGTCATCTCAAAGCCATCCGGGATACGTACTCTCCGAGCAATACTGGTGAAGTATTGCACTCCTTCCATGTCTCTAACGAAGTCCGCCGACACAAACAAGTGTTTGGCACCGATATCGAATAAGTATAAGCTGGTTTCCCACCAACAATCACATTGCCTAGGTATCAATTACAAAGACTCAAAGCTAGACTCCTAGCATGTCCTAGGCAATCGAAAAGAAATGTTTATAACACATTAATCGGATCACGACATACCTGCAATCACCTCCTGAGGATTTCTCTCCCGCGCCATGTCCAGCGCAAACACCTAATCCCAAGAGGGTTAGGGGTTTCTTCCTTGTGGTCCTCGTCCTCGACCACACTTGTGTCCCTGACCTCATGGAGCTGCCATAGGGAGAGCAGGAGGAACATTCCCACCTAGCTGCAGGCAGTGACATCAGATGTGGCACGGTTGGTTGTACTGGAAGCAGACTCGCTAATACTGCTCCCTAGGCTGCAGATACATTTGTTGCAGTGGAGGTAAGGCAGGTTGCGGTGTCGGACGCTCCATTCTAAAATTCTGATGGAAGCGACCTCTGCCTCTATTGTTTCCTCTTCCCCAGTTTTCCTGCCTCCTTCTGTAACTAGGACCGGCCTCCATCACACCCTCAGCGGGTCTCTTATTGCTCCCCAAATGATCTGCCTCCATCCTTTTTGCCATGTTGATGATCTCAACTAAACGCGAGTCTGCTATAAACAAAAGGGATTGCCTCAAGGGATCCCGCAAGCCTTTGTAGAATCGTTCAGCATAACCTCGGTCATCTAACTTGTAGGAGTCAGCAAACCTTGCCAGATGCTATAACTCCCTATGGTATTCTGTAACAGACTTCGATCCCTGTTTTAATTGGAGGAATCTTTCCTCGAGTTCATCTCTAGTAGTTGACGGGATGAAATGTTCCAGGAAATCTCCCGAGAACTCATTTTAAATGATCTTCGTATAAACCCGGACCGAGAAGGTGGAATACATGAGGGACTTCCACCACCTCTTGGCATGTAGTTCCAGGACAGACACTACTAATGTCACAGCCATGCTGGATGGACAACGGATTCCTGTCAACAGCTCCTGCACTGTGTTGAGCCATTCTTCTGTACGCACGGCGAACTCTGTCCCAAGATAGGCAGGATGGGAGAGAGCTCGGAAAGTGCTCAACCAGTTTGATCCCGGAGCCTGTTGCTGCACTGGGGCTTGTTGAGACCTAAAGGCATCTAGAATAGCCGTGAGCGTCTGTCCCAGCTCTGATTGTTGGAACTGTATGGGTACGGAAAGGGCGGGAGTGCCCCCCACTAGCTCAATGTGTACTGGGATCTACACGTAAGGTACAAGCCAAAGGTCAGGTTGGTTAAACGTAGGGTCAAGATTGGACATACTTAGTGCTAATTACATATGGGCACACCACTGCTTCTGCTAAGTCAGTTTGTCCCCAAACTGAATTATCGAACTGGAGTGGTCCATTGTTCAATGACTTCTTTAGCTTAGGATCGTAGCAAACTGATACCATTTGTATAACCACCACCCCCTCCCGGAACACAAAACCTGACATGAGGGGATTCTTATGCCCAGAACAGCTGCCTTATGGCAGTATTAGCACAAGGCTAACTTGTACTACATGACGCTTATCCTGTCAGTTAATCATATCATCCATGTCAACCCAACATGAAGAATATAAAACCGAAGTAAAAATACACACTAGTATAATAGTCCAGAAGTATATTAGAAATAAGATGAAACCAAGGCTTTTATAATATTAGAGTACATGCCCAAAAGGCTACAAAAGAGTCTCTCTAAAATACACTCACATCAGTCACCGACGGCGACGATGGTACCGTCACATCAGGCCTTATCGTCCTATCCTGGCTGTCTTCCTGTGTAACCTACTGCTGCTCTATCTGCGGGATTCCCTCCTAAAAGGTAGACGTAGTAATTGTTAGTCATAAAAACTAAGTGGCTATCACATCTGCTCCCTCGGCGTCTCCTCGGCACTAGGCGGAGAAAGGAACAAGGGTACAATTTATATAAATAAGCAGTAGTACAAGAAGGTGGTATAGGAGTAAACAATATCACTGTATATCAGTAATTGCAACAAATGAGTACATCAATCAACATGAGCAGTTCTACCATCTATAGTAGTATATAACATGAAACTACAACATGAAGTAACTTAACTTATTTGAATGCTCGTACAGACATATAAGTTAAGGATCGGCTCAACAGTAAGGTAACTCATCGTATAAGAGTGCTCATACAAACTTATACGATAAAGATCTTGTGTGTAACACCCTCATCCGTCGTATGGCATATAACAGAAAGTCCAGCTGGAACCCGACGTCATATACCACAGACAGTCGGAAGGATTACCAAATGAATATTCAAACCATCCAATTAAGACTACTCGTCCTACACATAGCATTCTAGTAGAAGTTTTTAAAGTTGAAAGAACTCAAATCTTAAATCCAATATAAAAATGAAAGTCCACAACACAACCACATGAATGAAGCCAAACACACTGAAAAGGGTACATGGCCTTATGGCCTTACAAATGTTCACTTAATAAAACATGTCTTACATACATCGGCTCACAGGCCGGCCACACATGATAAAAGTAAAAATAACTATTCTACGGCCTTCTAGGGCCAGCACAGCAACATGGGCTCCAGCCCGCTATTTGGCACTCGGCTCCGCAGCACCTGTAAGCACATACCACCGCACGGTGGAAACCAAAGCAACGGTCAGCTAAAAGCCGACCAATTTATAACGACCCCGCCCCTTTCTCGGGACGGCGGTGCTCTTTCCCTGCATAGCATTAGTTCAACAAAATAATAAAGCGCAATTATACTACGCTACAGGTGTAGGCTCGCACGGCCAAACACCCCATGCACTCATGGCACATTCACGGTGAATCCTGACCAATCAGCGTCTTCACCACCACCCCCAGGATGGCAACAACAAGTGAGTATTTAGCCTTTCTGACCACCGTCTAAGGCTCCGACTATGCCAACGGCCAGTCCCCGTCTTCGGGTCTCTCGCACCGAACCACATAGCCTAGGTCCAATTCCACTTGCATGTTGCTCACGCCGCATATACAATTTAAGTCCTGCATGCGGGCCAAGCTTCTCTCGGATCCCAAAATTTTCCAAATAATCTCATAACCCAGTTATGATCAAGGCCGGTTCCCAGACCGCCGAGTTAGCAAAACACGTTTCCGCTCAGTTTTTCGGGTGCGCCTTGAAGCTAACCTCCAAGGATCCCTGTTGCAATCTACCGCGTAGAAACCCGAAAAATCCAAAGCACGGAGTCTTCTCCGGCAAATCATAACAAATGGAACATCACCAATCCAGACGGTACACGTCCGGGTAGGCTTCACACACAATGCCTATGCCCGTACTTACGATTCCGGACTCTATATGCAACACAAGGGGGACTATTCACATCAACCCCAAGGAACACCACGCACTCACCGCACACTCGCGGGAGCGGGATTCCCTATGCAGAAAGAAAGAGCTTCACATGCTCAAGTTGAGAATCGTTACCCTTGTAGTTCGTTTTGGCACCATGGAAAAACTACACGGATAGAACTCTTCGTAAAGAACTTTCCTCCATGGATCCGCTCTCCGATTTCGAAACGGTGCTCTGATGCTCCGTCGGCGGCCAGAAACCTCCTTCTTCTTCCTCTTCTCTCTAACACCTTGGAAGGAGAAAGCCTTGGAGAGAAATGAGGGATTAACTCCCCTATTCCCGGCCTTAACAGAGCAGGAACTCATCTGGGCCGTTGGATCTTAATTAAAGAAAACGAACGGCTCAGATCCGCACAAAATTTCCCAGACCTGGGTCGAACACGGCTTGGCACACGGCCGTGTCCCAGGTCGTGTGCCTCGCTCCAGGCACGATCGTCAAGCTCAGAACAATCACACGGGCACAGACATGCCCGTGTCTCACCCTACACGCCCGTGTCGGGTTCCTCGACACGCCCGTGTTCGGGGGCGTGTCACGCATAACCGGCACGACAACAGACACGATCCAAAAGAACACGGGTAGGGATACAGGTATGCACACGCCCGTGTCACTGAAAATCATCGAACAACAGTCATCGATCGTCGAACGCAGAACACGGGTACAAACACGGTTAGGCACACGCTCGTGTCCAACGACACGCACGTGTCCTTTAGCCGTGTTTGTAGCTGTGTCCTTCTCGGGAAGAAAATGGCCAAAAACACCAGCCAGACACGGCCTTGGACACGCCCGTGTCCTAAGCCGTGTACCCCTATACAGGCACCAAAAACCTCTTTTTCGCGACCGACTCACACACAATTTTCGGGGCGTTACAAATCTCCCCCACTTAAGGAATTTTGTCCCGAAATTAAGCAAAGGTACACAAATCTAAATAATACCTAAGTGGAATAAATCTGGGTATTCCTCCAACATAGCTTGCTCTCGCTCCCAAGAAAGCTCCTCACGTCCGCAATTATCCCATCGGACCTTTACCACACGGATATCCTTGTTGCGGAGTCGCTTGACTGCAACATCTTCAATACATACTGGCTTGACCCTTTTGGTCAACTCATAATCAATTGGTACTTGATTGTCCGCAATAATCTGTGAAGGCTCTTGCACTGCCTTACGCAACACCGATACGTGGAACACATCATGCAGCCCACTCAATTCCGCCGATAGCTTCAATCTATACGCCGCCTCGCCAACACGCTCCAGGATTTCAAATGGTCCAAGGTATCTCGGACTCAGCTTCTTCAAGCGTCGAACCCGCGATACACCCTTGAACTGCTTAATTTTTTAAGTACACCCAGTCGCCAACATTAAATTCCACATTCCTATGCTTAGCATTATAGTACTTTGGCTGTCTATTATGAGCGATCTTCAACCTTTCATGAATTGTCTGTATCATTGAAGTGGCGTCTTCCACTGCTTGACATTTATACAACTTCGATTCGCCTGCCTCCAACCAAGACAACGGCGTACGACACTTCCTCCCGTACAAGGCCTCGAAAGGCGTCATTCCAATACTTACCTGAAAGCTGTTGTTGTACGCAAACTCCGCCATATACAGGTGATCCTCCCAATGCTTCCTGAAATCTAGGACGCACATGCGAAGCATGTCCTCCATAGTCCTGTTGACCCTCTCGGTTTGGCCATCCGTCTGCGGGTGAAAGGTTGTGCTGAACTTTAGCTTAGTACCCAACAAACTATGCACCAACCTACAGTCATTCGACGTGAAGCGTCCATCTCGACCGCTAACAATACTGCGGGGCACACCATGCAATCGTACAATATTATCCACGTAGAGTTTGGCTAACTTTTCCACCGAATCTTCTTTCCTGTTCGGAATAAAGTGCGACACCTTTGTCAACCTATCGACGACCACACAAATGGCATCGTTTCCCTTCTGCGACTTCGGCAAGCCATGCACAAAATCCATAGATATGTCATCAAAATTCCATTCGGGGATAGGTAGGGTCTTCAAGAAACCTCCGGGCTTCTGGCATTCTGCCTTCACCAATGCGCAAGTACGGCACTTGGCCACATAAAGTGCTACATCCTTCTTCAAACCCAGCCACCAGAATAATTTATTCATGTCTTTATACATCTTCGTGCTTCCCGGGTGGATTGAGTACTTGGTATGATGAGCCTCACACATCAACTCCTCCCGAAAATTATCCGCACTAGGAATGTATAGACGACTGTCCTTCCTTAGCAACCCATCTTCAACCACAAACTGGGAATTTGACCCATCCAAAGATTCATCCAAGATCTGCTTCATGTTGTTATCCTGAACCAAAGCCCGCCGAACTCTATCTGCTAGGTCACACTGCACCTCTGTCCAAAATAGTTTTGCCTCGGCACTAGACTTCTTGTCGACGCACGATATCTCCAGAGCCTCTATCTCATGGACCAATATCTCATCATGTACCGATAACCAGTTGGCCTACGCCGGAATCCTGCGACTCAACGCATCCGCCACTGCATTTTCCTTCCCAGGCACATAATGTATCTTGAAGGTGTAGTCCCCCAAGAACTCCATCCACCTCCGCTGCCTCATGTTCAGATCCTTTTGGTCCAACAGGTACTTCAAGCTCTTATGATCAGTGTAAATATTGACCTTCACACCGTACAAGTAGTGTCTCCAAAGCTTTAGAGCAAATATCACAGTCGCTAACTCTAAGTCATGGATCGGATAATTCCTCTCATGAACCTTCAATTGTCGTGAACCATAGGCTATCACTCTCCCTTGCTGTAACAGAACACAGCCCAAACCATTACCCGAAGCATCACTATAGATTTCGAACCCTTCAGTTCCACTTGGCGAACATAAAATAGGCATCGTGGTCAACTACCTCTTCAACTCTTCAAAAGCCTGTTCGTACTTCGGAGACCACACAAACTTCTGATCCTTTCTTGTCAATGTCGTGAGTGGTAGTGCTATCCGCAAGAAGTTCTCTACGAAGCGCCTATAGTAGCCAGCAAGCCCCAGAAAACTCCGGACCTCTGCCACTGTAGTCAAAGTAGGCCACTCTCGTATCGCCACTATCTTCGTCGGATCCACCGCTATCCCTCCTCCACTAACAACATGACCAAGGAACGATATAGAGGATAACCAGAATTCACATTTGGAGAACTTTGCATACAACTGACTTTTCCTCAATGTCTCCAACACCATGTGTAGATGCTTGTAGTGATCCTCCTCACACCGCGAATACACCAGGATATCATCGATAAATACTATCACGAAACGATCCAGGTATTCTCTGAATGTTCTATTCATCAGATCCATAAACACAGATGGCGCATTCGTCAACCCAAACGGCATGACCGTGAACTCGTAATGCCCAAACCGCATACTGAATGCTGTCTTTGGGATGTCGCTCTCCCTTATCCTCAACTGATAGTAACCGGACTTCAGATCTAACTTCGAATATACTGTTGACCCAACCAGCTGATCAAACAGATCGTAAATCCTTGGAATAGGATACTTATTCTTCTCCGTAAGCTTGTTCAATTCCCGGTAGTCGATACAAATCCGTAAGCTCCCATCTTTCTTCTTAACAAAGAGAACTGGTGTGCTCCAAGGCGACGAACTTGGACGCACATAACCTTGCTCTAGCAACTCTTGCAGTTGCACCTTTAACTCTGCCATCTCTCTTGGTGCTATCGGATAGGGGGAGCGTGACACTGGTTTGGCACCCAGCACCAGCTCTATAGTAAAGTCTATCTCCCGCTGAGGAGGGGCTCCTGGGAGATCATCTGGAAACACATCGGGATACTCAGACACAACTGGGATGTTGTCCAAACTAGGCTTAGGCGTCGAAGTCTGCACTAGAGTGACGTACAGTTCTGCCCCAGACCGAGCTGCCTTGAACACCTGAAGGGCCGACATCAAAACTTTCCCTGATCCCTTCATGCCCGCAAAAGTCGTCTCCCGATCAGTGTTCTGACCCAACTTAACTCCTTACGGTTGCAATCAATGCATGCACCCTGCTCCGAGAGTCAATCCATACTGAAGATTACGTCGAACTCTACTAACGGTAGAACCAATGCCCGTAAGTCAAACTCCCGGTCTCCAATCTGAATCTTCACAACGTAAATCCTATCCGCACGCATTGAGCACCCATTGGGCAACAACACATCCAACTTGTTTTCTGCCATCGTGGACGGAACTCCGATGCGCGATATGAATTTTTCGGACAAGAAGGAATGTGATGCTCCCGTATCAAACTGGGCTCTCGTCGGAAACCCAAAGGTTAACACAAAGCCTAGCACTAACAAAAGTAATCTAACAAATACGAAGGTAACAACTATAAAAGTTAAACCACGGTAATTTAACTCATACCTGTCACCACGTTCGCTTGCTTTATGGCCTCTTGCAGACCAAGGTTGTAGACTCTAGGCTGGGCTGGAGCATGATGGGACGCGGTTGACTCCACCGCCTTCCCTTTCTCCTCATAAGTCGCTCCAGGTTTCCTCTCAGACTTTGAACGTCCGCTACAACACTCCCGAGCAAAATTTCCCATCTTCCCGCAGTTGTAGCAAGCTCTGGGGACTCGACTTGTAGTTGCCCCTGACGCATCAGCCGAAGGGGCTGAGTTCGAAGTTCTCCGCTTCTTGTTCCACCTGCGGAAACTTGACTTATTATTTGGCACCCTGAACTCGGACTTCTTTTCTCCTGGGTCCTTCTTCTCTTGGACTTTCTTCGCAACCTTTTCCAACGATCGAGCTGAATTGACCAAGGCTAGGAAGCCCTGCGCCTTAGGCCCAGCAAGGAGTAACCGTAGATTGCCGCGAAGACCCTCATAGAATCAGTTGGTCTTCCTCTCTTCTTCTGTAAATATAGCACCAGCATAATGACCCAACCGTGTGAACTCATGCAGATATTCGTCTACGCTTCTGGATCCCTGAGTCAACCCAAGAAATTGATTCTCCATCTCCAACTTCTGAGCAGAGGTTACAAATCTGGCTAGGAACAATCTTGAAAATTCCTCCATCGGCACATCCGCAAGTTGCCTTCCCACTAGAAGATGAAACTCCAACTCGTCCCACCACAGCCTCGCTTCACCTTCCAAAAGAAAAGTCGCTATGGTGGTCTTCTGCCACTCCTCAGTTATTGTGGCTGTCAACATCCTCTTTATCGAAGAGAGCCAGTCCTCAGCTTGAGTTGACGTTCCAACCCCATTGAACCTCGGAGGATTAAAGCCCATCACATGCTTTAGCTGCCTCTTCGTAGCTCTCCTCGGCTCTACCAACTCAACTGCTGTGCGTTCCACCACTCTCGGCTCTGCCGCTCTAACCGGTTCTTGCTCATTCGCAGGAGGTGCGCGATGCATTTGCCCTGCAAGTTGGGCATTTATCATTGTAAATACGGCTTCAGCCACCATCCTGATGGTTTCTGCTGAAGGAGGTATAGCAGGCACGTCCCTTGGTGCACTACTTTCCGATGATTGCAGACGCTCTGACCGACCAGCACCGCTCCTAGCTGCCTATAGTAGCAAAGACACATGATTAGACGACAAACAAATTGCTAAAAGCAATCATTGGAACATTCAAATTCCTCAAAACAAGTGTATTTTCATTCCTAAGTGGACATTCATGGGTTCTTTTTGATGTTATAACGATGATGCACACATGTGCTCACCACCCCTTAAAAGAATTCGCCCACGAATTCATTTAAGCCTGACCGTAACCAGAAGTCTGATACCAAATTATAACACATCCATCCGTCGCATGGCATATAACAGAAGGTCCAGCTGGAACCCGATATCATATACCACAGACAGTCGGAAGGATTACCAAATGAATATTCAAACCATCCAATTAAGACTACTCGTCCTACACAGAGCATTCTAGCGGAAGTTTTTAAAGTTGAAAGAACTCAAATCTTAAATCCAATATAAAAATGAATGTCCACGACACAACCACAAGAATGAACCCAAACACACTGAAAAGGGTACATGGCCTTATGGCCTTACAAATGTTCACTTAATAAAACATGTCTTACATACATCGGCTCGCAGGCCGGCCACACATGATAAAAGTAAAAACAACTATTTTATGGCCTTCTAGGGCCAGCACAGCAACATGGGCTCCAGCCCGCTATTTGGCACTCGGCTCCGCAGCACCTGTAAGCACATACCACCGCATAGTGGCAAACAAAGCAACGGTCAGCTAAAAGCCGACCAATTTATAATGACCCTGCCCCTTTCTCGTGACAGCGGTGCTCTTTCCCTGCATAGCATTGTCCAACAAAATAATAAAGCGCAATTATACTACGCCACAGGTGTAGGCTCGCACGGCCAAACACCCCATGCACTCAGGGCACATTCACGGTGAATCCTGACCAATCAGTGTCTTCACCACCACCCCCAGTATGGCAACAACAAGTGAGCATTTAGCCTTTCTGACCACCGTCTAAGGCTCCGACTATGCCAATGGCCAATCACCGTCTTCGGGTCTCTCGCACCGAACCACATAGCCTATGTCCAATTCCACTTGCCTGTTTCTCACACCGCATATACAATTTAAGTCCTACGCGCGGGCCAAGCTTCTCTCGGATCTCAAAATTTTCCAAACAATCTCATAACCCAGTTATGATCAAGGTCGGTTCCCAGACCGCCGAGTTAGCAGAACACGTTTTCGCTCAGTTTTCCGGGTGCACCTTGAAGCTAACCTACAAGGATCCCTGCTGCAATCTACTGCATAGAAACCTGAAAAATCCAAAGCACAGAGTCTTCTCCGGCAAATCATAACAAATGCAACATCACCGATCCAGACGGTACACGTCCGGCTAGACTTCACACACAATGCCTATGCTCGTACTTATGATTCCGGACTCTATATGCAACACAAGGGGGACTATTCACATCAACCCCAAGGAACACCACGCACTCACCGCACACTCGCGGGAGCGGGATTCCCTATGCAGAAAGAAAGAACTTCACATGCTCAAGTTGAGAATCGTTACCCTTGTAGTTCGTTTTGGCGCCATGGAAAAACTACACGGACAGAACTCTTCGTAACGAACTTCCTCCACGGATCCGCTCTCCGATTTCGAAACGGTGCTCCGATGCTCCGCCGGTGGCCGGAAACCTCCTTCTTCCTCTTCTCTCTAACACCTTGGAAGGAGAAAGCCTTGGAGAGAAATGGGGGATTAACTCCCATATTCCCGGCCTTAACAGAGCAGGAACTCATCTGGGCCGTTGGATCTTAATTAAAGAAAACAAACGGCTCAGATCCGCACAAAATTTCCCATACCTGGGCCGAACACGGCTTGGCACACGGTCGTGTCCCAGGCCGTGTGCCTTGCTCCAGGCACGATCGTCGAGCTCAGAACAATCACACGGGCACAGACATGCCCGTATCTCACCCTACACGCCCGTGTCGGGTTCCTCGACACGCCCGTGTTCGGGGGCGTGTCACGCATAACCGCCACGGCAACGGACACGACCCAAAAGAACACGGGTAGGGACACGGGTATGTACATGCCTGTGTCACCTAAAAATCATCGAACAACAGTCGTCGATCGCCGAACGCAGAACACGGGTACAGACACGGTTAGGCACACGCCCGTGTCCAACGACACGCCCGTGTCCTTTATCCGTGTTTGTAGCTGTGTCCTTCTCGGGAAGAAAATGGCCAAAAACACCAGCCAGACACGGCCTTGGACACGCCCGTGTCGTAGGCCGTGTACCCCTATACAGGCACCAAAAACCTCTTTTTTCGCGACCGACTCACACATAATTTTCGGGGCATTACATTGTGTATGTAATATAATGTGATGATATGAATGCAATACAATGACTCACCCATGCTCATGCACATGCAACTGTAATGTCGACACAGACTTGTAGTTCCCACTTTTCGAGCAGGTAGCTAATATCTCAAACATCAGTCATCATGGCCAGACGGTGACAATAGAGCGGGCTTCTCCACTACTAAGCAGGCATCCACACTACCAAGCCTAGTCCTCTATACGCCTTAATGCTAAAAACACAACAACGGAGCTCATATACGTACTACAACTCAGATGTGTCTTAGGTAGATGTGCACCAAGAACATAACCCAAACTGACCTATCATAGTGGCACAGAAGGTGCCTCTGTGAACATATCACCAAAAGGACCAAGTACAACCATCCACTAGCCCGGAGGGTGCCCCGGAAAGTAAACACTGAGGACCAAGACCCAAACCGTGCAAGTGTATCTGCCAACTCTCATTGGTGTGATGACTGGCGAACCTATAAACCTGCCACACTATACTTAACCCAGTATTATGACACCGCGTGTCAACTCACACCGCATGCATTTCACATATAGGGCTCCTCAATAAGACCCTTAAGATATCACATCCCGTGCTCAACAACACGCTAGGACTTCATACTGAGTCCCTTACCAAAATGTAGTTTCAGTGCAGTAACACCCTCGCACTTCCAAGCCTTTCACTTTTCCATACCCAACAAGGGTTTATTTTTTACACGGGTGCCAAGTTGCCTTACACAACTCACCAATCTCACACTGCTACTCGGAGGGAGGCATGCCTCTAAGTAGTGGACCACTTTACACCTTTCTTATTTAACTCATCTCATGGCCATGTATCAACCTCTTCCGATTTCTTTTAAGGATCATGCATCCAACAACCATTATGATTCCATCACGGTAATCGCATCAGCATAAAGTTAGTTCACCCCTAGCATTAACATGGATTCACGGATTACTTGTTCAATTATCGAGCGTCGCATCATTTCCAAACCTATTCCATTCACAAAGTACATTCATGCCCAATTTGGATTCCCAACCATTTGTTTATCACATTCACATTGGATCGAGTTCGCTAAAACCTCAACATTTATTCTTACAATTCCTCTACTCCAACCAATCCCATTACTTCTCTAACCCGAGAATATTAAGTACACAGGACTTGACTGTACTTCAACTTTTGTATTTGGTCCGTCACCCAGATCAGAACATAAGGTACTTGAAATCAGCCTCGAATTCCGCTGGTACAGAAACAGATTTTTGTACGTATAGCTTATCAGTCCAGCAAGTTCGATTGGACTTTCTCAAGGCTACAGACCTCGTAATAAAACTTGTAACCATCCGTTGGAAAGTTATTTCCAAGGGATACAACTTTTATGCTTAGTTGAAAGCCTAGGTCTAGCCATTTCATGCCTGAAAATGGCCTCGAAGTTCGCTGCATACAGAAAATAGATTTCTATGAGCATCTTAAAGTGAAACGAACGACAACGTTTCGTCTTCCTCCTCTAGCCAATATTTCCAAAATTTCATCCAGCATTCCTCCTCCCTTATTCACCCTCATAGGATCGTTCTTCTTCACGAAACCAAGTCCACCGTCTTCTCTTAGAAGAGAGGAGAGGAGAGGTTGAAGACAACTAATCTCTAGGGTGAAGCCCTAGCACGATCCCTTCCTAGGAAATCTTCATCTTACAAATTGAACTCCTTTGATTCGACATCTCTCCTAGGAATTAACTATAGATCAAGCACCAAGGGAGAGGGTAGTAAGCTCAGCTCGTTTCCGGCGGTTCTGACATTTTCGTCCATGGACTTTGTCACTCTTGTTGGTGGCATGGTTCTTCTTTGTTGGATGTAGTTCTCCACGGGAATGGACGGCTCTTCCTCCTAGAACTCCGACTCCGGCGATCTCGTTTCCCCTGACGGTTTCACACAGTAACAACTCAGCAAAATTGAAGTGACGGCTAGGGTTCGGTCTTCCATTTTATAATAAGGTATTAGGTTTAACTCACCTGCCACATGTCATCACCTCATTGGACCGCCCATATTATTACTTAAATTAGATCTTATTGAAAGGACTGGTCCAAGGAATCATCCAGCACAAATCCTGAAGCCTGTTTCAACCCGCCTACACAAGCCAGTGAATTCTGCCTGGGCCGAAAAATGACAAGTCAAATTCGGCGAGTATCGGTTTCCATACTCAACGAATCGCTGAATATAACTGGTTATACTCGACAAATTCTCCTCCAATCTCGCTGAATCGGTTAAGTTATAATCGACAAATTCGTCGAATATCCTTAGTGATATCCGATGAATTCTCCTTTGCCGAATTTCCTACATTATCTCCTGTTGAATCCTCCACCATATTCGACGAATTCGTCGGATATCACCAGTGATATCCGACGAATTTCACTTACATCATTTCCTGGATTCTGGTGTCGA
This sequence comes from Platanthera guangdongensis, assembly GCA_039583875.1. Lineage (NCBI taxonomy): Eukaryota > Viridiplantae > Streptophyta > Magnoliopsida > Asparagales > Orchidaceae > Platanthera > Platanthera guangdongensis. Next base: position 21,315,558 of record CM077160.1, on the reverse strand, counting down.
GTGCGTCGAGTATCAGCCATCGATACTCGACGAATAATCATAACATTCGACGAATTCATCGGATATCACCAGTGATATCCGACGAATTTAACTTACTCGTTTCTCCACTTCCGATGTCGAGTGTACCGAGAATCACCCAGTGACACTCGACAAATTCGTCGGATATCCTCGACGATATCTGACGAATTTTCCTTGGTTCATTTCATCTAAGGTCCATTCCCCCATTATTCGTTGAGTGTCACTCAACCCTAACCCTTCGGCCAATGCACCCCCAGCCTGAGTCAAGTCCCTTGACTCAGAACACGTGCGAGGGACCTAGTGTGAAACGGGATGTTACACTATACACCCCCAGGCAAGTGGGAATAGCATTATCGACTCGCCTAGTTGTGTTTTCCCAGAGAATCCTTTTCTAGTCTGCCTTTAGCAGCTCCAAGAAGCAGTATTCCATTGTTGGCAGACCAATTTGGGCTGCGTATAGTAAAACCAAAAGGCGGAATTCTACTTTCCGTAGACCGTTCCTGAAAAACTATAAATAGAATCCCAATAGCATCTTTGGAAAGGACCTTTTCTTGGGCTTTTCTCTCCTTTGGTTGATCCTGATTGTCTAGAGCTTCCACAGTGTTAGCAGTGATTTCTAGGTGGACAGTTTGGTGCTCTATCGTGCCCTCCAAGGTGCCTAACTCAGCATTGGCTGGGGAGGGAAAACTCTCTTTGATTTTTTGGATGTATGGCGGTACCTACTCGTTGTAGCTCACGGGTCTGTTTCTTTGTTCTAAGTAACTGATCAAGCATTCTAACTTGGGAGAAATAAGTGTAAGTTGCCCCATCAGTCCGCACACAGAGCATGGATGTATCAAGGGACATATAGGAATGAACTAATACAAACTTTAATACAATTTTACAAGAAAACAAACTTGGTACCTTGAGTTCATGGATCACCCAAATTAACGATCGAACTCGCAAGCTTGGTATAATGTATAACGCTAAACAGTGGAATGTGGGGTATCCCATGTTGATGATATTGAATCATGATACCTTTTGAATATTGAAATAATAAGTGCTAGTGGACAATTTTCACCCATTACTAACTGAATGAAATGATTCGCGTAGACAATCCCAATATAAATAATTTTTTGAACATCTCGAGGTGCTGAATGTAGATGGAGAAACATGAAGGACTGAAATCATGAATAATGAACCAAAGCAACATTGTAGCATGATGCAATGATCAATCCCATATCTGGATTGCACGAGTAAATACCCCTTTATCACACCCAAATTTGACTCGAGGCTTCAACCTATTGATGAAGCATAATTTAGCTTAGTTTATTAGGGAAAAAAGTATATTCTCGTTTAAATCTTTTGCCTTTCGTATTTTTATGTTTTTTTAGTTTCTTTTCTCAATTATTGTTCTAACTTATTTTATTTTTTATTTTTTCATTTTTTGGGGTTCCCTCCTATTACACGCATCCGGGTCACACCCTATCAGGGCGTGCACTTAGGGCATGCAACCCAGATGGAATGAAGCTATCGGTTCGAAGTCATGTTCTATGAAATTTCATCTCACACGCCCTCGGTCACACCCGTGTACCATCGTTACGGGTGTGTCGCTGAGGCGTGTCCCGCCAAGTCCCGAAAAATTATTGCAACGCGACTTTTCCACGCTCCACCATCACGCAGAATCTTATACGCCCCCAGTACGCGGGCGTGTCATCTGGGCGTGCAACCCAACCGCCTCGCAAGTCACTTCTAGACTTTAATTTCAGCTAGAAAAGTCACGACGAATCTTACACGCCCGACCAGAGCATGTAAGGGCAGCATGTACTTCCCAAAAATGTCCTATAAATAGCCCTAAGCTCCAAGTGTTCTGGGGCATATTAGAGTCTTGTAGAGAGCTATTGAGAGTTTATTTCAGAGTATTTTAGCTTAATATTTTCTTATTTTAATGTTCTTACGATCTTTCTTATTATACTTGTAATCTTCTTGGAAACGTTATTTGTAATGTCCTTATTCCCTCTTTGTGATTGTTGTTCAAGAAGAAATAAAATAGTTTACTATTCTCTCTCTCTCTCTCTCTTTCTCCTTCTTGTTATGAATATTTTCAATATAATTGTCTTTCCTTACATCAATGAGTAACTAAATCCTCCTAGTACTCGATTTTGATGATCCGAGGTTGAGTTGATTAAGTTATGATACTTTAGTTTACTTTCTCTTTTTAAGACTTAGACCTTCGATTTACTCTTGAAATATTACATTTGGAATTATATCATCGATATATAATCTCCGTCTATGGTTTTCACTCTTAGCTAGTCGAGAGGTTCATAGTTTGAAGTGAACACTCAAAAGTAAAGAGAGTTGTACGCACCCCTCGAGAGAGGATGATGTAAATCTCTCGGATTTGAGTGAAATCCAATAGAAGTGCTCATTACTTAAAGCGAGTTTTAGGTATTCAAATACGGACGAGAGTCTGGTCTGTTTTTCCTAACCTCAGTTGGACACGTCTTCGAGAGAAGCATGTTCAAGCCTTGGGAACCCCCACGGTCAAGACCTCAACCTTATTAAGTTTTAGTTTGTTATCGTATCTTTGATTAACTTATGCCGAGGTGATTCATGATCGAGTACTATCCCTTAACCGTAGTTCAACCCTTTCTTTTTGATCATTAGTAGTAGTCTTTCTTAAGAGTTGCAAGTAATTTCATTTTTCCAATATAGAAAACCCTAAATCCTTCAATAAAATAATAGCAATGTGTTTGAGTACAAGTACTCAACGGTTCACGGATCTAAATACGACACTTGTGTCCCCTTGCTACAATTCGATAGGTATACTAGTCTTCATCAGATTGCTAGTTCTTTTCAAAACAGATTTGTAGACGCCAAGTTTTTGGCATCGTTTTTGGGGACAACTTTACATTGATATTTTGAAATCACGAATCAATTACTTTTATTACCTCTCTTTCTCCCCCTTTCTAAAAGAATTTTAATTTTCAAAAAAAAAGAGTAAGCTCTCTTTTTTTAGTTTTTCTATCTCTTTCTCTTCTTTTTCCTTCTAGTTTATGACCCGCATGAATCGTCGGAAATTTTGGATTTGGACCAAGAAATTGAGCGTACTCTTTGGATAAAATCGCGATTTCAAGGCCATACTCTCCAAGAACCGATTGAGGATTCGGAGTCTATATCTACTCTAAATATGGAAGTGTCCAACCAAGAGGAAGGCCTAAATAGGCCAATGTCCTATTATGCAGGGCCGCATATGGAGGGTACCGAGAGTAGTATAGTGTGCCCCACCATAGCTAACAACAATTTCGAACTAAAGACTAGCATAATTCAAATGGTACAACAGCATGTTCAGTTCGACGGATTACAAGATGAAGATTTGAACGCACACATTGCTAGCTTTCTTGAAATCTATGACACCTTCAAAATAAATGGTTTTACGGATAATGCTATTAGGCTAAGACTCTTCTGGTTTCCTTTAAGAACCAAGGCTAAGCAGTGGTTGATGGCTCTTCCTAGAGCTTCTATCACCACTTGGGCCCAATTAACTGAGAAATTTTTGACGAAGTATTTTCCGCCAGCAAAAACTGTGAAACTTAGGAACGATATTTCTTTCTTCTGTCAAATTGAATCTGAATATTTATATGATACCTTTGAAAGGTTTAAGGAATTTTTAAGATGTTGCCCACATCACGCGTTGCTTGTATGGTTACAAGTGCAGACGTTTTATAATGGGTTAAATCAAACTATGAAGCAAATGATAGATGCCGCTTCCGGTGGTACCTTAAACCACAAAACTCTGGAAGCTGCACTTGAGCTTTTCGAGGATATGGCCATGAATTCCTATTGGTGGAATGTGCCAAGATCCCACCCAAACAAACCTGCAGGTATGTATGAAGTGGACAACGTATCCCAGCTGGCACTACAAGTAGAAATATTTAGCAAGAAGATAACAGAGATGACTACTGCCTCCGCCCCTCAAGTATGGGAAACTGCAACTGCTGCCTCCGAACAAATTGATTATTTTGGTAATATGCCTAGAAATGCTTTTAATAATTTTTCTGCTGCTTCTAATTTTCCTGCACTCGGTTTTGCTTTTCTGAACAATTATAACCCTGCTTTGCATAACCACCCAAATTTCTCGTGGAGTAATCCGACAAACGATATTCACCCGCCTATGCAACATGATTTTATGCCACCTCCACCACTTCAAAATTTTCAGAAACCTCCATCTTTGGAGGAAATACTTTCGAAATACATAAACGCAAATGACGCAACCATTAGAATCCTCACATGATCTGTCAAAATTTTAGAGAAGCAAGTAGGGAAGCTCGCAAAAATTATATCCGAGCGACCTCCCGGGTCCCTTCCTGCCAATACCGAGCCCAACCCAAGAGAGCAAGCGAAAGCCATAACTCTTCGGAGTGGGAAGCAAGTTTCTGGTATAGTTAGCGAAGAACCCGAGGCAAGCTCCACCCCTATTTCGAATATTCCACCCGCACAAAATAATTTTATCACTCCACCACTTGTATTTAAAAATGATCCTACTCCACCATACTCTTCTCAACTTAACAAACAACGAATAGATGGTCAATATAATCGCTCTTGGAAATGTTTGAGTAGATTCACATAAATCTGTCCTTCCATGAGGTGATATCTCAAATGGCCAAGTACGCTAAGTACTTGAAGGATCTTCTAACTAATAAGAAAAAGTTGGAGAAGTTATCGCACGTCACTTTAAATGTCGAGTGCTCCGCCGTCTTGACGAATGGCTTACCAAAGAAGATCAACAATACAGGTAGTTTTTCTATCCCGTGTGCCTTTGGTGACCTATTTGTCAAGCAGTGCTAGCCGACTTAGGAGTGAGCATCAACTTGATGTCATTTTCTTTATTCAAGAAGCTAGGATTGGGTAGCCTTAACCCCATGCGTATAAGTATTTAGCTTGCTGATAGATCGATTAAGTATCCGTTAGAAATTGTGGAGGACGTTCTAGTAAAAGTCAACAAATTCATTTTTCTGGTGGATTTCGTCATTCTAGACATTGAAAAGGATGTTGAGGTTTCCATGATCCTTGGTCGTCCCTTCCTTGCCACCTCCTGCACTATCATTGATGTAAGCAATGGAAAGCTCTTCCTATGAGTCGGGGATGATGAGGTTACTTTCTCCATCACCCCGTCTATGAAAAATACCTTAGAAAATGATGACTCTTGTTTTTTTCTTGATGTTTTAAGTGATGACTCTTCGTACTGCCTTTCCGAAAATGAATTTTCTTCGTTTTGTTCTTCTTCTACTAACCCTCCCCAATGTCTGCAAGAAACGGCAATGGTGGTTGATTCGACACCTTCAAATTTTCCTTTTAAGTCAAAATTGTATGAAGAAATGATTGTTGAAAAAGAAAAATACTACAAATCATCTTACGAAGAATCCCCTACCCTAGAAATAAAAGAACTACCTGAACATCTAAAATACGCCTTCCTAGAAAAAGACTCCAAACTACCCGTAATAGTATCAGCCTATCTAACTGAATTAGAAAATGATAAACTTCTTCGTGTTTTACAAAAACATCATCGAGCTATCGCTTGGCAGATTTCTGATATCAGGGGCATAAGCCCATCTTTCTGCACTCATAAAATTCTAATGGAAGATAATTCGTGTAGCTCCTGTCCAACCTCTGCACTGATAGAACCCAAATATGAAAGAAGTTGTAAAAAAGCGAGGTAATGAAACTTTTAGATGCAGGAATTATCTACCCCATATCAGATAGTAAGTGGGTTAGCCCTCTTTAGGTAGTGTCAAAGAAGGGAGGGATCACGGTAGTCTTGAATGAGAATAATGATTTAATTTCGACGCGGACGGTGACGGGGTGGCACATGTGTATAGATTATCATAAATTAAATGACGCCACCCGCAAGGACCACTTTTCCTTGCCGTTCATCGATCAAATTTTAGAACATTTATCCGGCCATAGCTTTTACTGTTTTCTCGATGGTCTCTCGGGCTATTTTCAAATTCTCATTTCGCCCGAGGATCGGGAGAAAACAACGTTTACTCCCTTGCCATAGATTTTACTGTTTTCTCGAGGGTCTCTCGGGCTATTTTCAAAATCTCATTTCGCCCGAGGATCGGGAGAAAACAATGTTTACTTGTCCCTTTAGCACCTTCGCCTACCGAAGAATGTCGTTTGGGTTATGTAATGCGCCAACAACATTCCAACGATGTATGCTAGTCATATTTGACAAGTACGTTGAAAGTATTATGGAGATTTTTATGGATGACTTCTCTGTGTTCGGTGACTCCTTTGATGTCTGCTTAGGAAATTTAGAAAAAGTTTTAGAATGATGTGAAGAGACTAATCTCGCCTTAAATTGGGAAAAATGTCATTTTATGGTACGGGAAGGGTTAGTCTTAGGACATAAGATTTTTTCGCGAGGAATTTAGATTGATATAGCTAAAATTGAAGTAATTGAAAAACTACCACCATCAACAAACATAAAAGTCATGCAGAGTTTCTTAGGTCATGCTGGTTTCTACCGTAGGTACATAAAAGATTTTTCCAAAATCACCAAACATCTTACTCATCTACTAGAGAAATACGCCCCATTTATCTTCGATGATGTTTGTTTAATTGCTTTTGATTTAATTAAGAATAAATTAATTAACACGCCGATTATGATAGCTCCAGTCTGGGACCTTCCCTTCGCGATCATGTGCGATGCGAGTAGCTTTGCGGGAGGAGTCGTGCTCCGACATGCTGAGGTTCTACGATCGTCGGCTCCAACATTGCTAATTCCACCAAAAGTTCAGGATGATATTTCAAGAAATTACAAAGCACAAGAATGGAGGAGTGGCATCGCCCAGCCATTCGGTACTCACAAATCCGGGGAAGTACCTGTTTTAATTTATTTAATTTCAGTTTTTCTTATTAGCTTCTCTCTCTCCCTCTCCTCCTTCTCCATTGAGGACAATGTTTAACTTTAAGTATGGGGGAGTGTTTCCTTAATTAACTTACATTAGAAAAATAAAATATATATATACAAGCAGTCGTACACGGGGGACCCCGTGCGGGCAACATTTGTCGAGGGTGCAACATTTGTCGAGGGTGCGATATTTGTCGAGGGTGCGACATTTGTCGAGGGTGCGACATTTGTCGAGGGGACGACATTTGGCTGAGGAGACAACATTGGTCGTGGGTGCGACATTTGTCGAGGGGGCGACATTTGTCATGAAGGCGACATTTGTCGTGGGGATGACATTTGTCGTGGGGGCGACGTTTGTCGTAGAGGCGACATTTGTCTTGGGAGCGACATTTGTCGTGGGGGTGACGTTTGTCGTAGAGGAGACATTTATCTTGGGAGCGACATATGTCGTGGGGGCGACATTTATCGCGGGGCAACATTTTGTCGTGGGGCATCATTTATCGTGGGGAGGGCACATTGGTCAGGGACGGCAATGTTGGTCGGGGGAGGCGACATTGGTCGTGATCGATGGTATTGGTCATGGGCGGCAATATTGGATACGGGTGGTGACATTGGTCGTGGGCTACGATATTTGTTCTAGGGCGACTTTGGTCGTGGACGACGACATTGTTCGTGGGAGCGATATTAGTCGTTGGCGGTGACATTGATCGGGGGCGGAGACATTGGTCGGGGGAGGCGACATTGATCGGTGGCGGCGACATTGGTCGGGGGAGACAACATTAATCGGGGGCGGCGACATTGGTCGAGGGCAGCGACATTGTTCGTGGGCGGTGACATTGGTTGTGGGCGCCGACATTGAACGTGGACGACGAAGAGTATGATTAATGGGTTGAAGCTGCACAATTTAGACATGGAAAGAGCATATGTCATCTAAGGATGATACTGATGAAGTTGTTGAAGGAGCACATAAAGGAAACACGTATAAATATTTTACCAAATATTTGTCAAATTTTGTGAGCAATGGAATTCACAACTAAAAGTAAAGAACATTGAATATGTTGTTTGCATGTACCTTGGATTTTTCCTTCCAGCAGTTCAATGCTTGATCCCGTTTCAAAACGTTATGACATGTTTTAAGGTCGAGGTGATCCCGAGAAACAATCATTAGAGCCATCCCTAGAAAAAATCACCTTTATAGTCAAAGTCATGCTTTTCTAGACATTAAAGAAGATTAATACCCTCCTGCCATAAAGTGAAGAAAATTAAAACATAAATATAATTCATCACACCTCTCTTACCACCCTAGTATAATGATAGACATGACTACCTGTAGAGAAGACAATGTGTAACTTCTCTAGGTACTTTGAATTAGTAAAACCCTGCTCAAAAGTCAAACAAAATGGGTATCAAGAAAATGAATCAACACAGGAACTATTAAATACAAAGGGTGCCAACATCAAGGAAGATTAAACTCCAATGATCATATGCCATGACAGTGCTATCAGGGTCCGAATGATTATTTCATTTCACACTACCCTTAAATCAAAACATTACTCTCTATTTGTTGTGGGATTTATAAAATGAATTTTTATGAAGATTGCAATAGCTTTTGGAAGAACATAATAGCAAGAACAACATCAAAGGATGAACGTATGATACCAATTCAGAATTTTGATGACAATTTCAACCTCTCCTAATTTGAGATTTATGTGTTTCCTGCACGAAGAGAGTAGTAGTCCCCATAAAAATTTGGAGGCTTCGATCAGAAGTTTTGATTCAAAATCAAATGCTTCATCTATGAGGATCCAGTCTTCCATATAAATCCATGATGAGGAATTTTGTTTGAGCTATAAAAACTGAGAAGACCTAGAACTTGAAACTGTGAGCAAGAGGGAAGAAGAACTTATAGTGGAGATCTGATAGCGATGTCTTGAAGAGAAGATCTAGTATTTGGAAGCAACGATGGCTTCTAGTGGCAGAGTTTTGATTCAAAATCAAATGCTTCATCTATGAGGATCCAGTCTTCCATATAAATCCATGATGAGGAATATTTTTGAGCTATAAAAACTGAGAAGACCTAGAACTTGAAACTGTGAGCAAGACGGAAGAAGAACTTACAGTGAAGATCTGATAGCGATAGTTTGCGGGGGGAGATCTAGTATTTGGAAGCAATGATGGCTTCTAGTGGTGGGTGGCGTCCTTGTGTGCGATGTAGAGGAAGTCATTGTTGGGGGTAACATTCGTCGGCATGTAGCCCTGCGAAGAATCGAGGAAGAAATCGCGGGAGAAGGAGGGATTGCAATGCGCTGCACAAAATCGAGGAAGAAATAAAACTGAGAAGACCTAGAACATCAGAGAAACCGTGAGCAAGAGGGAAGAATAACTTATAGTGGAGATCTGATAGCCACGGCTTGCGGCGTGGGAGCAGATACCTTGCATCTCTCTTCGCGAAGTAAGAAGAGAACGCGTCGGGAGGAAGAAGCCGTTCACGGTGAGAAGAAGAGACATTGCAGTGATCGGATTTTGGAGGAGAAGGCCATGTATAGCGAGGAAGGACATGAGACATCGAGACGACGATGCTGTGGAAGTTGGAGGCTGCGAATCTAGGGCACGAAAAAGAATGAGGAAGCTGAGAGCACTGAAGTTTCGAGCGATGGAGAAGAGGATAAAAAACCTAGAGCAGGGGAGCGGGAGAGGTAGTTACCCATGTCGATGTTGCCCGACGCCGTTGTTCGTCACCGCGTTGCCCGTCGCCGCTGTCCGTCGCCGCGTTGCCCGTCGCCGTTGTCCAAGCAGGCGAAAGGAAGAAGGAAGGGTGATCGGCGATAGATTCACTGCCATCACTCATGCAATGAGCGAGAAGAAGATGGTAGGGCACGGGAGCTGGAAGAAGAGCGTACTGAAAATGTATCGCGATTTCTAGATGGGTCAACAGTGTCGATCTGTATTAATTAAAGCTTGATTCTGCCAAAATACAAAAATACCTCTTAGTTAACCCATCAAAATCGATTTTTTGAGGGCATTTTGGTCCACCGAATGTTACACCATGAGGGATTAGACCTTTCCTTATAGTATAAAGACAAGCAGTCGTGCACGGGGGACCTCGTGCGGGCAACATTTGTCGAGGGTGCGACATTTGTCGAGGGTGCAATATTTGTCGAGGGTGCGACATTTGTCGAGGGTGCGACATTTGTCGAGGGGGCGACATTTGGATGAGGAGAGAACATTGGTCGTGGGTGCGACATTTGTCGAGGGGGCGACATTTGTCATGAAGGCGACATTTGTCGTGGGGATGACATTTGTCGTGGGGGCGACGTTTGTCGTAGAGGCGACATTTGTCTTGGGAGCGACATTTGTCGTGGGGGTGACGTTTGTCGTATAGGCGACATTTCTCTTGGGAGAGACATTTGTCGTGGGGGCGACATTTATCGTGGGGCAACATTTTGTCGTGGAGCATCATTTATCGTGGGGAGGGCACATTGGTCAGGGACGACAATGTTGGTCGGGGGAGGCGACCATCGATATTGGTCGTGGGTGGCAATATTGGATACGGGTGGTGACATTAGTCGTGGGCTACGATATTTGTTCTGGGGCGACTTTGGTCGGGGACGACGACATTGTTCGTGGGAGCGACATTAGTCGTTGGCGGTGACATTGATCGGGGGCGGAGACATTGGTCGGGGGAGGCGACATTGATCGGGGGCGGCGACATTGGTCGGGGGAGACAACATTGATTGGGGGCGGCGACATTGGTCAAGGGCAGCGACATTGTTCGTGGGCAGTGACATTGGTTGCGGGCGCTGACATTGAACATGGACGACGAAGAGTATGAGTAATGGGTTGAAGCTGCACAATTTAGACATGGAAAGAGCATATGTCATCTAAGGATGATACTGATGAAGTTGTTGAAGGAGCACATAAAGGAAACACGTATAAATATTTTACCAAATATTTGTCAAATTTTGTGAGCAATGGAATTCATAACTAAAAGTAAAGAACATTGAATATATTGTTTGCATGTACCTTGGATTTTTCCTTCCAGCAGTTCAATGCTTGATCCCGTTTCAAAACGTTATGACATGTTTTAAGGTCGAGGTGATCCCGAGAAACAATCATTAGAGCCATCCCTAGAAAAAATCACCTTTACAGTCAAAGTCATGCTTTTCTGGACATTAAGGAAGATTAATACCCTCCTGCCATAAAGTGAAGAAAATTAAAACATAAATATAATTAGATCTGCACTTGATTCTTCAAGGAATAGCAAGATATTCTTTGTATGTTGATCACTTGTACTTGTGTTCAATTGATCTCTTCAACAACAGTTTCTGTAGACTGTATAAGCCTATTTATAGGCCTTCTTCATGGTAACCGGCTGGTCCGGTTCAAAACTGAATTCTAACAACTCTAACAGGTGCAGTAGACCGGCTGGAATGGCAGCTGTCAAGTCATCCAGTCAGTTCTTGAAAATTCTGTAACTGTCTGAAAGTGTCGAGACTTTCTGTCTTTAAGTGTCGACACTTATAGACCAAGTGTCGACACATGTTGTCTAAGTGTCGACACTAGCCTACAAGGTGTCGACACAACTCCTTGTGTTGTAGATTTTAGATCTCGACACTGCTTCTTCTTCATGTGTCGACACTGAAATTGAGTGTCGACACAAGTACTTGTACTTCAGTATTTTGCTGAATTCTTCTAAGTGTCGACACAACACCTTTGTGTCGACACATCTTCATGTGTTGAACTCGCGGAGTGTCGACACTTCTTCTTGGTGTCGACACATGTTCATGTGTTGATACTTGCTGAGTGTCGACACAGCTCCTTGTGTCGACACATTCTTCTTCTATCGAGTCTCTGACTGAGTGTCGACACATTGCCTTAGTGTCGACACTTGTACTTAGAATATTTTGTTGAACTTTGCTGATCTTTGCTAAGTGTCGACACAGCTCCTTGTGTCGACACTTTCTTCAAGTGTTGAGTCTTCAGCTGAGTGTCGACATATTCTTTCTTGTGTTGACACTTCCTTCAAGTGTTGACTCTTCTGCTGAGTGTCGACACATTGTTCTAGGTGTCGACACTTGTACTTAGTTTCTGCTGACTTTTGCTGAGTGTCGACACTGCCTCCAAGTGTCGACACTTTCTGGTGTAGACACAGTTTCACTGGGTGTCGACACAACTGCTATGTGTCGACACAACTTCACTGCACTCTTCTTCATTGAGTGTCGACACGGCTCCTTGTGTCGACACTTTCTGTCTGGTGTCGACTCTGCATCCTTGGTGTCGACACAATGACTCCAAGTGTCGACACTGCTTGCCTGGGTGTCGACACAAGTCTTCTTAAGTGTCGACACTTTCTCTCTGGGTGTCGACACATGGACTTAGAAATTTTTCTTCTTTCCTGCAAATACTTAACCTGCACAAGGTAACTCAAAACACATCAAATACATTTTGATGTATATCATTGAGTTAGGTGAGGCTTCTTCAAATCAGGTACATTTGAACCAATGTACCCAACAATCTCCCCCTATTTGGAGAAGTCATAACCCTTAGTCAATGATATACACCATTCATAATAAAATTATAACATGATGTAAAACAGGAATATATAATCAGGGCAACCATAAACATGTATCAATCAAACATGTATACAAAGACATAATCTCAGAACAACTATGAAATAAATTTAACACACAGCAAATTTATCACACAACACATTGTTCCAATACTTTGTCATATCCATATTTCAAAAGTTTACAGAATGTTTATTATCAAAAGATTACATAGTAAACTTAAGAAAATTCTAATTCTATTTCTGTTCAGCCTCCTTGATCACTATTCCTTTTCCAGCTTGTACTTTGGCTTGAACAGGAGCTTCAGCAACTTCAACATCAGCAGGCTTCTTGCCTTTCAGATCTTTCTTCTTAAGTTCCTCAGTATTAATCTTTTGTCTTTCAAAATAATGATAAGGCTTGGGAAAGTACTTGCTAGGCTCCTGAGCAGTAGGAGGTAGCTTTCCCATCTTGGTCTTTCTCCTGTATTGGACTATAGCCTCCTGCATTGACTCATGCTTTCTCCATTCAGCCTCAGAAAACCTCTTGTTCCTGTCTTGAATGTTACCTTTTGCAGCTTTCCATACAGTCAAGATAATAGTCCTAGAGGTGAGGCTCCACTGCTCAAAGTCAGGTCTTTGTTCAGCTTGCTCCCTGAACCTCTTCTTTGACAATCTAGTTTCTTCTTCTTTCTGCATAGCTTCTTGTATAGCTTCAGAGATTGGCTGGACTACCTTTTCTATGATGATATTATCCTTACCCCCAGGTGGGCTATACATGGACTGTATGTCAGTATGAATCATATCAAAATCTGGAGGAGGGTAGATGACTTGAGCCACTTCAGGTTGCTCCCCTCCAAGATATGCAGGATGAATTCCAGATTCAGCAACATTATCATCATCACAAAGAGGAGGATATCCAAGAGTTGCTCTGATAGAATTAGATATCCACTTAGCATGATCAGAGCTGGCATTGACTAACACTCTCTCCCCCTTTATGACTTCTCTTTCTATGTGATCTCTCATATCATCTTTTTGAAATCTCACTTGATTATCCAAATAATTGACTCCATCTTTAAAGAAAGGTTTTAACCTTTAGAGTTTGTCAGTGATGATCTTCTGTGAGTCTTGGATGACAGTCTTAACAGCAGTTATTTCTTCTTGGAATACTTTGTCAAATTCTGCTTTAGCAACAACAGTAGAAGTAGGCAAGCCAACAGCTATGTTCTTCATTTCTGTGACAATTGCATTATGTGAAGCAGTTAAATTATCATTCATTCTGATCTGATTTTCAAGAACATATCCTTGCTTCTGTGCAATGTCATCTACTTGAGCTTTGATCTTTTCTTGATGTGTAGCTAAGTACACTACTGCATTCCCTCCCTTATGGAAGCAGTCTGTCATCTCCTTCTTATTAAGATTCATTTCAAATCTTATTGACTTTATGTCCTGGGCAAGATCAAACTGTAGTGATTTGTGCCCCTCATCCACATAAGTTTCAATAGCTTTCCTGTGTTCATCCAGTTTAATCTGCATAGCAACCATCAGTGCACTATAATCAACAGTTGGAGCTGGCTGTGATATAGGTTGTGGAGTAACAGTTTGGAGAGTCTTCTTATAACTTTGGCTCCTTCTTCTAAATACTTGAAATTTTCTTTTCTTAGCCATTGCAGCTGCCTCATCTTCAGAAACTGAGGAGCTAGCAATTTCTACCCTCTCCTTAGGTAGCTCTTCAACAGCTTGGGGCTTTTCTGACTCTTACCTTGCAGGCTCTTCAACATATACCACTTGCTCCCCCTCAACTGGAGCATTCTCCCCTTCAGCAGCATTTTCTTTATCAAAATCAGTTTGATCCAGGTTAAGGAATAGATCTTCCATTGTGTATTCTTGTGGAGAATGAGCTGGAGAAATTCTTGGCTCATCTACCACTGGATCAGAAACAACTTGAGCTGTAACAGAAGTGTCTTCCATGACAACATCTGGAACTTGACTATCAGTCTGTGGTGGCTGATAAACATCAGACAAATCAGTATCCTCTATAGGAAAAACTAAAGCATTAAGCTCAGTGATTACCTCAAGGATGATGTTTGTAGCTTGCTCACTCTCAAGAGGAGTGGGCTCTACCACAACTAGTGGCTCCCCCTGGATTTGATCCTAGTGTAAGGGGCTAGCTGGTGGTAGCTCCCACTGCCTCTCAGCAACTTCTTGTTGAGTAGTAGACTTCTCAACAGTCTCTTCTTCATGCTCATCAGGTGTGAAGACAACTTGCTCTTCACTATCAGAGCTGCTAGATGGATCCTTAGCCACTGGAGCAGTTTTCTTCTTCTTCTTGAGTGGGGTTTCTTGCTCAGGAGTAGGCATTTCCTTTGTCAAAACTCTGTCCCATCTTGAGAATATCCTCATGTCCATCTTTCTCATATGGTTGATTTTGCTGCCAGCAGCTTGACTCATAACCTCTGGTATGCTACCAGCTAGGTATAAGCTTAAGATCCTACCCATGTTGGGTTTCTTCAGACTTTCTTTGATCTTCTCAAAGATCACTACAGACCAGTCAGTTTTCAGATTGAAGATTATCCTGGTCATAATGCTGAACATATGGGCAGATACCCTATCATGCCCTCCTGGCTTACTTAGGATCACTTTGCCAGCAATTTCTGCAAGAATTTTCCTTGGCTATTCATGTCTTTCCTATTGAAGACAGAACCAATTTTCATCTTTGCATCCAGACCACACCAAGTTAATGCATCTCTGGTCTTTGAAGTAGTAACTTCATCTTCTTCTTTAGTTCTTGGTAACTGTAGTACTTTCCTCAAGCTTTTAGGTGAAACCTTAACCTTTGCACCACGAACTCTGGATTTGATCTTGTATCCAGATTCGTCCACTTCAGCTCCATTGAGGAATTCCAGTACCTCTTTCTTCCATATTTTAGTAGGTTTAGAAATAAGGAATTCTAACCCCGAGTCTGCAACTAGGGTTATCACAGTCTTAATTTCTTGGTCGGCATCACCAAATGCGTCGCGCACCAGTTCATATCCTTCGTTGACGTTCTCCTCAAGCTTGGGCGCCATTAGGGTTTGAAGAATTTGAACTGAGAGAAGAGAGGTGTCGACACACAAGTTTTGGTCTCGAAACTTTTGAAAGCGTGTCGACAGACTAAGGCAAAATCCTATTTATACCCTTCTAGGTTTGAAGATGAAAAGGCGGGCAGCTAACTTAAATTGTGTCGACACTGGCGATAAGTGTCGACACAGACTTATAATGTCTCGACACATATGTGTCGACACAAGTTTAGTCGGCAGATAATATGTGTCGACACTTGTTTATGTGTCGACACCATATAACTCGACATTTAGTCGAGACTTTACTTAGATAATTCTGAGTAAAACCTAAGTGTCGACACCACCTTGGATGTGTCGACACCTACTTGTCATGTGTCGACACTAATATTCTGAAGTGTCAACACCAATTTCCTAGATGTGTCGACACCTTTTCACTGAAGTGTCGACACGACTTTTCTATGTCGACACAGAGATCTCTGTGTGTCGACACCTTTTTACTTGGCCATTTCCAATTCTATAAACTTACTCTAAGTTTATCATTCCTAGTTCAATTTTAAACATATTGAACTTAGCTTCTTCTAAGGGCTTAGTATACATATCAGCTAATTGATTATCAGTTTTAACATATTCTAGTAAAATATCTTCTTTTTCTACATGCTCCCTAAGAAAATGATATTTTATCTCAATATGTTTAGTTCTACTATGGGAAACAGGATTATGTGCAATTGATATAACACTTGTAGAATCACAAAAGAGTGGAGTTCTACTTACCTGAATTTCATAGTCCTCAAGCTGATGTTGTATCCATAGAAGTTGAGCACAGCAACTTCCAGCAGCCACATATTCTGATTCTGCAGTGGAGATAGCCACACTTGTTTGCTTCTTGCTACTCCATGAAATCAGTCTTCCACCTAGGAATTGACAGGTTCCAATTGTACTTTTTCTGTCTTCTTTGCATCCTGCAAAGTCTGCATCTGAATAACATGTTAGATCAAAATCCCCATTCCTAGGGTACCAGAGGCCTAGATAAGGAGTGCCCTTTAGATATCTCAATATCCTTTTGACTGCAGTCAAATGAGACTCTTTAGGGCAGGCTTGATACCTTGCACAGACACATGTAGCATACATGATATCTGGTCTACTTGCAGTCAAATATAATAGGGAGCCAACTATCCCTCTATACAAGGTTTCATCTACAGATTTCCCTGCATCATCCTTGCTAAGAGACATACTTGACCCCATAGGAGTCTTCATGGTACTGGATGAATCCATACCATACTTCCTTATGAGTTCTAGGGTGAACTTGGACTGACATATAGATAATCCATTCTCAGTCTGTCTTACTTGGAGACCCAAGAAGAACTTTAGCTCTCCCATACTACTCATCTCAAATTGACCTTGCATTAGTTTTGCAAACTTTTTGTAAAGGCTACTTTCAGTAGACCCAAATATTATGTCATCTACATATATTTGGACTAGTATTACTTTGCCTCTAGATTCCCTAAGGAATAAAGTCTTATCTATTTTCCCCCTTGTGAACTTATTCTCAATGAGGAAACTAGACAGGGTTTCATACCAAGCCCTAGGGGCTTGCTTTAACCCATATAAAGCTTTCCTAAGTTTATAAACATGATTAGGTAGAGTTGAATCAACAAAACCTGATGGCTGTTCCACATAGACTTCCTCTTTAAGATTACCATTCAGAAATGCTGACTTGACATACATTTGGTAAACTTTGAATCCTTGAAAGGTTGCATAGGCCAGGAACATTCTTATGACTTCCAGTCTGGCTACTGGAGCAAAGGTTTGATCAAAATCAATACCTTCTTCCTGCCTATATCCTTTAGCAACCAATCTTGCTTTGTTCTTAATGATGACTCCATGCTCATCCATCTTGTTCCTAAAGATCTACTTTGTCTTAATTATATTGTGGTCTTTTGGTTTAGGAACCAGCTCCCAGACCTTGCACCTCTTGAACTGATTCAGCTCTTCTTGCATTGCTTCAATCCAATGTGGGTCTAGGATGGCTTCTTCAAACTTCTTTGGTTCAACTTGGGATAGAAAACTGGAGTAGATTGCTGCATTAAGGTTTCTGCTCCTTGTTTGTACCCCTTTATCTTGGATCACCAATGATTTGTTCAGCTGGATGATCTCTAAGATGCCTATTGGCTGGAGGCATCCTGACTTCAAGTTGAACTTCTTCAACTTCTTCATCTTGCTGTACTCCTTGTACTTCATCTGCATTTGGTACATGTAGTACTCCCCCTAGACAACAGCCACTGTCTTCTACTTGCTGTCTTGCAGTAGGTTCTTCTTCTATAGTGAGCTTGTCCATCTTCTTTGTTAAACCTGTGGGGTTGCATACACTACTAGACAACTCATTGTTAATGAGCCTAGTTTCATCAAATACTACATGTACAGTCTCTTCTACAACTTGAGTAGACAGGTTGTAGACTCTATAAGCCTTACTTTTATTGATGTACCCAACAAAAATTCCCTCTTGGGACATGGCAGCAAACTTAGTCAAGTAAGACTTTCCATTGTTAAGTATATAACACTTACAACCAAAGATCCTGAAGTAGGATAGATTTGGTTTTCTGCCTTTCACAACCTCATAGGGGGTCTTGTTGAGGCTTTTAGTAATGGTAGCCCTATTAATAACATGACATGCAGTATTCACTGCCTCAGCCTAGAAGTATTCTGGTAGAGATGTATCACTTAATAGGGTCCTACCAGCCTCAATCAATGTTCTATTCTTCCTCTCAGCAATGCCATTTTGCTGAGGTGTTCTTGGTGAAGAAAACTCTTGAAATATCCCAAAGTCTTCAAATAGTTTTGTCATGTTATCAGACTGAAATTCAGTACCATGGTCACTTCTTATTTTGACCACTGTACTATTTAGTTCATTCTAAATTTGTCTAACAAAGCTATAGAAGACACTAGGTGTTTCAGATTGCTGTCTTAGGAAGAACACCCAGGAAAACCTTGAGTAGTCATCTACAACTACAAAGGTATAGACCTTCCTACCTAAGCTGTGAACTGGCATTGAACCAAAGAGATCCATATGCAAGAGGTATAAGCACCTCACAACATCTTTGTTTTCAATGCTTCTAAAGGTGGATCTAGTCTGCTTGTCCTTTTGACAAGCTGAGCAAATACCATCTTTAATACACTTAACTTGAGGACCATTCCTCACTAACTCTTTGCTAAAGAGTTTGCCAATTATCTTGTAGTTTAGATGGGCTAGCCTCTTGTTCCATTTGACACAATGAGAGACTGTCTCATCAGCTACAAGACATACTTGAGAACCATTGGTATCACACATAATGTCTAAGCAATAGACATTTCTTTTTCTATAGCCAGTCAAAATGATCTCTTGATCATTTGACCTTCTGATATGACAACCATTCTTAACAAATGAGATGTCATATCCTACATCACTTAATTGAATTATACTAATTAGGTTGTGTTTCAAACCTTTAACATAAGTCACTTGAGTAATGGTAACTAAGTTACTAGAAATGTTACCAAACCCTTTGATGATTCCTTTTTCAGAACCACCAAAGGTGACTTTAGGACCATCTTTGATTGGAGTGTAGTCCTTTAGCAATTCCCTTGTTCCAGTCATATGTTTGGAACATCTACTGTCCAAGTACCATATAGGGGCATGACCACTTGGACTCACCTGCAAAACAGATTAGTGAACCTTAGAACCCAAAGAATTCTTGGGTCCTTGGTACTGGTTAGCTTGCATCCTAACAAAGCTACCTGCAGGTTTTCCAACAGGCAGTTTGCTACTCACTTTGGCACTAGCATTGTGCCAACAGTCCATTGCAAAGTGGTCTACCTTGCCACAGCACCAACACTCAAACTTATTGTACCTTTGCTTAGGTACTGTCTTTGCTGTTTTATTCACAGCTGACTTATTGAGAGTTGAGGCTTTGCCCTTGGACTTGGACTTGGACTGAACAGTCCTTGCAGGTCTAGTAAATCTCAGTCCAGCTTTACCTTTGTGATGAACAAATTCATCAATTAAGGGTAGAACTGACTTAGGTTTAGAAAACCTAGCAACTAAGTCCTTCTCCTTCTGAAGATTAATCTCCAGACTCTTGATTTGATCATTCTTAAATGATATAGTCCCCATCTGAATCACTGTTATGTTCTTCAGTCTGGCTATCTCATTAAGCTTTTGATCAAATGACTTCTCAAAATCAGTTGCAGCAGCTTTGAGATTAGCAATTTCTTTTACCTGACTTTTGGCTAGGGACTTGCTCTTCTTATAAGCTTGCAACAGAACTTTATATTCATCTATCAACTGATGAATATCTTCTTCAGACTCAGATGCACTCTCATCATTTGATGATGATGAATCTGATTCTGTACTGGCACAAGAAACTGAACTTAAAGTTGAACTTTGTACCTTACTAGGTCCTGACTGCTCCAGGATTTTGTCACTTTCAGTCAATGCCATTAGTCCTTGGCACTGACTGTCCTCTTGTTCATATATAGAATTCATAATCTGCGTGAACTCTTCTTCTTCCTCTTCAGCAAACAGTCCTATATATGCCTCAGCATCTGACTCAGTTTCTGATGAAGAAATATCTGACAGGCTCTTGTCCTTTTTGGCAACAAAAGACTTTTCTTTCTTGCCCTTGTATTGAGTCTTTTTCTTGTCACTAGACTCCTTCCTTTTTTCTGTACAATCTGCAACAACATGACCTTGTTTATTACAGCAATAGCATACTATTTTTGAAAGAGTTGCCTTGCCAGACTTAGTCTTTTTCCTGTCTTTCTTTGAAGACTTTTTATCCTGATAATAGTCTTCTTTTCTCTGTGAAGTAGATGGTCTTGTCCTCCACTGTTTCTTCTTTAAGAACTTCTGGAAATGTCTTGTGAAGGCAGCAAAGTTCTCATCACTTTCACTGCTCTCAGACTTCCTGCTTTCTGAATCTTCTGACTCAGTCTCAGCTGCTTTTGGAGGTGGAGATGGTGATTTACTTCTATACTTTTTGGGGGCTTCTGTTTTGAAGGCCACTGTTCTTTCTTTATGTTCATTTCTTGTTGATATCTCCTCTTCTTTCATCACCATTAACTGCATTTCATAGGACAACAGTTTGCCAAATAGTGTAGGTGGAGGAATTTCTCCCAACTTTGTCATTTCCCTAATGGCACAGATCTTGGTGTCCCAATCTTTTGTTAGGGACCTTAGAAACTTATCATTGAGTTCATAATTACTGAACTCTCTGCCATAGGACATGAGTTCATTCACAATCCTATAGAACTTTTTATAGCATTCAGTTATGCTATCAGCTTTTCCTTGTCTAAAACTTTCATATTCTTGATTTAGCAAGGATTTTCTGTCTTGCCTTACTTCTTCAGAACCCTCCATATACATAATAAGAATATCCCACATTTCTTTAGCTGTCTTACAGTGTATCAGATTCTGAAAAGTTGAATCATCTATAGCACTCACTATAATGTTTTGAGCCCTTTTGTCCATGGTGGCTAGAACAATCTCATCCTTTGTCATTTCAGAGAAATCCTTAGGTGTTCTCTGATTTACATCTAATACTGATACCTTCATGGGCACATATGTCCCTTCCTTCACTGTGATATAAATTCTAGGGTCTGAGGCTTCCATAAAAAGTCTCACCATTTCCTTCCAGATTCCAAAGATCTCTTTCCTACATATGGGTAACTTCATGGATCCCAATTCCTTGTGATTCTCAGTGGAACCCATGGTTCTTGATTTTCTTGATTCTGTAATTGACTTATACTGAATCTGCCAACAGGATCTACTCAGACAGTTATGTCCCTTTTTGAGTAACCTGGCTCTGATACCACTTGAAAGATATTATACCTAAACACCTAGAGGGGGGGTGAATAGGTGACTTGAATCTTTTTAACTTTTATGGCAGAATACAGAATCTAACCCAGAATTCAAGCTACTTTATCACAGCAATCACACAGTTATCACAGAATATCACAGCACACAGTAGACACACAGTTTTATAGTGGTTCCCCAAGATTTGGGTACATCCACTTTCTCCCTTCGCCTATCTAGCAGTGTACTAGATTCGGCCAAACTCCTCCACTATCTCAGAGCCCAAAACAGGCTCCTACACCTCAGGCCCAAGGCCCTACAACTCAGCTTCTTCACAAAGCCTACACTCAGCCACAAAGGCCTACACTCAGCCATCAAGGCCTACACTCAGAGATTTCAATCTCATACACTCAGGCTCTCAAGCCCTACACTCAGCCTTTATAATTACAGGCTTACAAGACTCAGATACAAAGGATCCTACAAGAAAATATGAATACAATAATGTTAACTCAGCAACTCAGAGACAAGAGAGGAGAGTTGTGAGTTTCTTGATGAGTTCTTGGAAGAACTCAGCTGAAATCAATCTGACTTGGCTTTCTTCAAAGCTTCTTGAATGTAGAACTCAATAAGATTGACTCCTTCTGCAGTTGATCCTTGATCTCTGCTACTTAAGATTCAGAATAAATCTGAACCCTTCTTCTCAGCCTGGTTCCAACAGCTGATTTCTTGGATGGAGCTCTCTCTCTCTTTAACTTCTTAGATCTGCACTTGATTCTTCAAGGAATAACAAGATCTTCTTTTTATATTGATCACTTGTACTTGTGTTCAATTGATCTCTTCAACAACAGTTTCTGTAGACTGTATAAGCCTATTTATAGGCCTTCTTCATGGTAACCGGCTAGTCCGGTTCAAAACTGAATTCTGACAACTCTGACAGGTGCAGTAGACCGGCTGGAATGGCAGCTGTCAAGTCATCCAGTCAATTCTTGAAAATTCTATAACTGTCTGAAAGTGTCGAGACTTTCTGTCTTTAAGTGTCGACACTTATAGACCAAGTGTCGACACATGTTGTCTAAGTGTCGACACTAGCCTACAAGGTGTCGACACAACTCCTTGTGTTGTAGATTTTAGATCTCGACACTGCTTCTTCTTCATGTGTCGACACTGAAATTGAGTGTCGACACAAGTACTTGTACTTCAGTATTTTGCTGAATTCTTCTAAGTATCGACACAACACCTTTGTGTCGACACATCTTCATGTGTTGAACTCGCGGAGTGTCGACACTTCTTCTTGGTGTCGACACATGTTCATGTGTTGATACTTGCTGAGTGTCGACACAGCTCCTTGTGTCGACACATTCTTCTTCTGTCGAGTCTCTAACTGAGTGTCGACACATTGCCTTAGTGTCGACACTTGTACTTAGAATATTTTGTTGAACTTTGCTGATCTTTGCTAAGTGTCGACACAGCTCTTTGTGTCGACACTTTCTTCAAGTGTTGAGTCTTCAGCTGAGTATCGACACATTCTTTCTTGTGTCGACACTTCCTTCAAGTGTTGACTCTTCTGCTGAGTGTCGACACATTGTTCTGGGTGTCGACACTTGTACTTAGTTTCTGCTGACTTTTGCTGAGTGTCGATACTGCCTCCAAGTGTCGACACTTTCTGGTGTAGACACAGTTTCACTGGGTGTCGACACAACTGCTATGTGTCGACACAGCTTCACTGCACTCTTCTTCATTGAGTGTCGACACGGCTCCTTGTGTCGACACTTTCTGTCTGGTGTCGACTCTGCAGCCCTGGTGTCGCCACAATGACTCCAAGTGTCGACACTGCTTGCCTGGGTGTCGACACAAGTCTTCTTAAGTGTCGACACTTTCTCTCTGGGTGTCGACACATGGACGTAGAAACTTTTCTTCTTTCCTGCAAATATTTAACCTGCACAAGGTAACTCAAAACACATCAAATACATTTTGATGTATATCATTGAGTTAGGTGAGGCTTCTTCAAATCAGGTACATTTGAACCAATGTACCCAACAGGCTTCCTAGAGATTTCAATCCCTAGAAAGTATTTTGGGGAGTCTATATCCTTTGTGACCACGTGTTGACGGAGGTGTTTCTTTGTCAATGCTACCCCAACCTGGTCATCACCAGAAAGAAGAATGTCATTCACATATACCACAAGAACCACCAGACCCGAGGAGGTTTTGTGAATGAATAAGGAGTGATCGACTTAACTTCTTGCAAAACTAATGGCCGCAACAATGCCGCTAACTTGTCAAACCAAGCCCGAGGGATTTGCTTTAGGCCATAGATGGCCTTCTTCAGCCGACATACTTGTGTCTCCCCCTGAGCAACATACGAAGGAGGTTGCTCCATGTAAACATCTTCCTGAAGATCACTATAGAGAAAGACATTCTTAACATCCAGCTGTGAAATGAACCAATCCCTGTTGACAGCCACAAAGAGAAGGACCCGAACGATGCTAAGACGAGCAACGGGAAAGAAGGTGTCAAAGTAATCAACACCATAGGTCTGAGTGAAGCCTTTGGCAACCAGGCAGGCCTTGTATCGATCCACGCTGTCATCCGGATGGAACTTTACAACAAAGACCCAGCAATAGCCAACCACATCAGTGCCCAAAGGGGGTGGAATAAGGGTCTAGGTACCCCATTTAGTGAGGGTAGCAATTTCCTCATCCATGACGTCCTTCTAATGAGGAACAACAAGAGCTTCCTGGTAGGTGCGGGGAGTGGCAATCGCAGAGATAGCCAATGCAAACGCCCTACGAGAAGGAGTGAGACGATCATATGAAACAACATCAGCTAGTGGGTGCTGGGTATACGTCTGCACCCCTTTGCGAAGAGCAATGGTATGATCCTGGTCGGCGTGTTCATTAGTAACCGGAGCATCCGTGGAGGAGAGAGCTGGCCCGAGAGTGGAGAGAGACGGCCACAGAGAGGATGGAGAGAGCAGTGGTGATGAGGGAGAGAGAGAGAAGGGGGAGATGGTGGAGGTGACTGTGGGAAAATCTCGATGGGAGTAGGCATGGTGGAGGGGATAGTAGGAGAAGACGAAATAACTGGAGAGGGAGAGGGGTCAGAAGAGAAATAGGACGCATTCTCAAAGAAGGTCACATCCGCGGATACGTATTGCTTACGAAGAACGGGATCAAAGCAATAGTAGCCTTTTTGAGTAGTAGAGTAACCTAAAAAGACGGGGAATTTTTCTGTCCGGTCTCCTTTATTAAATCTAGGTCCGTGATTGCTATTATGTTGCCACGTGTAACAATAGATGATGGTGATCAAAACTAAAAAACCAAAATAGATGTGGTGAACCCGTTCAGGATAGCGCAATCTCCTACGAGATCAAATTTGATCTCCTAGGAGATCATCCGGAGTCCGAAGTTCGGACAGAAAAATTTCTGTAAAAAGACACACTTGGTGGCATGGGAGTTGAGTTTGTCATGAGTGGCAAAAAGAGCGTGCACAAAAACAGTGTACCCAAAGATACACAGAGGGAGAGGAAACAGATCCTTGCTCGGATATAGAATGGAGAATGGGGTTTATCCGTGGAGAACCGTGGACGGAACATGATTAATGAGGTAATAGGAGATGAGGACAGCGTAGCCCCAGTAGGAGCGAGGAACCTGCATCTATGCCATCAGAGTGCGAGCGACATCGAGGAGATGACGGTTTTTGCATTCCGCCACCCCATTTTGCTGTGAGGTATAGACACAACTAGTTTGATGAATAATATCATGTTGCATACAGAAAGAAGAAAAAGCAGTACTAAGATATTCCTTATCATTATCAGAGCGAAATATTTTAATAGACATATCAAACTAATTCTTAATCATATTATAAAAGGCTGTCCATACAGAAAAGAGTTCGAAGCGATCCTTTAAAAGATACACCCAAGTATACCTAGAGAAATCATTAATAAAGGTTACAAAATATGAACTACCCCGACCTATGGTGAGGGTAGGAACAGGACCCCAGATGTCGGAGTGATCAAGATCAAACGGCCTGGAAGATCCATGACCTTACTTCGGTGGGAAGGACGAGCGGTGATGCTTGCCAAGCTGACATACGTCACAGTTGAGAGGACTATTCGGAGGAAGATGGGGCAGAAGCTGATGAAAAATTTGTGGAGGAGCATGACAAAGACGAAGGTGTCACTGGAGAAGATCAATAGAAGATGAGGAGAAGGCGGACCGTATGGAAACGTTGTCGAGGAAGTAGAGGTCGCCGCTCTTAGTCCCAGTAGCAATCATCCGCTTGGAGCCCGGATCCTGAAAAGAACAAATAGTAGAAGTGAATGTGATGGAGCATTGTAGTTGCTTGTAAAGAGAAGTAACAAATAACAAGTTGCAAAGGAACTTGGATACGTAGAGGGTGTCCGCCAAGCAAAGAGACAGAGTGACTTGAACAACTCTCATTCCATTGACCGGTGAGGGAGAGCCGTCTGTAATAAGGACCGAGGGCAACCGATCATGCTGTTCTAAGAGAGAAAAACATTACGGATTGCTTGTCATATGATTGGTAGCACCAGAATCGATCAACCATTTACCTTGAGTAGCGACATGGGCACTACCTGAAGATGTGACCACGGAGGCAGATAGCTTCGAAGAGGAAGGGGAAGAATCTCCATATGGTCGAAGATGAGGATGCTTCTTCCAGCAACGATAAACTGTGTGGCCGGTGCGGCCACAGTGAGAGCGGAGAAAGCAGGAAACACCACATTCGCTAGATGGGAGGTGGCGGTCACCTGAGCCACTTCGCTGAGTATGGTGATCGTAGTTGTTCGGTTGAGGAGGGGAGGATAACAGCGGACGTTGGAGCATAGAGGTAACAACGACAATGCAGGCAGTAGGGCATCTAGGGTGGGATACTCTGCCTCGCTAAGGATTTGTTAACTTATCATGTCATATGACTCAGGAAGTCGCAGAAGATAACACGCAACCAGAAGCTCCTAGAAGTGTTTGTGTTGCTCCGCAAGATCCGTAGAGAAGGGGTGATTTTGGAGAATTTCGGCTCCGAGAGCCTGAACTTGTTGGTAAGCAGTAGGAGACATGGAGGGGCGGGCAAAGAGGTCAACATACAAAGTATAGATGCTGGACGTTTGAGCCCTCTTGGAGTAGAGAGCGGCGAGATGAAGCCAAGCATCCTTGACCGTTTCATCATGATGAATGATGGGTAGGCATTCATCAGAGAGACTGTTAGCCAGCCATGTGCGGACAAGAGCTTCGCTGACATCCCAATCGTCAAAGAGAGGGGAATCATGCGGAGGAGGGTCATCAGTGAGATGATGATGTTTGCATTGAGAGCGGAGAAGAAAGGTGAAGGAGACACTCCAATACGGGTAGTTGCGACCTATGAGTTTGGAAACGGTGCCAAGGTTGCCCGAATGAGTGAGAGGAGTAGGAGGAGGAGCGGCAACAGGAGTAGTGGTGGTAGAGATATCAAAGGTTGCCATAGAAGAGAGCAGCGAGAATAGCAAGTCGCGGCTAAAAGGAGAGGTCGTGACGACAAAGAATAGGGCGCGGCTAGAAAAGGAGGGCACGGCGACTACGCACAGGTCGCGCCAAGAAGAACAGGTCGCGATGACTTAAGAACTGGTCGCTGCGACGTAGGAAGAGGAGCGGCTAGAAAAGGATGATGCGGCGACTAAGGACAAGTCACTACAAGAAGAACAGGTCGCAGTGACTTAATAACAAGTCGCGGCGAGAAGAAAGAGGAATCAAAGAGGCCGAACACACAAAGGACAATGACAAGGAGCGAAAAAAACCGCGTGAACATGGCGAAAGCCAGCGGAAGAAACAAATCGCGAAGACAGGTCGCGAGAAAAAGAAACAAGCCACACGGACATAGAAGGCTCACAGAATCAGGAGGAAAAGATCAAGTCCTCTGATATCATGTGCGAACAGAAAACAAGCAGGCCAAAAATTTGGAGTAAAAATTTTATTATCCAAAAAGGTGTGTATTACAAAGGTATAACCTCCCTTTTATAGAATAGAGGGGATGAGAGAGATTACAAATAAGCAATGTAGGACAAAAAAATTACAAGTATATGCAGCTTTACAAATAAACAAACTAGACAAGACACACGATTAGACGAGTAGGCTAGCCGCTCGACAACCATCAGAAGGAGAGAACAAGCCGCCACAGGAGACCGCTAAACCGTCGGTCTCCAAGTCGCTAGAGACAAACCGCTAGACCGCCCGACCTCCAAACAACAACAGGCCGGCAGACAAGGGGCTGAGATAAACCGCTAGAACGCTCATCCTCCAAACTGCAACAGGCCGCCGACCTCCATACCGCAACATTATGCATATTTTTAATATATTTTCTTTCTCTACATCAATGAGTAACTAAATCCTCCTAGTACTCGATCTTGATGATTCGAGGTTAAGTTGATTAAGTTATGATACTTTAGTTTACTTTCTATTTTTAAGGCTTAGGCCTTTGATTTACTCTTGAAATACTACGTTTAGAATTATATCATCGATATATAATCTCCATCTATGGTTTTCACTCTTAACTAGTCGAGAGACTCATAGTTTGAAGTGAACACTCAAAAGTAAAGAGAGTTGTACGCACCCCTCGATGGAGGATAACGTAATAGAAGGGTTCATTACTTAAAGCGAGCTTTAGGTATTCAAATACGGACGAGAGTCCGGTCTGTTTTTCCTAACCTCAGTTGGGCACGTTTTCGAGAGAAGCATGTTCAAGTCTTGGGAACCCCTAAGGTCAAGACCTCTACCTTATTAAGTTTTGGTTTGTTATCGTATCTTTGATTAACTTATGCCGAGGTGATTCATGATCGAGTACTATCCCTTAACCGTAGTTCAACCCCTTTCTTTTTGATCATTAGTAGTCGTCTTTCTTAATAGTTGCAAGTAATTTCCTTTTTCCAATTTAGCAAACCCTAAATCCTTCGATAAAATAATAGCAATTCGTTTGAGTATAAGTACTCAACGGTTTCCGGATCTAAATACGACACTTGTGTCCCCTTGCTACAATTCGATAGGTATACTTGCCTTCATCAGATTACTTGTTCAGATTTCTTTTCAAAACGGATTTGTAGACACCACCAATCTGTTAGGGGATCAACTCTCTGAATAATTAAAACAAATCCAAGTCGTTAGCCATTATTACAAACCCATTCAATTAACTCCTCTCTACTGTAAAATATTACTAGTAACAAAATGACTCCCAACATCTACTTGTGCGGGCTTCAACGGTTTCTCATTCATAATATCCATTTCAATAAGAGAATTAAAAACATAACATTACAGTTAACATAAACATCAAGAGCATCAAATGCACATTAAGCATAACATAAATAGACAAATCCAAAACAAAGAGAACTATTAGGCTAACCTTTCTTCCACCATGTGTACTCAAAAGACAACACAATTAATATTAACAGAGAAGAAGATAAGTCCGCATCCAGAGAGAAGAAGAAGAGTTCATAATATCCACATTAAGCATAATAGAAAGATCAATTAGCCAAATTCAAAGACGATGTGTCCGCAACCATTCACAACCGGGTTTCTGTTAATAGATGAGGAGGAAGATGTGTCTGCTGTCTAGATAAGGAAGAAGAGGAGACGAGATTGAGGATCAAACTTATTTTCTGGAAAGCTGGAGGAAGAGGGTCGCCATCTAAATGGTGAAGAAGAGGAGACGCCAAAAGAAGCGGAGGTGTCGTCTAGGGTTCCCCGTCGGCGAACTCGCGAGTGTGGGTGCAAATTGGGGGAAACAGCGTCGGGGGTGCGGATTGGGGGAAGAAAAAAGAAACACTATTCACGAGCGGTTGGTGTGCAAGAGAGAAGAAAAACTTTAGAAAGGAAGAAATTTTATGATGCCACCGTGGTTCATAGAGACATGTGCCTTAATAAATAACACCTTCTTAACCGCGGGGCTCACTGCCAGAAAAAATAATCCGTCATTTTCTAGCACGCACCAGTTTCGTCGTTTGGGGTTTCGGATTCCAAAAACCATGACAGTACATTGTATTTGCTAAACAGCCCGTCTGCCTATCCAACTTATGATATTTTCTGATCACCATTTCTGATTTATTTATATATTTATGTCCAGCTTTCGAACAACAAAAACTTCTTCATTTAATAATCCTACTATGTGTTCGAAAAAATGTTCTGTTTACGAACACTAAATCCCAAATTATGTGCATAATTGCAATACATTGTGTATGCCTCCACCTCTGTTTGAACAATAAAAAACAGAACAACAATCTGTCGGATTAAAAAAATCAAAAAACAAGAATTTATTCAAATGTACATCACATTTTTAATCTTACCTTTAAAGATGGACGAAAAGAATATATACTGCTGTAATATATATTACAACAGTCATTAAAAACATAATAACAAATTACAGCAGTAACACTATCGTAAACTAAAATTACGATAGTAATTGGTACTGTAATTTCTTTTCGTCACTTACATTGTCGTCTGCTCTGAAAATTTCCTCGGCGATAACTTCAACTGAAGATTTCTCCTCATTAAGCTGTAAATTGAAGATAAAATTGGACGATCAAATCTTTTGAAAAGAGATAAACTATAAGATCTACGAAAGTTAAACATGGCATGAACGGACAATCGTCACTTACAATACCCGGATCACTTCAAATTTCTTCATCATCTGCCATGTCTGCGGGGAACGAAGACCTTTACGACAGCGACGTGATTGGTGCTGAAGGAAGAAGGCGACGACGGAAGGGGAAAACCTAGAAGGTGATTTAATTTCAAAAAACCTAAAAAAAAGGGTTGAGCAGAAAGAATTGGCGGACTGCGAAAAAAAGACAGTGAGCCACACGATTAAGAAGTTGCTATTTATTGAGACACATAACTCTATGAATCGCGATCACACCATCCTCAGAAACGTCCGATTTTCCTGACTTCTGCAGTGCCAATAGCCATCACCGACTGCGAATAAGCGATCTCAGAAGAGCTGTAACTGCGGAGGGCTGACGTATGTTTCGCGGCGTCCGACCGAGCTTCAGCTTTCCGGCGAAGTAAGAAATAAACGGGGGACTCAGAGTTACCACTTTCGTCACGGATAGGTTTTCTTGGTGCACGCCTGTTTCTCCTGCTTCATAGCCAGTGCCAAGTATGGTGAGCTGAACTCAGGAAACTTTTCCTTCTACACTATTTCTGAAATACAGGATTTTTAGGCTTTACGCTTCGACATTTGGCCTTTAATATGGTTTCATTTGAGAATGGCGTTTTCTATTCTGATCACCTAGTTTTCCTTTTTATTATCTGTTTTCACCGATAAATTCAAATCAAAAACCTGCCCACTAATCAGATTTGAAACCTTAGCCGACAATTAGGCTTCTTTCAACACAGCCCAAACGAACAAAAGACCCGCTAATCCTCGACTCTAAAACCTACCCACTAATCATACGTTTTGGTATGATATTTTGTTTTAAAACCTGCAAACAAACATAAGTTTATGTTTTTACCCAAAACTAAAACGTGTGATTTTTTTCATTTTGGAATCTGATTAGTATGATATTTGTCCTTAAAATGTATTGATGGCAATTTTCTGATATTGATAGACCCGCTTTTTGAAAATACATTAAATGACATGCATTTTGAGACTTCAGAAAAAAGAAGATTTCTTTCCACATAATTATCTGATATGATTTCTTGACACATCTTGGTAGAAGTCTTCATCACTTGGGGTCTCCACAAGTCATCACCATAGATCTACTTGACAATTCACATGAACCAACTTGTATTAACTCTATCCCTGGTTTCTTGTGTATCTATCTCTCAATTACTGTTTTATTAGGGCTTTTATTACTCCTTCATATTCTTCTATAATAGATGTAAATATTTGTCTTTTACCAAAGCATATCGACATAGGAATGATAAGTTACAAAACGAGACCTTTTTATATTTAGACAAAGCCACCTATCTGCAATGACTCTATTTAATTCAAATGTTATTAATCGTCGATCACTGGATCATCAATCAACAATTCATAATCTTTAGTTGTTTGACAATCAGAGATAAACTCGGCGATCTCCTTCAAGCCTATTTCTTGATTATCAAGTAACTCAGATGAAGATCACTATCTGACAATCATGTAGCTATATCAACGATCTCCCCTTGATGATCAAAGATTCATTGCTAATCTTGCTCAGAGATTTCTGCTCGTTGGCCTCTGATTTCTTCTGTTAGTCAGTCATCACTGCTCAACGATTATTGTAGTTGACGATTCTGAAACAGTTCAACAGTTAGTGCTTAAGGTTCTTCTATCACCTATGCTAGCCGACTATTACCGATCGACGATTATTATGGCTGCTTGACGATCCACACTCTTAGAAACATAGAATAACAAATGAAAATTACCTCTTATCTTCCAAATGCTTTATTATTATACTTATAGGCCTTTGAATTATAAAACTTTCCTAACATTTACTCTAAATTAAATTATTTGACATGTTTGAATATAATAAGACATTTATATTTCAAAATTAAATTGATAATATTGATTACAAGTTGTTTTTTGGCGAATAGGCAAAATCAAATGCATATCATTTGATTTTTTAACTTTTTTGGTTCCTCACTAGTTTTTGAATTATTAATTTAATCAAATTTAACTCTATGAGCACTTTATCATTAATTATTTATTTCATTTTATTACCACTAGTAGTTGTGCACGGAGCCCTCATGCATAATATGCAATGATGTCAATACCCGACCGTCACTTGAGTGACAATTGAGTACTATTGTCGCCACACACTGTTCCCGGGAGACCCTGCGCACTACTGCTAATATCTATTAACAAAATATATATTGATTTTATGTTAGCTATATGTATTAAAAACTATGTGTTCTGTTAGATCAGTGAGATTAAAGCCCAAGGGTTCTGCATGCTTTGTCCTGTCCAGGTGGTTCTTGATAAAATATTTATCCACTTCAACACCTTTGTCCTGTCATGTTGGACTGGATTGTTGCCAATATTGATGACATTTCTTTCTCATAATACAAATGAAAAATTTACCTTTTGAGAGTCCAGGATCTAGTAGATTTGAAGCACAGAACCTCACATACTCCTTGTGACATGATTCTATATTCCTCTTCTGCATTCGATCTTACCACCACATTTTAGTTTGTTCTTATGCACATTATTAGGGTATCACCAACATAAGTGCAATACCAAGATATGAAATTTCCATCATCTTGACTACAAGCCTAATCAACATCTATGAATACTTCAAATTTCAAGTCCTAGTTCCCTGGAAAAAGAATTTCACGTCCAGGAGACTTCTTGAGATATCATAAGACCCATTGAGCTATTTCCTATGTCAAATTCTAGGAGCATGAATGTATCAATTCATAATTCTTATGATGTATGTGATGTTAGGATGGATGTGAGATAAGTAGACAAATCTGCAAACTAGTAATTGGTAGCTTGATGTGTCAACTCAATCTCTATCATTGTCTTCATCAATCTTGTGATTAACTTCAGCAGTATCCACAAGTACACAATGGAAAATACTTATTTCTTCAAATTGATCAAGGACATTTCATTGGGATATAAAGATTCCTCGATTAGATCTTACAACTCCAATCCCAACTTCAATTTCCTTAAATCTTTGACTTCAAATTCATTGCATAAGTGTGTTTTCAGCCATGTGATTTCTTCAACATTATCTCATGTGATAATAATATTATTCACATATACAATTAAGACTGCTACTTCATTATGTTTCCTTTTTATGAAGAGCATGTGATCAGAATATCCTTGTTTATATTTCAACAAGATGATAGCTATTGATATCTACTGAACTATGCTATGGAGGACTATTCAAACCATGAAGAGACTTCCCGAGGTGATAAACTTTCTCTTTTGATTTTGTTTGTGAGAAACCCAATGAGAACTTCATATATACCTTATCTTCTAGATCATCATGGAGAAATGCATTCATTACTTCTAATTGTTGTAAATCCCATCCAAGGCAATCCTTACAATTTGCTTAAAGATTTCCTGATTATCAACACTCCGACTTTGAGTGTATTTTCGAGCCATTAATCTCACATTGTATAGTTCCATAACTCTCTTTTGATTTTGCTTAACTGAGGACTTCTATTTGGACCAAACTGCACACTTGTTCAGGAGGGAGGTGGAAGCTTTTCCACGCCCAATTGTTTTCTGAGATACATTTCTTTCTCATTTTTTTTTCCACTCATGTACACCAATTGCATCTTATTAGTTTTTTGGAACAACATTGAAGAAAGAGAAGAAGTAAAGGCTTTATGTGCAAGAGTAACATGATAATATGTACATAATTGTTTATAGGATGATTAGTGCACCTATTTTATCTTTTAGGTGGACAATAGGTAGGTGGAGATCATCCTTGGCAGCCTTGAACAATTTGAAACCGCACTTATGCAACAACATGCTTCCAATGATGGCTCGAGGATGGGGAAGTATGAGATTTTGTAGTGGGGGGACCGGGGGAACAATAGATATGCGAGTGAGTAGTATGAACAATAATAGGAGATGGGTTAACAATAGGTAAATGAATATCAACCGTGTAATCATCATCATCATCCATTTTATCTCGCCGACGAGACCAAAATAAGTTTCCCTTCATGAAAGGTGACATCTGTATTGTAGAAAGAGTGGTAGGAAGGGGGTAGCAACACTGAAAACGTGAGGTAGTAGAAGAGTACTCAACAAAGACGCGTCTGCGATCACACATCTAGTTTGTCATGATTCTCTTGATGAATGTGAACAAAATAGACACCCCAAAACACAAGGAGGAAGATGAGATGTATGAACCGAGCATTTGGACTATAAAAGAGCATTGCTGTAGTATACTGATGGACACGTGATGGAAGACGATTGATCATGTGTCACGTGATCAACACAACCTTTACTCAGTATGACTTGAGAAGTAATAGTGGAAGTGGAGAGGACATGAATCGTTGACTCTTGATCCAAGAGGTATAGTCCCTCGTAGTTCCTGCTACTGCCAATGATCTACTTCATAGCTAGATCCTAAAAAAAAACAAATATTAGGGAAAATCTTGCTGTACTGTTTAAGGATCTAGTTAAATGCATAATAAATAGCAAGTTGCGAGATAAAGAGGACACGCGTAATGCGGATGCTTGAGAAATAACAAGGGAATATAAAATTGTTACTTTACTTGCAATAAGGGAAAGTGAGCCGTTAGTTGCACTAATCTTTTCTTGGCCAAATAAGGGGTTGCAAAAGGTTAAACCTGAGGTTTTTCCAATCATATGATTAATCTCATCAGAGTCAA
The DNA here is from genome assembly GCA_039583875.1 of Platanthera guangdongensis. Classification (NCBI taxonomy): domain Eukaryota; kingdom Viridiplantae; phylum Streptophyta; class Magnoliopsida; order Asparagales; family Orchidaceae; genus Platanthera; species Platanthera guangdongensis. The sequence continues at coordinate 21,280,905 of CM077160.1, read as the reverse complement.
TGATCCACTTAGATTGGGATGTAGACACAATATTTGCATTTGTTATGCATGATGCGAGAACGACATTGTAGAACTGAATGATCGAAGAATCACTCTGAGAGCATAAAAGATGTCCTAGGGTATCCAACTCATCAACATAAACGCCCCCTTGAGGGGGTAGGGCTGATATCGAGTCGAGTTCGAGCGATTTTGGTTCGGCTCGAAATCGAAATTTTCGACTCGAACTCGGCTCGAAATCGACTCGAAATCGAAATTGATTTCGAGTCGAGTTGGCTCGACTCGAAATGACTCGATTCCGAGCCGGCTCGAAATCGAATCGAGTCGGCTCGAAATCGAATCGGGTCGGCTCGAAATTGAGTAATTTTTCGTTTTATTCCTACTTTGCTCAAAATTAAATTGGACAACCGATAAATTTAGCAAATGAAACACTTAAAGTCTTTATTCTTTTTTTATTTAGGTTTAAATTTTGTTATTTTTAATCTTAAAATAAGAATATATTAATAAATACATAAATTTTTTAATTAATTCGAGTTGATTCGAATCATATTTCGAGCGATTCAGGGCTGACTCGAAATCGACTCGAAATCAGATTCGAGTCAAATTGAATCGGCTCAAATTGAGTCAAATCAATTTTAAACGATTCCGATTTGGCTCAATTTTCGAACGATTTTCGAGCGACTTTCGAGTTTCGAATAATATGCTCAGCCCTATGAGGGGGTAGGTTTCCAATAGTGTCCTCATGAAATTGGTGATATGATTAACAACTGTGAACAAAAACTAGGCTACCTTCCCTGCAACCACTGCCACAACCATGATCACGACCACTAGTACCCACTGTTAGGTGGGGCCAGATGACGATACATGCGATATCATGACTCCTGAGCATATCCCTTCTTAAAATGATCTCATGTATGGGCAGGAACACCAGATGTAGGTAGCCCACAACTAGATACAACAAGAGCGGAGTGACCAATCATCACAATAATTCTAAGTGAGCCGCGATGGTCCATCAACCAAGACAAAGTTGAATGCCTTCCGTAGATACGAGAGAGGCTCATAGTGTATGGCATGGGTTCCTGCTGTATCAAACTTCATGTTGATCCCCATGAGAAAGACATGTACCCAAAAGCGTCCCTTTTTTCTATTAAATCGGCACAACAACCTTAGGGGTGGGGGAATATACACAAAATCTATAAATAGTTAAAAATAATTGGTATTATTTTACTTGACGATAAACATACCCAGTAAATATAAGCATGAACCAACACACAATGCGGTAAATTAGTACTTAATTTTAGGTAAATGTACATAGTAAAGAAAGCACAAAAGAAAAGGCTACACTAAAAATTGATTTTCTATAAGTACACCTTGAGGCGATTCTTACAGGGCCAGCCCAACCTTTACATCTCTTACAGGGGCCTGATTTCTCCTTAGTGATCGCAGATTAGTCACCACCAACAAATGAGGCTCTTTCGTCCTAGTCTACCTCAACTAGAGGCACACACACCCATCGATTTGCGATCAAACGAGTAAAAAGAAAATAGAATGAAAAGAGAAAATAGAGAAAATGAGATAGAAATTGACAAAGGCACAAAGAACTCCTCTAGAGGTAGACTTTGCCCATTGGTGGAGGAATCCATTTTTCAGTTGAGGATTGCTTGCGAAGTTCATGTTAACATTCTCCTTCCTTGTGGTTGGTGTGATAGTGCGGTGGAAGTTCTCCCAGTCCTTAGCTCCGAGAGGTGGTGGGTAAGCTCGATGGAAACAAAGGCTCGAGAGAAATGGAGAAAGCCTTGGAATTATTCTTGAGGGCTTCAAACTTTTTATATCTAGTGTGAGCTCAGATTTCCAAAGAGGACGTGGAAAAATGGTTGGAGTAGAGGGGATGGAGCTCAACAATTTTGCTCTTGGACCCCAGTTATATTTATATAATCACCTAATCAGGGGCCTGTGAGTGCATCGCCATGTTGTTAGGGCTCTATCGGCGTGGCGATAGACCTATGTTGGGAAAAATCATAATGATTTGACATAACACATTAAATGCATGATGATCAGGATAATTTCATCTTCACAAGCATTATGGAATCTAGGTTGAAGGACAACCTTGTATTTGACCACTAAATACTAGACATACAACATTTTGATGACTTTGATGATATTGTCTACTTATAGTTGACATTCACCGACCATTTTCAAGATTTGTTTATAGACGTTCAACGACCATGCATGCTCGCTGCCCGGATACTCGTTTGTCGCCCGTGTCCAAGAATCACTAATCTAAGTTGAAGAAAGCAAAATCTAAGAGAGTTCTCCATTAGTCGACGAAGTGCTCCCTATTAGAAATCACATAACCTGGAATTACTCATAAAGATAATAGAGCCCCGGTTACCGAACAATCAATCCACAATAGTTGATCAATGACTCTTCTCGTTAGCGATCCTAGATTGAAAAATGTAAAGACAAACATAGATCGCAGATCACCGTGTGATCAAGTCACAATCGCCGACTGAAACTCAAGTTTGGCAGGAACATAAATATAATCGTTATTGTTCAAAAATAACAAAGAGCCGTTATTGTTACCCATGCTTTTTGGCACTTGAAGCAACAAAAAGAGAATACATACATACTCTCCGAGGATCATTAGTCACAAGAAAAAAGAATAGAAGAAAAAGAAAAAGAAAGAGATTTGAGAACACAGTTGTATGAAAAAAAAGAAGAGTTTGAAGCTCTAAAATGATCATGTTGATATGTGAAAAGCTGCTTTCTTGTGAAAAAGTTCATAACAACCATCTTTGTAAAGGGTTCTGAAATCCCTCTTCAAAATATTCTGTGTGATTACTGAGTCTCCATTATAAAAGACTGTGTTGGGCTTGATTCTCCATTGAAAAAAACTCTTACCTAAGATATACAGTAGATTCCCACAGTGGGTGGAAGAGTGGATATACCTTGGTTTTTGGGGGAACCAATATAAATCTCTTTGCGTCTCTCTTTAGCGTAGCTTTTATTTTACTGCACTTTATTATTGCTTTAATCTTTGAACAGGTGTAGTATTTGTGGATTGTGGGAGAGTTTTTATACTCTATATTCGCCCCCTCTAGAGATATTCTGTTTTATTTCGCACTTTCAGCCTCAATTCTAAAGCATGAACAAGGGAAAAGGATGCTAATGGTTGTTTCTCTGTCCATAAAACATGGTTCCGGAGTTCCGAAACCCGTAGAGTTGGAGGGGACATTGAGCTAGGCAGACACATCAACGTTCCAATTGAACCATTATCGGAATCGGCTGGCTCCACTACTAGCAGGCAGCTACAAAATAGTATCCCAATCGACGTGGCAATAAGGATATATCACCATGCGTATAGAACTAAAATTATAGACCATGAGCTGCAATGTGTACTTCCTAATACCTGCACAAACACAAACAACTGCACACACATCAAATTACATAATTTGTTATAACCAAGGTGCTTGTACTCCACAATGCCTAATGTCTTATCGGGGAGTAATGAAGTGCTTGGGGGGGGGGGGATCTAAATAAATTTTTTTTATATTTCGATATATCAGTCCTCAAAGAGCTCGAAGTAATCCACGGAATGAAAGTACACCATTCAGGATGGAAAAAATTACAAACTGAATCATTCACATGAGTTAGTGTTTTGAAAAACAAGTAGCTCAAATCAATGATTTGCGACTCTATTGTTTATCAAAGTAAAATGTATAAAATCAACACATCATTCAAGTACTGTAGATTCTCATCACATTCATCTATCTTTGTACAGTGTTTTGTGTGCATTAGCGACATCAAATACTATATAATAAAACTAAATGCAATTTCATGAGTTCTAGCATAATGAAAATAGATCTCCTCCCCAAATAAACACAAATTTTATTTATAAGAGAGTAAAAATGTAATGTTAGATGACACGACAAGGAATATCATGTCTAAATTATGCTCATGCGGTAATGATCAAGTACACCGGTATGCACTCACTTTAATGATAATTAGGGGATATGAAGAGTGAAGTAAGCATGACGATCCATAAAAGGAAAAAAATATTTTTCATTCTTGAATATTTAAGAAAGGAGTCACCAACTTAAGATAGACAAATGAGGAAAACATTGTATCATGGCATGATAGGCACAAGATGAAAAGACAACAAAACTACAACACATGTTAGAATTAGTTTTAGTTCTAATTTGTATTACTTGTATTACTCTTCTATATAGAAGAGTCTTCAGATTCAAGTTTATTTCTCTCAACATGGTATCAGAGCGAGGTTTCGAGCGATAAGGGCCGTTCGACTTCCGCTCTCATTTCAACTAACCATCGCCGAAGACCGCTCGCCTTTCGACTGACCATCGCCAAAGATCGCTTGCCCCACTTCCGCTCGCCATTCCCGACTATCCCAGCATCTCCGCTTCTCGCTTTCGCAAATGCAGCGCCGATCTACTCTTGAGATACTCCGCCAGCTGATCGGTGCTTGCTGACCGGATGGAGATTCCGACGATTCTCGGACGGTCCGATTCACTCCAAATTTGGAGGAATATTTCTTTTTGATCTTATCATCATACTGGTTTTTTAGATGATTCCAACAGTTGGATGCTCCTCAAAGTCAGATCTAAGTATTTTCTTTGCGAGAAGAGGAAGGATCCTAACTCTGAAATGATGCCTTATCTGACCTCCTCTTTTTGAAGACTCTTTCTCGGATTTTTGCTGGAGCAAATTTTTTAATGTCGGACGTGACTAATTCTGGTGGCTCTATGACCTCCCGCTTGATTTACTCGGGCTAGTCAGGATCACAATTTATCTCAGATTACTACAGTCTGATTGGATGACATAAGTTTCTTGTCATTGACCCACTCTATTACCACGATTTTTAAGAGCTGACATTTCTTTGGCTATATCAGTGGCTCCACCAGTCAACCAACCTGGAAATCTACAAGTTGGTCTCAATGGGAGTCTGAGAACTCTCTTGTTATGTCATGACTCACGAATTCCATGCTGGAGTCCATTACTCAAAATTACTTTTTCTTGGACATTATTATTGACATATGTAAACACGCTGTTTCTACTTACTCCCGCAAGGGAAATGCGGCCCGGATTTGCCAACTATGCCGCTAGATATTTCTTATCCGACACGGTGACTACTCTGCATCTGCTTACTATTTTGAGTTTGCTTAAATGTATCAGGAGTATGACCATTATCACTTTTTGTCATGATCTGTATTGCAAATAGGCTCTTGATTAAGGCTCTCTAAGATCATAACTGCGTGCTTGAGTTCTTAAATGGGCTGCATATGGATTTTGATCAAATCACCGTCCAACTTCGGACATGTTCTTATCCCTTCACTTTCTGAAGTTTATAATATCGCACAACAGGATTTCCACGATTTAAAACCAAAGCCTACAAATAAGAATCACTTGACTTGTGATTACTGTGGAAAGGCTCATCATACTCGGGGTACACGTTTGAGCCTACATGACTTTCGTCTTCCCAGGGGAGAATCCGCATCACATGGTGATTGCGGTCGTGGTAGAACTCTTGAGAGAAACTCTCCATCATATCACTCAACTCGTCTGACTGAGGTTCATGATAAGACTGCAACTCGGGTCAGTTCAGATTAGTTCCACCAAAAAATAAGGATCGATCCATATATGTCTGCATTCACCTTTTCCGAACCAGAACCGACTGATATATTCAAAGTATAAAACCATACTCGAACCACATAGTTTGGTTCGATTCTAACTGGCGGTATAAATATAACTAAAAATGCTTATAAAATTTATAAAAAATTTATCTTCCTATATAGTTTTTTATACAAATCTTATTTTTATATATGTTCTTTATGTTCTATAAATTTATAGAATATCGCTGTAAACTTAACTTTTGTTGCAATATATTAAAATAAAATAAGATTAATATTTGTGCAATAGGCATTACACATTCAATTCTCAGATTGGTTCTCGTGTACCTGTCCGCAAGAACCGAGAACCCACCCAAAAGGTTAGTTCTCGCCTTTTCTAGAATCATACCAGAGTCGAGAACCATTAGGACTGTATCGAATTGATCAGCTCAGTTCGTTTATGGGCTTGTTTTCGGTTATACAACACACCCCCTTAGTTCTCGAGGATAGTTCTCCTGAACATTTCTGCCCTAGTCATAACTCCTCAGTCGTCCTCTTTTCTATAGAAGTGATACTGGCTCTTTACCATTGATGGATGGTCTTACTCATCAGACTCCCACTATGTTTACTTCCTCATCTGTCTTTGCCCATACATGTACACCAGGTGCCACTTTACCACGACTCACCCTTCTCCTTAGTCAATTATTGACTCATGAGCCACTGATCATATGACTTAACCAACTTTAGGTTTTGTGCTCTTTTCCCTCTTTTTGGAATAGAGAAATGAGCATTGTTGATGACCGTTCCTTCTCCATTGCTGAAAAAGGATCTATTCCTTGTTCCTCTCACTTTATCTTATGTATTTAATTTTCCAAATTTTACTTGTTTTTTACTTTTTGTTAGTTATTGACTAATTCTCTTCAATGCCCAGTTACCTTTTTTTTCATTTCATTTTTTTAGGATTTGAAGATGGGGAATGTGATTGGATCTGCTAACATGCAGGATGACATGCACGTGTTTGACTCCTCTAATGGGTCTTCATCTCTGCAAGCTCTCCACATTATATAGACCTCCACCTTGCATGACATTATCATCATGTCCATCACTCTGTTGTTACCATGCAACATTTATATCCTGTTAGAGGATAGTAGAAAAGTATGTAAAAACCTATTGTAATTGTGTCTCATTTATGAGCCAAAGTTTGTCTTAGGTTTATTCCTACATTGTATTTTTGGGATTTCTCTCTTCCTCTCTTCCTTTATATATGTACTTATACTTAAAGTTTATACGATAAATACAACCCACAAGGTTCATTGCTCTCATTTTCTACATGGTATCAGAGGGACAATCTGATCTGTCTGTTTCTGTCCGCCTGGTTCTCCTGTTAACCGGGCGGTTTGGTCTCCGGCTTATTCGCTCTGTCTTGGGGCATTCACTGTTTCTAACCGCGGCTTCCCGCACGGTCTGTTGTTCTCTTACCGCTTCTCTTGCTCTCTCTCGTGACTTCCACATCTTCTTAACCCCTGCTCAAATTTGCTCTTGCTCTTTCCTCTATTTCATTGCCTAACACTGTGCAGGAGGCTCTCCAATACCCTGGGTGGCGTGCAACAATGGAAGCTGAGATGTCAGCCCTTTGGGCTAATCATACTTGGGATTTGGTACCTCTTCCGTCTGCCCAGTCCTGCGTTAGCTGTAAATGGATCTTTGCCATTAAACATGCTCCGGATGGGACTATCGATCGCATCAAAGCCCGTCTTGTGGCTCGCGGGTTCACTCAGCAACAAGGCTTGGACTATGAGGAGACTTTCTCCCCTGTCGCCAAACTAAATTCTATTCGGGTTCTTATCTCACTTGCTGTTCACCGCCCCTGACCACTACATCAGCTGGACATTAAAAATGTCTTTCTTAATGATGATCTTCAAGAGACGGTTTTCATGAACCAACCTCCCGGGTTTGAAAATTTAGCAAAGCTGTTCGTGATATTGGTTTTCAGCGAATCTCGACTGACTTCTCTCATTTTACCCGTCATTGAGCAACATAGACTGTAATTCTCTTAGTCTATGTGGATGATATTTTGATAACTGACGATGACTTTAACGAGATACAACAAATCAAACAACACTTAAACTCTGTCTTCCAAAAAAAAGATCTGGGAAACCTTCAGTACTTCCTTGGACTTGAGGTTGCTCGAAGACCTGATGGCCTGGTCTTATCTCAAACGAAATATTGCCTTGACCTTCTTCAGGATGCTGGTTATTCCGGATGTAAACCCGCGGAAACTCCTGTGGATGTCAACCACAAGCTAAGCGCTCATGGGACCAAATCAAATTCTCTACTTACAAATCCTAAATATTATCGACACCTTATAGGAAAACTGATATACCTAACAGTTACAAGACCCGATATCTCTTTTACTGTTGAAGTGGTTAGTCACTTTATGCATTCACCAAGAATATCTCATCTACAGGTCGTCGAACGCATCCTCAGGTACTTGAAAGCTGCCCCGGGACGAGGGTTGATATACAAGCCATCCGCCTCTTTATCCCTTGTTGCGTACACAGATGCTGATTATGCAGGCTCGCTTGATGATCAACGATCCACCAGTGGTTTCTATACCTACTTTGGAGGAAATCTCATCACATGGAGCAGCAAAAAGCAATCGGTTGTTGCTCACTCTTCTGCTGAAGCCGAGTATCGTGCTATGACTGCTGTCGTGTCTGAACTTACCTAAATATAGAGCCGTCTTTGTGATTTGAGTGTCAAACTGTCCTCACCTGCTACTTTATTCTGCGACAGTCAGGCTGCTATACATATTGCGAAGAACCCTGTGTTCCATTAGAGAACAAAATACATTGAGATTGATTGTCACTTTGTCCGGGAGAAGGTCCAACTGAAGAAACTTGAATTGGAACATGTTACAGCCTCCGAGCAAGTTGCAGACATCTTTACCAAGGCCCTACCTCGTCCATTGTATCAGCAGTTTCTATCCAAGCTTGGTGCTTACGATTTGTATACTCCAGCTTGCGGGGGAGTGTTAGAAGATAGTAGAAAATTATATAAAAGCCCATTGTGATGCGACCCATTTATGAGCCCAAGTTTGTCTTAGGTTTAGTCCTACATTGTAGTTTTGGGATTTCTCTCTTCCTCTCTTCCTTTATATATGTACTCATACTTAAAGTTTATACAAAAATACAACCCACAAGGTTCAATGCTCTCATTTTCTACATATCCCACTATTTCTTCTGTGTTTTAATAATCATATTTGTCAGGTATCGTTACCCTGTACTACTCATTTTCATATTTCATATTGATGTTTTGGGGACCCTGCTCCACTGCCTCAATATCTAGATGTCATTGGTTTATTACTTTTATTTACTGTTTTTCTCACATTATTTGGTTATATTTGATGAAAAATAAGATCGAAGTATTTTTTATCTTTTATAAATTCAATAACATGGTTTCTGCCCAATTTTTTGCTATTATAAAAATTTTATGTAGTTATAATGTGTTATGAGCCTCAAACGTAATGTTGTCGGTGGTGGCAGAGATACAAGGGGGGTCGAGCTCAACCGGGAAGAATGCAAGGTGAGAGGAAGGGGAGTCTTGCTCAATCCTAACCCTAGAAATCAAAAAGTAGAGAGAACTTAGATAGAAAAAACTTAGAGAGATAAAGAGAAAGTTGGATTAATTCATTTTATATCCTTCTTATGAGCCAAAGAGGCTGTATTAAACGACTCAACAATACTCGACTCATATTGTGTAACACCCAAAAAACCCGGATTAACTGAGGCCATTAGGGACCTAAGAGGCTTAGGGAATTCCCATGAAGAATGAGGTCCTGTTTGGTAAAGCGGTAGGAGTGCTGCACACCGCTGCAGCACATGAAGCAGTGCCAAACACAAAAATAAGTATCGCGGTGGAACAATGTCCGGCATCGCGGCTCGTGAAAACAGCGACAGACAAGATTTTACGCATCTTTCCTCTTCCCCGATTTCTCTCCCAAGCCCTAGCGACACCGGCGAAGATCTCCTGGCGATTTTTCTCCCAAACCCTAGCTACACCGACGATATTCTCCACTGGTGGAGCGTGCTTCTTCTCTGGCATCCACGACTGCTCGTAGGCCAACACTGGCGATCTTCTCCGCCCAACAGCGTTGTTACGGCTGTTCGATTTGTCTTCTTTATCTCTGGACGATCTCTCCTCCCAAGTCCTCTCGTTCTCCGGCAGATCCGGTACCAGGCAAGCCACCGAATCCTGTACATCTTCTCCGGTCATCGCCTTCTTCTTCCTAGTTCCAGTCGCCGAATCTGCTTAGGGTATCAACATCTCTGGATCGTCTCTTTTCATGTAACCTCTCAGGTTGCCAGCTTCTTCTTTCATGCCTAGGGTTTCGTTTTGTTTTGAGATGTTGATGTTAGGATAGTTAATGCAGTGTTAGTTCAGATTTTGTTCTGATGTCCATCATTTTTTCCCTTCCTGCAGAGAATCGGCCGCCGGACATTTGCCCAGATTTATTGCAGCATTTGGGGAATAGGGTATAATGTTTTTTGCTCATTTATTCAGATTCTTTCAAGTAGGGTTCACGCATTTATTCAGATTCAGTTTTTTGTTGGTGTAATTTTTATTTTGTTATAGAGATGTCTCGTTTCGTAGGGATGGATTGTAATTCTTATTTTTTAGTTGGATTGCGCTGACCGGGAAGAGGGCTACTGCTGCCGCTTTTTTTATTCTCATGTTTGAGCTGTGTAGCTTTTGTTATTATTGTTTTCCAAGGATGCAGCTCCATGTTAGATATGTAAGAGCTATGGAACTGTTAGCATCATGTTAGCATGCTAGCATAGTTTCCTATGCTTTTAGCATCACTCATGGACGAACTTTTAGCATCATGTTTGCTCATCCCTGTGCCTTGACTCATGTCTGTGCTCCCAAATGTTGGATCAAGTTACAGAGTTGCTCCCAAATGTTGGCCTTGGTCATCCCAGTGCATTTCCAAAATCAAAATGATGAGAACTTTTAGCATCATGTTTCCAAAATCAGGGTTCCAAAATCAAACTAGATTTTTAGTGTTTCACATTTTGTCCAGGTAGGTGAGTGATGGGTAAACCAAAGGATGGTGTCGTTTCCGCACAGTAGGAGTCTGCACACGTACACCAATTTTCTGATCTCTGTATTCAAGAGATTGACCAAGGAAATAGGCCAAACACCCATTTCAGCAGAGATGGATGGATCAATCTGATTAAAAACTTTAAAGACCGTACAACTTTTAATTACACTCGAGCACAATTGAAGAACAAATGAGATCAGTTGAAGCGTGAGTGGAAGCTTTGGAGGGATCTCAAAAGAGGTGAGACTGGTTTGGGGTGGAACTCAACCAAAAAAATAATTGATGCTTCCGATGAATGGTGGGAAGAACGCATCAAGGTTTTACGAAAATTCATAGTATTACTTAATTCCATAGAAAAAATTTATGTATATTTCTATTAACAGTTTTCCTCTTTATAGATGTTACCTGCCGCCAAGAAATTCCGATATACAGGCATAGCACCAGAGCTTGAAGAAAAAATGGAGAAGATGTTTAGCTTGGTGGTTGCTACTAGGGAGAAATCATGGATCCCATCAATGTGTGAAATGCACCCTATGTTTTCTCAATCAGAGTCTCTTTCCGATGACGATGATCATGTTGTCGAGAGTATTGCAACCCCAAATGCTAAAATAAATGAGAGTGTGCACACATTGGGTGATGGCAGCACAAATGAAAGTAAAGGTAACGATGTTGACTCAACCTCAAAAATGACTTCGAGCGTAAAAAGAGCACGCAAAGGTAACAAAAACAAAGCAGGCACAAAGGATGCCTTGATTGCACGATTTGATGGGTTACTAGATGTTACCCGATCAATAGGGCTTACGGTTGCAGCACCTATTGTTCCTCCAAGTATATTTATGTTGAGTAGACGAGCTTGAGAAGTTTCCGGACATATTCGATGATACAGACATGTACGATTTTGCCACGTTGTACCTCATAAATCTCAACAATCGCATTGTTTTTATGAATCTACTGGACGATAGGAAGGTCTCGTGGTTGCGGAAGCGTTACATGGATTCTCTGATGTGAATGCCTTTTAGTTATGGTCTCATTAGCTTCTTTTAAGTACTCTTGTAATTTGGCCTATTTTGGAATCATGTTTTGTATGAAACTCTTGTTATTGGGCCTACTTTTGAGATCATATTTTGTATGAAACTCTTGTTATTTGGCATATTTTGAACTCTTGCAATGTTTTGTAATGTTAATCTTCTGCTGTGTGTTATGCCGCCGGACGATCTGCGGTTTCGAGGATTCAAGTACGCCAGAAGACCTAACGGAGCACCGGACAAAGACCAGGCTGAACCATCCGGTTCAGCCCGCAATTAATCAATAACAAGGAGGAGGGCTGAACCACACCGGTTCAGCCCTCAATGGGGGCCGGCCGGCCCTAGGGATGAGGGGCTCCATAAATACCCTTTTCCCCCTCTTTTTGAAAGAGACAATTTCATAATCAGGTATTTCCTTCTTCTCCAAAACCCTAGCCGTCTTTTTCATTCCTAGTTTCCTCTTCGCTTTAGAACCCTAGCAGTAGCATAACATTTGGTATCAGAGCATCCTTCCTGCGACCATGGTGACGCGTACGGAGGCAGAGACGGCGCGCTTGGCCGCCATCGAGGAGAACTACGTTGCGTTGACAGATTCCGTGGCGGCAATCGAAGCAAGCATGAAGAACTCGCAACAACATTTGGAGGAACGCCTCGATGAGAAGATGGAGGAGTTGAAATCCCTCTTGCAAAATCTGAAAGGGAAGGCCGTAAACGGCGCGGGATCCGACACAAAAGCGACAAATATCCCTAACGGAGGGAGCACGGGGTGCGGGATTCAAGGAGGCGGGCCGACGGGCGCGTCTGGCTCCGGATCCGGCACGGGAAACCCACCGGAGGCCTCACGCGGGCCTACGGTCCCATCCCGGGCCAGCGGGATGCCGACCGGACACCCAGAGGGCGGCGGACTGGGTAGCGGGGGGTTCGGCGGAGGGTCTGCTCCCTCCTGGATGCCGGGACCGCTCCGGAATGGTTCCAGTCGGGCGGCGGAAGTCGCAGGAGGTCCCTGGGGGCCCGACAGAGGATCGACTTCAACTTGGGGGCTCGAACAGCCGCTGCCGGCTCACGGCGGACTGCTGCGGCAAGGAGGGGGTCTCGGACAGCACCCAGGAAAAACATGGAGGCCACAACATCAAGGATTTGGGGTGTTTCGCCCAACCGGGGCAAATGCGGTCCCTCTCGGGGGCGCAACGGGGATATTTCCGCCCCAACCAGCGAACGCTCCTAACGGGGGATATGGTCCGGCCAATATGGGACTGGGAAGGAATCCGGGGTGGAATCATGGAGGAATTCAAGGAGATTTTGGGCAACCCGGGGTGATGGGACAAGACGGTGGCGGTTTGGGAGGAGCTTATCAGAGACCATACATGCAACCCAAGCGGACACGGATGAATTTTCCTAAGTTCCGGAGAGGGGACGCTCTGGAGTGGATACAAAAGGCGGAGCTGTTTTTCAAATATCAGGAGATTCCCGAGGCTCAGTGGGTACAACTGGCGGCCTTCCATCTGGAGGAGGACGCATATCAGTGGACGCAATGGTTTTTGCGGGGACGCACTTTTGCCCCGTGGCCGGAGTTCATAGAGGCCTTTTCGGGTCGTTTTGGGCCTCTGGAGTACGAGGATGTGGAGGCCACCCTTCAAAAACTGCGGCAGCGGGGGACCAGCACGAAGTATCGGACGGAGTTCGAAAGATTAGCGAACCGTGTCGCATGGGGAGAGCAGACCTTGTTGAGCTGTTTCATCTCAGGGTTGAAGGACCACTTGCGAGACGAGGTCCACGCATACTTGCCGCGCAGTCTGAGTCACGCCATTAGCATCGCCCGAATACAGGAGGAGCGTTACAACAGGCAGCAGAACTGGACGACGACCAAGCCACCCGCGGCTCCCGCGGCGGTACGACGAGAGCAGCCACCTCCCATACGGCCGACAGTGACCAGGTTGACATGGCCAGAGATGCAGGCCAGGAGGGAGAAGGGACTGTGCTTTAACTGCGATGAGAAGTACACCAAGGGACACGCCTGCCAGAAGGTCCAGGTGTTTATGCTGCGTGAGGAGGATGACGAGGAGGACCATCTGGAGGAAGCTGACGGGCAGGATCTGGATTTGGCAGAGTTCGGGGTCTCCTTGCAGGCCATGGAGGGATGTGCGACCCCGGTGACGCTCCGTTTCACAGGCTTGATGGGCAAGGAGCGAGTGACCATTCTGGTGGATAGTGGGAGTACCCACAATTTCATCAACCCAGCAGTCGCTTCGAAAGTGGGACAGGCGATTGACAGAGAGGCGGCCTTCCAGGTTATGGTAGCAGATGGAAGCAAGCTGAGGTGCGAGAGGGTGATGAAGGGGGTGGAGATTCGCGTGCAGGGCTATTTGTGCCACACGGATATGTACCTACTTCCGATTCGGGGTTCGGACATGGTGTTGGGGGTCCAGTGGTTACGGCAGTTACAGAGGGTGACCACCGATTGGGTTCGTTTGACGATGGAATTCACCCAGCAGGGGAATGATTACTGCCTGCAGGGCATTCGGTCTTCACCACTAAAGGAGATTTCCGTGAGGAGCTTGCAGCGGTTGGAGGAGCAGGGATCCCCGATGGCCATGGTAGTAGGGGTGGAGGCCTTGACCCACCACCCACCAGACATCCCAGAGGAGATACAGGTACTTCTGTCCCAGTTCAGAGATGTGTTCCAGGATCCCCGGGGCCTTCCTCCGCCCAGATTCAGGGATCACGACATACAGATGAAAGAAGGGGCTGCTCCCCCAAACGTCAGACCCTACCGGTACCCGTACATTCAGAAGGCCGAGATCGAGAAGAGTGTGAAAGAGATGCTGGCAACCGGCATCATACGGCCAAGCACCAGCGCCTTTTCCTCCCCTATCATCTTGGTGAAAAAGAAAGACGGGTCATGGCGTTTCTGCGTAGATTACCGCAACTTGAATGATTCTACGATCAAGGATAAGTTTCCGATCCCGATGATAGAAGAGCTCCTGGACGAGCTTCATGGGGCGAGTTTGTTTACCAAGCTGGACCTTCGGTCCGGCTACCACCAGATTCGGATGCGGACGGAAGACATCCACAAAACCGCGTTTCACACACACGATGGGCATTACGAGTTCTTGGTGATGCCCTTTGGGCTCTCCAATGCCCCGTCGACCTTCCAGGACGTGATGAATGAGACCTTTCGGCCTCTCCTACGGCGATCGGTACTCATTTTCTTCGATGATATTCTGATATACAGTCAGTCGTGGGAGGAGCATGTTGAGCATGTGGCACAAGTTCTTACCATTCTGTGGCAGCATCAGTTCTATGCCAAGCTGTCGAAGTGCTCGTTTGGGCAGCCCAAGGTGGAGTACCTGGGCCATTTGGTTTCGGCTCAGGGGGTCAGGGCGGACCCAAAGAAGATAGAGAGCATGGTGGACTGGCCGCGACCGGCTAACGTGCGGGCACTACGAGGCTTCCTGGGCCTCACTGGATACTATAGGCGGTTCGTGAAGGACTATGGTAAGCTGACCCGTCCGCTTACCCAGCTCCTCCACAAGGAGTCCTTTACCTGGCATGAAGATGCGGAGCGGGCCTTCGCCGCTCTCAAGGAGGCTATGACGACCACGCCGGTGCTCGCACTACCGGATTTCACCAAGGAGTTCGTAGTGGAGGCAGACGCCTCAGGAGTGGGAATTGGGGCGGTTTTGATGCAGGAGGGGCGGCCGTTGGCCTACTTCAGTAAGGCCTTGGCACCGCGGACCTTGGGCCTCTCCACGTACGAGAAGGAGATGCTAGCGATTCTACACGCCGTGACTCTGTGGCGCCCCTACCTGCTGGGCCACCATTTTAAAGTTCGCACCGATCACTAGAGCCTGAAACACTTCTTGGATCAGAGGTTGGCATCTCCTCTCCAGCAGAAGTGGTTGACCAAGCTGCTGTGGTATGACTATGAGATCGTGTACAAGCAGGGCAAGGAGAATTTGGTGGCTGATACCCTATCCCGCCTGCCGGAGAGCACTATCTTCCACCTGTCGGTACCGTTGATCGAGTCCTTGGATGACATTCAGAGGGAGATAGCCGCGGACCCAGAGCTCCAACCTATTGTGGAGGCCTTGTCCCAGGGCCAGCCCACCCCTCCAGGATACCAGCTGATTGGAGGACATTTGTATTACCACGGGAGGGTGGTCATTCCCGCTTCGTCTACTTGGAAGGAGGTCATGTTACAGGAGTTCCACTCGTCCCCGACCGGAGGCCATGCCGGGGTGCTTCGCACATTACAGCGGCTTCGGGCCAATGTCTTTTGGAGGGGGTTACGCAAGGACGCGCAGCGTTTTGTGCAGCAGTGCGATATGTGCCAGCGACTGAAGTACGAAACGACCTCACCAGTAGGGCTGCTCACGCCCTTGGAGATTCCTCAGCAGATATGAGAGACGGTCTCGATGGATTTTATTGAGGGCTTGCCCCGATCTCAGGGCAAGTCCGTGATCTTTGTCATAGTGGACAAGCTGTCCAAATACGACCATTTCCTCGCTCTCAGCCACCCTTATACCGCAGAGACAGTTGCCGATCTTTTTGCCCGGGAGGTAGTGCGCCTATATGGTCTTCCGAGCTTGATCATCTCTGATCGCGATCCGACCTTCATCAGCAGGTTCTGGCAGGAACTTTTCCGGCTGCAGGGCACCAGGTTACGCATGAGCACGGCAAACCACCCACAGACAGATGGCCAGACAGAGGTTCTCAACAGAGGGGTCGAGACGTACCTTCGCTGTTTCGTCATGGATGAGCCCCGCTCGTGGACTCGATGTTTACACTGGGCGGAGTACTGCTACAATACCTCGTATCACACGGCCAGCAGGATCACTCCGTTCGAGGTTGTCTACGGGCGATCGCCACCCACTCTGCGGTCATATGAACCGGGCAGCACAGCTCTTCCGGCAGTGGGTCGAGCTTTACGAGACCGGGACCAGACCTTGGCTCTCTTGCGGGACAATCTCCGGGTTGCACAGGACCGGATGAAGTTACAGACGGATAAGCACCGGACGGAGCGGACTTTTCAGGTTGGGGACGAGGTCTTTCTTCGTCTCCAGCCCTACCGACAACTTTCAGTTGCTCGCCGCTCTAATCAGAAGCTAGCCCCTCGGTTCTATGACCCGTTTCGCATCACTCGTCGGGTGGGGCCGGTCGCATACACACTTGCCCTCCCTGAGGGATCCCGCATTCATCCCACCTTTCATGTGTCACTACTGAAGAAGAAGCTGGGGGCGGCAGCCACGGTGCTTCCCTCTCTACCCGAGGCTACTACGACGGGTGAGCTACGCCCCGGCCCCGAGTATATCTTGCTGTCCAGATGGAAGAAACATGGCACGGAGTACCGTTCAGAGATTCTGGTCAAATGGAGGGATCTGTCAGAGGCCCACAACACGTGGTGGACTTCTTGGAGTTCCGGGAGTTATTTCCCGACTTCCAGCTTGAGGACAAGCTGCCTCTTGATGGGGAGGGGAATGTTATACCCCCGGACGATCTGCGGTTCCGAGGATTCAAGTACGCCAGAAGACCTAAAGGAGCACCGGACAAAGACCAAGCTGAACCATCCGGTTCAGCCCGCAATTAATCAATAACAAGGAGGAGGGCTGAACCACACCGGTTCAGCCCTCAATGGGGGCCGGCCGGCCCTAGGGATGAGGGGCTCCATAAATACCCTTTTCCCCCTCTTTTTGAAAGAGGCAATTTCATAATCAGGTATTTCCTTCTTCTCCAAAACCCTAGCCGTCTCTTTCATTCACAGTTTCCTCTTCGCTTTAGAACCCTAGCAGTAGCATAACACTGTGTATGTTAATTTGGACTCTAGCATTGTTGTTTATGTTGACCAATAGACCTCTTGTTATGATCATTTAAATAGTTTGCAGAGATTAGCATTGTTGTATGTTTATTTATTAGTATTGTGGTATGTTCATTTAAATAGTTTTGTTATCAGGTATTTTCACGATGGAAGAGCAGAACAATGATGATGATGTTATGTTTAATGACGAACAAGTCATGTTAATTCACCAAAATAACCAGAAACGGGGGTTTATTATTTACCAAAATCTCTTGCGGCGAGCGCTTTGGTAATAAGCAAATATGTACTCCAATCTCCTATTAAAATACATTGTATGACCTTAAAGCAAACTGGGGAGAAATGGATGACAAAATTATTAACAGGGCATCCAGACAGATTTTTCGATAATTTTCGTATGTCCAAGCAAATCTTTTTGGATTTATTGATTTTAGTAGAAGAATCATATGGTTTAAAAGGATCTAGAAAGACTGCAACCAGAGAGGTTTTGGGAATGACACTGTACATTCTTGGCCATCATGAAACTCTACGAAAGACATCAGAACGATTCCAACATTCAACTGAGACAATTAGCAGATTTTTCGAGGAAGGTTTACGTGCACTTACACGACTTTCAATGGATATCATAGCTCCCACCGATCCACAGTTCGAAGGAATTCCCGCGCATATTCAAAATGATGATAGATACATGCCGTTTTTCAAGGACTGCATTGGAGCAATTGATGAGACATATGTGGATGCTTGCATTCCGATACATGAGCAAGTCGCATATATTGACCGACATGGATCGCCGACTCAAAATGTAATGGCAGTGCGTGATTTCAATATGTGTTTCACATATGTTGTGCCAGGATGGGAAGGTTCAGCTCATGATAGCCGCATTTATCATCGAGTTGTGCGAGATAGAACGTGTAAATTTCCATATGCGCCTCCAGGTAAATTTTAGCCGGCATTACTAATCAAAGTTTTTTTCCCCTATTACTATTTAAACTTGTGCTTTAAAAAACATTTCAATACAGGGAAATATTATCTGGTGGATGCCGGATATCCGTTAGAAACTGGACTGTTGAAACCATTTACAGAAACAAGATATCATTTGACGGATTTTGCTCGAGGCAATCGATATATTGAAAGCCGCCGTGAAATATTTAACCAAGCGCACTCATCACTGCGTTCTGTTATTGAACAGAGCTCCGACGTTTGGAAAAATAAATGGCGCATCCTTAGAAAAATGCCACAATACTCCTTCTCAAAGCAATGCGTAATTGTGATGGCTACAATGACCCTTCATAATTACATAAGAAGGCATCCGTTTAGGGTTTATCCAGAGTTCAGAGCATGTGATCTTGATGAGACCTTTGTGCATCCAGAGACATACAAACATAGGGCACAACGACGAGGAACTGTCAGAGTCACAACTCCAAGCGTAGAGCCGGTAATATATGATGAGACATGTGCACCTGAGATGTCTGCTTTGAGAGAGTTGATTGCAGACCAATTGGAAAATGCTCGCAGGTAAAATTCAATCATATGTAGTTTAGCATATACATTATTTAATTTATATTAAATTTATCTACTCTGACGTAAATCTCTTTTGCAGATGAGAATTATTCACATTGGAGAAAAGAGACCATCAAGGCTTTCAATTATATTTACCTAATATTTTGCGTCGAGCAAGTTATTTAATGCGGAGTTGGACATTAAAAATGATGCGAACTATTTATTTTAATTCATGTTTGATTATGATTGGCGTGAAATTTACATTACAATTTAATTATGCACAACTGTTTAATTTTCATTTCTGTTTTGTTTTGCACCACTGTTTCACACAACACTGCAAATACAGTTTTCCAAACAGTTTCATGAATTTTTTCACCACTGCAAAATAACAGATTCCTGCACCACTGTTTCCCACCACTGCTTCCTGCACAGCCACATCTTTAGCTAAGCAAGCCCTGAGTGTTGATTGAGGAGGTTTTGGAGGCCATTTAAAACAAATCATTCTCTGTACAATCTGGTGTACGTTGGTGTCCATGCTGTTTAAACACCTTGTTTTCTCGAGAGCTATACAGGTTTATAGAGGGATTCTACATGGCTGGGTAGGGAGCCGTGTCACCCGCCACGTCCTGAGACCAAGCCGTGCCAGGGCCGTGTATAGGCCCATGAAATGAGCCATGTAGGGATTTTTCTCCTGAGAGCTCCACGACATGTTACACCGTCGTGTACGGGGTCATGAATAGTTTATAATTTTGATTTCTGCGCCTTTCAATTTGGATCTTTAGGTCCGAAGGTGGGGATCCTCAGCTGGGGTCTTTATGTCGAATTTGTGGCTGAGAGGAGCTCATTTCATCAAGTTATTTCTCTCTCTTAGGTTAAAGAGAAGTAGAGGAAGAGGAGGAAGAAGAACGGGAGATCCTCCATTAGAGGTCGATCCAAAGCTCCAAACGGCGAACCGAGGCCAGATTCGCTGAGAGGGTTCGATAGCGGTCATCTTTTTCCATCTCTTGCAATGATTCAATGGCAGGGAGAAAATCAATAACGGTAACGACTCCTCTCTTCCTGGTTATTAGGTTGCGTGCTTGCATTCCTTCATTTTTGCTTTGAATGTTGGTGTTTGTGGTACCCGGTGCCTCTAATTAGAGTTCTTGAGGTTGCCACGGTTCATTGTGAACCATCGTGGCGTGGGATTGTGACCCCGACATGATTGAATTAGAACGATCCAGAGTTCCAAACGACAAGCCGAGGCCAGATTCGCGGAGAGGGTTCGATTGAGGTCATCTTTTTCCGTCTCTTGCAATGATTCGATGGCAGGGAGAAAATCAAAAACGGTAACGACTCCTCTCTTCCCGGTTATTAGGATGCGTGCTTGTATTCCTTGATTTTTGCTTTGAATGTTGGTGTTTGTGATACCCGACACCTCTAATTAGAGTTCTTGAGGTTGCCACAGTTCATTGTGAACCATCGTAGCGTGAGATTGTGATCCTGACATGATTGAATTAGAAGTTCGAAGGAAATTCTCGGATTAGACATTGTGTTAAAGCCAAATTGAGGTCGTTGACCCGATTTGGTGATGATTATTTGACATTGCATATAATTTTCGGTATATGTGCTAATGCGGTCATAGTGTTGTTATGATACTCATTTTCCCTGAGATTTCGAGATGTTGAGGTTAGGGCAAGGTTTTACATGTGAGATTCCTAGTGATTGGGTGCGACACCGTTAGATTGTGTAAGCTAGTGAATAGGTCTTTGGAAATGTCACGACCTTGTGGTCTGCGTGTTCTCCCGCCGTAGAATCGGTGTTGGTTTCTTCATGCGTTGCCACAAATGTAATTTTGATAAAAATGCAACGGTGCATATCTTTGTGTGTAATGCTATATCAAAGGTTAGGATCTTTAAACAATGTCACCGTATATGAATTGGATAATTATGATAGTGGAGAAGAGGGACTGTGTAATGCCTTCATGAATGCTAGTAGACATTACTCACGATGCCACCACACTTGTTGAGAATAACTATGAATGAGAGGTATTGGCCGTTGGGACTATTTTAGGATATACTGCCGCCCATTAAATGATATGGATCGTGGATCACTCAAGTGGATGACTTGTGTGTCTTGTGTTAGACTTATGCACGTGAATAGGGTGCCGTGGTGGATCCGTGGGTAATATTTGGTTGCATACATGATTGCATAATATGCCCCTTTATTTGATGCTCAACATAAATACATGGTTGATGATTGTGACATGTAGACTGGAGCTTGATATGATTGTTTGTGTTTTTCATGTGCATACAAAACTTGCAGGGTGATGTGGTTCTCTGGGGTCCGCTAGGATGACCGGAGGATTGATGTTGTTACGTGGTTTGTGGTCAAGTCTTGTCTGGCCCTCATTTACCCTTCTTGTTGATTTGGTTGCAGGGCAAGGTTCCAATGCAGAAGCCCGATAAAAGCCAAGCTTCATGAAGTGTTTTCCCCTTCTCCTTTTTATGTATTTCCTTTGCATGTTGTTTTGGCCTATGAGCCAAGATAGCTTAAGAAACTTTATATGTTTTGAATGGACATGTTTTGTGCGGCCTTAAGACCAAAGACTCTTGTTGCTATATTATAGAAATGCGTACACTCATAGTTGTAGTTATGTTTCCGCTGTGCCACTTTCTGGTTGTGGCGTTTCCTTTAATACCTTCTTTTAATACTTAGGTTGTGATGGGTGTATGCTGTGGGGCCCGAACAGACTTATATTATATGGTCATTGCGATAATGGTGTTGCATAATGACTCATGATGACTCGATTCGATAAGAACGGCTCGCCAGTTTACCAATTTAAGTAATAATTCAAGAAGAGGGGGAAAGAAAATCTCCCATATGTAATAAGAACATGCACCCAAGTAACTCAACTATGTTCTTATATGCTCTATGATCAAAATGAGAGAATATGAATCTAAATCCTATAGAATGAGGAGCGAATCAATGAAACCGAGCTAAATGCATGTCAAAAATATTATACAAAATGCACTCATCAAATAACCCCAGACTTAAACTTTTACTCGTTCCAAGTAAACCACTTTACTCATCAGGGAATAAGGAGGTAAATGATAGAGAATGTTGGCTAGTATGCAAAGGCTCAAGCTATCTAAATTAAGGCCTAAATCATTTTCATGAAATTGAAATGACCTATGCCCTTGCTTCGAGGATCTCTAGGGGAATGTTCTAGACACCGAAAAAGGAAACCCTTTCATCATGTTCAAATAATACCTCTATGGCAGCTCGCTACACACATCCTACACCAAGCTTTTAAAACCCGTACTAGACCGGCCAGTTCAATCGGTTGGACCGCCGACCGGACCCCCGACCGCTCCGATCAAGGATCAAGACCCGTTATAGCAGCAGTCCGCCCAAGAACCTACCCACAGACTTAAATGATGCATTACCCTCAATGCATATGAAAATAAAAACACAGAAGGTGAGTTGGAACACGTTTCCTAAACCAAGTTGCATCCATGTAAACCAATAAGTGCAGCCCTAACTAAGAGTACACAACAACACGACCTAAGAGACGACGACGGGAACTCCAGTCCTTTAAAACAAAAATAGAAAAAAAAATGTGGAACTACGTTATGTTAGAAAAACATAAAAGCATGCAAATACACTATAATGAATTCAACTAGGCTTTTTTTTAAATTCCCAGCTGGCCCTTGAAAAATGCAAAAATAAAAGAAATCATGTTGGCTATATGATCTGAGACAAATCAATAAAATCACAAAAGCACTGCAAGGACAAGAAATAGTAACCAAAGCAGTGCAAAAAAAAGTGACAGAGACACGGAGCAAATAGATATATAAAAACTGATAGTCAGATTGCACAAAATAAAATGGTATCAGATAGAAATAAACACAACACAAATAAATAAGAGTCAAATGGTGGTATCGAATAGGATTCCCAATCAGTCATCACTATAGGAGCGGATCGAGGCCCCCCGCGACGACAAGATGTAAAGGAACGTCTCGGCGGCTGCGACGAGTTTGACCCCATATGCTCTCCTAGGTGGAATACCTCATGGGTGTAGAAAATTGCCTCCTCCATCCACACAAATCACTCATGATAATCAGGAAATTGCGCCTTAAAGCTTGGACCTCCCTGGTGCCTCCTCTGCTGCTCCTCATGCGCCTCAACATGGAAAATCAACAATACAGGCTTGGGCTCCTCATCAGCAGGGGCATCGACAATAGTGGGGCTAGTCAGGGGCACAACCAAACAAAATTCCTTCCCATACTCGATGTGAATAGTCTGGATCTGCTTGAAGGAAATGCATATGTTCAAATTGATCCCATACCTGCGCGATACCGACTCCACGGGGGATGCACATCCCACAAATTCTAGCCCTTTACAATGCGCGTGATATACTGGGCTCCAACAATAGTCTTTAGGTGGAGATGTGTGGCTTGGTGTATAAATTAGGCAAAAATGACCCCCAAGTAGAGTGGTGTATGGTCCTGCATACTGTAAAGTTATAGGAGATCTGCACAACCCGGAACATTCTGACTCATTGCTCTCTCTGCTATGGAGTGACTAATAAGATGCTGCAAGTAGCGCAAGACAGGAGAATGAATCCCAGAGGATTTGGCAGTGCGGGCCTCATAACGTCCCTCTCCATTCGTCATGGAGCACCAATGATTGTGGACACTGACACAGGGCGGGAACTCAGTCGGCAACTCACAAAATCTTTGCTGCAAGACCTCCCCATACTCATATATCTCGGCAACACCCCCAAATCTTTGCTGCAAGACCTCCCTATACTCATATATCTCGGCAACACCCCCAAATCTTCCAACACCCATGGAGAAACTACGTCCCAACAAGTAAAAACAGACCCGAAGGTGGGAAACATCCTCATAAACGGTGGGTTCCAACTCTAAGGTAGCGAGAAACTGTAGAGTCAGCTCCCAAAACCCCCTCTTCTCATTGTCAAAGAGGCGTTCCCAGTTGCCGACATTAATGAGAGTGCCCACTTCAGCTTGTAATCCAATAGCGTGCAACGCATCCCAGGAGATGGAGTGGAAGCCAAGGAACTACTTGCCTTTTAGCCTTTGAAAACACTCCATTTGCTCCGCGCGATCAAAGATGAGCTTGAATTTTGCAGTGGGACGTCGGTAGGGAGAAATGGATGGCCACCCTCGGTGCGAGGGCCCCAAGAGTATTGGCGAGAAGAGCTAACCATGAAGAAAGGGAGAAAAGTAGAGAAGGAACCGGGGAGGGGCACGAAATCGTCGGAGAGGGAGGCGCTGAAGTCGCACTACTTAGGAGGAGAAAAGGGTGAGTCCGAGCAAAATAGTGCGGGGACGAATTAATAATACTTTCACAATTGCACGATCATGCGCAAATGGTGCCCACGATCGTGCACCCCAAAATCTTTTTAAATTCAGCTTTGTACAAATTTCTCCCGACGCATACCAGAACAGATGAAATTCATCGGACTCTGACATGATAACACCTATGACCCAGAATTCCACTTAAAAATGAACTTTATGACTAAAAGGAATTAGGTAAAAGTACAAAATGGACAATAAAAAAATAGATTGAGAAATGGAACTAGTAAACTAGAAAAAAGTTTCAATAAATACAAAAGATAACTACTGAGTTTATTGTTCATAGCACGACTAATTTTAGCATGAAAGCATATGTTAACTAATGAGAGTTGAGAAAGAAAAATGTACAGGCAACTCTGTTCATATCCGTTTCGATAACAGTGATAAATAAGTAAATCCTCCACCCAAGTAATAATACCTGCACTCAGCAGGCAGAGGAAATACGACAAAATGATGAGGATGGGGTATCTCCCTCATCGATCAAAACAAGATTGATTGCCTCGCCCATCAGAATACCAACCTGTTCCTGCAAAGAAAAGGGATTAAAAATAAAAGATATCTCACATTCCCGCTCCTCTTCTTTCATATGGTAGATAGAAATATTAGAAAACAAGAAAACGAGAGAGATTAGGAATGGTGGGAGGAGGCTCCACCTTATCTTTCTCCAAAATACACACAGTGATGTTATCGACAAAAAAATCATCCCCGATGAGTGAACTCTTTGAGATAACATTGGGTGAAAAGGAAGAAATTTCCTTTACCGTTGAATCTGCCAAGATTGGTATAGTGCACGAAGAAGATTCCACTAGTGCAAAGGAGGATTACCCTCACTGGTGACTGTTTCTACTTGCATTAAACTAGAACTAGCAAGACAATCTTGTAATGCAGTCGTTTCCATGGGAGATAGTGCAGAAGAAAGAGGGATGAAAGTGCTTGCATCGGTAGACTCAAAAAGAGTGCCCTCACCAATATTAGAAATGGGATACCGAAGTTCGAAACAAGCCGACGTGAAGGCATCCCTCCTTGCAGAAGATGCCGTAGGGGATATCACTATTTCAGTCTCCACATCGTGGGTTACCATAATGGGATAATGCTTATAAAAATTGGAAAACTTTTCACCCAAAGTTTCTTTATTGGGGTGACCCTATTCACTAGGCATACTTTAGGAATATGCCCATGCTTATTACAATTAGAACAAAATAGCCTCACAATCGGGGACTTCGCTATTTCCTCGTGCAAGTCAGTTTTATCAACAAAATTAATAGATCACGTATAGTAGAGTTCAAAAAATTTGTAGTATTCAATGCAAGAATAAAAGATTTAACCTCCAAAGTAGAATCCAAAAGGGGAGGAGAAACTAGTGGGGAATGTTGCCCCACTATGTCATCATGTTAATCAACGGGTTTGCCAATTGACAAATCCGCTACATTCCCAAGAGGACTCTAGAGAGTAGTAGATGCATCAATGACGGCTGAAGGAGCAGTAAATAAAGAAGAGGGTGGTATGGCGGTGAGTATCGGCTTATCATCCTCAGTTTATAACTTAAATTTTTCACCATCTTTCACTGCACTGATCAAAACTCTGACAGAACAGACATTGCTTCACCGTAGGTCTCGGCCTCGAAGAAACCAAGTTTACGGATCGATGCCATGCTTGTTGTGGAGGCGTGTGTGTATAATAATTGGGTGCACCATATGAAGAACCAAAGGAAGTTGATTCTCCATAGGATTAACCATAAGAATTATATCCACAGTTTCTTGTATAACATTCCTCACTGTGATGGTTAATATCTTCGATCTATCTGCATTGCTGATAGGTAACATAATGGTGCAGAGGAGGATTTAACATAGATAACTCAGTTAACTAGCTATACATGAATCTATGAATGCTTTAATGAAAGAGGAGCATTTATACCCTTGAAAATTCTCTAGAGAGGGGGAAGGGGTGAATAGAGATCTAAAATTATTTACCCAAAATATAAATCAGATTCAAATTCACGTCCACAGATCACATAACCAGAACTAAGTTATTTACAGTAGAATTAAAATGCAGGAAATAAAACAGAAAAGAAAAGCACAACAAAAAGCTAAATCACAAATGACACAAGAGCTATAGTGGGTTCCCAAAATATAGGTACATCCATTCTTCTACCACTTTGGTAGGAATCTGTCTAAATCTTTTGATAAGAAGACTCTCACAACCAGTGTCTGAGTCTTTTGATAAATAGACTCTAAGAACTACACAATTTAATATTTTGATAAGGTGATCTAACCAAACAACTAAATCTTCTAATAAGGAGATCTTGAACCATAGTCAAAATTGTTTTTAGAGGGATTTAAAAAACTCTTTTCACAGAAACAGAAATGAAAGGAAAAAGAATGAATCAAGAGAGAATAACTAAGTTGTCTTTGATTTGAATACTCCTTCAGCAATCTCGGAGGATTCTTAAGCATTTCATTGGATTGGATCTCTTTGAAAATAATGAATTCTTGATGAGAAGATGCAAGATGAAGCTTTTTGATCCACTTTCTTCTGTAAGACTGGAGCAGAGAAAGGAGAGGAAGAAGAAGACCCCAACGCCGTCATTGAATAATGTTGTATTCTGTATTGGTTGTCATCTTCTGTTTGAATCTTACTATTTTTAATCTCTGATTGATTTCAAATTTATTCCCTTGATTAACTGTCTTCAGAAGAAATAATATAATCTCTGAGAAATTCTTTCTAGAAGTAGTCTTTTAAAATCTTGTCCATCTCTTCAAATCTCTTCCATATATTCTTGTAGAAATTCTATAGGAATTTATTTCCAAAGGAACTTCTTTAACAACACTTTAAGATTCAAAAAAAATTCCTTAATTAAATTCTTTAAATAACTATGAATAGATCTTTTGAAATTTCCTTTTTGGATGGATGTCAAAGCTATGTCAAGTTCTAATAGAAAGAGCGTCAAATTCTGCTTCAAAGTAAGTATCTACCAATCTGACTGAGCAATCGACGTCACGTCAATTACTTATCGACCCTTGCGTCGACTTCTGTTTTGGAGAGGCGTCAACTTCAATTCAAAGAATGAGTCAAAATCCAGTTGGAGATACGTCGACTTTCAGTCGACGTTGTGTCGATTTCTAATCGACGCATCTTTAACTTGGCTAATGTTTTTCCTATTTTCAGCTTGCCTTATTTTGCCTTTGACTAGACTGACTTTCTAGGATATTTATGATCAAATTACCCCTTTACAACATGAGTAATTTTCATATAAAATCGCTTAGAAATAATTTATTAAGTTAAATCATAAGTTTTTTCCCAACAATCTCCCCTTATTTAGCTTAACAAGTTTTACAAGATTTTAAAGTGATTTTACAACATAAAACAAAAAAAAAACAAATTTTTTTAAAGAAACATAATAACCGTTAATATAATGTCATGCGCGTTGAAACCGAAAATTCGGTCTCTGTGGAGTTCACCCTTGGGGAAGCGGTGATCACGCACTTACTTCCCTCCCGCGAGCTAAACAACGAATGAAAAAAGGAACAAGGGGATGGACCCAAGGGCTCAGCATGGAGGTCACACCACACAC
The DNA here is from genome assembly GCA_039583875.1 of Platanthera guangdongensis. Lineage (NCBI taxonomy): Eukaryota > Viridiplantae > Streptophyta > Magnoliopsida > Asparagales > Orchidaceae > Platanthera > Platanthera guangdongensis. The sequence goes on along the minus strand of CM077160.1, from coordinate 21,252,906 downwards.
CCGGAAGATCTTAGAGAGCTTTCCCTCCCTAGCCAAATGCCGAGCTAAGAATACCTCAGAAAGCGCAAGAAGACTGTGGCATAAGTGAGCATGCTCCCTAAGGTACCCTCCTTGGGTCTATTTATAGATTTCTGAAAATGGTCTGTCAATAACCAACCTCCACTGTTCTAAACGGCTATACACAGTCCTAATTGGTCTGCCAACATCGTAACTCCGCTGTTCTGAGGGGCTAAATGCAGACCTTTGAGGGCATCCATGTAATTTTGCCTCTGCACCCTGCTGGACAAATGATCTGCGAGAGCACCATTCGGCTGAAGGGGCGAATGCCGGGAGCACAACGCATTCGCCGCCTTGAAGCTCTCTGACGGGTGAGTGCCTGGCTGGGCGACCACTCGCCTAGCTTGGCGACCACTCGCCTAGCTTGGCGAGAACTTGTTTCGTATGCGCGCTAAGGCGCGAGATCTTTAGGCGAGCGCTGGATGAAGATTGCACTCGCCGAAGGGCCAAACCGCTCCTCCAAGGGCTGCGCGAAGCCCCCTCTTTAGGCCTTGGGCGAGTGCAGACCAAACTGCCTCACTCGCCCATCTGATGGGGTCCACTCATCGAATATGGGGTTGTACACAATCCATGCTCTTTGCGAGTTTTAACAAAGCTCGGAAAGAATCATCCAACCCCTCATATTGGATGAGTAGATGCTGACTTGTAAGAGAATCTTCTGTGGGCCCCTCCATGGCCATATAAATGTCCTGGTAGTGGTAAATGATCCCTGCCTTGATCATCTGTCGCCACTCTCGCCTCTAATCGCGATGTCGCTTTCCAAGGAAGCTCTGGACCGCCTCCGGGCTGTCCAAGACAAGATCAAAACCTTGATGGGCTTACTCGCCCCCTGGCTCTCTCGAAAAGCACCCGGGTCTTCCCCGAAGATGAAGAAAGCTAAAGTGGTCCGGCGCAACCCTGCCAAGGATGAGTCGACCTCTCAAAATCCTTCCCCAACCAAGACATCCTTGGTATTAGCATTCGCTTAGTACTGCTCATCCCCTTTCGTTGCCGAGATGGAATGTTGATTTGTTGCATCTGTTTGCAGATCCCGCCGGTGGAGAAGGAAGTTTAGGAGGCGAGTGCTAAACCGAACTTGTTGGGGAATGGGCACGGCCAGATGGCCCGCGAGATCACCCCCCCTTTCGCCTCGACGTTCCTGCACAAGAGAAATGTAAAACTTCTAGTTTCTAGCCCTTCATCCTCTGGCTTACCTGTCTTTTATTTGCAGCTCCCGCTTTTGGGACTTCAGGGTTAAGAGTTCCAACGCCTAGATCCTCCGCTCGCGAGACACCTGTAGATCTCGCCTCGACTCTGCCCCCAGCAGACGTCGTCCCCGACCTTCTTTCCAGACCAACAATCTTTCCCCCTGGCCTAGGGAAGAGAAACATAAACTTCGATACCCCCTTTGAGTGGCGGCTCGATACTTCTCGCCATCCTTCCGATAAGGACGCGGGTGCCAGATCAGGTAATGACTTTTACTATCTTTCACGGGAGATGCGAGAGTTAAGCATATGTAACACCATTTACCGCAGGTTTTCGCGAGATCTCCACTAATGTTGATGTCGATGAGGAGGAGGTCTCGCCCCTTCCTTCTCCGGATTCAATTGCTGATTACCTGGGCGATCCAGAGGACGCTGTTGGGATGAAGCGACAGGTGACCGAGATACTACGGAAACAATCCCTGCTGCTGCGCGAGATTGCTAATCGGGTGCGGGAGAATTAGGAATTTGCTGAGGAGCGGCTTCTCAGTCTGGAGAATAGCTATACACAACTAATTGCCAATCTGTCGGGAGAGGTCGGTGGCGGGACAGAATACCCTGGCCTTTACATCGCGTGGGTCGAAGACCAACTTCACCTCGCACAACGAGGACTCCAGACCATTCGCTCTATCCACTATGCACGTGCCATGCCGGGAGCGGGAAGGGGATGTCGGGGGCGGTGAAGATGGCCTCCTGGTAGGCCTACAAACACTCGCCACCCGCTCCTGTTTTATTTTATAAGCTTTGTAATAATGACTGTCGGCCTCTATGCTGAATGCTGACAATGCGTTATGGTTGTATATTGTTTGGCATCGCTTTCTTTCCTGTCTTTTATTGAATATGTATTTTTATTCTTGCGGATGCCTTTACTTATGTCGTTCCCTCTGCTTGGAACCGTAGTGCAAGTGAGGCGGTGCGAGATCTCGCCTAGGGCCGAGGCCGGGTCTGGGGCGAGATCTAAAAATGTGTTATTTGCACTTTTCTTTGCCAAAAATCTTTTCCCGCCCGAAATTTTCTATAAATAGGTTGCTTACCTATCACATTAATCATCGCGTTCAATAGCTTTTTCTTTCTCTTTCCTTGCTATTCTTCTTCCTCTTGCACTCACGCCTTTTCCTCCCTTTTGTTCCAAACGAGATGTCAGGAGAGGGTGATGGCTGGAATAAGTGTGCCGCCGCATTCGCCGATTACCCATTTATGAACTGTAAAATGTCAGAGGAAGAGTGCCATTCGCTCGTGAATCTTTATATCACCCCAGGCTTCAATGCGCGACATCCATCTGATAACAAATCGATCAACCACTTCTCGCCTTACGAACTCGCCATCCCCTCTGAGCACTTCGAAGTTGGACTCCATCTCCCTATATGGCCCGAGGTCCGTCAAGCTCTGCTCTACTTCGGCGTAGTTCCCGCCCAACTCAATCCAAATTCCATAGCCGTGCTAGTCGCATTCGCCTGCTATATGCGGTCAGAGCGAATGGAGTTCAGCCTCCCAGTCTTCCGCAAACTATTCAATTTCTGCACCAAGAAGGACGGGATCACGTTCTTCTCCGGCAACAACCTAAAGGCGAGAGGTCTCACCAATAAGAACCATAACTGGATCAAGAGGTTCATCTTTGTCTCCGGTGACTTCGACAACCTCCCGCTTTTGCCGATCCTGCAAGAGGAGTCTACCTACCGCCCTCCCAGTCTCGGCGACCATGAATCCAATCTCCATCAATTCCTCCTTGGGAAGGATTTCGACGTCATCTTTCCGAGGAGGAACGTCGACACGCTCCTGGCAGTTCTCGCCGGGGAGGGTAGTTCTCGCATTCGCTACTCTAAAGATTATTAGGTTTGGAAAATTCTCTAACGATATTTGTGCAGGGGTGCGAGATCTCCCTCTCAACCTCCCATCTTCCGACAGCACATCTTCTGCCGAGATGGCCAGTGCCGAGGCCGCTGCGGCGGCCTGTAGAAGCTCGCTGAAGCCGCTGCCGAAATCAAGCGGCAAAAAGCGGAGACCTGACGCACCGCCATCTCCGCCTCCTTCCAAGAAACATCAACATCCGAGAAACCAACAACTACCGAGAAGCCAAAAGCTGCCGAGAAGCCAAAAGCTGTCGAGAAGCTAACTACTGCTGATCTCGGCAAGGGCAAAGAGATTATCATTGATTCTCCTAAAAACGGTGCCGACGGTGTAGTGAGGAGGGCGGGAGAGACCGGCGGGACCTCGGCACAGGAAAAGCCGGAACCAAGGGGCCACAAGAACTTTGTCCTGGGTGAGGACGTGCTGAACGACAACGAGGAGCCCCTGTTGATGTGGGATCAAAAGGCCAACATGGCCTCCATCTCTGCCGTGCTCCCTTCTTGGCAGGAAGGCGATACGGTCTCGGGCCAGGCCTATGCATTGGCCTTTGGCATGTGTGGGCGGGACGATGCCGCCTATTATGACAGGGCACTAACAAAATCACTCGCCTACGAGAGCTTGCGGGCCCAATTCCGCGCCCTCGAGCTCGCGCATATGTCAGCGCGCCATAGATCTGCCTTGTGCGACAACTGGCTGATGTTAGCGCGGCGCGATCCTCTCTTTGCTCGGAGGTGAAAACGCTGAAGGAGCTCGCGGTCTCCAAGAGGAATGTCTCTCTGCGAGAAGCTGGAGTGGTAAGTTCTTACTCTTTCGCTTGCACATTTCGCCATACTTTTTACTCTCGCCCTGATCCTTGGTCATTTTGTAGGATGCCGCGACCGTCGCCGCGAAGGACGCGCGTATCGTCCCTCTAGAGGACGAGAATAGGCGGATAAGGGCCCAAAATCACGTTGATCCCTCCTCCCCCGGACGAGAAGGAGGCCCTGCTGTTTACACAACATGAAATCAACCTGATGATGCAGGAGCATGCCATCATGGGAGCCCGACACGCGCTCCAGATGATGCAGCAGGCCGACTTCCTAAACAACGACGACGAAAAAGTGACAGCCGAGATCTTGATGCCGGAGCTCTTCCAGCCTGTTCCCGAGCCCACGGAGAGTGCGGATGAGGATTCTGACGAGAGCGAGCACTCGGCCTCGTCGCCCTGAGGCTCTCGCCCCCCCTTTTTGCTTTCGCTTGTATTTCTTCCGTTCGGGCCTTGTACCCTTTTGTTAATGTAACAATTTTGATAAATGAAATACATTGTTATAAAAATTCACTTCTTTTTATTCTTCCTGATGCCGAGTGACGCGATACTTAGAAATGCATTCGACTCGCGCTTCTACTTAACCCAAGGTCGGAACATCTCGCGACCTCTTAGACCGACTTTTTGCTCAGGATTAAATTTCGCGCCGTCCTCCCTTTTTTTAGCCCACGCGCGTGCAAGTTCTTGGGCCTGCGAGAGCGAGCTCTTAGCACTCGCATTGGCTTAACCTCTTCAGACTGGCGAGATCCCCTTGGCGAGATCTTTCCGGGTCCTTGTCCTTTCTTTAAAGGAAACCTTAGCTTTCAGATCCGTTTTATTGGTGGGACTTAATGAGGACTTGTTTTGGAAATTTCATCCACCGAGGACCCCTGCCCTTCCAGGTAGGTAAAAGCCTGACAGCCGAGGAAACTCTGGATAGCCCTGGAATGAGGATCCTATTTTCCTTTGATTAACCACCGGGTGCTACCACCGACCCAATCAGCTAGGTGAGAGCCTGGCGACGGGTGTTGAACATCAACCGGACTCAGCCCCAGGGTCATAACGACGTCCAACGGGGATCCCGGCCCTGCCAGCTAGGTGGAAGCCTGACAGCGGGAGCATCCGGGGACCTAATCCCAGAGCGAGAAGATATTCCTTTGGCCAGCCTCCGGGCGCTACCACCAGCCCAATCAACTAGGTGAGAGCCTGACAGCGGGTGTCGAGCATCAATCGGACTCAGCCCCAGGGTCATAACGACGTCCAACGGGGATCCCGACCCTGCCAGCTAGGTGGAAGCCTGACAACGGGAGCATCCCGGAACCTAACCCCAGAGCGAGAAGATATTCCTTTGGCCAACCTCCGGGCGCTACCACCGGCCCAATCAGCTAGGTGAGAGCCTGCCGGCGGGTGTTGAACATCAACCGGACTCAGCCTCAGGGTCATAATGACGTCCAACGGGGATCCCGGCCCTGCCAGCTAGGTAGAAGCCTGACAGCGGGAGCATCCCGGGACCTAACCCCAGAGTGAGAAGATATTCCTTTGGCCAACCTCCGGGCGCTACCACCGGCCCAATCAGGTAGGTGAGAGCTTGACGACGGGTGTTGAGCATCAATCGGACTCAGCCCCAGGGCCATAACGACGTCCAACGGGGATCCTGGCCCTGCCGGCTAGGTGGAAGCCTGACAACGGGATCATCCCGTGATCTAACCCAAGAGAGAGAAGATATTCCTTTGGACAACCTCCGGGCGCTACCACCGGCCCAATCAGCTAGGTGAGAGCCTGATGGCGGGTGTTGAGCATCAACCGGACTCAGCCCCAGGGTCATAACGACGTCCAACGGGGATCCCGACCCTGCCAGCTAGGTGGAAGCCTGACAGCGAGAGCATCCCGGGACCTAAGCCCAGAGGGAGAAGATATTGCCATCTATCAACCTCCGTCCCTGCCAACTAGATGGAAGCCTGGCCGCTGTGGCCTTTTTATGTCTCGGCTTGCCGTAAACTTGATCTGCAAGAGAATTTGAGCATCAAAGTATTTCATAATCATTAAAAAGGGGGGGGGGGGTACGTACATGCTTTCACAGGTAGAAACATTTTAAGTCATCACCACTACAGGTATGACTTAGGGTCTCGCCCACCACATTTCGGAGGCGATGCCCCCCTGACCTTAGAACCTCCCCAACGATGTACGACCCTTCCCAGTTAGGGTTGAGCTTCCCTACTGCCGCTGATCTCCCAGCCGCATCCACTTCTTCAGGACTAAGTCCCCTTTCGCAAACTGTTTGACCCTGGCGTGCTTGTCAAAGTACTTAGCCATTCACCGTTTCACCTCTTCCTGGCGGATGACGGAGAGATCACGCAACTTCTCCACCATGTCAAGTGAGAGCCGCAACTCTTCCTCTTTTTCTACTTGCCATTCTTCCTTGCTTGCCTCTGCCTCGACCACCCGAGGCGTCCGGACCTCGAACTCTATTGGGAGCACTGTCTCGCATCCATGTGAGAGCTTGAAGGGGTCTCCCTTGTGGCCGTGTTTGGGGTAATTCTCAGGGCCCAGAGAACCGAAGGAAGCTGTTCCACCCAACTGCCCTTCAAATTTTCAACTTTCTTCTTCAGGAGGTTCACAATGATCTTGTTCGCCGCCTCCAGCTGCCCGTTGCTCCTGGGATGGTGGACTGAGGCAAAACTGAGGTCAATCCCAAGCTGTCCGCAGAAGCTGATGAATTCGTCGCTGGCAAACTGAGGCCCATTGTCCGTGATGATGGCCTGCGGCAACCCATGCCGACAGATGATCTCCCCACAAACAAAGTTCCTGATAACCTGGGAGGTCATCTTGACCAGCGCCTTCACATCCAACCACTTAGAAAAATAATCTATCATGACAAGCAAGAACCTCCTCTGCCCGCTGGCCTAGGGGAAAGACCCTACCAAATCCATCCCCCAGATGGCGAAGGGCCAGAGGGCCGTGATGCTCCTGAGTCGCTGAGCCGGTTGAAGCTGGAGGGGGCAAACAGTTGACACTTGTGACATTTCCTTGTGAATTCGGCGGCATCCCGGCTTATGGTCGGCCAGAAGTACCATTGCCGAACTATCCTTCCCTCCAGGGTTCTGCTTCCCAAGTGGCTTCCACACTCCCCTGAATGGACCTCCTCCAAAATACTCTGGACCTCCCTCTCGGCCACACATCGTGCCAGCATCCCCGAGAGGGTCTTTCTATACAACTGCCCCTCGTGCATGAGATAATATGCCTACTTGTGCTTGAACTTTTTCTTGTCCTCCCCTTCCGGGAACTCCCCTGTGGATATGAATGCTACGAAAGGGTCCATCCACGAGGGGTGTTGGTCCACCTCCATCAGCTCCCCTTCTTGAATGGATGGACGGAATAGGTCGGTGATGGTACCCCCCACCCGGGGACCATGCTTTGTCAGTTGATCAACCTGCTCATTCTCCTCCCGCGACACATGTCAGATGGAGAAGGTCTGGAATATGCCGATGACCCCCTTCACCTTCGTCAAGTATAATTGAAGAGTTGGTTCCCTTACCTCGAACTCCCCGTTGATCTGGGAGGCTACCACCATGGAGTCAGTGAGGACCTCCACATCTTGCACCCCAAGCTCCTTGGCCCCCTGCTATCACAGCCTCATACTCGGCCTAGTTGTTAGTGAGGGGAAAGTGCACCACCACCGTTTGTTCGATTCTCGTTCCCTGGGGGCTCTCCAAGATTACCCCCACCCCCAAAGAATGCCTTTCCGACGCGCCATCAACCATCACCTTCCAGGAACTGGGCAAGTGAGTTCTGCCTCCGCCATCTCGACCACATAGTCAGTAAGGAAGTCGGCCATCGCTTGAGCCTTGATCGAGAGGCGGGGGACAAAGGAGATGTCGAACTCACTCAGCTCCACCGACCACTTGGCCAATCTGCCCGAATGCTCCACCCATTCGAAGCTGTTGTGGAGGGGGTGATCAGTCACCACTCAGATGGAGTGTGCCTGGAAATAGGGTCGGAGCCTCCGAGCCGAGATGACCAGAGCAAAGACCAGCTTCTCTAAGATGGAATAACGAAGCTCTGCCTTCCTCAGGACCCGACTTACGTAATATATGGGCAGATGCTTCTTCCCCTCCTCCCGAACCAGGACGGAGCTCAAGACCTCTGCTCCGACGCCGAGATACAAAGACAGGTCCTCCCCCTCCTTCGTCCCTTTGAGCAGGGGGCCTGAGTTAACTGCCTCTTCAAGGCCTGGAACGCCTACTCACATTCCCCAGTCCACTTGAACTTCTTGTCTCCCCTCAATGCGTTGAAGAAGGGGGAGCACTTCTACCCAGCCCGGGAAAGGAACCTGCTCAGCCCTGCCAACTTTCCTGTCAGCCGCTGCACCTCCTTAGCATTCCTAGGCGACCCCAACTCCATGATTTCCTTGACCTTGTCTGGATTTGCCTTGACCTTGTCTGGATTCGCCTTGACCTTGTCTGGATTTCGAGACGTACCAGAAGATGGTGAGAAGGTGACCCAAGAACTTGCCCCTGCTGGCCCCAAAGACACACTTCAAGGGGTTCAACCTCATCTTGTACTTGCGCAAGGTGGTGAAAGTTTCCTCCAGGTCCTGGAAGTGAGAGTTCACGTCTCGACTCTTGATCATAAGATCATCTACATACACCTCCAGGTTCCTTCCCTTTTGTTTTCGAAAGACCATGTCCATCATCTTTTGGTACGTCGCCCCTGCATTCTTCAGCCCAAAGAGCATCATTTTGTAGCAGTAGTACCCATCCCCCGTGATGAAGGAGAAGTCTTTTATGTCGGGGGGGGGGGGTACATTCTGATTTGGTTGTAAACCTGAAAATGCATCTAAAAAACTCATTACAGGAAAACCGACGGCTGAGTCAACCGGCTCGTCGATCCGAGGCAAGAGATAACTGTCCTTAGGGCATGATTTATTAAATAAAGAAAAATCTACGCACATATGCCACCGACCGTCTCCCTTTTTAACCATGATTACATTGGAGACCCAGCCGGGGTATTGAATTTCGGATACAAAGCCAGCCTTCAGGAGCTTGGACACCTCCTCCCCGATGGGCTCCGCCAGCTTGTCCGCGATTGACCTCTTCTTCTGCCGGACGGGGCGATCTTCTGGGTCCAGGTTGAGGCAGTGGCAAGCAACGTCCGTATCGATCCCTGGCATCTCTGCTGCACTCCAAACGAAGATGTCCACGTTCCTCTGGATGCTTGCCAACATCCTCTCCTGGTCCACCGGTGTCAGCCCCCCGCTGATTCGCACCTTCTCCACCCTGCCTCCAAGGGTGAAAACCTCCATCTCCACTACCTCCTCCGCATACTCCAAGAGGGACTGCTCCCCCCATTTTCCAACGTCCCCTCCTCCGGGACAAGAACCTCCTCAGCTTCCACCGCTTCCTCCACGACCATCGCCTCGACCAGCACCTTCTGGACTCCTCCTGCCACCTCCACCCGGGTGCTGCTCTCCACCTCCATCTCCTCTCAACCGGCCTCCTGCTCTGCCTCCTCCATCCTCCGCTCCCATCTCCTCGGCTCCCTCCTGCCAAAATATGGAGTTCACGGCGGTGACGTAATATTCCCTGACCACCTTAGGGTCACCACGGACCCGGATCCCCTCGGCGTTGAACTGCAAACATTGGTGGAAGGACGAGGGGACGCAGCGGAAGACGCTAATGAGGGGCCGTCCAAAGATGACGTTGTAGCTATTGGGGGCGTCCACGATGACGAACCTGCAGTTTCGGGACTGGCCCCCCCCCCCAGAGTGACATGGAGCCCCACTCCTCCTTCCACTTCCTTCCTCTCCCCGGAAAATCCGAACAGAGGCCCATCCAAGGCCAGCACCCTCTTGCCCTCCCCTTTCATCGCGTCAAACGCCTTCTTAAAGATGACGTTGACCGAACTCCCGTTGTCGATGAGGATCGGGAGACGGTGAAGTTCTCGACCGCGGTCTGGATGACCAACGCGTCGCAGCAGGGATCCTCATGATCTGACATGTCACTTCTGGAGAAGGTGATCCTCTCCTCCAGGGGTGGGGTCTGGGATGTGGAGCCAAAGATCCTTCGATACATGGTATGGAGGCTCGCCTTCCGGGAAGCCTCAACCCCCACCCCCCCATGAATCACTCCGATCCCTCCTTGGGCCCCAACATCTGCTCGGTCTTAACACCTATCCTCTTCCGCCCGAAGCAGGACTTCTTCGATCCGCATCTCCCGACGATCCCGCTGCTGCTGCTCCCTGTTCCCTCTCAACTCGAAGAACTCCGGGCACGTGGCTGTGTCGTGCCCCTCCTCTTGGTGGAAGTCACAATAGGGTAACTCAACCCTGACCTCCCTTCTTATCCTTTGTTGACCCCTCCTCCTCTGCATGGCTATTGTCATTGCCTGGTGCTGATCGGGAAGAGGAGGTCTCTGGCCCTGCGTCCATCCTGGAGGGTGGTACTGACCTTGGCCCCCCTGACGTAAGTCTCCTCCGTGGAAACCCCTCCGCTGGCCTTTGTCTTGCCACTCCGGCTGCCTCCAGCCGAGCCGGTTGTTCTGCTCCTGACGCCCCCACCCGGGCTGCTGCTGCTCCCTCTGCCGAGGTTCGGCTCTCCTCACCTCCTGCCCCCGGCCACCTCCTGGCCCCTTCTCCTCTTCCGTGGTCCACCTGGCCAACTTCTTCGCAAACTCGGGATTTGGCGCCTCCCCGTCGACTTCCCTTGCCGCCCTCTCCATCAGTTCCTCGTAGAAGAGGGGCGACACTCTCTATAGTTCCATCCTGAAGAAGCCTTGTTGCAGCCCCAAGGTGAAGGCCATCATCAAGGTATGCCCCGACATCTCCTGGACCTGGGTGACCTCCTCCTGGAACCGGTCCACGTAGCTTCCCAAGGTCTCGTTCACCCCTGCTTGATGCGGAACAAGGACTCCGACTCCTTCCTTTTCTTGGAGGTGGTGAACCTCAACATGAACCCCCGACGCAGGTCCCCGAAGCAGTAGATGGAGTTGACCGGCAGCTGGTGGAACCACTCTCCCGCCTTCTCCTTGAGGGTGATGACGAAGAGTCTGCATTTGAAGGCATCCGACATCTGCCTTATCGACACCACATCCTCGAACCACTGGATGTGCTGTACCGGGTCATCCTTCCCGGTATAGTATGACATCTCCGGCTCTCTGAAACCCTCTGGAACTGGGGCAGAAAAAACCAACTCGCTGAATGGGCTGCCTCCCCCTGCTGGGCGAGCCGGAGGATCCCGCACCCCCATCTCGCCGAACCGGCCTCCACTCGCTGACCCTGGGAAGAGCACTCGCCCGGGAAGCTCGCGCCCTCTCCCTTCTTCTGTAACTTCCTTTCCAGCTCGCCTGCCGGGAGCGTCCTCGCCCAGAGCCGGTGCTGCGATGACTGGAAGTGCTGGAGTCGAGCACTCGGCTCGCGCACCGAGTGCGAACCTGACGAGGCCGAGCACCTCCTGCCTGAACTCCTTGAACATCCCCGTTGTGGCGAGAGGGGGAGGGGGTGGCGAGTCGGCCCTGTCCGAACCTTGCCCTTCTCCAACTATTGAGCCTGCTGTAGATTTTCTGTGCTGACCACTATCCACGCTCACCGCACCAAAAATGTTGAAACCAAAAATTCGGTTTCTGTAGAGTTCACCCTTGGGGAAGGGTGATCGCGCACTTACTTCCCTCCCGCAAGCTAAACAACGAAGGAAAAAAGGAACACGAGGATGGACCCAAGGGCTTGGCGTGGAGGTCCCACCACACACCCGCAAGATCTTAGAGCGCTTCCCCTCCCTAGCCAAATGCCGAGCTAAGGATATCTCAAAAAACGCAAGAAGATCGGGGCACAGGTGAGCATGCCCCCCGAGGTACCTCCCTTGGGTCTATTTATAGATTTCTGAAAATGGTCTGTTAACAGCCAACCTCCGCTGTTCTAAACGGCTATACGCAGTCCTAATTGGCCTGCCAACCACGTAACTCCGTTGTTCTGAGGGGCTAAATGCAGATCTCTGAGGGCATCCAGGTAATTTTGCCTCTGGACCCTGCTGGACGAATGATCTGCGAGAGCACCATTTGGCTGAAGGGGCGAATGCCGGGAGCACAACACATTTGCCGCCTTGAAGCTCTCTGACGGGCGAGTGCCTGGTAGGGCGACCACTTGCCTAGCTTGGTGAGAACTTGTCTCGTATGCGCGCTAAGGCGCGAGATCTTTAAGCGAGTGCTGGATGAAGATTGCACTCGAAGGGCCAAACCGCTCCTCCAAGGGCTGCGCGAATCCCCCTCTTTAGGCCTTGGGCGAGTGCAGGCCAAACTGCCTCACTCGCCCATCTGATGGGGTCCACTCATCGAATATGGGGTTGTACAATGCTCCAAAACCATTCTTTTACAAATAGTATTAGAACTTTGTTTAAGTGCAACAAACTATTTTTTGAAATAAAGTAATTTTGAAAAAGCAGTGTATAGTTATTTGGAAGTCTTTTCAGCATACTCAAAGTGTGCTAACTTTACTTTGGATGTTCTTGAATGCCATTATATACTTTGAACAACTTTTGGATCTCTGTCTCAGCATTATGAGAAGTTGCATTTATTTCAAGGCCAAGACGTAAGATTCTTGCTGACAGTTCATTTATTAATTTAAGCTTGTTCCCAGGAGACTCAGGCTGGAGGGTCTTCATCTACAGGTTCAGAATCAGGTTCTTTGGCAATGAGAGCTAAAGATTTTACAAAAAGAATGTCTTTCACTCTCATCTTGATAAGGTATATAACCACCTCTAAAACCAAGACCTCTTTTGTGAAGTTGTCCTACAATTTCAATGATTTTTGCTTGATGATGTTTCTTAGCATAACCTGTATGATCAAAGATTGTATCAGGTATTTGGACTGATTTTTCATTAAGAATATCCTCCTTGGTCTTCCCTTTCCTGAGTTTATCAAGGAAAATCTTCACTTTGTCAGCTATCTCGTTCTGAGCAGCTTCATACTTAGCCTTGTCTCTTTCTTCGATTTCATCAAGAGCTTTTTCAAGCTCAGGATCCTTATACACTTCCATTGTATTTTCAGGAACAACTTTTGGATATTTCTTCCTGTACAATCTATCCTTTTTATATTGTTCCTTTTGAGTTTTTGTATACCTTTTCCATATTGGCAAAGGTTTTGTAATTGATTCTACTAGAGAAAGCATCTCCGGGGTTACATGCCTTGGATAGTCAGCCCACATCCTATGTCCTTTCATTTTCCTTTGAAGTTCTGTATCATCTGACATGAGCTTCCCTTGACTACTAGACTCCCTCTGATATGTAGGAATTATCATTCCAATTTCTGACTCTGGCACATCTATGAGTAGTTTAGACTTAAAAACTGGCTTCCCCTCAGATTCATAAGGAGAGTTTGGAGCAGCCATGGTATAGACAGTTTCCGTAGATTTTTTTGGCTCTGGGATGTGGTCATAGACAGTTTCAACATTCTCTGCCTCAGACATCTGATCATTAACAACTTTATCATTCTCTGCCTCTGGCATTTGATCATCAACAACTTTAACAATCTCTGCCTCTGGCATTTGATCATCAGTAACTTGAACATTCTTTGCCTCTGGCATTTGATCGCCAACAACTTGAACATTCTGTTTTTGAAATTTCATCATTAGTAACTTCAACATTCTCTGTTTCTGTAAGTTTATCAGCAGCAACATCACAGTCCTCAGTCTCTAGAATTTGATCAATAACAATATTGTCAGCCCGAGGACAATCTCTGGGACTGTGAGGACAATCCCTATGACTGACCTCCCGATTCTCTCCCTTCTTTAGATCCTTGAAGAAGAATTTAACGACCTCTTCAGGAACATGAGATTGAATATGTTGTTCATGCTCATGCAGAGAGCTTGATTGGTCATCCATGTGAATCTGTAGTATGACAACCTTGTTGGAGCAGTCGTCTAAGAAGATGATAAAGCGAGAGGAGAATTCTGTGACCAATGTCGCCAACACCTTGTTAAGAGAAGCACAAATTTCAGGCTCAAACGACATTGGAGCCTTTTTTGTACCTGTAAACGTCTTAGCAAACACGAGAGAACGAGAACAAGAAAGAGGAGAACGACGGAGAAGAAAAGTTTGAAACCGTATTAAATTAAACCGGATGTCTGGTATAAGAAGGCAATGCGTCGAATGTTAGGGCAAGTCGACATATTTTAGGAAAGAAATCAATACATCGCACCAAAATAGGTCTAAGTAAAGAATCTGTGCGCGCTGGAGAAATCAACATTGCGTCGAATTGTTTTCTACGTAACTTCAAATAAAACTATCAGACATCCTGTCGACACATACATCGGTTAGAAATCGACGTTGCGTTGAATAAGTTCATACTCTTCATGATCTCCTGCTCTCGATGTTGCGTCGAATAAAAATCGATGTTGTGTCGATTTGTATTCGACATTACGTCGAATAAAGACTTTAAATTTTCAAGTATGTTGCTGTTTTTCCCAGCAATAATTGTTCATAAAAAGAAGTTTTGTATACATTATTATATATTTTATTGAATACCATGACGCAATCCCAATGCATTGATGAAGTATTTGTGTTTGACTTCATCAAGGGGCTTTGTGAAAATATTAGCCCTTTGATTTTTAGTGGACTCATACCGAAGGAATATTTTCCATTTCTCTGTATTTTTCCTGAGGAAGTGGTGTCTAATTTATATGTGCTTAGTCCTACTGTGGTGCACCGGATTTGATGCAATAGAAATTGCACTTGAGCAGTCACAAAATATTATGGAGTTTTTAATAGAAAAACTATAATCAAATAGTTGATTTTGCATCCATAATATCTGTGAGCAACAACTTGCAGCTGCTATATACTCATCTTCAACTGTAAAAGTAGAGGCTAAAGTTTGTTTCTTATTAATCCAAGAAATTAGTCTAACATCCAAAAATTGACAAGTTTCTGAGGTGCTCTTCCTATCTAGCCTACATCTAGCATAATCTCCATCTGACTATCCTGCTAACTCAAATTCAGATTCTGTTGGATACCACAAACCAAGTTCAGGAGTACCCTTTAGATATCATATAATTTTTTTGACAGAACTCAAGTGAGACTATTTAGGATCTACCTAGAATTTAGCACATACACATATTACAAATATGATATTTGACCTACTGACAATGAGATAGAGAAGAGAGCCAATGATTGCTCTATAAGTCTTTTGGTCAATGAATTGACCTGACTCATCTTTATCAAGTACAACATTGGTAGTTATGTGAGTTTTCATAATGAAGACACTTCATCCCAAACTTTTTGATAAGCTTTTTAGTATATTTAGATTGAGATATGAAAATGCCTTCATCACTTTGTGTCACTTGAAAACTAAGGAAAAAAGATAGTTCTCCCATGCAACTCATTTCAAATCTAAACTACATTAGGTTAACAAACCTTTTGCAAAGTCTTGGATCTGTTGAGCCAAAAATTATATCATCATCATATATTTGTACTATTAATATTTGTTGTTTATGTGTTCTTGTGAAGAGTGTTTTATCCATCTTTCCTATTTCAAATGAGTGCTCTAGAAGGGAAGTGGATAGGGTTTCATATCAAACTCTTAGAGCTTGCTTTAGACTATAAAATACCTTATTCAATCTATAAAAATAAGAGGGGTTAATTGGATTAACAAAACTTGGAGGTTGTTCAACATACACTTATTCTTGTAAAGTGTCATTCAGAAAAACACTTTTGACATCCATCTAATATACTTTAATCTTCATATAGGCAGTATCAACAAAGAATAACCTGATTGCTTCCAGTCTAACTACTGGTGCAAATGTATGATTGTAGTGTATCTGTTGGAACCCATGGTCCGCACTCTTTAGTTTGATAATATCAAATCCCAAGTTGTATTTGATCATACTTGTATTGGGTATAATGTGCAGATTTACAGGTAATGAAGAACGAGGTTTTCAACCTCTGTGACCTACTGCCGGACGTTAGCTCTATCGCTGGCGCTAGCGACATAGGATTAAAGTGAGCGCACAAAGATCTTTCTTTGTGACCTACCGCCGGGTGCTAGTCCTACCGCCGGACGCTAGTCCTACTGCCGGGCGCTAGCCATCTCGACGATCGTCGAGTGGATTGCGTCGAGAAAAAACGCTACCGCCAGACGTTAGCCTTACCGTGCCGTGGTATCCAAAAATGACACGAATATTATTTTGATATTTTTCCTAATTTAATGGATAGCTGACAACACCGCGTGAGATGACCTACCACTGGACGCTAGCTCTATCGCTGGCGGTAGCTTTTTTAAAGACGAGTATAAAAAAGCGCGTTTCTTTTTCTAGAGGAACAACAACGACAAAAAGGAAGATTTCACATCTAGGGTTCGGCTACCGTCTCTGTTGGTATGAACCACCCCTCCAACCAAGAAAAAGCGAAAATTTCTCCCTCCTGTTCGTGATCGAAGAACTCTGAAGTGCGAAGTCTCCTACGACCATCAACGACTGATTGAGTGCACGAAGAACGACATTCAGAACCCTTTGATCGCGCACCGTTTTACAGAGGATTTCTTATTTTGAGGAAACAATAATTTCAAACTTTTTTATTCTTTTTTGTATTTTCAATTTTCTATTCAGTCTGAGTTTGTGAGAAATCGATCTGGGAGGCTGTCGGATTCCTGGGAGGAATCTGTGGGAAATCATCCTGTGAGGACGTCTAGATTTGAGAGATTTAGTGGGCTCTAAGATCCTTTCTGGGAGGAAGGTGAAGAGTCGGCTCGTCAATCTTCTTGGGAAGAAGAGAGAGAGCCAACCGGTCCTAGGAGGGTCGGTATAGAAACCAATAGAGATTTGTTTGATTCATCGCCTCCGATCTCCAGCGTCACGGAGATCCAGTCGTTTTGTTGTAAACCCTCGTTTTAGTTTTAAATAAAATTAAAGTTCTTTTATTTTATTGTGAATTCATGACTAGATGTTGCTAGAGTTTTAAAGGCTGTGTAATTCAGAAAATAACATTTTGCAGGGAAAGTTGTTCACTGTGACTTACCGCCGCACGGTATTATCCTACCGCCCCGCGGTAGCTTCAAGAACAGATTGCCCTTGTCGAATTTTTTTTAATTCTGAATTTACTTAAAAATCTTATTCACCCTACTATATGGTTGGCCACCAAATTCAACAAGTGGTATCAGAGGCAGGTTATTCTAAAAACGGTTTTACCACCGGGAATAATGATCAACCCTGATCTCGAGTCGACTAGTGGGGAAAAATTTTGTACACTGAAAAATCATTAGCACCACTTTTGTTTACATGCGTGAATTATAACGTGTGGAGAATACTAATGAGAAAATTTCTTATATCATTAGATATAGAAGTTTAGAACATAACTAGTGTCAAACCCCCAAATAATTTAAACAAGTATGAATGATATTTAAATGCCAAAACTATGAATAATTTGTTTTGTGGGCTTGGTCATGAAATGTTCAAACTTATCTACACGCTTTCTACTGCCTATGATATGTGAAAATTTCTTGAGATTACTTCTACAGACAATGAATTTGAGCAATTTTTCATGGATCCTAGTGAAGAATCAAATGAAGACTTACTCTTGGAGGAGGACACTGTAGACACATCAAACAGAAGGGAAAATAAAAATCTATCTTTAGAATAGAAAAACCAAGATGAAGAAGTCAAAGAAACTCTCTGCTTCAATTTTGCCTCATCCAAAAACGCTGTAAGAAAATCAAATTCCCTTCTTGTTTGTAATTCTATTTTTACACGCTTGGAGGTGGACACTGTAGACACATCAAACAGAAGGGAAAATAAAAATCTATCTTTAGAATAGAAAAACCAAGATGAAGAAGTCAAAGAAACTCTACGCTTCAATTTTGCCTCATCCAAAAACGCTGTAAGAAAATCAAATTCCCTTCTTGTTTGTAATTCTATTTTTACATTGCATGTGCTAGATGCGGCTAAACGCAAAATTAAGAAACTGAAAAATATGAATTCAAAATTGAGCTTAAGAAATAAAAAATTAAAAGCACACTTTCATTAATAATCTGTTTTTGATGTGTCTAGTTCTACTTGCTCTTTCGTTAACACTTCTACTTCTTGTATAAATTATAATAAATTAAAAGAAAAATATAAGGTTTTTGAAAAAGAGCATTTTCTTGCAAAAGAATAAAATGAGAAATTATGTTTAGAAAACTTATCATTGAAAAGTGATTGTGCTAGATGTAATAATTCTAAAATTAAAATTAACAAGATGAACGAGATTTTTGATGAATTCAAGAGTAAATATGAAACTCATATTGAATCTGTAGTTTCCATTCTTAAAAATAGTACAATCACGTACAATAAAGCTAGACTTATTTTCAAAATTAAAAATAAAGAATTGGAAATAAAAATCAATATACTTATGAAAATTTTGATTAAAAACTCTCAAACCATTTTAAGCAAAATCCAAAAGCACGTTGAATATGATTTTTTGCATAATAACTAAGCCAAACAAAAGGAGTGAAATACATCAAGCACATGCAAATGAAATTCCAAAACATAAAAATAATCTTCATTTGCAAAACCCAAAAGCACGTTGAATATGATTTTTTACATAAAAATCATCTTCATTCCGACCACTACTCCGGCGAGTTACCGCTGTTACGGAAGTAGGCCCGCAACAACTTGGTATCAGAGCCAACATCCTCCCACGTCCGCTTATTCAACACCCACAGCCTTTGTTTCCTTCCAGTGTCGACACCTTCCTTTCCTCCCTCTTGCTGCACACCATCTTCTTCTCCCATAACTACAGCTCTCTTCCGGCAGACAACAGCTCCACCTCCAACGTTATATTCCGCCGAACCACCCTCTGGACAGCTCTCGCCAACAACTCACTCCGGTAGGCAACGACTCCCCCTTCGATCACCCCCCCCCCCACCCGCGCCATCGCCGCCAGAAACAGCAAAAAAAATTGTTGCATCGCGTCTGCGTCTTCTTTCCGCCAGCCGGACCAATCATCGACACCACCGAGGTCGCGCCTCTTGCTTGCCAAAATCAGCCGTCGACGTGAGTGCCATGACTTTTCTGCGGATCCAGCAACGCACGCCGCTCCCGCCTCTAGTTCCATCTCGAGCCCCATCCCCATTTTCTCGAGTCCTGCGCCAATACAATCCTGCAGAGCTTTTCGGCACTACTGCAAGCTGCCGCCCCGCTTTTTCTGCCTCCATCATTCACGTGGGCCCCACAATCAAGCTTTATTATAAGCAGCTGTCAACCACCTTCTGTATCACCACAACTTTATTTTTATTTTATTTTAACCCCTCCTCACACCCACAAATTTCTTTTATTCTCCAGCCCCATGCACAACTTTACTTATTTTATTTCATCTAGTGGACTGTTACCACAAGCCCTCCACATCGTAATTAAAAAATCCCATCAGCCCTTTTTTTTGTAACCCGCCACCACCCTTTTCCTTTCTTTAATCATTATTATACTTCCTGTTTCTTTCTATAATTATTTCTGCCCACCAACCCCCTTTAATTGATTACTGTTTCAGTAATTAATTAATATTATTTTATCCTCACAATGATATCAGCATCAATCCCACGGTATGATTTGGAGACTACTCGACTCACTCACGAGACACATCGTCTCGGCGCCGCCATCGTGGTCCTCTACGAAGACATACTTGCTAAAAGTAAACATTTGCTCACCATTTCACCGCAACCACAGGACCATGTAGTCGCCACTCCGCCGCTGATGCCAGTCATTGCCTTGCCAGCCCCGACTCCACTTGCCCCGGTCAACTTGCCGCATCTTCCGCCAACACTTGCTCCACTGGCCCCCGCTCCGCCGACCATGACAGACTTGTTCCTGCCTCAGGTCACCTCACCGCCTACAGATCCGTTCCTTCTGTCGGTCGTCGTTTCGCCGACCTACTGGATGTTGTTTCTCTTCACCGCTCCACCTAGCTTCTCGAAGCCATTACATACGCGGCTCGTCTTTCCAACGACGCTGCCGCTACTCATCGATACTGTCTCCATCGCGACGCGATATCATGCATTGTTCTGGAGGGAGATCAAGCTGCCAGATGATTCGGTCACCACGTGGTGTTCGAGCTTGAGGACAAGCTCGATTTCAAGGGCTGATGAGATGTTATGAATCTATTATTATATGTATTAAATCGAGTCGAGTATGCTATTAGTGTCGTTATTTATATTTTAGTCTTTGTATTTTATTATGTCGCGTCATGGGAAAATTACATGTATACCTCTTGTATCTTTATTTAAAGCCCCTTTGGCTATTGCTATGGTAAGAAAAGAAGTTCTGTTTCTGTATTCTTATGTGAGATAATTGGTGGCTCTCTCCTCCAACGAGCAACCCCGCTTAGGCAGCCGCAGTTCCGGCTCCACGGTATCCCCCAATACTGCCATCATCTCTGCCTCCGACCACTACTCCGGCGAGTTACCGCTGTTATGGAAACAAACCCACAACAGAATCACCACGCAATGTGTCTTTATGTTAAACAACGTAAATTTAAATTGGAAAACCAATTCATCACATCTGAATCTTTTACGCACGGTGTTTCAAACAAATATTACTATAAGAAGGCTCAAAATAATTTGTATGGAAATTTGACGTATAAAACGAATATTCAACCAAATTATGAATGAAGACCCATTAGTAAGAATGATATACTATGGTCTAGTGAAATGAATCATTCATCCGTGTCTCCCCATAAGCCAACACGAAGTATTTGGGTACCCGAGGGATGCACATAGAGCATAACATACTCGACACACTTACTAAAGGAAGGCCTGACAATGACTTGGATATTACTAACACGAGGTGGCCTATCAAGAGGCTTACCGGGTGGTCGATAGAAAAATCTGGGGTGACCGACGTCATCGCCAGTGTGGACGACGTAGAGGGTGATAAAATAATGTGGAGCTCTGGTGTGATGGGTACCTCTCAAATGATATAGCCCATCAGGTGGCTCACCAGGGGGTGTATACCAAAAGTCATCACATGTGAGATGATCACTAGTGCGGATACACGATCCATCACTCAAGTGTAGGAGGGAATTCTTGTCAAATGAGCCTCTCGGGAACTTAATCCCGAAGGGGTTGATAATGATAAGGTAGTCCACCACGAGGAGGGCACCAATAATAGTAGTGTCTGTGGGAGCAAGAATGACACCCACAAAAAAGTCAACGCTAGCCTCATGAACCTCCCAAGGGAGTAGTGGCTCATCAGGAGACTTATCTGGAGGTTCAACAATGAGGTCATTAATAATGAGAAGATCCCTTAGATGAGTATTGCTGATAGAGGTAGTGTCCTCGTAAGTGGGTTAGGTAGCCACTATGAAGTCAACACTATACTTTCGACTCTCAGTAGTGAAGGGACTTGAGATAGTCCTAAGGGAAGAGCAGGGGGTAACCAAACTCAAGTGTGGGTCAATCGATATAGCGTTGCAAACTGTGTCGCTGTTCAAAGAGGACACTAGGTCTAGATTTAGGTTTAGATGAGGTGAAAAGGATGAGTATACCATCACAGCGTCACTAGGTCGCTCGTCCTCACCCACCTGACCATGTTCACTAGTCATGCTAGTATCACTCTCCACTTATATCAAAAGATCATGATCAGATTCAAGCTCAAGATCACATGAGCACTGAATCTCATCAAACGGAGAAGGATCAAAACCTAGTGTCTGGTCTCTTATCTCGGTGGGAGCACTTCTCGCCGTATCGGTGCCTTGACCCAAATCCCTTGGCTGTCTTCATAATGTAGATCTTAGGTGATCAAATTGAGCTTCTAGGAGATCAAAGCGATCAAGAACTAGTCGCAGAAATTCAACCTCAGGTAACTCTATTGGTGGAACACTGATTGGGTCCTTACATGTACCGTGATCTTGCCGATGGTGACCTCTATAAGATTCCTGCGGGTCTTCTAGACGGTAGTTCCTAACGTAATCAAATTGTTCCCGTGGGTGCGTATGGGCCCTGTGAACGTGCAGTGGAGGTCGCTCATATCCAAACCCAGGTTCCTCTCCTAGATGAGATGTATAGCGGCGATTACCTGAACGATATTCAATTCTATCATCATGATGTTGCGGAGAGGTGTAATGATGAAGTGAAGACCTCTCGTTGTGGTGATTGCCTCTAGCATAATTGAATTGTGTCGAGTGGTCGACATGATCTCTAGGACTAGTGTGCGAGGAATGATGATAATCATAATGATAACATGAAAGTTTCTCTAAAGGGGCTCGATGAGGTCGGATATAGGTAGACTCAGGATACCCAGATAAAACGGACGAACGACGGCGATAACTAGACATAAATGAACCCAAAGACTCTTTAAAAACTTCCACTACGAAGCATTCAAATGCCCTAACCTTGCCTCTGATACCAAAATGATGTAGGGGTAGGAAACGGGTGCACAAAACCCTACGACTCTAGTGGTAGTGCAAGGGTGACATGCTATTCCAAACCTATATGCAATGTAATGATCGATATGTTGACAAATAAATTAAAGAAATGTAAATTTTCAGCACCACACAGATATTTAAATAGAAAACAAATATTTAATTTTAGCAAATTATAATGGCTTCCTCCCCTCGACCAAAGTGAAGCGTGCGACGAATAGCTCCACCTGCAAATTATTAGCGTACCGAGACAATTTATACGAGCAAGAATCACAAAACATATATTTATTCACCAGTGAAAATATCAAATCAAATATTCTAATACCACAAAACAAACTCACAAAGTAGCGGGTTGAACCGAGACACTGATGAATTAGGATCCGGATGTGTAGATAAGCGATCGGAGGTTGGACCAGCGGCGTGAAAACGAAGGCGGTGGCTGTCCTCGACGGTAAAGGATGAGATCGGGTGAGAAATCGGTAGATCCGACCACGTACATGTTGATCCAGGCCGGGGAGGGGTGGATCCGCTATTTAGGGTCGGATCCGAGCAAAAATGTAAAGTATGAGCGGTGAAAATAACGGATCGGGGGCTGAAATTCTCAGATCTGAATTGAGCTAGAGAATTAAGGCGATTTGGAGGTGGTTCCACGAAGAAGAGTGGGCGGCTTGGAGAAGGGAGGGTGGCGGACTGGGCTGCAGGAAGGCAGCATGCCGACGGGTTTTGGGAGGAGTTTGGAGGGCTGTCGACGGCTGGACAAGTGGTGTGAGGGGTGGAAAATGAAGGCTAGATGTAGGGAAAGGGTTTAGGGAAGATAAACCAACCTAGGAGTCATCACCTATGGCTCCACGACGTCGGCACCGAGGGGTGATCACTGGAATCCGGGATGAAGCGTCTCCAAATTCTGCAATGACTTGGTTCAGCCTCTTAGACCAATATTTATAATAAAAAAACACTACGACATCCCAATCAACGACTATGATTGGCCGGTGAGAGAGACCACTAAAATACATGATTAATGAACCAAAAGTAATCGCGGAGTGGATCAGGACACATCTGGGGAGTCCGATCGTCGATCCGGGCACGCCATATATGGTAAGTCGCTAAATTAGCCCCGAACGGGCCCAAAGCTCGTGCTCGTCCCTGCTCTGCATCAATAGTGACTTTTCACGATTCACACATCCCTAGAAAATGCACTCTAGTAGAAATTTCAAAAGTTACATGTTATAACTTGTGATATTGTGTCTAACATGTTCAGGATGACTTAAAAAACCAATGTCATGTTGTTCATTTTTCATATATTGTGCTTAGAATATTGAGAGAAAATTACAATAGTAAGGTCTTTGTATACAAGTTAAAGTGTATCTATCTATGTGAGTAGATTTCGATTGATTCGGGTTTCATGAACTAAACAAAAAAAAAGAAAATTGATAGTAAAAAAACCTGAAATGAAAAGTGTGTGCATTATTTCTATGCT
Organism: Platanthera guangdongensis; assembly: GCA_039583875.1. Taxonomy (NCBI): domain Eukaryota; kingdom Viridiplantae; phylum Streptophyta; class Magnoliopsida; order Asparagales; family Orchidaceae; genus Platanthera; species Platanthera guangdongensis. Next base: position 21,229,135 of record CM077160.1, on the reverse strand, counting down.
AGCAAATTATGTGTCAAGGATACCCCCAAACACTACTCCTTTCTCCTGATAAACATCTATGAGCATTGTGAGGATGAACAACTTGGTCTATGAAATCTTTCGATCTCGTGCAATGACAGTTAATTGAGTTAGGGCATTTGTTCTAGTCTTGGTATATAGTAGATAGAAATGTGACATGATGTTTCACTTCATCACTCTTGTGTTATCATATTGATTTATTGAAATAAAATATGTATTAATGAGTATTTCTACTTATTTTTTTTCTTTGATGCTAAACGTATACATGTCATTATTCTATCAAACTCTTCCATGCTTACGAAGTGGACTAAAACTGCATTGACTATCTATTGCACATGTGTACTAGTACACGATTACTATTCATGATACTTCTAATGTTACACTGCATTAACTTTATAAATCACGTAACATTGTACGCCAAATCTTGGGTATTTTGTTTCACAAGCTTTGTCCAGATATTTCTTATGCTCTGCCATTCTGTAAATCAAATGTTTTTCTTATGTTGGTTAGATCTGTCCAAATATTATTTTTCTCCCATACTTTTATGTTTGCGTTGCCAAAACTTCATCTTTGTGCTTAATCTTACACCACTATCATTAATTCCCCGCCCTTTCGATAATATCGAAAGGGGGAGATTTGTTTGTTCATGAGTAAGTCCCATACTAGCCATCTAAGGGAAGATCACATGTAGGGGGATCACACATGTAGGGGGAGCGCACATGTAGGGGGAGTCGTATTTCATACTTCTGTTTATATTTCATGCTTATTGTTGAACTACACTATACCTTACTACTAATGATTTATATCTCATGAACGAGATTTGATATTATCAAAATGAGAAGTTTGTTGGAACCAATGGTCCGCATCTCTTTAGTTTGACAATATCAAAACCTAAGTTGTATTTGATCATACTTGTATTGGGTATAATGTGCAGATTTACATGTAATGAAGAAAGAGATTTTCAACCTCTATGACCTACCGTTGGGCGTTAGCTCTACCGCCGATGCTAACGACGTAGGATTAAAGTGAGAGCGCAAAAATCTCTCTCTGTGACCTACCGCCGGGCGCTAGCCATCTCGACGACCGTCGAGTGGATTGCGTCGAGAAGAAAAGCTACCGCCAGACGTTAGCCTTACCGCGCCGCTGTATCTAAAAGTGCCGCGAATATTATTTTGGATATTTTTCCAAATTTAATGAACAACTGACGGCACCGCGTGAGAAGACCTACCGCCGGACACTAGCTCTACCGCCGATGGTAGCTTTTTTAAAGACGAGCATAAAAGCAGGTGTTTCTTTTTCTGGAGGAACAACAACGACAATGAGGATTTCACTTCTAGGGTTCGACTAGTGTCTCTGCTGGTACGAACCACCGCCTCCAAACAAGAAAAAGCCAAAATTTCTCCCTCCCGTTCATGATCAAAGAACTCTGAAGAGCGAAGTCTCCAACGACCATCAACGGCTGATCGAGTGCACGAAGAACGACATTCAGAAGCCTCGATCACGCATAGTTCTACAAAGGATTTCTTATTTTGAGGGAGCAATAATTTCAAACTATTTTATTCTTATTTGTATTATCACTTTTCTATTCAGTCTGGGTTTTTAAGAAATCGGTCTGGGTGGCCGTCAGATTCCTGGGAGGAATCTGTGAGAAATCGTCCTGGGAGGATGTCTAGATCTGGGAGATCTACTGAGCTCTAAGACCCTTCCTCGGATGAAGGTGAAGAGTCGGCTCGTCAATCTTCTTGGGAAGAACGAGAGCCAACCGGTCGTGGGAGGGTCGGTATAGAAACCAATAGAGATTTGTTTGATTCATCGCCTCCGATCTCCGGCGTCACGAAGATCCAGTCGTTTTGTTGTAAACCCTTGTTTTAGTTTTGAATAAAATTAAAGTTCTTTTATTTTATTGTGAATTCGTAGTTGAATGTTGCTAGGGTTTTAAGGGCTGTGTGTAATTCAAAAAATAACATTTTGCAGGGGAAGTTGTTCACTGTGATCTACCGCCGTGCGGTAGTATCCCACCGCTTCGCGTTAGCTTCCAAAACAGGCTGCCCTTGGTAAAATTTATTATTAGTTCTGAATTTACTTAAAAACCTTATTCACCCCCTCCCCCCCTCTAAGATTGGCCACCAGATCCAAAAGTATCCCTTCTTCTTACGTATATACTTGTGCAACCAGTCTTGCCTTGTTCTTGACAATAACTCTATTGGAATCTAACTTGTTTCTATATACCAATTTAGTTACAATGATTGTGCAATTTTTAGACCTTTCAACTATAGTTCAAATCTTATTTCTTTCAAGTTAAGCTATCTTCTTGCATGACAACTATCTAGTGGGGATCATTGTTTGCTTCCTCAAACTTCTTTGGTTCATATTGAGAGAGGAAGCATTGAAGCATACTCTCATTTGGTAGTTGATTTCTTATTTGCACTTCAAGAGTCATTTCTCCTCTTACTTAAGAAGGGGATGATCCTTAAGATTTATTCTCTCAGGATTTGTTCTAGCTACATCAAGTATATGAGTGACCTCTTTAACAGCTTCTTCAACAACAATTTCTGGTTCAACAACTTGCATTTGATCTTGAAGAGTGTCTTGGACTACGTTGTTAACAACTTCATTATAATCTTCATCATTTGAATTGGTATCAACAATGTCCAACTGATTAGTGTGCTCTTAAGATGAGCCTTCTCCATTTTCCTTAATATTGAGTTGCTCAAACTCATTAATCAGAGGATCTTCTTTCTTCAAAATAGTGTTGGTGGAAGTTTCCTTCTCCTTAGTAAACATGTTAGCCTCATGAAACATTACATGCATAGACTCTTCTATTTTAAGAGTCCTCTTGTTGAAACACCTATATGCTTTACTTGTTGATGAGTATCCTAAGAAGATACCATCATCAGCCTTTTTCTCAAATTTGGCATGACGACTTTTTTCATTATTTAAAATGAAACAAGTGCAGCAAAAAATCCTAAAGTATGAAACTATAAGTGTTTACCCTTCAGATGCTCATAATGAGTATTTAACTTATCTTATGGATAAAATTTCTATTCAGAACATAATTGACAGTGTTAACTGCTTTAATCCAAAATGAGTTAGGTTAGTTTGACTCAACCAACAATGTACTTTCTGATTCAATTAGAGTTTTATTTTTTCTTTCGGCAATCTCATTTTGTTGAGTAGTTTTAGGAGCTGAAAAGCTTTGTTTTATCCCTTCATATTCATAGAATCTACAGATTAACTGATTTTTAAACTCTGCCATGGTCACTTCTAATCATAGCAACTTTAGTTTTAAATTCAAATTGAATGTCTAATATATCTTAAGAGGATCTTGAAGGTTTCAGATTTAGCTCTTAGAAAGAACACCTAAGCGAATCTAGAAAATTCATCCACTGCAACTAAAGTAAAGGATTTCCCTACTAAGCTCTGAGTGGATATGAGGCCAAATAAGTCCATGTATAATAAATAATATGTTCTAGGAGAGTCATTCTTACAAATTGGATTGAATGATTACTTAGTTTGCTTGCTTATTTGACGATCCCTACATGGATTGTTTTCTATACTTACCACTTGGCAAGCCTCTAATTTGATTATTTGTAGCTAACTTGACTACAGTCTTATGATTTAGATGTCTAAGACTCCTATGCCAAAACTCATTTCTGTTTATATCCGAATTGAACAAAAAGATTTCATTTGAGTTGGAATTGAAATCAACTGCATAAAAATTTTCTTTCCTATATCCAGATAGCACTATTGCATCTGACTTTGAGTTGACAATTTGGCATAGGTTGTGAGTGAATACTATTTTGTATTCAGCATCACACAGTTGACTACTTCTAATTAGATTATGTTGAAGACCTTCAACATAAGCTACTTTGGAAAAAGAAATGTTTCCAATATTGATTATACCATAACCTTTGGTTTGGCAACAATTGGAGTTGTCAAATATTACCTTTAGGGCCATCCTTGGCCGTATAGTTTTCCAGCAGGTTTTTATGTCCAGTCATGTACCTGAAACAACCACTGTCCAAATATCACAGCTGGTTTGTGGATAGACAGTCTCTGACTTGCATATGTAGTTCAAACATTAGCTTGGACCCAGTTTATCTTGGGCTCATTGCTTTCACTATTGAAGATGATTATGAAAGAATAAGAAGGCCTTTCGTGATACCTTTTTGGATCGAAGAGTGTTGGTCTATTAAACTAACAGCTTCTAGCATCATGCCCTATCGTTTTACAATACTTACATCTATGTATGTGTGTATAAAATTCAAAAAACAATTCAGTATTAGATTTGTTATGTCAATTCACTTGTAAGTTACTTCGATTAAAAGTCAATGCAACTACATGGTTGCGTCGATAAGAAGTCGACGCAGTTATGAAGTTACATCGAGCAAAAGTCGACGCAGTTTGATACTTGCGTCAATTAGGAATCGACGCACCTGCAAAGTTGGTTGAAATCGATGCAAATTTTCAGTTTTAAAAAATTCTAGACTTTGCACCCGGGTGTTCTAAGGGCTTTTTCCCTATAATCCCCTGATAATTTGATAAACTACCCTTATTGAATACTGTGATTTTATTTGGGTCTTCATCTATAATTATAATGATTGTTTATTCTTAGCTTCAGCAAAAGCTACAAGAGTTTTCCAAGCTGGTTTACTGGAAGACTCACCTGGATTTATTGGCTCAACTCTTAACCCTAGGTTTGGGTGCTTGTACCCACTTTTCTTTATTCGACAATTGTACTTTCTTTTGAGAGTTTTGTTGTCCATAGGACCATGGACATTCTATTATTTTAGATGTGGACATTCTCTAGTGGCTATGATATTTATTAGTTTTGCCGCTGCGTACTCATATAAGATTTGCCTGGTTTAGTTGTTTTAATTTATACATCTTTTTAATAATCTTCTTGTGGTGACTCTATGTAGTGGGGACCGGCCGGACCCATGTCATGAGGTAATTACAGATGGGGTGTGTTACACGACAAATAATTAAAAATAATTGCAGCTAATTTATCGGGAGATAAACACACACTATATATAAACATGAAGTGACAGTGCAATAAATTAGTAATGAGTAATAGTTGAATATACACAGTACTGAAAATACAAAATAAACGAGGTCACACAAATTTGATTTTCTCTTCCACCATTGAACGTAATGGTTATTCCATGAATACATATTTTAACCCAGGTCACCCCGGACATAGACGCCACACCATAAGATGATTTCCTACAAAACCAATTCAACCTCGCCGTTCCTCACAAAGGTCCGGTTTCTCCCTATTACTGCAAACTAGTCCCACAGGCAGACAAGACACTTTCCTCCTTGTCCACCTTGACTAGACACCCACACAACCTCAAACCCTAAAGCCTGGGCAAGGGAAATGGCACTTCGATGGTCATATCTCCATGTCAGAATCTTGAGTTTTCATAGTCATCTATTGCCTTGTAGATAGAACAAGGTATCCGAATTCCGATCCCTGTAGAGTTGTGTGGACATTGAGCTAGGCAGGTGCTTCGTCATTCCCATAGAACCCCTATTGGAATTCCAATGGGCCATATTGGAATTCCAATGGGCTCTATTGGTAGACGGCTAAACAATATACACTAGGGATGTACTACGGTGTTGATAGAACTAAAAGTGTGGATCATGAGTTTTAGTGTGTATTCTCCCTAAGACTGCACAAACACAAACCCAAACACTTGAATTCACATCAAATATATAGTTTATTATTTATCAAAGGACACCAAGGCATGAGTGATGAGTCTCCACATTTTCTGCAATTTGAGGACATCGACATTACACTATGGGCTGAAATATTCAATGTAGTCTAATACTTATTAAAGATATTGAAATTTAGAGGCATGGACAATGGTAGTCATGAATTCTTGCTTTGAGACAAGGATTAGTTGAGTAAGCTCATAAACTCGAATTGAGTTTCCAATATGTGAGCGCGGCTCTTGTTTGCGAGTCCAGATCTTAGAGGCAGAGTCCATTAACATATATATTACTTTGGTAGATGAATGAAGTTGCAATGAGACCACCAAATCCTACTTCCGGGATGATAGGTCAATTCGTGGTGGTTCAACCATTGCTCTGTCCATATACCAGTATCACATGCTAGGTTGCTCGTGACTATTCGAGGTGATGGGTGTTGTCCAAAGGCACAAAGTGGTGATATTCAGGGAACTAGAGTGACCGTGAGTCCAAGAGGGGTCACTCAACGGAGGAGCATCGATACTGGGTGACAAGCTTGAAGAATCCCCCATGAAGGTGCAAAAGCAAGGTGCCTTCGAATGGAACCGAATTATAATGAAGGTTGTGATCACCAACACATCCCAAGCCACTCTAGAGCATTACTCGCCAGCGAGTGTAGCATGCTGTGATTCAAAGAGGTAGCTCTGATAGCCGCCTAACTGAAAACAAACAATGAATCCCATGCAATGGCTTGAGAGAGAGAGACCTGTATGGTGGAGGTGAAGGTTCGACCAGGACTCTGTTTGGAACACCGAAGATTGACCAGGACTCGATGGGGTGTGTGAGCAAAGGTGGGTGCTCACTGGGGCACGATATCATGGGAGAGGGATCCAGAAGGGCTTGACTGATGCTGTCACGACTCTGGGAGAGGCTCATGAGTGAAGGTGAGGATGCTTGAGATGGAAGTGTGGATTCGGGCTTGTGAGACTGCTTTTTCTCTGATACCAAGTAAAAAAACACTTGAAGAATCTTATTATTTGGGATTCATGCACACTACTAGACTTTATATAGGCGTAGAATATAGTAGAAGGAACAATTTCACAATATTCAACTAATTCTTCATTCTAATGCTTCACGACTACAGAGTACCTTAGTTTGCTGTATTGGATCCATGGAGATAGAGTTATTTTGCTTTTTCTCCTCCCTCTCTCTGGGCTTTGTTTGAGCTCCAACGTCTCATTTTTTCTGTAGCTTGCGAAATGTATGATTTCCTTACTGCCTTCTTGATTTATCCATCCTTTCAGTTATGTATTAGAGCTTTATATCTCTATGTATGCAGAGGGTTGAAAAAGTGGATTGTTGTAACAATGATCTTTATCTGGAGTCGTAGTTCAGTGCGTGTTTTCTCGACGATAAAACAATGTGCCGAGCTGCTGTGATTCTGGAGATAAATTTCTTTTCAACAAGATTGATGACCAATATAACTTGGAGCAAAGGGTTTCTCCATGTTCCGCAACAAGATTCTTTATTAATTATTACTATTATATATATATGTATATATAAATATAAAATTAACATGTGTAAGACATCATATTTGAAATTTGGTAACAATAGCCTGTGTATATTAGAAGCCCATTTGGCCAAATATTTTATGGTCATCTATATGAGACTATCTTCATTCCTGGGATGGAGATACGATGTTGACATCTCTTTTATCCATGCTTTGATACCCCTGTGAAACTGATTCTCTTGCAGGCAACTCCTCTTCTTGCTGGACTTGCAGTAGCTGCAGCTGCACTTGCTGGTCGATATGGAGTCCAAGCATGGCAAGTATACAAGGCACGCCCAGTTGTTCCTAGGATGCGCAAGTTTTATGAAGGTGGTTTTCAACCTTCAATGACGAGAAGAGAGGCTTCTCTTATTCTTGGTATTAGGTGAGTACTTCAGGGTCAAAACTTGTTTAAGGTTCATCAGCAAGTTTATCCTAAAGAAACACCATGCATTCTGATGTTACTCAACATGCATATATATTTGGATTATTTCATTTCCATCAGGTGGTGCAAAGTTGGCAATATATGGAAATATTTATTTAGCATTTGAGGCACTTGTTAGGTATTGTGATAGTCTAGTCACTAGGCATGTTAAACGAGGGAGGGGTAGACCAATAAAGACTTGGAATGAAACTGTAAGGAAAGACATGATGTACTTAAGCATTAGTGAGATTATGACAAAAGATAGGGCACAATGACGACAAAGGATCCATATAGCTGACCCCACTATAGTGGGATAAAGGCCTTAATGTTGTTATTTATTTAGCATTTTCTTCTCAGCTCTTCAGCAGTTTCATGAATCCCTAACACTGTTTCTCTTTACGACTTACATTCTTGTTTTCTTTTGTAACTCATTAATCAAGTATTCCATTGTACTGGTGCTCTTAATATTTCTTATGAATTGTACCATCAATTTTCTCTTTCGTGATGTAATAGATTGAGAGTTGGAAATTAGCTAAAATGATGTCTCTTTATTATTTATCTTCTTGCTATTGCCTCCTGTTGATTTAGGTCTGAACAAAGGAGGCACACCTACTGATGGGGATCAACCGCAAGATCATTACGGGACTGGGCTACCACCTAACGGGGCCACATTTGTGTCCTCGTGCATGAAATGTTGATCTGGTCGTCGATCCAACACCACGTGTACGTACGGAGCGCCGTTTCTACATTTTCTATGTATTTTGTTTTTTTTTTATTTTGGGACGTTTTGTGTTATTTTGGCACCGGGCATAGCGGCCAATCAAAGCCGTTCACACCGGGTGTCCTAGCCCCCCTTCGTTATAAATATGGGGGAGGGATACTATTTTGGGGCATTGTTAGTTTTGTGAGAGAATCCAGTGCCTGCAATCACATCGTGGTGCGATGCCGCGAGACCCCGGGGTGCGACGTCCCGGTTATTTTTCCAAGTTTTAATTTTGTCGTTTTCCCGTAAAGCATTTTCATAGTTTCCCCTCCACTCGATATTTCCTTGAACTGCTTAGGCGGTTAGTTCTTTGGAACCAATATCCCGTCTGCTTCACGCGTTCGACCCTTACACGATCGATCTCCCTGCAAAATGAAATCTTCCAATCCTTGCACCGACCTCCCCGCCCGAACACTCCTCCAACAGGCAGCTCATCTTCCAGTTTCTTCTCTTAACCGTAGAGGCGACCTCCCTAAACTGTCGGTCCCTCCATGTCGCAGAAACCGTCTCAGAGTTGCCAATTTCTCCTCCCCGCACAAAAAACTATTTCTCAGCGCCGCCAACCTCTTCTCCCGGCTGCATAATCATCCCTACACATCTGCAGAATCATCCTCCCACAGCCGCAGATGCCATCTCCTCTGCAACGACATCCCTCTCTTCCAACACCTGAGGACTTCATCTTTCCCACAACAGCCTTAGCACCACTAGTACTATTAGACCACACACTGGATACTCATCCATCCCTGCCGCAAGCTTCATCCATCAAATTCATTTCCGACTACAATCGACTACTGACATCTCCCTTTGCCGGATCTCCATGTTTGTGAGTACCTGGTCACATGTCTTTACTTTTCTTTTGTTGGAACATGAGACCGGGCGGTTAGTATTTCTAGTCGCCGTGACCTGTTTGGTCATCGGTCTGGCGGTTTGGACCAGCGGTCTGTCTGGTCATCGATCTGGCGGTTTGGACCAGCGACCTGTCTGGTAGCCTTCCAAGCGGCTTGGTAAGTGTCCGCAGCAGCGGCCTGGAGGTTATCCGCAGCTGCGTTCTGGTGGTTTGCCGCAACAGCGGACTGAAGGTTAGTTGCAGCAGCGGTCTGGTCGTTAGCTGCAGCAGCGGTCTGGAGGTTAGCCGCATCAGCGGTCTGATCGTTAGTCACAATAGCGGTCTGGTGGTTAGCCGCAGCAATAGTCTGGAGGTTAGCCGCAACAACAATCTGGTGGTTAGTCGTAGCAGCGGTCTGGAGGTGAGCCGCAACAGTGGTCTGGAGGTTAGCCGCAACAGCGGTTTGGCGGTTTGCCGCAGCAGGTGTTCAGAGGCTTCCTAGGAGATTGTATTTGTTGTATAGTCTGGCGGTTTGACAGTAGGAGTGCAAGTTGAGTTGAGCCGGCACAAAAGCTCGATGGGCCGGCTCGAAAAAAGCTCGACTCGAGCTCGTGCCTGTGGAGCTCGTGCTTGAGCTCGACGAGCTCGAGCTCGATTACGAGTCGAGTTTGAGCTCATCTAGTGTTGTTCATGAGCTCGCGAGCCTTTTATTTATACATTTTAAAACTTTTTTTTTAAAAATAAGAAAATAAAGCTCATGAGCTAAAAAGCTCGCGAGTATCTCGAGCTCGAGCTCGCTAGCTCGAAACTCGAGCTCGATCTCGATAAGTTGGCATTGAGCTCGAGCTGGGATAAAGGAGCTCGTCGTGCTCGAGCTCGAGCTCGAAATGAAAAGCTCGAGCTCGAGCTTGGAAATTTTGCCATGCTCGACTCGAGCTCGACTCGTTTGCACCCCTATTTGACCGTGTCAAACTGCCCAGCCCGCACGGCTTGTTGTATTCTCTCATCTTCCCCATTTCTATAAATAAGGGGGCATACCTATGTCATAATTATCTTTTTGGAGGAATACAATTTTCCTTTATTTAGCTCTTTTTACTTAGTATCAGAGGTAATAGGTCCTTTGCTCCAACTCGCGGTTTTCTTTTCTAACCGCTTCCTGTTTTCTTCTGTTCGTGCGACTTCTTATTCTTGTTCGCGCGACTTCTTCCCGCCTTGCCCTCCCTTTGCTTTCTTTTCTGTTTGCGCAGCTTCGCTGGTGTTCGCACGATTTCTTTCTCCTGTGCTCCTGCGGGTTGTTTTTCTTCTCGCACGGTCTCTTTCTTTTTCTTGTTCGCGCGGTTTGTTTGGTTAAATCGTGCGGCGTGTTGCTGTCCTCTATGGACACTCCATCTTCTTTCACTTTGTCCGCTCCTCTCTCTCTTTCTTCTACTTCTACTTTCAGTAATTTGGGTACTGCTTCTAAGTTTACAGGTCCAAATTACCCTGATTAGAGTGTGTCTTTTATTTTTTTGTTGCTCTCTCAGCGTAAACGTCATCATTTGACCGATGATCCCCTCCTTTTGGCTCTTCTTCTTTTGATTATTGAGATGCTGCTGATGCGTTGCTACGTACTTGGTTGGCCAACAATTTGTTTGATCAGTGCCTTTTTGTTATTAGACATGATTAGATGGTCAAGGCTGCCTGGAATCATCTTGCTGCTTTGTACTCCAAGGGAGAGCAAACTTCGCGCATTTATACTCTATATGCGTATCTTTTTGCTCGACCCGTCATGACTCCTGCTACTGCTTATCATGAGGTTCAAACTCTTGGTGCTGAACTTCTTCAGTGTTGGGTATTGCATCCACAATAACCCAGATTTGTATGAAGTCACCATTGAACTAAAATGAATTAAGTTTGTATTTGATGTTCTTTTTAGTTGCGTGTTTGCATGATACAATTGCCAAATGTAAACCAATGTCAGTTTATAATGAGTCACCAAACACAGGACCATACAATGTAATCCCTCATTGTGTGATCTGTGATGTTGACTCATGTGTAGCCTCTCTATTGTGACACTTCTTTTTCAAGCACTAAAGGTATGAGAGAAAAGTTGGATGTTGTATATCTTGAAGAAATTAATTTTACAATTTTCAGAAAAATTTCTAAGTCTTTTTCTCGAGTAGGAATTTTTGTACTCGAGAAGAACTTGAGTTTATTCTCAAGTAAGACTTGTCATGAACTCGAGTTGCATAAGTAGTTCTCGAGAAAGCCTAGTGCTGTTCTCAAGAAGGCCATGTGTTCTCGAGTACTCCATGACTTTCCTTCTTGAGTTACTTCTTTTCCAGACAGAAATTTTTTCTAATTATTTTTCTCGAGAAGCCACATGTTATTTCTCGAGAAAGTCAGTATTACTTTTCGAGAAGCAGAAGTTATTTCTCGAGTAACAGATTCTCTTCTCGAGTAATGAAATATTTTCTCGAGAACAGAAGTTCATTTTTCTCGAGTATTTCTTTTCTTTCTCGAGATGCATAAATTTCCACATTTATATTTTTCTAAGTCTTTTTCTCGAGAAGAAAAATATTTTTCTCGAGAAGACTATGTTTAGTTCTCGAGAAGCAGAAAATATTTCTCGAGACCTACAATACTTTTCTCGAGAGCCAGACATCTTTTCTCGAGATACTTCTTTATTCTCGAGTAGCAGAGTACTTTTTCTCGAGGACAAAAATAATTCTTCTCGAGTACTTTCCTTCATTCTCGAGACTGCTGATTTCCACCTCCACATTTTTTTCTAAGTGTTTTTCTCGAGATCCTCGTCATTCTTCTCGAGAAACAGAAAACCTTTTATCGAGTACTATTATTCTTCTCGAGAAATGCTGTACTGTTTCTGAAATTTTTCTAAGTTTCGATAGACGGGATTTCAAATGTAATTAGCGCGTGATTGGTCCACGTGTCAAGCATTTAGTGTGATTATGACAGTTAGGTAAGTCCTATAAAAGGTCTCATGATAATCGACCAACCCTAAGAAAAAAACCTAAGCATTCTGAATCAGAAATTCTCTTTCCAAAATCGGAAGCCGCCGCTATTCATCGTCTTCATCACCGAACTACTTTCGATTCAGAGATTCAGAGCAAGTGATTCAACAGATCAAGATATTCTACATCGACCGATTCTTTTCTTGATCGTGCTGAGTCCAAAATTTTCAGATCCAGAGATTTAGCCGAGTCTTCTTCAATATATTTCTGACAGAGCTTCAAATTTCAAGCAAGAAGAAGGCTGAAGTTTTCAGATTTGAGATCAATACTGTTTGTATTTCTTTATATTTCATTTTATTCTTGTAAGAGATTATTCTCCTAGTGCAGGAGCTTTGTTCTCCGAGTTATTTGTAGGAAGTTTCTCTTCCGAGTTTAGATTCTATTTTGAGGGATCGAGTTGTATGAATTTTGTTCCGAGTGGTAGGATTGTTTTCAATCCGAGAATAGTGGAGTAGCCGAGTCTAGTGCGTTGCTAGATCAGTGAGGTGAAAAGTGGATGTACCCAAGGTTGGGGAACCACTATAACTCTTGGTGTCGTCTGTGTATGCTTGGTTATTTTTCTGTGCATCGCTCGTCCAATTTTTATTCCGCAAAAAGACGCAGAACTCACCTATTCACTTACCTCTAGGTGATTTAGGTAGACAACTTAAATAATTTTTAATTGATATCAGAGGGAGGTTGTTCATCAAAAGGTTAACACCTTGAACAGATCTGCCCCAAGTTGTCCTTTGAGTGATACAAGCATGGACAAAACCAATGATTTTGCTAAGCTTCCTTTGTGCACAAAGACCAAATTTCCCATGTGGAAAGAAAGAATTAAATTTTTCATAGAAGCTGTAGATCCAAGGATCTTTATGATTGTTGAAGAAGGACCCTTTGCTCCCATGACCGTCTCCACTATTGATCCCACGAAGAAAGTTTCAAAGAAGCTGATGGATCTTGATAATGATGAGATTGCACTTTTCTATTTAGACAGGAAAGCCAAAAATATCATCGCAAGTGCAGTCGATGATTCTATGCTGCAGAACCTGATTCACTGCCAATCCGTCAAGGAAATGTGACAGTCTCTCATCATCTTGATGGAAGGTACTGAAGAGGTTAGGGATGACAGAAGATCCCTTCTGAATCAAAAATATGAAGCATTCAGACAAGGTCCCAAGGACTCAATTGCAGATACTTTTGAAAGCTTCTTCAAGATTGTTAACGACCTAAGAGTATATAACCGAGTCTTCACTAATGGAGAATTGAATGATAAATTCCTGAGATCCTTGACTAAGTAATGAGACAACAAAGTCTGTGCTATTCGGGAGTTTGACAAGCTGACAGATACTGACTCTCAAAATCTCTTCGGAAAGCTTATGTCATATGAGCTGCAAATCAATTCAAGAAAAGCTGAAAAAGAGAAGAGTCAGTCTTCATCTAATGAGAAGTCTGTCGCACTGAAGGCAGACAACTCAAGGAAAGTCAAAGATGCATCACCTGCTCCTGCATAGGAAGATAGTGAAGAAGAAGATTCAGAGCCAAGTACCTCAGGCTTAGAGGTATCTAAAGGAGAGTTTTCTCTTCTTTCAAGACAGTTCAAGAAGTTCTTGAACAAGAAGAAACAATGGAGAGACAAAGATACCTCGTTTAGAAGATCACGTCATGATGGTGATCGCCACAAGAAAGGCTCAAGTAGCCAAGACAAGTATCATTCTAAACAGAACAAACATATTTCTTCTGACATAGTTTGCTATTGTTGTAATAAGGCAGGACACGTCATAGCTGACTGCCCTCACAAGAAGGAGGGTGGAAGAAGAGAGGAGAAGAAGTCTTCTTATAACAAGAAGAAAACTGAAAGAAGTCCCGTAGCCAAGAAGGGCAAGACTCTCAGCGACTCTGATTCATCTGAGTCAAGTGAAGAAGAGGAAGCCTACTTTGGGCTAATGACACAAACAGATGAGAAAGAAGAACCCCAGTACACTGGGAAGATAAACTTTCATACCGCTCTCTCTAAATCAGATGCTTCTGACCATGATCATGATGTCTGCTCTTTTGACGATGAGTCTAAACTCATGACTCAATATAAATAGTTAATCAAGGTATGTCGAAAAGTTGTGAAAACTCAGGCCAAAGAGATTAAATCTCTCAAGGCTGAAGAGAACACTCTGAGAGAGGAAGTCGCCAAGACGGACTCACTCAGAGAGAACTTCAATGCTGCAATTGAAGAGTATAATAAGGCTCTCGAGCACCTAGATCTGAATAAAAAATCATCAAAGAATTGGAAGAACAACTTGCAGCTGAAAAGAAACTTGTTGAAAATTTCTCCAAGCCCAAGACTGTCCTTCCGTTTGTTGATGAATTCTCAGCTTAGGCCAAAGGTGCTGCCTTAGGCCATATGAAAGCTCTTAGTAAATCTTATAGGAGAAATAAAGCTCAACAGAAGAATAAGGCTGCCAAGAAAGCTTTGGCCAAGGAGAAGGGGAAAGCTCCTCAAGACCAGACTTCATTCAAGAAGATTATATTTTCAACTAACGAGTTTGATCTTGATTTCTCCTACGGTCACTTTGCTAGGCCTACTTATGTAGAGCCCAAGTCTCGGTACCAAGGATGGACCCATACTCGGAACTTTGACGAAAGTGTATTCAAGACACCTTATGGGGAGATCACTCTTCAGAGCTATGGCCCTTATAGTCATTGTTGAAACCGAAACTCGGCTTCCTGTGGAGCTCGCCCCTCGGGGAAGGGGGTGGTCGCGCGCCTACTTTGTTCCTGCAAGAAAAACGACGAGAGCAAGGAGAAACCGACCCAAGGGCTCGGCAGGGAGGTCCCACCACAAACCCGGAAGATCTCAGAGCGCTTCCCCTCCTTAGCCTGAAGCCGAGCTAAGGTACCCTCAGAAATCACTTAGAGATTTTGGGGAGAGGAGCACAGGGAGAACCTGCTTTCTGGGGTACCCCTTGGGTCCTATTTATAGCTTTTGAAATCCGGACTGCCAATAACCAAAATAACTGACCTGAAATTACCAGAAAACCCTCGGCTGGGTCTGCCAACAGCCAAACTCCGCTGTTTTGAAGGGCTATAGGCAGACCAGCAGGGGTAAAACAGTAAAAAGTACCTCTGACCCCCAGGCGAGCTGGGACCCCTGGCCACCTCGGCATGCTCTGCTCGCCCGCTGCCGCTGAGCTCCACTGCGAGGGCGCGAGCTGCAGCCCGCTTGGCTGCTGTTCCCGATCTCTGGCCGACGGATGCCGAGCTCAGCCTCGCCCCTGCTGCTGCCGAGCTCGCCTGCTGTTGCCGAGCTCCCCTGCGACCTTGCTCGCCGGACACGGGGTTGTACACAATCCCCGCTCTTTTCGAGCTTGTCAAAAAGCTCGGAAAGAAACATCCAACCCGAAGTGTGCGGCGAGCTCTGGCTGGCGAGTTGGAGGGAATCTTTTGGTGGGGGCCACCTGCGGCTATATATATGCACCTGCTATGCTGCCTGGCTCTTGCCATTCCACCTGCTGCCTTGCCAGGATGCCCCTTCCTAAGGAGATTCAAGAGCGCATAGACCGGGCTCGCCAGGCTTCCGCGGCTCGCGTTGCCGCGCTGACGGCGGTCCCCGCGAAAGTTCCTCAAATTGACCCCGCCGAGCCGAGCTCCAAGAGGACAAAGCCGTTCCCCGAGGCGGCCGAGCCCATCTTCCACGACCTGAGGGCCACGCTGGCTCGCGAGACCGGATCTTCTACTCGAACTATTCTGGAAAATGACAGGGAGGTTGTTGTTGTCGGTGACGATCAGGGTGGCCTACCAGATGACGAGGGCACCGCGCCGCGGGTCCCTACGCCGCGAGGCGAGGTCACGCTCGCCACTTCGCGACTCTCGGCACCGGACAGCCATCCCCGGGATCCGCCGCTCCTCTTCGGGATCCTGCCTGTGAGCTCGCAGAGGCCAGCTTCACCACCTGGCTCCCCTCCTCGGCAAATTGATGCGGCTGCCGGGGGAGGCCTGGGGTCCATTCCTGTCCCGTGCTTCGAGCTCATCTCGCCGGGGGCTCGCGGCCCAGGTCGCGGGAAGGACCTGAGGTTCATCCCTCCTCGCGTTTCCTTTGAGCCGCCGAGCTCTTCAGGTCTGCCTCGCTCAACTCTGTGCTTCACTAGCTTTTGCTTCGCTGACGTTTGCCCTTACAACCCTTCCCAGTCAATCGGCTGCCGAGGAGTCCTCGCGGGCAGCCCACCATTCTCCCCTCCCGTCTCCGAGCTCACTGGACTCTTACTTGGGTCCGGAGGTGGATCAGGGCGAGCTGTCGAGGAGGGAGGTCAAGCTCCTCAAGAAGCTGGTGTGCAGACTGCGCGAGGTGCAAGGAGTCAACGAGACGCTGCAGCGCGACTATGCGCGTCTTGCCGAGGAGGTGCGCCTCGGCCGACCTGGCGAGCTGATGTCTCCCTCCCGACTCCTGGATGAGATAGACGACGGTCTCTTGGTCGCGCAAAGGAATTCTGGAAGGATCCGCGAGCTACTCCGCGCGCGGCAGCTTGGGAGGCGGGGGTCGCGAGGCCGGGGGAGGTAAGTTTGCGGGCTCCTCTGCCGAGCCGACCGTCGCTCGTGTCCCGATGCCCTCCCTGTTCGCGCGCCTCCTTTTCTGTTTTGAACTTTTCCCCTTCTGTGATGAACAACTCTTAGAACATTCTTAATTATGTTATTTAAATAAAAAGCCGTAATGTTTTGACTTGGCCTCAGTTGGGATGCGCCGGAAGTCGGCGAGCTGGGGTGGCGAGCTGGGGTGGCGAGCTGGGGCGGCGAGCTGCGCCGATGTGACAGCCTGCCTCAGATTCCTTTTCCTATAAACAGCCCCCCCCCCCTCACCTACCCCCGTACTGTCTTTATTGCTTTGCTTTCCCTTC
The DNA here is from genome assembly GCA_039583875.1 of Platanthera guangdongensis. Lineage (NCBI taxonomy): Eukaryota > Viridiplantae > Streptophyta > Magnoliopsida > Asparagales > Orchidaceae > Platanthera > Platanthera guangdongensis. Next base: position 21,211,985 of record CM077160.1, on the reverse strand, counting down.
CTTGCTCTTTTCCTTTTTCTGCTCGCGCAGCGCTTCGCTTCTTCTCTGCGATCATGGGCAAGACCAACCCGGACGCCGATGGCCGCTCCAAATGCGCGCAGCACTTCGCGGATTACTGCTTCTTCGACGGCCACACCAGCGAGGAGGAGCTCGCAGAATTCATAGCCCTGTATGTGCCGCCGGGCTTTGAGGCGCGCAGGCCGGGGCCGGGCGAGGCCATCAACACGTTCTACGAGAACGAGCTCGCATTCCCCATCTCGCACTTCGAGGTGGGGCTGCGACTTCCCTTGTGTCCGGAGATCCGGCAGATCCTGAAATACTACGGGGCCGTCCCCGCGCAGCTGAACTCAAACGCCATCGCCATGATGGTGGCGTTCGCGAGCTACCTCCGGCGGGAGAGGATTGAGTTCAACCTGACGGTGTTCAGGAAACTCTTCTCCTATAAGGCGACGACGGACGGGGTCGCCTACTTCGGCGGCTCCTTGATCAAAGTTCGCGAGATCGCGAACAAGCACCATACCTGGATGACCAAGATCGCCTTCATCAAGGGCGATCTCGGCAACATCCCCTACTCGCCGCAACAGAAAGGCGAGGAGGTGTACCGCCCGCCGGCCGTGTCCGGCAACGACGCCGAGCTCCACAAATTCTTCCTCCACAAAGATTTCGAGGTCGCCTTCCTGCGGAGGGGCCTCGACGCGCTCCCCCCGGTTCTGCCCGGCGAAGGTATGCTCTCCTCATTTTGCCGAGCTCGCCTACTCGCGAGCTCGGCACATCATCATATCTGAATTTTTTAACCTTTCCAAGTATTTTCCTGCAGGGGAGCGAATAATCCCCGCGAACCCGCCTTTTGCGGACCCGGGGCTTGATACTGACCCTCTTGCTCGCGAGAGGGCGGCGGCAGCGGCCTGCCGAGACGAGGCGGCCCTCTCGCAGCCCTCTTCCGGCAAGAGGCGATCTGAGGACGCGGGGTCGAACCCGCCATCGGGCCCCCGTCAGATGAAAAAGATGCGGAGAGCCCTGCTAGCTCCGCGGGGGCAACAACATCAACATCAGCCCAGCCCCAAGTACATCAGCTCGTCGGAGACTCCTCCCGACGCGTCACCTGGGAGCCCGCTGAAGGAGACGACCAGCAAGGGCCGAAAGGGTGGCAAGGGCCCTTCCACCTCGGCGGCGGTCTCCCCTCCTCCTTCGGCGAAGAGGACCGCCCGCGAGCGCGCGCCGCCGAAGCAGCACCCCCTCTTCAACTTCGGCGCGCGCTGGAAGGATTCCGCGGGCGAGCCCATGCTGCAGTGGGACGAGCTCGCTCATCGAGTGGATCGCTCATCGAGTCTCCGTCTCCACTCTGCACCCGTCCTGGTACGACCGCGAGCCCTGCTACCGGTCACGTCTACGCCCTCAGCTTCGGCCTTTATGGCCGGGAGGATGCCGAGGCCTACAAGAGGACGACCCTCCGGCAGCTCGGCCATGAGGGTCTGCAGTCCCACCTGCGGACTTTGGAGCTGCACCACATGTTGGCGCGACGCAGCTTTGCCATCAGCCACCAGCTCGAAAAGGCCGAGCAGGCTCGCGACCTCGCCAAGGAGCAGGTTGCCGATCAGGCGAGGCGGCTCGGCATCGCGGACAGTCTTCTCGCCCAGACTGCTGGCGGGCTGGTAAGTGTTACGCACCGCTCTCTTTTACTCAGAAAGCTTTGCTGCCGTTAAGTGGGCTTTTTTTCAGGATGCCAAGGCGGCGGGCGAGCTCCAGGCTCGCAACACTGAGCTGGGGGAGGAGAACGGCCGCCTGCGCGCACAACTGGCTGCGGATGCCGACGCTGCTGGCGAGCTCCAGGCCCGCAATGCCGAGCTCGGGGAGGAGAACGGCCGCCTACGCGCGCGCCTTGGAGAGCTGGAGGGCGCGAACGCGAAGTTGAAGGGGGAGAACCAGCACCTTCTCGGCGAGGTTCGTCGCCAGGCGGAGATCTTCTTCCCGTCGCACGACATCGATCCCACACTCCCCTACAAGAGCCCGCGTATCTTCGGCGAGGCCGACCTCGTCGAGAGACTGCGGATCAACTCGATCCAGACCGCCGAGTGCACCCTCGCGATGATGAAGGACTCCGGGGTGCTGGTGGAAGGATGCGGGGAGATCTCTGCTCGGGACCTGATGCCGAGTCTGTTTCCGGCGACGCCGCCCAGCGAGAAGGAAGATAGCCTGGACACAATGTTCGGGAAGAGCTTCCAGGACCATTCGGGTGACGGCGGGGACCAGCCCGGCGGAGGGGGCGAGGCCAGCTGACAGCCTTGTATTTTTCTTTTTTCTTTCCTTTTTTGAATACTCGCCGTGGCGAGCTCCCTGTACATTCGTGAATAATTAAATGAAAGTTTTTTTGATCATACAAGTGCTCCTTTACTATGCTTGTTGTGTTATGAATGTATGCGAGTGCTTCCTCCCGCGACCTCGCAGGGACAGGTTCCGCGAGTAGTGATTATGAGAGCGCGCACGCGAGCGGGACGCGCTTGGGATGTTCGCCGAGCCCCAAACGATTTCACGGTGAGTTGCTCTCCCCCCCATCGCGCCACTATCGCTTGCATGCGAGCCACCCAAATTGTGCCCGTCGAAGGGGGAAAATTTTTGAAGTGTAATGGGCCTGGGAGGCGAGATCCCCTGCTCCGGCTGGCCTTCCTTTGGCGAGGCCCGGGCTTGTGGCCTACTCGCCAATACCGAGCTGGAGATGACGAGCCCAAACTTCGCCCGTGCAGAGCCCTTCAGCCCGGCCTGCCTTCTTGACCGTGCCGAGCTGAGTTTGCCGAGCCTGAGCTCGTCCTGGCAGGACCCTTCCCCTTGGCTCCTTACCACACACTGGCCTGCACCTGATGATTTTAAGGCCGACATCATCGAGTGACTCCCAGCCCCGCCAGCTAGGTGAGAGACTGACAGCGGGATTTGCGCGGGGCTAAGGATGACACCGAGTGACTTCCAGCCCTGCCAGCTAAGTGAGAGCCTGACAGCGGGATCTGCTCGGGGTCCAATACTACCACCATCGAGTGACTTCCGGCCCTGTCAGCTTGGTGAGAGCCTGACAGCGGGATCTGCTCGAGGCCAAGGATGACACCGAGTGACTTCCAGCCCTGACAGCTAGGTGAGAGCCTGACAGCGGGATCTGCTCGGGGTCCGTTACTACCACCATCGAGTGACTTCCAGCCCTGCCAGCTAGTTGAGAGCCTGACAGCGGGATCTGCTCGAGGCCAAGGATGACACCGAGTGACTTCCAGCCCTGACAGCTAGGTGAGAGCCTGACAGCGGGATCTGCTCGGGGTCCGTTACTACCACCATCGAGTGACTTGCAGCCCTGCCAGCTAGTTGAGAGCCTGACAGCGGGATCTGCTCGAGGCCAAGGATGACACCGAGTGACTTCCATCCCTGACAGCTAGGTGAGAGCCTGACAGCGGGATCTGCTCGGGGTCCGTTACTACCACCATCGAGTGACTTCCAGCCCTGCCAACTAGTTGAGAGCCTGACATCGGTATCTGCTCGAGGCCAAGGATGATACCGAGTGACTTCCAGCCCTGACAGCTAGGTGAGAGCCTGACAGCGGGATCTGCTCAGGGTCCGTTACACATCTCATTCTACCATGCAGGCTAGTTACAACATTATCAGAGAGCTTGAATGAATTTATTATAATCAAAGGGCTGCTTACATGTTTTAGGGGAAAAATCGCTTGAGGTCGTCACCACTCCAGGTGAGACTCAGGGTCTCGCCCTCTACATTTTGGAGTCGGTAGCTCCCTGACCCCAAGGCTACCTTTACAATGAATGGCCCCTCCCAGCTGGGATTGAGCTTTCCTACGGATGCTGACCTCCCTGCCGCATCTACTCTCTTCAGCACCAAGTCCCCTTCCACGAACTGCTTGACCCTGACGTGCTTGTCAAAGTACTTGGCCATTCTTCCTTTTACCTCCTCCTGCCGGATAGCGGAAATGTCTCTCACCTCTTCCACCATGTCAAGGGAAAGCCTTAGTTCCTCCTCATTCTCTGCTTGCCATTCCTCACGGCCTTCTTTTGTTGCCACGACTCGCGGTGTTTGGACTTCGAATTCATTGGGGAGCACGGCCTCGCACCCGTGGGAGAGTTTGAAGGGGGTCTCTCCTGTGGCTGTGTTGGGGGTGGTTCTCAGGGCCCAAAGAACCGCGGGAAGCTGCTCCACCCAACTCCCTTTCAGGTTCTCCACCTTTTTGAGGAGGTTGACGATGATCTTGTTTGCGGCCTCCACCTGTCCGTTACTCCTGGGGTGATGGACCGAGGCGAACCTGAGATCGATCCCAAGCTGTTCGCAGAAGCTGGTGAACTCGGCACTGGCGAACTGGGGCCCGTTGTCTGTGACGATGGCCTGGGGCAGCCCATGGCGACAGATGATCTCCCCCCAAACAAAGTTCCTGATTACCTGGGAGGCCACCTTGGCCAATGCCTTCACCTCCATCCATTTTGAGAAGTAGTCTATCATCACCAAGAGGAACCTTCTCTGGCCGCTGGCTTGGGGGAACGGCCCAACCAAATCCATTCCCCAAATTGCGAAGGGCCACGGGGCCGTGATACTTCGGAGCCGCTGGGCCGGCTGCAGCTGGAGAGGGGCAAACAGCTGGCACTTGTGACATCTCCTTGCGAATTCTGCAGCGTCCCGGCCTAGGGTGGGCCAGAAATAACCTTGCCTGACTATCCTTCCTTCCAGGGTCCGACTCCCGGAGTGACTCCCACACTCCCCGGAGTGGACCTCCTCCAAGATCCTTCGCGCTTCTCCCTCGGTTACGCAGCGGGCCAGCATCCCTGAGAGGGTCTTTCTGTATAGCTGCCCGTCCTGGAGGAGGTAGTATGCTGACTTGTGCCTCAGCTTCTTCTTGTCCACCCCCTCCGGATACTCTCCTGTGGAGAGAAAAACAATCACTGGATCCATCCATGAAGCTTGCTGATCGATTTCCATGAGCTCTTCTTCTTCGATGGAGGGGCGAAACAGGTCGGTGATGGTGCCCCCCACCTGGGGACCATGCTTAGCCAATTGATCGGCTTGTTCATTCTCTTCCCTGGGCACGTGTCGGATGGTGAAAGTTTGAAAAGTGCCAATGACCCCCTTCACCTTGGCCAGGTACGATCGCAGGGTGGGCTCCCTTGCCTCAAATTCCCCGTTAATTTGGGAAGCCACTACCATGGAGTCGGTGAGGACCTCCACATCTGATACCCCCAGCTCCCTGGCCAGGCGCAGCCCTGCTATCACGGCCTCGTACTCGGCCTGGTTGTTGGTAATGGGAAAGTGCACCACCACCGTCTGCTCGATCCGGGTCCCTTGAGGGCTTTCTAGGATCACCCCTACTCCTAAGGAATGCCTTCCCGAGGCTCCATCCACTCTCACCTTCCAAGGAGCCGAGTGAGTGAGTTCTTCCTCCGCCACTTCAACCACGTAGTCGGCTAGGAAGTCGGCCATCGCCTGAGCCTTGATCGAGAGCCGCGGAATGAAAGAGACGTCGAACTCGCTCAGCTCCACCGACCATTTAGCCAACCTTCCTGAATGGTCCACCCCCTCGAAAATGTTGCGGAGGGGATGGTCGGTCACCACTCGGATTGAGTGTGCCTGGAAGTAAGGTCGCAGTCTCCGAGCCGAGATGATTAGGGCGAACGCAAGCTTCTCCAAGATCGGATACCGGAGCTCGGCCTTTCTCAGGACCCGGCTGACATAATAGATAGGGAGTTGTCTCTTTCCCTCTTCCCGAACCAGGACGGAGCTCAGTGCCTCTGCCCCGACCCCGAGATATAAGAACAAATCCTCCCCCTCCTTCGGCCCTTGGAGCAGCGGAGCCTGTGTCAACTGCATCTTGAGGGCCTGAAACGCCTCCTCGCATTCCTTGGTCCATTCGAACCTCTGACCCCCCCCTCAGTGTTTTGAAAAAGGGGGAGCATTTCTCCCCTGCCCGAGAAAGGAAGCGGCAGCCCTGCTAGCTTCCCTGTCAACCGTTGGACCTCCTTTGTATCCCGCGGGGATCCCAGCTCAAGGATAGCCTTGACCTTGTCTGGATTCGGCTCGACCCCCGCGGGGGTGAGGAGATGCCCCAAGAACTTTCCTCGGCTGGCCCCGAAAACACACTTAAGGGGATTCAACCGCATTTTGTACCTGCGCAGGGTGGCGAAAGTTTCCTCCAGGTCCCGGAGGTGGGAGTCCACATCCCGGCTTTTGATCATGAGGTCGTCCACGTACACCTCCAAGTTCCTTCCCCTTTGCTCCTTGAAGACCATGTCCATCATTTTCTGGTAGGTAGCCCCAACATTTTTCAGCCCAAAGGGCATCATCTTGTAGCAGTAGCATCCATCCCCGGTGATGAATGAGACATCCTTGACGTCTGGGGGGTGCATCCTGATCTGATGGTAACCTGAAAAGGCATCCAAAAAACTCATTACAGAAAAACCGACGGCTGAGTCAACCAGCGCGTCGATCCGAGGCAAGGGGTAACAATCCTTGGGACAAGCTTTATTAAGTAAGGAAAAGTCGATACACATCCTCCATCGGCCATCCCCCTTTTTAACCATAACCACGTTGGAGACCCAGCCGGGGTATTGAATCTCAGACACGAAGCCTGCCTTGAGGTGTTTCGCCACCTCCTCCCGGATGGGTTCCGCCAGCTTGTCTGCCGTGGATCTTTTCTTCTGCTGAACGGGGCGTGTTCCCGGGTCCAGGTTGAGGCGGTGGCAAGCCACATCCGCGTCAACCCCCGACATCTCCGCGGCGTTCCAGGCGAAGATGTCCACGTTCTTCTGGATGCACTCCAGCATCCTGCCTCGGTCCTCCGGGGTCAGCCCTCCGCTGACGCGAACCTTCTCCACCCTTCCTCCTCGGGTGAGCACCTCCAGCTCCACCACCTCCTCTGCTGCCTCCAGCCTGGATCGCTCTGCCCATCCCTCGGCATCCCCTTCCTCCGGAACGGGGACCTCTACCTCCAGCTCTCCTCCAACGGCCCTCACTTCGGCCACCTCCTCCAGATCTCCTCCTGCCGCCTACTCTGCACGGCTCTTCTCTCCCAGCTCCTCCCTTCCTGCTTCCTGGCCGACCTCCTTCATCCTTCGCCCCATCTCCTCGGCTCCCTCCTGCCAGGAGATGGTATTCACCGCAGTGACATAACACTCCCGCTCCACCTTTGGGTCTCCCCTAACCCTGACTTGGATCCCCTCAGCGTTGAACTTCAAGCATTGATGAAAAGATGAGGGGACGCAGCGGAAGGCGCTGATCAGGGGCCTCCCAAAGATGGCGCTGTAGCTGCTGGGGGCGTCCACGATGACGAACTTGCAGTTTCGGGACTGCCCCCCCAAGGTGACATGGAGTCCAACTCCTCCCTCCACTTCCTTCCTTTCTCCTGAAAATCCGAACAAGGGGCCATCTGAGGCCAGCACCCTCTTTGCCTCCACCTTCATCGCGTCGAACGCCTTTTTGAAGACGACGTTGACGGAGCTCCCGTTGTCCACGAGGATCCGAGAGACGGTGAAGTTCTCGATGGCCGCCTTGATGACCAGCGCATCACAGAACGGATACTCGTGGTCTGGCAGATCACTCCTGGAGAAGGTGATCCTCTCCTCCGGTGGCGGGGTTTGGGATGTAGAGGCGACGCTCCGCCGGTACATGGTGTGGAGGCTTGCCTTGCGGGAAGCCTCGATCCCTGCTCCCCCGTGGATCATCCCAATTCCCCCTCGGGTCCCCACATCCACCCGGTCTTCACACCGATCCTCCTCTGCCCGAGGCAGGACCTCCTCAATCCTCACCTCCTGTCGCGCCTCCTGCTGCTGCTGCTGCCGCTCCCTGTCCCTCCTCATCTCGAGGAACTCCGGACAGGTGGCCGTGGCGTGCCCCTCTTCCTGGTGGAAGTCGCAATAGGGCAGCTCCACCCTGACCTCTCTTCTTCTCCTTCTCCATGCTTCCCTCCTCGCTCCCAGGGCTATGGCCATGACCTCCTCTTGATCGGGGAGCCGGGGCCTCTGGCCCTGCCTCCAGCCCGGGGGGTGGAACTGGTCTTGCCTCCCCTGGTAGTGGTCCCTTCCGAAGTTCCCCCTCTGCGGCCCCTGGCCCTGCCACTCGGGCCTCCATCCCAGCCGCCGGTCGGGCTCCTGGCGCCCCATCTCGGTTGCTGCTGCCCTTGGAGCTGCCTCTGCTCCCTCTGCCTGGGCTCCCCTCTTCTCTCCTCCTGTGTCTTTCCTCCTCTCGATTCTTTCTCCTCCTCTGTGGCCCACCTGGCCAGTTTTCTTGCAAATTCTGGGTTCGACGCCTCCCCGTCGACCTCTCTCGCTGCCCTCTCCATCAACTCCTCGTAGGAGAGGGGAGGAACTCTCTTCAGCTCCATCCGGAAGAAACCCTGCTGCAGGCCCAGGGTAAAGGCCATCATCAGACTATGGCCCGGCATCTCCTGGACTTGAGTAACTTCCTCCTGGAATCGGTCCACATAGCTTCCCAACGTCTCGTTCACCCTCTGCTTAATGTGAAACAAAGACTCGGACTCCTTCTTCCTCTTCTTCGAAGTGGTGAATCTCAGCATGAATCCTCGGCGCAGGTCCTCGAAGCAGTAGATGGAGCTGGCCGGTAGCTGGTGGAACCACTCCCTTGCCTTCTCCCGGAGGGTGATGGCGAAGAGCCGACACTTGAATCCGTCCGACATCTGACGGATGGAGACCACGTCCTCGAACCATTGGACATGCTGTACCGGGTCTCCCTTCCCAGTGTAGTAGGACATCTCGGGCTCCCTGAACCCATCGGGAACCGGAGCTGAAGAGACCAGCTCGCTGAAAGGGCTCCCTCCTCCCACTGGGCGTGCTGGTGAGTCTCGCGAGCCCAGCTCGCCGAAGCGACCTCGGCCTGCCGAGCCGGGGAAGAGCTCGCGCCCGGGGAGCTCGCACCCTCGGCCTTCCTCGGCCACTTCCTTCCCAGCTCGCCTGCCGGGAGCGTCCTCGCCCAAAGAGGGGGCGGCCGCGATCTGGTTTGCCGGAGTCGAGCACTCGGCCCGCGTGCCGAGTGCGAACTTGACCAGATTCAGCACCTCGTTTCTGAAGTCTTCGAACATTCCCACCGTTGCGAGAGGCGGGGGGGGGGGGGGGGGCGGCGAGCTCGGCCTGTCGGATCCTTGTCCCATCATCGAGCTCGCGGAAACTTTTCTGCGCTGACCACTGTCCACGCTCACCGCACCAAAATGTTGAAACCGAAACTCGGCTTCCTGTGAAGCTCGCCCCTCGGGGAAGGGGTGGTCGCGCGCCTACTTTGTTCCTGCAAGAAAAACGACGAGAGCAAGGAGAAACCGACCCAAGGGCTCGGCAGGGAGGTCCCACCACAAACCCGGAAGATCTCAGAGCGCTTCCCCTCCTTAGCCTGAAGCCGAGCTAAGGTACCCTCAGAAAGCACTTAGAGATTTTGGGGAGGGGAGCACAGGGAGAACCTGCTTTCTGGGGTACCCCTTGGGTCCTATTTATAGCTTTTGAAATCCGGACTGCCAATAAACAAAATAACTGACCTGAAATTACCAGAAAACCCTCGGCTGGGTCTGCCAACAGCCAAACTCCGCTGTTTTGAAGGGCTATAGGCAGACCAGCAGGGGTAAAACAGTAAAAAGTACCTCTGACCCCCAGGCGAGCTGGGACCCCTGGCCACCTCGGCATGCTCTGCTCGCCCGCTGCCGCTGAGCTCCACTGCGAGGGCGCGAGCTGCAGCCCGCTTGGCTGCTGTTCCCGATCTCTGGCCGACGGATGCCGAGCTCAGCCTCGCCCCTGCTGCTGCCGAGCACGCCTGCTGTTGCCGAGCTCCCCTACGACCTTGCTCGCCGGACACGGGGTTGTACAGTCATGATCACAACATCAAGAAAGCACCAAAAGTAAAACCCGTTGTGGAAAAGCCTCTTAAGGAGAAGAAGTCATGTGAATGCCATCACCATGAAGCTTCTACCTCCAAGTCTGCTGCCCCTGCTAGACCACACTCTCAAAAGGTCAAGCAGGAGAAATTTAGGCAAATATACAACAGGTTTGACTGATAGTGTTGCGGCAAAGTTGGTCACTTTGATATAAATTGCTGGTTTAACTCTAAAAATTATGTAACTCCTCAAGTTAACAATGTGAGAAAGACCACTCATAATGTTAATACACGTAGGGGGAGTATGCTAACTAGAGACCAAAGACCCAAACGAGTTTGGGTTCCTAATGCAAATTGATTTGTAAATGCAGGTATGTCCAAAGGCCACCAAAAATCCTATCTGTTATTTGGATAGTGGATGCTCTCGGCATATGACCGACACTAGAAACCTACTCTAGAATTATTCTACAGTCATGAATGAGCCAAAGGTCATCTTTGGAGGTTCTTATAGAGGAATTACTAAAGACTACGGTATGATTACTAAGGGTAGTGTATCCTTCTCAGATGTGCCTTACGTTTAAGGATTGAAATATAATCTTATAAGCATAAGCCAACTCTGCGATAAAAGATACATAGTAGAATTTCATGCAGACAAGTGCTTGATAAAATTGGTAGATAATTTTGAAACGATTCTATCAGACACTCGTAGTAGAAATATATTTTGTTTAAATTTTATTTGCATAGACTCTTCTACGTCAGTGTGTTTTTTGACTAAAGATAGTGTGTCTCTTGGTGACCAATGACACAAGAGATTAGCACATATTAATTTCAAAACTATTAATAAATTATTTTCCCTTAATTTAGTATGTGATGCCCCAAATGTCAAGTGTGCTAAAGATAGAACTTGTCACGCATGTGTAAAAGACAAGTAAATAAGGGCCACTTTTAAAAACATTATTGACAAAGACTCTAATAGGTGTTTACACCTACTTCATATGGACTTGTTCGGTCCACTGCAAGTTAGAAGTTTGGGAGGTAAGAATTATACATTGCTTATTGTTGATAATTACTCTCGCTTTGCGTGAGTGTTTTTTCTAAAACACAAGTCAGATACTTTTGATATCGTTACTAATTTTGTCAGGCAGATGCAGAATGAATACAACTGTTCCGTAGTCAAAATCGGAAGTGACAATGGAACAGAGTTCAAGTCTGGGGCCATGACAGAATTCTGTGAAAGCGTAGGTATTTTTCATGAGTTTTCCTCTCCTCGTACTCCTCAACAGAACAGAGTAGCTGAGAGAAGGAATAAAACACTCATAGAGACATGCATGACTATGTTGAGTGATGCCTCACCATCGGAATATTTCTGGTCTGAAGCCGTCAACACTGCATGCCTGGTGCAAAATCGAGCACTCATAAACAAGAACCATAATAAGACACCTTACGAACTACTAAAGGACAGAAAATCGACTATTTCATATTTTAGAATCTTTGGTTCTAAATGCTTCGTTCTTAACAATGGTAAGTATCACACCACTAAATTTAGTGAAAAAAGTTTTGAAGATATTTTCGTAAGTTATAAAAGCCATAGTAAGACATAAGATTTTTAATAAGAAAATCCTGCTTATAGAAGAATCTATTCATGTTGTATTTGACGAGATGAGCCTGCTGCAAGACAGCTCTTCTAGTGTATTTATTGAAGATGCAGGTTCAAGAATAAAAAAATTAAACATGGATGAGCCGACTGGAGAAAAAGATCAAAAGTTCATCAAGATCACAACTTCAACCCCAATTGGAGAGGTTGAAGACCATGATGAAGATGTCATCCAAGTTGATGATGTCACTCCTGTGGTTGAAGAAGCTCCAGATGCAAGGATTTTAGAGCTCAGACATTTGAAGGATCACCCAATGGATCAAATAATAGGAGATCCCCGGGATGATGTCAGAACTCGTAGAGGTACAACTAATGAAAATTTATATTTAAGTGTTCTCTCACAGGTTGAACCAAAGAAGTTTGAGGAAGCAAACTCAGACGCATCTTGGATAATGACAATGAAAGAAGAACTGAATTAATTTAAGCGTTGCCAAGTCTGGAAGCTTGTTCCAAGACCCAAAGACAAGAAAGTTATGAAAACAAAGTGGGTCTACAGTAACAAGATTGACGAGGATGAGACAATTATAAAGAACAAGACCAGACTAGTCGCCAAAGGATACTGACAAGAAGAAGGAATCGACTTCGATTAGACGTATGCACCAGTGACAAGGCTGGAAGCAATTAGATTGTTTCTAGCATATGCAGCAATTAATGACTTCACTGTCTATCAGATGGACGTGAAGTCGGCCTTCCTTAATGGTGACATAAAGGAAGAGGTGTATGTGGAACAACCTTCAGGTTTCGTTGATTCTAACCATCCTAAGCATGTTTATCTTTTATTTAAAGTTTTATATGGTTTGAAATAAGCTTCTCGAGCTTGGTACGAGATGCTGTCTAACTTTTTTCTTGAGAACAAGTTCACAAGAGGAAATATAGATCAGACATTATTTCTTAGGGAAATAAAAGACAAGATTTTGCTTGTGCAAATTTATGTCGATAACATCATATTTAGCTCTGCTGACGACAACCTCTGCAAAACGTTTTCCAAATTTATGCAAGAGAAGTTCGAAATGAGCAGTATGAAAGAGTTAAAGTATTTCTTAGGACTTCAGGTGAAACAATCTGAAGATGAAATTTTCATCTCTCAGACGAAGTTCACCAAAGAGTTAATTAAGAAATTCGGAATAAAGAACACAACCTCTATGCGGATTCCAATAGGTTCAACTATGTCTCTGGACAAGGATGAGAAAGAGAAACCTTTTGATGAAACCATGTACAGAAGCATAATTGGATCCTTGTTCTACCTTAATGCCAGTAGACCGGATATAATGTTTTCAACATGCGTGTGTGCTAGATTTCAAGTGAACTCTAAGGAATCTCATTACGCTACTGCAAAACGGATTTTGAGATACCTTAAAGGTACACCAAATTTTGGATTATGATACCCAAAAAGTAATGACAGCGAACTAATTGGTTTCTCAGATGCAGATTTTGTAGGAAGCAAAGATGATAGAAATAACACTTCCAGGACTTGCCAATTCCTTGGAAAGGGACTCATTTCATGGAGCAGCAAAAAACAAAATTGTGTCGCAATCTCAACGGCCGAGTCAGAATACATTTCTGCCGGCAGTTGTTGTGCACAATTACTTTGGATAAAAAACCAACTTGAAGATTACAACTTGAAGGTCAAGGACATTCCCTTGTTTTACGACTTCAGTGCAATTGCGATAGCCAACAACCCAGTCTCTCACAGCCGGACAAAATACATAGAGCTGCGATACTACTTCATCCGGGAGCATGTGGAGCATGGTGACATAAATCTCCAATATGTCTTAACTGACAAGCAGATTGCAGATATTTTCACGAAGCTGCAGTACGAGGCCAAGTTCTCGTTCTTCAAAACTGAACTTGGCATGCTCAACAATGAAGAATAAGTCTGAAGAACAAAGATCTCAAGCAAGTTCAAGATCGGGTCATCCTTCAAAATCCAGAAAATTTCAAAGTATGGAATTCATTTCTCGAGTGCATCACTTGTACTCGAGAACAACGGAACTTGTTCTCGAGAACAACACTATTATTTCTGGAGAACAAAATTTCTACTCGAGAACAAAGGAATTAATTCTCGAGAACTTGGAAATTCTACTCGAGAACGCAGTTGCAGCATGTGAAGATTAATTTCGTCGATCGGAGTTCGAAGTTCGTCGATAGGTGTTCGTCGATCGGTTTTCGTTTATCCTATTTCGTCGATCGGAATTCAAAGTTCTTCGATAGGTGTTCGGCGTTCGTCGATCGGTTTTCGTCGATCCTATTTCGTCGATCGGAGGTCCAGGTATTATTTTTAACGTTATTTATATCATTTATCATCAAAATTAAAGAAAAATATAAATAGACTTATGTCTAAGAAATTTTATTCCCGATTTCAAATCCTTCTCTCGAGAAAAGACTCTTCACCTTCTCCCTCTCCGCCGACTGCCGCAATCAAGCCCACTTCTCCATTCGCCGGCCAACCAACGTCTCTTTCTCCACATCAATGACATTGTCTTCCAAGCTCAGAATCGGCAGCGAACTGGTTTCTACAGGGATTGGCGAAATTTCAGATGATTTCAGAAATGTTCTAATCTTACTCGATACCACCGAGTTATCATTTATTCTGGAACACCCATGCCGTGTTTTAATATCTGATGTCGAATAATTCTTTCAACATGCCAAAGTCAAGCGCAATGACAAGGTGCTGAAATCAAGGTTCGAGATGTCAAGGTAAAAATGAGCTCTCTCCCCGTTTCCAAATTTCTGCAACGACCAGTGTTTGATGAATAAGACGACCTAGTAGTGGCAGATTATGAAAGGGCTTATAGTTTTTGTGGCCTTGCCCAATCAACCCGCACTGTTCGCAGACAATTCATGAATACAGAAAGTAAGTTGCTGACAGATATTCTGGGAAAAGTCCTATGCAGGACAAGCTTTATAAGTTATATCACACCAGAATTCTTTGATATGATGATTGCTGTTATTTGTAGAAAGAAATATCAGTGGGGTACAATGATCTTTGATAAAATTAAGACATGTATTAAGAGCCATAATTATGGCAGGATCATCTCTTTGTACTTGAACCAGATGGACCCAAAAGTATTTTCCATGAAAACGGACATGACCCTACACCATATGAAGAAAGTTTCCATGACATCCATCCAAAGATGAGAAGTTAAAATTCAGAAGTCTGACAAAGCTACAAAGGATATTGAAGATGTGGACAGGACCCCATCTTCCCCTTCTCATCATATAACTGATTCAGTTATTGAGGGGGAGCCTGCCCCATCTGATCACGCTCAGCCCTCTCCAACTCCAGCTCCAACACTTGCTGCTACAACAATTCCAACCCCAGTTTCTACTCCTGCTGCTGCCACTTCCACTTTGTTTCATACAGAATATACAGATTTTACTGCTGCAGGTATACCAGGTACAGACAACCTGACTGATGCCCAGGTTCAAGAACATATTTTATCTACTGATGAAGATATCAACAGGATGATAGAGGAACTATCTTCCAAAAAACCTCTTTTCACTGTTCCTGAAGTACATCTCTCTCCTCCAGCAAACTCTCATGTATCAGAACAAGTAAAAGCTTCTCAAGCTAAAAAAATCTCCTGCACCTCAACCTTCACTGCCTCATACTCCACCTGAAGATATACATAATGTTGAAGTTGTTTCTATTCATGACTCAGAAGATGAAACACCCATTGAAGATGCTAAATCACCTCTTCCAAGTCTTCATTTCAACATTCCCTCTCTTCTACCCACAGATGCTGAAGATGAACAAAGTACTGTCAACAGAAACCTAGCCTCTACCTCCACTGTCATCATTGAAGAAATTGCCCCTTGGACAGCCCCAGTTCTACCTCCACCATCTACTCAGTCTACAGTTTTTCCTGAAGGTACTATATTAAGCCAAATTGAAGCAATGCTAGCTGCACAGAGAGATTATTTTGATACTTCTCTTAAAATTGTAACTGATAAAATAACTGCATTGGAAAAAGAAATGAGTCGTGAATTTGCTGAAATCCAGAACAACACTGATGAATTTAAAAGGCTGTTACAAATAGGAGGAAAAGCAATTGATCATACTATCACAAGCATTGATACTGTAATGGAACAATCAGTTACCCTTGCAAACAATCAGATTCAACTTGAAAAGAATGCCCAAGAACAAAACTTCAAGACTTGTGAAGAAGTTGGGCAGTTCAAAGAAGCTGTGATTAACACCCTATCCTTAGAAGTCAGAAATGGGGAGGATAAAGTGAAAGAACAGCTTGAAAAACAAGTTCAGACAATGAAAAATCAGTGAGATGACAAACTGAAAGAGATCCAGACATCAGTGCTGAAAGAAGTCAAAAGTACAAAGCTATACACTTATGATACTACCATTTGGATGCATAATCAACTCTTCCCTGATCTGGCAATGGATCCTTCTGCACCCCCTCCTGCACACTTGGATGTAAATAGGTCAACATTCTCACCACCTCCTGAATATTTTGAACGACCACCTCCTGATTATTTTGAAGGACCACCTCCTGAAAGTTATGAGGATGTTTGAGAATCAGAACAAGTAATTATGCCTCCTCAAGCACCTCCAGAGATTCAGAAAGCAAAAAAGAAGGAAATATGGTGATGGTGTCTCAGCCAGTAAATCAACTTCTCATCCTGATGCTGACAGAAGAAGACCTCAAGAATTCTCTGAAATTTGGAGTCTAACCTCCAAAGCTTTGATTCTAGATACTC
Source organism: Platanthera guangdongensis (assembly GCA_039583875.1). Lineage (NCBI taxonomy): Eukaryota > Viridiplantae > Streptophyta > Magnoliopsida > Asparagales > Orchidaceae > Platanthera > Platanthera guangdongensis. The sequence continues at coordinate 21,195,775 of CM077160.1, read as the reverse complement.
TCAAACTTGTGGTTGATTTTAATGAAGACAAAAACATTCATTACAGCTCTTGTGAATGAGATCTATATGAAAAATCTCTTACCAAGAGAAGACTGTATGACAGAGAATATGAAAGGAATAATCCCAAGGCTCCACCCAGGCCTTCAAAATATTTTCCAAAACCTTACAGCTACCAGAAGAGACAACAAGAAAAGCAAGAAAGACAGCAACAACAACAGAACCAGTAGATATTATTGATGATCAGAAAATTCAATTTTTGAAATCTTGTGGAATTGAATTTATTTTGGACAATATTTATAAATATAAATCTTTAGTCTTACTGATCTGATTTTTTTTTATTACTGCATTTCTCCCAGTTATTATGGTTATTAGTTTCTTTACTTGTTTATCTTGATATAATTCACCTTAGTGTGGAAGGTTTTGACTTCTACAAATTGGGGAAGATTGTTGGGTATTGCATCCACAATAACCTAGATTTGTATGAAAGTCACCCTTGAACTAAGATGAAGTAAGTTTGTATTTGATGTTCTTTTTAGTTGAGAGTATGCATGATACAATTACCAAGTATTGACCAATGTCAGTTTACAATGTGTCACCAAACACAGGACCATACAATGTAATCTCTCATTGTGTGATCCATGATGTTGACTCATGTGTAGCCTCTTTATTGGGACACTTATTTTTAAAGCAAAGACATGAGAGAAAAGTTGGATGCTGTATATCTTGAAGAAATTAAGTTTATAATTTTCAGAAAAATTTCTAAGTCTTTTTCTCTAGTAGGAATTTTTGTACTCGAGAAGAACTTGAGTTTATTCTCGAGTAAGACTTGTCATGAACTCGAGTTGCAGAAGTAGTTCTCGAGAACAAAAATAATTCTTCTCGAGTACTTTCCTTAATTCTCGAGACTGCTGATTTCCACCTCCACATTTTTTTCTAAGTGTTTTTGTCGAGATCCTCGTCATTCTTCTCGCGAAACAGAAAACCTTTTCTCGAGTACTATTATTCTTCTCGAGAAATGCTGTACTGTTTCTGAAATTTTTCTAAGTTTCGACAGACGGGATTTCAAATGTAATTAGCGCGTGATTGGTCCACGTGTCAAGCATTTAGTGTGATTATGACCGTTAGGTAAGTCCTATAAAAGGTCTCATCATAATCGACCAACCATAAGAAAAAAACCTAAGCATTCTGAATCAGAAATTCTCTTTCCGAAATCGGAAGTCGCCGCTATTCATCGTCTTCATCGCCGAACTGCTTTCGATCCAGAGATTCAGAGCAAGTGATTCAACAGATCAAGATCTTCTACATTGACATATTCTTTTCTTGATCCTGCTGAGTCCAAAATTTTCAGATCCAGAGATTTAGCCGAGTCTTCTTCAATATATTTCTGACAGAGCTTCAAATTTCAAGGAAGAAGAAGGCTGAAGTTTTCAGATCTGAGATCAATACTGTTTGTATTTCTTTATATTCCATTTTATTCTTGTAGGAGATTATTCTCCGAGTGTAAGAGCTTTGTTGTTCTCCGAGTTATTTGTAGGAAGTTTCTCTTCCGAGTGTAGATCTTATTTGAGGGATCGAGTTGTAGGAACTTTGTTTCGAGTGGTAGGATTGTTTTCAATGCGAGAATAGTGGAGTAGCCGAGTTTAGTGTATGCTTGGTTATTTTTCTGTGCATCGCTCGCTCAATTTTTATTTCGCAAAAAGACACAGAATTCACCTATTCACACCCTCTAGGTGATTTAGGTAGACAACTTAAACACTTTTCATTCAACATCGATCTTTTTCTGCTGATCTCGCTGATCAACATAAATACTTTCACGAGCTTCTTGTGGTTTGCTACTTTGTTTACCTGAATCGTATGATATGATTCAACAACAAATTCTAGGAGAGGCGGATACTCCGACTCTGGATGCTATTGCAGCTCACATTTCCGTTTTTGCAACTCTTCTTTAACATCCTTTACTTTCCTCGCCTCCTGATATTGTTGCTCATCCTGCTTGACAGGACAACTTTGGTGGTCGAGGTGGCCGTACTGGTGGCTGTGGTTATTCTAAGTTTCTTTGCTCTCATTGTGGCAGAGTTGGTCACTTGGTTGATCGTTGCTGGACCAAACATCCTCACCTTCGTCCTGCTTCAACTGATTCCGCCAAGAAGTCTACTTCTCTTGCTACTTTCGGTGCTGCTCAGTTGACTACTATGGGTATGTGGCTCATTGATTCTCATCTTTTCTCCTCTCTTGACAAAAGTAACCGGTTACATCCGGTTCTTATTGCTGATGGTTCTCCTTCGGTTCATGAGTCTGGTACAGTGCATGTTACTCATTCTCTTCAGCTTCAGGACACTCTCTATGTCCCGAATTTTCCATGCAATCTTTTTTCTGTCACTGCTCTTTGCAAACAGTTGAATTGTGAAGCTATTTTTACTGTCTCTACTTGTGTTTTTTAGGTTCCTCACTCCAATGAGACGATTGCTACCGGGACTAAAAATAGCGGCTTGTTCTACCTTGATACTTCTTCTGTTTTTTCTGCCTCCTCTTCTTTACTTTAGTGACATCTCCGGCTTGGACATCCTCCTTCTCGTATTCTTTATCAGCTTCTGCCTGATTTACCTCGAGGACACTCTTCTCTTCATTGTGAGTCTTGTTAATTTGACAAGCATCACTGGTCTACTTTTACTGCTTAGCATGGACGTAGTTCTTCTCGTTCTTTTGACCTTGTTCATTCAGATATATGGGGTTCTGCTCCTATTCAGACTGTTGGTAGAGGTAGTTTGTATTTTGTTGCGTTTATTGATCATTTTTCTCGATGTACGTGGGTGGTTATATTTGCTCCATGAACGCTCTAATTTTTTTTTTCTATTTTTATTACGTTTTAGAATAAAATACGTACATAATTTGATATCCGTATTAAAATTCTTCGAACTGATAATGCTAAAAAGTATCTTAGTCATCAATTTACAATATTTTGTATGCATCGTGACATTGTTCATCAAACTACTTGTCTTTACACGTCTCAACAGAATGACGTTGCTGAACATAAAAATTGTTATCTTCTGGATGTGACTCGTAGTCTTCTTACTCATATGTATGTTCCCAAGTCTTATTGCGGTCATACTGTTCTTCTCTCTTGTTTTCTCATTAATCGAGTTCCGTCTTCGGTTCTCAATGGGAAGACACCGTTTTTTATCCTGTATCCTGATGCGACTCCGTTTCTTTTACCTCCCCGTGTCTTTGGATGTACAAAGTTTGTCCACTCTCCTTCTTCTGGTTGTGACAAACTCTCTCGTCGTTCTGTTAAGTTTATCTTTCTGGGTTATTGTCCAACACAGAAAGGATATATCTGTTATAATTCTGTTCTCCGAAGACAGTATGTTTCTGTAGATGTCACTTTTTTTGAGGATGCTCCTTTATTTTCTCCTTCTATTCTCCCTTCTTCTATTCTCCCTTCTTCTAATGATTCTGTTTCTTTTTCCCTTGTCTCGACACCTTTTCCAGAGCCTGCTCTTCCTTCTTCTCCTTCTATTTCTTATTCTCCTGCTAACTGTGATTCTTCTACTGTGCCGCTGCCAACAGCTCCTAGTCCAGTAGTCACTCCTTCGGGTGGAACTGATACAGTAGACAAGACAGACTCTGATCTTCCGATTGTTCTTCGGAAAGGTGTTCGTTCATACACACAACATCCTCTTCGGGATGTGGTCTCTTATGCGCAACTGTCTCCTATGTCTAAGAGCTTTACTCTTGCTCTATCGGCGAATGTTCTTCCCGCCTCCTATAGTGATGCTCTGGTTATTCCTCATTGGAAAACTGCTATGGATGAAGAGATGAATACTCTTACTGAACGGGGTACTTGGTCTCTTGTTCCTACCCCGCCTACAACTGATGTGGTTGGTTGTCGCTAGGTCTTTGTTATCAAATTTCTCCCTGATGATACTGCTGATCGATACAAAGCTCGGCTTGTTGCCAAAGGGTTTACGCAAACCTATGTCGTGGATTTTTTTGACACTATCTCCTGTTGCTCGGATTACTACGATCCGTGTTCTTTTTTCTGTGGATGTAAACAGGGATTGCAAAATGTCTCAGTTGGATGTGAAGAATGCTTTTCTTTATTGTGATTTGAATGAGACAGTCTATATGGAACAACCTCCTGAGTATGCTGCTCAGGGAAAGTCTCAGGTGTGCAGATTGAACAAGGCTATCTATGGTTTTAAGCAAAGCCCGAGGGCCTGGTTTGACAAATTCAACAAAGTTATTTCTGTTATTGGATTTGTTCGGAGCGCTGCAGATCACTCTTTGTTTATTCGAAAAACCTTAGCTGGATTTGTTGTTCTTGCAGTATATGTGAATGACATTCTTCTTACCGAGGATGATATAAAAGGTATTGACATGACCATGAAACATCTGTTTTAGCATTTTGTTAGCAAGGATATGAGGTCTCCTAAATAATTTCTGGGGATTGAGATTTCTCAGAAGCCTGGTTCCTATTATTCTTTCATAGCGGAAGTATGCCTTGGATCTTTTGGAAGAGACAAGTCTTCTTGGGACTAAACCTGCTCGCTCTCCTATGGCTGTTGAAGATGACAAGGGCTGGAGTGAGACTTCACCTCTTCTTGAAGATGTCACTAGGTACAGACGTCTTGTCCGTAAACTCATTTATCTGACAGTTACAAGACAAGATATTTGTTGTGTAGTAGAGAGAAGGAGCTAATTTATGCAAACCCCTAGAGAATGTCATATGCAGTTAGTTCTAAAGATCCTAGTGTATGTAAAAGGTGCACCGGGAAAAGGGCTCTGTTTCAGAGAATGAGACATTTGAAGGTGGAGGATTTTTCTGATGCTAGCTACACAGATGATAAATAAGATGTCATGTCTACATTTGGTTTCTGTACCTTCGTTGGAGGTAATCTGGTTAATTGGAAGAGCAAGAAACATGATGTGGTTGTCAGGTCGAGTGCAGAAGCTGAATATAGAAGCATTGCTCTGACTGCTTGCGAGCTGAAGTGTTTACGAACACTCTTGCTGGATTTGGGAGAGGTTTACGATCATACTCTACCGATGGTCTGTGACAATAAGACGACTATATACATTTCAAGAAATCCGGTCTTTCATGACAGAACGAATCATATTAAAGTGGATTGCCATTTTATCAGAGGAGAGATATTGAAGAATCAGATCTGTACTCCGTTTGTTACCTCTGATAAAGAGCTAGCTGATTTCTTCACAAAGGCAGTCACCTCATTCTCGGAAGTTTGTAGCAAGCTTGACATGGTAGACATATATGCTCTAGCTTGAGGCGGAGTGTTGGAACATGAGACCGGACGGTTATTCTTTCTAGTCGCCTCGACCTGTCTGGTCATCGGTCTGGCGGTTTGGACCACCAACCTGTCTGGTCATCGGTCTGGCGGTTTGGACCAGCGGCCTGTCAGGTCATCAGTCTGGCGGTTTGGACCACCGACCTGTCAGGTCATCAGTCTGGCGGTTTGGACCACCGACCTGTATGGTAGCCTTCCTAGTGGTTTGGTAAGAGTCCGCAGCAGCGGCCTGGAGGTTAGCCGCAGCTGCGATCTGGTGGTTTCCCGCAACAGTGGACTGGAGGTTAGTCGCAGTAGCGGTCTGGTTGTTAGTCGCAGTTGCGGTCTGAAGGTTAACAGCAGCAGCGTTCTGGTCGTTAGCCGCATCAGCAGTCTGGTGGTTAGCCGTAGCAGTGGTCTGGAGGTTAGCCGCAACAGCGGTCTGGTGGTTAGCCGCAGCAGCGGTCTGGAGGTTAGCCGCAACAGCGGTCTGGAGGTTAGCCGCAACAGCGGTCTGGCGGTTAGCCGCAACAGGTGTTCAGAGCCTTCTCAGGAGATTGTATTTGTTGTATAGTCTGGCGGTTTGACATGGTCAAACTGCCCAGCCCGCGTGGCTTGTTTTTTGTCTCATATCGTTTGTTGTATTCTCTCATCTCCCCCAATTCTATAAATAAGGGATCATACCTATGTAATAATTATCTTTTTGGAGCAATACAATTTTCCTTTATTTAGCTCTTTTTACTTATTTTATTGAATGTGGATGAATCTTGCTTTGTGTCTGGAATCGAGATTGTTGTGCTTCTGTTCTATTTTCCAATTTCTATAAGTCTCGTTTGTTTAAATGTGGCTTACAGCCCTTCATGGCAAGGAAGACGTGTTTGCTTGTCTATTTAAAAATGTCGTGAACAATGTGCCGTGTTGCTAAGCTAATTTAATTTTATTGATACACTTAATTTCGGAATGGTTCAAGTCACATTTGCATCATATAAAGTTAGGTTAACCGAGTCAGCCTACACAAGTAACAAAGGTCTGCATTAGTACCCATCCACTTTCACATCCTACCCTGTGTCAGATTTGGTATCAGAGCCTCGGGTTAGTCACTTGCATTTTACGTAGTGGTAGGCCTTATTGCCAGTCCATATCCGACTCAAACCTTACCGACAAAAGAACGACCAACTTCAACTCTGAAATGACACTTGTGAAATTTCAACGGTTGACGATAGATGAGTTCGATCAAATGAATGGAATGCTCAATTTAACAATCTATGCACCCACATCGACATCCTTGAGGATCATCGAAAGCATGCCACTCCACAAAGGTTGGTGAACCGTACCTGCCCCAGATAGACATCTCCACCCTCAGGAGGAATATTCGCCTCGATATCCAGCCCCTCATGATTGAGTCCAGGGCCTTTTTGACTGAGGCGAGCTTTTTATGGGCTCAATCAGGCCTCCCGCTCGTGGTTTGCATGTTTTAGCTCAGCCATTACAGTCGCTGGTTTCTAGCCCTGTCCACATGATTCAGCTCTATTCGTGGACTCCTCTCCTCGTAGTCGGACCCTTTTGTTACTTTACATGGATGATATGATTATTACTGTCGATGATCCTTCTCACGTGACCTTCGTCAAGCATCATCTTCAACAAGAATTTCAAATTGCTGACCTTAGACAACTGAGCTACTTCTTGGGCCTTGAGGTCAGCTCTACAAACCGCGATTTTCAGCTCTCGCATCAGCGTTACACATCAAATCTCCTGGCTCGGGCTGCTCTCTCTGACTCTCGCACAGTGGACACCCCTGTGAAAAAGAGTTAGATAAAGAGAAATTTATTTGCTTCCAAAAGATAATCAATACATAGGTATGCCCCCTTATTTATAGAAAATGAGGGAGATGAGAGAATACAATAAGAGATGTGAGACTAAATACAATCCGCGTGACTTATGTGGTTTGACACTATCAAACCACAACACTGTATAAAGCTGCTGATCACGTAGCGACAACAGAGGTAAGCCGTCAAACCGCCACTGAAGACCGATAGACCGCCGGTGCTGGCCGTTAGAACTGCTGGTTGCCACCAAACCGCAATTGCTGAATCCCATCACTGCTGCTGCGGTTAGCCTCCAGGCCGCTTCTGCGGGTAAGCACCAGACCGCTGTTGCGGTAAGCCTCCCGGCCGCTTCTGCGGCTAAGCACCACACCGTTGATGCGGTAAGCCTCCAAGCCGCCGCTGTGGCTAAGCATCAGACCGCTGCTGCGGTAAGCCTCTAGGCCGCTACTTCGGTTAACCACTAGACCGCAGTTTTGAGTAGCTCCAAACCGCATCTGTTAAGACAAGCCGCCAGACAAAACCGCTGCCTCTTATCAAACCGCCACACAACCAGACCGCCTGGATAAACCACCACACCGCCTGAACAAGCCGCCACGACTAGACCATCAAACCGCCAAACTTTAACACTCCCCATCAAGCTGGAGCATATACGCCAACTATGTCCAGCTTGCTACAAACATTTGAAAGAGAAGCGGAAATTGGTTTCATGAAGACATATGCCAGTTCTTTATCAGAAGTGACAAATGTAGTGCAAATCTGATTTTTCAACACCTCTTCTCTAATGAAATGACAATCAACCTCAGTGTGCTTTGTCCTCTCATGGAAGATAGGATTCTTCAATATGTAAATAGCGGCTTTGTTATCACAGAACATAAGAAGATGATGATCATAGACTTCTCCCAAGTCAAGTATAAGCGCTCGCAACCATTTCAATTCACAAGTAGTTGAAGCCATACTCTTATACTCAACTTCAGGACTTGACCTTGAAACCATCGATTCCTTCTTGCTTTTCCAGCTAACAAGATTTCCTCTTATAAATGTGCAAAAACCTGATGTAGACTTCCTTATCAGCATAGCTGACATCAGAATACGCTTCAATCTTCAAATGATTATGTTTCTGAAACAACAAGCCCTTTCCCGGAGACCCTTTCACACTCCAGAATCTTCATGGCAGAACGCAGATGACATTCTGTAGGAGTTTGCATAAACTGACTAACCTTCACAACTGCATAAAAGATATCTGGTCTGGTAACAGTCAAATAGATGAGGTTCCCTACAAGTCATCTGTAAACAGTACAATCTGGGAGAAGAGGAGAATCTTTGGTCCACCCTTATCATCCCCAACAGCCATCGGACAATGCGCAGGTCGTTTACCAAGAAGACCAGTTTCCTTTAACAGATCTAGTGCATATTTTCACTGTGAAAGAACCACAGAGTTGTGTTTTCGTGAAATCTCAATTCTTGGAAAGTACTTCAGAGTTCCCATATCTTTAGTAACAAAATGTTGTCGAAGATGACGTTTTACCAAATCAATACCTTACTTATCATCACCAGTAAGAAAGATATCATCAACATAAACACCAAGAACCACAAGACCTTTAGTAGTCTTGCGTATAAACAGAGAATGATCAGCAGAATTTCGATTGAACCCAATAAGAGAAACAACTCCACTAAACTTGTTAAACCAAACTCGTGAACTCTGTTTTAAACCATAAATTACCATCCGAAGCTTGCATACCTGAGACTCTCCCTGAGCAACATACCCAGGAGGTTGCTCTATGTAAATCTTCTCTTGCAAATCAACATAGAGGAAGTCATTTTTCACATTTAACTGAGACATTTCCTAGTCTCTATTAACCGCGACAGAGAAAAGAACACGTATAGTGCTGATGCGAGCAACATGAGAAAAGGTATCAAAGAAGTCTACGCCATACGTTTGAGTAAATCTTTTGGCAACAAGTCTTGCCTTATAACGGTCAACAGAACCATCTCGAAGATATTTGACAACAAAAACTCATCGACAACCAACCACATCTGTGTCCAGAGGTGTGGGAACAAGTATCCAAGTACCCCTCTCAGTTAAGGTTTTCATTTTTTCATCCATAGCGGTCTTCCACTGCAGAATAACAAGAGCATCTTGATATGTAGCCGGGATGACAGTAGAAGATATAACAAGAGAAAAATACTTGGCAACCAGAGAAAGCTGAGCATATGAGACAACATCTTCAATAGGATGCTTAGTGCATTGACAGACACCTTTCTGCAAGGCAATGGGAAGATCAAGATCACTCTGGTCCGTAGGAGCAGATCCACTGTCAGAAGAGGGAAGAGGCCCGGGAACAGGCACAGAAGGCTCCAAGGGCAAAGAACCAGTCTCGAGAGAAGGAGACGGTGGAACAAGAACAATGGTGATAAGAACTGAGTCTGACAGAGGTGTCGAGACAATAGACATTGAAGAGGAAGTATCAGAGGACAAAAGAGAAGAAGCAGGAGAAAAATACGGTGTATCTTCAAAGAATGTGACATCAGCAGAGAAGAGAATCAAGACAACGTTATTCTTTTTGGGTCGGACAATAACCAAGGTCAAAGTCTTTGTTTCAAGACTAGATTTACACCTAGAGGGGGGGAGGGGTGAATAGATTTCTTAGTATTTTGACTATCTTTTTGATTAGCTGTGTGGTGTGTTTAGTTAGTTCAGTTAGCTTTCAAGAAAGAGACATAACACAAAGATATTTATAGTAGTTCCCCAAGATATGAGTACATCAATTGTCCTTCCCACCTTTCTAACAGTATGTTAGACAAGGCCAACCTCTCCAATCTCAGCTCAAAGAACTTACCACACAGATCCCTCAGGATCTCTCAGACTTCTCCAAGTCCTACCACTCAGAGTAAGTGACACTCCTACAACTCAGTGATCCACAAATCACCTACCTCAGACTTAATCAAAGTCCCACACTCAGGCTAGGAGGATAGCCCTACACTCAGATTCACAACTGAATCCTACCTCAGAGAATAAATCTCCTATCTCAGGCACACAGGCCCTATCTCAGATCCACAGAAGGATCCTTTAACTCAGCCCTTCTTTATTTTAAGCTTACAACTCAGATCTGGAAAGATCCTACAGAGTGAAATGAGTAGTTTTGTTGTTGTTGACTTGGACCAGAGAATGTGTTCTCTGAGCCTACTTGCTGAACTGAGAAAACTCAGCTCTATCTTCTTCACAGCACCAGGAATGAATCTTCCAGCTTGTTCTGCTAGTGCTGAGAAGTAACTGCAGACTGTTGTTTCTTCTTACTCAGAAAAAGAGCTTTATGACCTTGCTGTTGAAAGTTGATTTGATTTCTTCAACAACAATCTCTATCTGTGATTCACAGACAAACGTTTGACCAAGTTCTCTCTTTGTAGAGAGGAAGAAGATGACCAAAAAACTCTATCTCCAAAAACTACTTTCTTCTTTCTCGGAACTCGTCTTTTGTATTCTGCCGCTCAACAACTCTATGCGCAGTGTGGACCACCCGAATGGGCAGCTGCAACATAACTTTTGCATTAACTGCAGTACCGAAGGCAAGCAACGCCTTTTGTCTTCTAGCGTGCTGATCCCGCACTATTTGAATTTCTGCTGACGTCAGCATGACTCAGCTACTGTCTACTTAGCAAATTCTAGACAAACTGCACAAACATTGAGTGAAGTTTTGTCACTCAGCGCAAAAGTACTTAACTGAATTCTGCATCTTCAGGCGTTGAGTGCATTGAGTGAGTCTTCATCACTCAGCGCATATAGACTTTTATAGTTTAATAGCTTAGGCGTCGAGTGATCCTTCATCACTTGACATTTCTTGACTTAGTTGAATTTCTTTGTATGAAGGCATTGAGTGCAGCTTCTTCACTCAACCCTTCCGTCCTTGGCCTATCTTTTTAATGAGGCGTTGAGTGAACTGGCTTCACTCAATGCTTCTGTCCTTAGACAGAATTTCTGTTGAGTAGGCGTTGAATGAACTGTCTTTACTCAACGCTTCTGTCTTTGGACAGATTTCTTGATTGAGACGTTGAGTGGTCTGTCTTCACTCAACGCTTCTGTACTTAAGCTGATTTTTAGATGAGTAGGCGTTGAGTGAATTGGCTTCACTCAACGCTTCTGTGCTTAGACAAATTTTCAGACAACAACCCTGAGGCTTTGACTGTTTGAGCTTCTGTCAATGCTTCTGGCCTCTTGAAGTTGAGTGACCTGCTTTCACTCAACGATTTTGGACTTAGCCAGATTTCTGCTTTGCCAGCATCTTTTTTTGAGTCCATCTGTCATGGTGACTCAAACAACTTGTGAAATCAGTGCAACAAAAAACAATCTGCATACATTGAACTTTGATTCTTTGAGCATGCATCAAATACAATCATGTGTATATCATTGTCCTGTGGGGCTTCTTCAAATATAGGACATTGTGATCAATGGACCCAACAATTTCTCTATTTGAAGAAGTCAGAACCCTAGACAATGATATACACTACCTCATATAGAAGATAATCATTGACAAAATTTAAGAACACAAAATGAAGCACACAATCATATGAATATCATTAAGGACAATAATCATAAATACACAGTGCGCTCAAAATAATGTTCACATTTCTACAGCCCTTAAGGAAAATACAAAACACGTCATATTTCAAATTCCTTAATCACTATCCCCCTCCTGTGTTTCTTGACAGCCTTTTCCTCATCTTCATCCTTCTTTTCCTTTTGTCCCTCAAAATAATTGTTGGGCTTAGAAAAGTACTTGCTGGACTTCACAATATCTGGTGGCAGTGCACCTGACTTTTTATCTCTTTTGAATTTCCTCCTGGCCTCTTCATTTCTTTCTAGTTTGACCCATTCTAGGGAGCTATACATCTTTCCCCTTTCAGTTTTCTTTTCTTTGACCTGTTCCCAGACAAACAACATAATAGCCCTTGATTGAGGACTCCACTTCTCAAAATCTGGCCTGGTCTCCATCTCCTCTCTGTACCCTTTCTTGCTAAGTTTGATTTCTTCTTCTTCTTCAGCAATGGACTCGCCTCTTGCTCTTGCTATCTGGTCAGCGGGACTAAATGTGGGAATCTCAACAACAGTTGATGGTTCAGTCCACTGAGCACCAACCTGATCGACATCTTAATCTCCCCCCGATCACCATAATGTTCATATAATGCTTCTTGAATGGGTCCAGGAATAGCAGTAATGTTTTCATATGTATGTTGTTCAAGACCAAGGTAGTGTTTGGTTGGGCTTTTTGCCCACGATGCGGTTGAAACACACCGCTATTATGCGCATAAGCGTCGTTTGGCGCTGCTGTTTTAGTATCCTGTGTTTTAAATTTTCTCTAAATTACGTAACCCTCCAACCGCGGTTTTATTTTGCGTCCAGCCGCAACCCTATCGCTCCCGATTGCCGTCTTCTTCGCAAGCAGCGAACAAATCGGCATCCATCTTCCCTGTCGGCGTCATCGCAAGCCGGCGAACAACCCATCGTCCCCGTCGCCGTCTTCTTCGCAAGCAGCGGCCATCGTCCCCGTCGCCGTCTTTGCAAGCAGCGACCATATCAGCAGCCATCGTCCCCGTCTACGCAAGCAGCGAACAAGTCGGTATGTCCCGATCCTTCTCTTCTTCAATCTCCCCACCTTCTTCGATCTACCTATCTCCTTCCATCTCCACATCCATCTTCGATCTACCCATCTCCTTCCACCTCCCGATGTTCTTCCAGAAAAGGTAAATAAAAATTTCTGCAACCCCGGTTGGAATCCATCTCCCAATGATTTTTCTTCTTCCTCCCTCATCGGCGGTTTGCACTTACCCGATGATTTTTTCTTCTTCTTCTTCGTTGAAATTAAAGTCTTCATGAAGATATTTCTGCAACCTAATTGCACTTACCCGATTTTTTTTGTTTTTTCAGGTACACCTAATTGCAAACTGCGGGCACACCGAATCTTCTTCTTCAGTTTTCAGGTACCCTATTGTTGATTTACACCTAATTGCCAAAATTGTTTGTGTATTTTTCGCTTTTGTGATATTTTTGTTGTGTGTATGAGTGTGCTGTGTTGGTGGGTTGTGTTTGTGTGTGTGTTATGTTTATGTGTGTGCTGTGTTGGTGGGTTGTGTTGAGTGTGTGTGTTATGTTTATGTGTGTGTTGTGTTGGTGGGTTGTGTTGAGTGTGTGGGTTGTGTTTTTATGTGTGGAATCCCTGTTGGTGTATGTGTGTCTTGTGATGGTGGGTTGTGTTGAGTGAGTTTGTTATGTTGGTGTATGTGTGTTGTGTTGGTGTATGTGTGTGTGTTGGTGTATGTGTGTGTTGTGTTGGTGTATGTGTGTGTGTTGGTGTATGTGTGTATTGTGTTGGTGGGTTGTGTTGAGTGAGTTTGTTATGTTGGTGTATGCGTGTGTTGTGCTGGTGTATGTGTTTGTGTTGGTGTATGTGTGTGTTGTGTTGGTGTATGTGTGTGTGTTGGTGTATGTGTGTGTGTTGTATGTGTGTGTTGTGTTGGTGGGTTGTGTTGAGTGAGTTTGTTATGTTGGTGTATGTGTGTGTGTGTTGGTGTATGTGTGTGTGTTGTATGTGTGTGTTGTGTTGGTGGGTTGTGTTGAGTGAGTTTGTTATGTTGGTGTATGTGTGTGTTGTGTTGGTGTATGTGTGTGTGTTGGTGAATGTGTGTGTGTTGTATGTGTGTGTTGTGTTGGTGTATGTGTGTGTGTTGGTGTATGTGATCGTTTGTGTGTGTGTGTTATGTTGGTGTATGTGTGTGTTGTGTTGGTGGGTTGTGTGTTGGTGTATGTGTGTGTATGTGTGTGTTGTGTTGGTGGGTTGTGTGTGTATGTGTGTGTGTTGGTGGGTTGTGTGTGTTGTGTGGTGGTGTATGTGCGTGTTTTTGTGTGTGTATGTGTGTGTTCATGTGGTTGTTATAATATATTATTGTATATTAATTTGGATGTGTTTGTTGACGTTTCTGAAGATGGTCAAGTCCAAAGATGGTGGAGTGTCCGCTTTTTGGGACAACACCGATATCATGCATTTCTGTGATATATGCATCAAGGAGATAGAGCTTGAGAATCGACCAACCACACATTTCAATAAAGAGGGTTGGACAAATGTCATGAAAAAATTTGAAGAGCAGACGCGAAAACAGTATGATAAAGTCCAACTTAAAAACAAATGAGATCATTTGAAGGAGTGAAAATTATGTACGGAATTGAAACGCGGTGAGACCAGATTGAGTTGGAATGCATCAAGAAAGACTATAGATGTCTCAGACGAATGATGAGATGAAAGATTGAAGGTATTCTTTTCCATTCGAAGAATTTGTTTTATTTTTTAAAAACATTAACAAGTTCTGACATTAAAAATTAATGCATTCTCAGGTCGTTCCCGCGGCAAAAAAATTTCGTTTCTCTGGAATCCAACCAGAGTTGGAGGAGAAACTGAACCTGATGTTCAGTTCTGTTGTTGCTACAGGACGTCATGCTTGCACGCCCAACACCATTATTGAGATCCCAAAGTCCGTTGATGAGAAAGGAATGTCAGATGGTGATCATGAAGACATTGCACTCAGCGAAGAACCTAGGCAACATGAGACCACAGTCATATCTGAGGTCGGAAGGAAAAGACAGGAAAAAAACAATGTTATTAGCTCTGTGTTAGAAGATTTGGCGGAGTCGTCAAAAAACATTAGTCGATGCATCCAGGAGGCACCCACAAGAAATACTTCTTCTGAGTTCAGCATCTGTCGAGCAATAGATAAATTAGCCACGTATCCGGAAGTGCTCTTCGATGAAGACTTCTATGATTTTGCCGTAACATATTTTATGGACAAAAATCACAGGGAGACTTTCTTGTGTCTTCCGAATAACATGAACGTCAAGTGGCTGCGTAACCGCTTCAACCGCGGGGGTAGTTCTATCTAATGTTGTATCAACTATTTTAATTCTCTCTTTTTGTCTAATGTTGTATCAACTATTTTAATTTTCTTTCTCTTGTTGTCTAATGTTGTATCAACTATTTTAATTTTGTTTCTCTTGTTGTGTAATGTTGTACCATCTAGTTTGGGTGGTTTTCTGTTTATTGTACTACTACATTGCTTCTAAATTTTTTTTGTTTGTTGGACTATTGTGTCTAATGTTGTCTCTTCAATTTTCTGTTTATTGTCTAATGATGTACTAATGCATGTGTGTAGCGTAATATGTCTACCGATGATTCTGAAAATTCAACAGAAGAGGAGATTACTAAAGACAATATATGATTGCTCATCATCAAAAT
The DNA here is from genome assembly GCA_039583875.1 of Platanthera guangdongensis. Classification (NCBI taxonomy): domain Eukaryota; kingdom Viridiplantae; phylum Streptophyta; class Magnoliopsida; order Asparagales; family Orchidaceae; genus Platanthera; species Platanthera guangdongensis. The sequence continues at coordinate 21,180,391 of CM077160.1, read as the reverse complement.
GTCGTGACAACAATATCTTTGGTAGACGAATATACCTCTGTATTACACATTCCAGTGCCACACATGACTTCAAAACAAACAGGTGACAAGTGGGTTGGAGAGCTACTTTGCGGATCACGGGTGAGATTTCATGACTCTTTCCTGATGTGTTAGGAAATATTTATCGATTTATTGCATTCTCTGGAGGAGAAGTGTGGATTTCACGGAATAAGAAGGGCCACATCCAGAGAAATACTAGCATTGACGATATACATATTGTCACATAATGAATCAATGAGAAAAACAATCGAGCGATTTCAGCATTCAACGGAGACAGCTAGCAGGTTTTTTTTTCTCGAGGTCTTCGTGCTTTGCTAAAGTTAGCAAATGAAGTGATTCAGCCATCAGATAGGTCTTTCAGTAGCACTCCGCTAGAGGTTATGTATGATAGACGTTACATGCCGTTTTTAAAGATTGCATTGGAGCAATAGATGAGACACATGTCCATGCGTGCATACCAGTTGGAAGTCAAGTACCGTACATTGGGAGACGTGACAGTCCAACTCAAAATGTCATGCCTGCTTGTGATTTCAACATGTGCTTCACTTTTGTTTTGGCGGGCTGGGAGGGATCAGCGCACGATAGTCGCATTTTCAATTTTGCCACAAATGATCCCCGCTATAACTTCCCTCATCCTCCGCCAGGTAACTGTAAAAACAAAGTTTTTTTATTAATTAATATACAAATAAATTGTTGTTAAATAATTTTTATTAATTTACAGAAAAATATTATTTGGTGGATTCTGGTTATCCGCCACAAAGAGGCTACTTGAAACCGTATCAAGATACACGATACCATCTACCAGATTTTGCTCGTGGTGGTCGTCGAGCAGAAGGACGTCGAGTGATATTCAATCATGCACACTCATCGCTTAGAAGTGTGATAGAACGATCATTCGGGTTTTGGAAGAAGTGGGCAATACTGCGGGACATGCCAAGCTATCGCTTCGACAAACAAGTAGCTATTGTGCTCGCCACAATAACTTTACATAATTTCATTCGTCGCCACCTTTCACGTGTGGATATTGATTTTAGTGAGTGCGAGCACAGGAGTCGTGATCATGGGATGACCTCATAAGGCCGGCAGGAAACATGCACTGATACTGCAAGTGGTGTGGAGGAGATGATCACGCTACATAATATTATAGCAGAGCAGTTGTATGAAGCTAGAACATAGGAAAAAAAGACAATTTTTTTGGTGTTGATGTTTTTTTATTTAAAATAAAATGTTATTGTTCGTAATTAAAAATAGGAAAAAAAATTCACTCAAAAATCCGTTTTATTTCCAAACAACTTTTTGAAAACTTCATTTTGAAAACTCCATTTCACTCAAGCAGTTTTTTAACAAAACTCTGTTTTCCAGAATCAGCACTTCTTCTATCAGCAGCTTTCCATCAGCAACAACCCAACCAAACAGAGCCCAAATGAACCTCTGATTACATTTGTTACCCAGACAACATTCTCAGTGTTAACCTTGATCATTGTATTCTCCCCCTTTATGACTTATTCAGATAAGGCTGCAGTCAGGAAGTTCTTGGCTATGAAGAGTCTTTCATCCAGAAAATTTACACCCTTAGTGACATGATTCTTGACCTCTAACATATGATTATCAAAATCTGAGTGCGGACATCCATTCTCCTTTCCAGAGTTTTCTTGTGAGCTTCCATTAGATTTTTCTGCACATTGTGAAACATTTCCATGTTGCTGGAGGTTATGTTCTGATTCGCCAGAATATCATGCTGGGTTTTGCTGATTTCCCCCAGCTTGCTTTCAGTAAGTGTTACAGTAGGAGCAACCCTCATGAAGAATGTTATTGTGTTAGCTTTCAGCAAGTTTACCTCAAACCTGGACTTTATTTTAGTGGAAAGATCCCTTCTAACTTGATGGAATTGTCAATGTAGTGTTTCAACTGTCTTCTTTGATCATCCAGTAGACCCTTCAGTTAAGCAAGGAATGTAGGTGACATCTGATCAGCTTGATGAGATGTATCTTGTTCACAGATATCTTCATCTCTTTCCTTGTCTGAAACTTTCATACTCCTGGTATAGCCATCATGTATTCTGAAGAGTGTGCATCAATATTTGCATCTGCCGCAACATTACCCTTTTCAGACTCAGATGAGTCTATGTTATACACTGTCCCTGGAGCAGAGAGTTCAGAGTGAATCTCCCCCTCAACCTCAGCACTGTCCTTAGGGACATCTTGTTCTTCTGCATTCCCCATGAGAATTTGCTACTTTGAAGTGGCTGTGACTGGAGTATCTTCTGTTATCCTCTTAAGGGCTTGCTTCCCCTCAACTTAAGGACAGAAGAGAGCAACTTCAGGACCCTGTGGAGTTTGAGCAATCCTTTTCTGCAGATTCTCAATGAAGGAGTCTAGTTGTTCTTGAACAGATTGGATAGTCTTCCCCTCAGCAGGGGCAAGTATTTGGGAAGTTTCCTCCTTAACATCTGCAATCATCTGAGTTGTCTCCCCCTCAGCATTTGCACAAATATTTTCAATTACTTGTCCAGTCAGTATTTCTAGAGCTTCAGCTGGAATCTCTTCAGACTGAGTTCCACTCAATTGATTTCTTGCTGCAGGTTCAGAGGAAATTGAAACCTGAGCACTCATGTCTTTCCTTGGTCCTTCAGAAGAACTTCTTTCAGTTAACCGAGGATCATGTGGCTCTTCCGCACTCTTCTCAGAAGAACTGCTCTCTGTGCTATCCTTAGTCACCAGTACAATTTTCTTTTTCGTCTTCTCAGCACTCTGTTGCTGTGGCAGCAGAACTCTTTCTCATCTTTCAAACATTTTGGAGTCCATTCTCTTCATGTGGTGAATCTTTGTTCCTAGTCTCGTGTTGAGGATCCCTGAAACAGTACTATACAGATAAAGAGATAAAATTCTTCTCAGGTTTGGTTCTGGGATACATTCCACTATTCTATCAAACAGCATTTTACCCCAGTATGTTTTCTTAGAGAGAATAATCCTGGTCATGAGTTCAAACATCTTCTTTGATATCTTATCATGTGAGCCAGGCTTGCAAAGCAGAGCCTTTCCAATGATATTTGCTAGAAACTTTCCTCTCAGATTCATCTCTTTCCTCAACATAGAACCAGTGGTATGCTTAAAAAGTCCACACCATTTAAGGGCTGCCTTTACATCATCTTGAAATTAGTCTATGTTGTCATCAGACTGCTTCACCTTGGGTAGATGCAGTGCTTTCCATAATCTCTTAGGATTAATCTTTATCTTATTCCCATTGATTAAGGATTTGATTTTATTTGAAGCTGAGTCCACCTTGACATTTGAGTACAGTTCCAGAACTTCTCTCTTCCAAATCAAAACTGGCTCGGACAAAACGAAACCTAGGTCAGTGACCTCGAATAAGTATGGGACTTGCATAACCTCCTCAGGAGCATCCTTGAAACCGTTTCGTACAAGTTCAGAACCCTTGAACAAGAAATCCATTCCTTTCGGCGTCATGAATTTACTTAGTTTCTGAAGGTTTGACGAGCTTTCGTCGCAGGGAGATAGCAGGTCGCAAGGGCTAGGAATAATGTTTCTTATTCTAAGCACACTCAGTTCTATTTATACTTGCCTCTAAGTAGAGAATGTGGAGAGACCCGTACCTGTTGTTGTAATCACGAAAAGGTCAACGACTGAGATTAAAAGCCGCAATTTGAAGTCCCTGGGAGTATGCGTGCAGTGTACTCGACGCTTTCGACGCCTGAAGTTGTCTCAGCGCACTCAACGCTTGGAAACTTAGTCCACAACTCCTTTGTTATCCTGCAGGGATTAAAACTACCTGTAATAGAAATGCATGAAGAGCTATTGAAGCTAGACTAAGTTCATCATACCAAATTCAAATTTGAAGGTGTTGAACTTAGCTTCATCTAGTGGTTTCGTGAAAATATCAGCCACTTGTTTGTCTGTAGAGAAACTCAAGTCTGATGCCCTAACTTTCCACATGCTCTCTAATGAAATGATATCTAATCTCTATGTGCTTATTCCTGATATGAGAAACAAGATTCCTAGCAATATAGATTGTACTAGTAAAATCACAAAACATTAAAGTTTTACTAAGCTTGAAATTGTAGTCTTGGAGCTAATGCTGGATCCACAGTAGCTGTGCACAACAACTACCAGCTGAGATGGACTCTGATTCAGCTGTTGAGATAACAACACTTGTTTGCTTCTTACTGCTCCAAGAGACCAATCTTCCTCCTAAAAATTGACAGGTGCCAGAGGTGTTTTTCCGGTCTTCTCTGCAACCTGAAAAGTCTGCATCTGAATACCCTGTTAGTTCAAAGTCATTATTCCTAGGGTATCACAGACCAAGATTAGGTGCGCCCTTGAGATATCTCAAAATTCTCTTAGCTGCAGAATAATTAGATTCCTTAGGGCTAGCCTGGTTTCTAGCACAAACACATGTAACATACATATTGCCTGACCTACTAGCAGTAAGGTAGAGGATGAAGCCAATTATGCCTCTATATAAGGTTTCATCAACATGTTTCCTAGTTTAATCCTTGTTCATTGACACACTTGACCCCATACGAGTTTTCATTATGGAGGCACTCTTCATTCCAAAATTTTTAACCAACTCCTTGATAAACTTAGACTGAGAGATGGATAGTCCATCCTCTGATTGTCTAACTTGGAGGCCCGAAAAATACTTGAGTTCACCCATACCGCTCATTTCAAATTGTCATTGCCTAAGTTTAGCAAACGTTTTGTAGAGACCATCATCAGTAGACCCAAATATTATGTCATCTACATAAATTTGGACTAGAATGATCTTACTCTTGACTTCCCTTAGGAATAATGTTTTGTCTATCTTTTCTTTTGAGAATTTGTTCTCAATGAGAAAGCCAGACAGAGTTTCATATCATGCCCTATGGGCTTGCTTCAATTCATATAATTTCTTTTCTAAGCTTAAATACATAATCAGGAAAGTTAAAATGAAGAAAACCTGAGTGTTGCTCAACATAAAACTCTTTTTTAAAGTCACCATTTAGGAAAGCTGACTTTACATTCATTTGGTAAACCTTGAATCCTTTATGTGCAGCATATGCAAGGAACAGTCTTATAGCTTCCAATATAGCTACTGGTGCAATGGTTTGATCAAAATCAATATCTTCTTATTGTTTGTATCCTTTGACCACCAATCTAGTTTTATTCTTGATTATAACACCATTTCATTAAGTTTATTCTTGAAGATTCACTTGATTCCAATGATGTTATGTCGTTGTGGTCTGGGAACCAGCTTCCAGACCTTGCATATCTTGAACTGGTTCAGTTCTTCTTGCATAAACACAATCTAAAATGAGTCTATGTTGACATCTTCAACCCTTTTAGGTTCAATCTGAGATAGGAAGCTGGAGTATATAGCTGTGTTGAGCCTTCTGCTCTTTGTTGTAACCCCTTTGCTAGCATCTCCTATGATCTGATTTTTGGGATGATCCCTTAAATGTCTGACAGTAGGAGGCATTCTTTCTTCAACATCATGAACTTCAGTGTCTGGATCCTACTGGTCTTCACCCATATCCTCTGTACTTTGTCCTTCAGGAATGCACACACCATTGTCTTCTTCTTGGGTAGTTGGAGAAGTGTCTTTGATGTTTAGTTTTCCATGTTTTGCTCTACACCTGCAGTTTTAGAGGAGCTAGGCAGCTCACTGTTAATCATTGATGATTCATCAAAGACTATATTCACAGACTCTTGTACAACTTGATTTTTCAAATTGTAGACCCTATAGTCTTTGCTATGATTATTGTACCCAACTAATATCCCTTCATAGGATTTGACAACAAAATTAATCAAGTAGGATTTTCCATTGTTGAGCACAAAACACTTACTACCAAAGATCCTGAGATAGACTAGATTTGGTTTTATGTCTTTCATAATCTCGTAGGGAGTCTTCTGGTGATACTTGTTGATAAATGCTCTATTCAGTACATGACATGCAGTGTTCACTGCCTCAGCCCATAAGTATTTTGGAAGAGACGTGTCACAAAGTAGTATCCTGCCATCTTCTATGAGAGTTCTATTTTTTCTCTCAACAATCCCATTTTGCTGGGGTGTTTTAGGAGAAGAAAATTCATGGTAAATTCCTACTTCTTCACAGAACATTGTCATGCCTTCAGACTGAAATTCAGTCTCATGGTCACTTCTGATTTTGATCACAAAATTGTTTTTTTTCATTCTGAATTTGTCTAACAAAGGTCATGAAGATGTCTAGGGTTTCAGACTTATTTTAAGAAAAAAACTCAAACAAATCTGGAATAATCATCAACTATCACAAATGTATAGACTTTTCTACTTAGATTATGAACTGACATAGGACCAAACAAGTACATATCCAAGAGGTACAAACACCTATCAGAATCCTTGGCCCCAATGCTCTTAAAGGATGATTTGGTCTGCTTGTCCTTTTGACATGCAGAACAGATACCCTCCTTGGTGCATCTTATATTGGGTCAATTTCTGACTAGCCATTCACTAAAGAGCTTGCTAATTCTCTTGTAGTTCAAGTGAGCAAGGCTCTTGTGCCATTGCACACAATAAGAGACTTTCTCATTTACTACAAGACATACTGGTGAGTCTGTTCTTAAATACAAAAAAGTTTAAACGATATATATTTTCACTCCTAGTGCCTGTCAAAATGACCTCTTGGTCACATGACCTTTTGATCAAACACTCATCCTTGTGGACGACAATGATATAACCAATGTCACATAGTTGGCTTATGCTAATCAGATTGTGTTGCAATCATTTCACATAAGCTACTTTTGTGATGAAGATTATGTCATTGGTGATCATACCATAAGTTTTGGCGACTCCTCTGTCTGAACCTCCAAAGATCACCTTATGTCTATTCTTCACAGGAGCATAATCCTTTAGGTTGCTCCTTATTCTAGTCATTTGTCTGGAACATCCACTGTCCAAGTACCATATTGGTGCATGAGTAGTTGGACTATCCTGCAACCATAGTTTAGTTTACCTTAGGACCCCAAAAAGGATTGGGTCCTTGGTTCTTGTTAGCTTGAAACTGAACATTTCTACCTGCAATACTCCTGACAGGAAGACTCACCCTTTTCCTTGGCACACTAGTGTTGTGCCAACAATCTATGACAAAATGTTCCACTTTACCACAACACTAACATTCATGAATGTTGTATCTCCTTTTCTGAACAACCCTTGTGGTGTGCAAGGAGTCAAAAGCTATCAGTTCAGAAGAGAGAGACAATTTTTTTCTTGTTTCTTTCAGCAAGAATCTGACTGAAAGTGAGTCTGCCAGTAGATGTACTTGGCTTATTCTGAGTTCCACCAACAATAATATTCTTTAAAGTTGACATGCTATTAATCGCCTCAGAGATAGCCAAGTCAGGCTTACTGACCGACTTACCCTTGGTCTGGGTTTTTGCTGGAAGAGCCAGAGAATATTCTAATCCCTTATCCTTGAGTGTGGGGGCTGGAACACCAAATACAAATGGTCCATGATGGGCCATCTGGATTTCCTCATGGCGAGCCTTTAGTGCACTCACACCCATGTCCTTTCTCCCTCCATTGTAAGATACCCTTATATTCTTACAAGCAGAGTTCCCATTTTTCCAGTGACCATAAATTCTATCTTGGTCATACCTGTTTGATGGAAGTATTACATTGTGAAAGGTTGTCTGAGACATTACAGGAGCTTTGCCTTTCCCATTGGGATGGATAACTCTAGAATTCCACTCGAACCCCAAACCTCTTTTATCCTTTTGAGAGGTGAAAGAGTCTATCAGTGACAACACAATTTTGGGCTTTGAGAATTCAGCCACAATCTTTTTCTCCTTAAGGAGTTTCTCTTTAAGATTCATAATGACTTTGTTCTTCTGGCTGATGGTCCCAATCTGGATGATTGAGATAATCTTCAGTTGGCTGACTTTCCTTCTCATCTGATCCAGCAAGCATGCTGGTTCAGACTGCAGGGAAGCAGCTAGCTTTAGGGAGACAATCTCCTCAGTTTGTTTCTTGACAAGCCTTTTGCTCATTTTCAGAGCATCCAAAATAACACTATACTTGTCAATCAGTTGATTGACATCCTCTTCAGATTTTGAACCATCATTCCTACTGGAGGAAGTGGATGGTTCAGAGTCTGACCCAGACTCATAGATAGAAGGAGAGCTCGGGATAAAGTGTACCTCATCAGGAATGACATTATCCTAATTTTCTTCTGATAGAGCCATGAGGCTGAATTCCTCATCCTCTTCACAGTCACCGCCAACTGAGGATAGTGGAGCCCTGATTCCTGGTGGTGCAGCTGGGGCTTCAGTCTCTTCTTCAAGGCATATGAGGCCAATGTAGGCCTCCTCATCTGATTCTGAATATTCAAAATCGCTGTCAGATAGACTGACTTTCTTCTTGGCCAAGAAGCTCCTTTCAGCCTTCTTGACCTTGTGATTGTTTTTGCCATCGGACTTCATCTGCTCCTTCCTCTTAACTGGACAGTCAGCAATGACATGTCCACTTCTATTGCAACAGTAACAAACAACATTACTCTTATCATATTTATTCTGTTTGGAGTCAAACCTTTCCCCAGAGGGGTCAATTATGGACTTGTCTTTGCTGGAGTGGGGCTTTCTTGATGAAGAGCTTGAAGAGCTCCTCTTATTCCACTGTCTTCTCCCGCTCATCAACTTCTTGAACTGCCCGGAGAACATTGCTAATTCTCCTTCTGACAATTCATTCACAGAGGAGCTGGGCTCTGAGCATTCTGACTCAGCAACTCTCATTGGAGGAGTCTTTTCTCTGCTTCTTCTTATGCCTTCAGCTCTGAAGGCCACCGACTTCTCTTTGTTAAGAGATCTGGCTGCTTCCTCTTCATCCTTCCTGGAGTTCAGCTGTATCTCATGAGATAACAGCTTCCCAAACAAGTTCTGAGGCAGAGTGTTGGCCAGGTTGCCAACTTCTCTGATGACACAGATCTTTTTGTCCCATTCCTTGTTAAGGGATCTCAGGAACTTGTCATTTAGCTTATAATTAGTGAACTGTCTGACATATGTGATCAGACTGTTCACTATGATGAAAAACCTCTCATAGCAATCATCAATAGAGTCCTTCCCTTGCTTGAAGACTTCATATTGTTGATTCTGGAGGGATTTTCTGTCATCCCTCACCTCCTCTATCCCTTCCATTTAGACTATAAGGGAGTCCTACATTTTCTTGGCTGTCTTGCAGTGGACAAGGTTCTGGAAGGTGGAGTCCTCTATGACACTCACAATAATGTTCTGTGCGCTCTTGTCCATAGTTGCCAGGATGATCTCATCCTTGGTCATCTCAGTGAACTTCTTAGGAGTCTGGACATTGACATTCAAGACAGAGATCTTCATGGGAATGGAGGGTCCCTCTTGGACAGTAATGAAAATTCTTGGGTCTGTGGCTTACATGAACAACCTGGCCCTCTCTTTCCAAATCCCAAAATTTTCCTTTCTGCAGATAGGGAGCTTCAAGGAGCTCAACTCTTTATGGTTTTCTCCTGAACCTATAATGATAATTCTAAGCTATTCTTGGAGATATGTTCACACTGTTAAGTCTTTTTTGAACAACCTCCATCTGATACCATTTTAAAGTCTTTGTTTAAAGAGGAACTTTACAGTTAGAGGGGGGGGGGGGGTGAATAGGTTTATTCGTCTTTTCACTATCTTTTTGATTAGCTGTGTAGTGTGTTTAGTTAGTTCAGTTGGCTTTCAAGAAAGAGACACAACACACAGGTATTTATATTGGTTCCCCAAGATATGAGTACATCTACTGTCCCTCCCACCTTTCTAACAGTATGTTAGACAAGACCAACTTTTCCAATCTCAGCTCAAAGAGTTTACAACACAGATCCCTCAGGATCTCTCAGACTTCTCCAAGTCCTACCACTCAGAGTAAGTGATACTCTTACAGCTCAGTGATCCACAGATCACATACCTCAAACTTAATCAAAGTCCTACACTCAGGCTAGGAGGATAGCCCTACACTCAGATTCACAACTAAATCCTACCTCAAAGAATAAATCTTCCATCTCAGACACACAGGGCCTACCTCACATTCAAAGAAGGATCCTACAACTCAACCTTTTTTTATTTCAGGCTTACAACTCAAATCTGGAAAGATCCTACAGAGTGAAATGAGTAATTTTGTTGTTGTTGACTTGGACCAGAGAATGTGTTCTCTGAGCCTGCTTACTGAACTGAGAAAACTCAGCTCTATCTTCTTCACAACACCAGGAATAGATCTTCATGGTTGTTCTGCTAGTACTGAGAAGTAACTGCAGAGTGTTGTTTCTTCTTACTTAGAAAAAAGAGTTTTCTGACCTTACTGTTGAAAGTTGATTTGATTTCTTCAACAACAATCTCTGTCTGTAATTCACAGACAAACTTTTGAGCAAGTTCTTGGGGAGCTTCAACTTTGTAGAGAGGAAGAAGATATTGAAAAAACTCTATCTCCAAAAATTACTTTTTCTTTCTCGGAACTCGTCTTTTGTATTCCGCTACTCAACGGCTCTATACGCAGTGTGGACCACCGGAATGGGCAGCTGCAACACAACTTTTGCATTAACTGCAGTACCGAAGGCAAGCAGCGCCTTTTGTCTTCTACCGCGCTGATCCCGCACTATTTGAATTTCTGCTGACGTCAGCATGACTCAGCTCCCGTGGAATTAGCAAATTCCAAACAAACTGCACAAGCGTTGAGTGAAGCATTGTCACTCAATGCAAAAGTACTTGGCTGAATTCTGTATCTTCAGGCGTTGAGTGCGTTGGGTGAGCCTTCATCACTCAGCGCATATAGACTTTTACAGTCTAACAACTTAGGCGTCGAGTGAGTCTTCATCACTCGACGCTTCTTGACTTAGTTGAATTTCTCTGTATGAAGGCGTTGAGTGCAACTTCTTCACTCAACGCTTCTGTCCTTGATCTGACTTTTTGATGAGTCGTTAAGTGAACTATCTTCGCTCAACGCTTCTGTCCTTAGACAGAATTTCTGTTGAGTAGGCGTTGAGTGAACTGTCTTCACTCAACACTTCTGTCTTTGTACATATTTCTTGATTGAGACGTTGAGCTTCCTGTCTTCACTCAACGTTTCTGTACTTAAGCTGATTTCCAGATGAGTTGGAACTGCCTTCACTCGACGCTTCTATTCTTAGACAGATTTCCAAACAGCAACCCTGAGGCTTTGACTACTTGAGCTTCTGTCAACGCTTCTGGCCTCTTGACGTTGAGTGACGTGCCTTCACTCAACGCTTTTGGAATTAGTCAGATTTCTTCTTTGCCAGCATCCTTTTTTGAGTCCATCTGTCATGCTGACTCAGATAACCTGTTAAATCAGTGCAATAGAAAACAACCTACATACATTAAACTTAGAGCATGCATCAAACTCAATCATGTGTATGACATTATTCTGTGAGCCTTCTTCAAATATAGAACATTGTGATCAATAGACCCAACACTAAGAATATGCATTTAACAGAACTGTGAGAAAGTTTGTCACGATCAGGAGAAAGTATGTGAACAAACGTCATACACCCAAAAACTGTAAGTGGCAAAGGAAATGACTTGATCCCAGGGTACAAAATAGAGAATAGAGTCTTGCCCTGAAGAATAGATGAGAGAATACGTTTATGAGATAGTAAGAGAGAAAAACAGCATGACCCTAATAAGACCGAGAAACATTCATTTGTAAGAGAAGGCTGCGAGCAACATCCAGGAGATGATGATTCTTGCGTTCAACAACGTCATTCTGTTGAGAGGTATAGGGACAAGTAGTTTGATGAACCAAACCGTGGCTCGTACAAAAATCAGAAAATTGATGGCTGGCATATTCCTTCGCATTATCAGTACGAAGAACCTGAATATGCACATTAAACTGTGTGAAGATCTCATTATAAAAACGGTAAACACAGAGTAAAGTTCAGAACGCTCTTTCAAGAGATATTATCAATGAAGGTGACAGAGTACAAACTAGCTCTACCAACAGTGTCAGTAAGAGCGGGACCCCAGATGTCAGAGTGACGTAGTTCAAAAGGACGCGAAGAAATACGTCCCGTTCGTGCTAGGAAAGAAGATCGATAATGTTTACCAAGCTGACATGCTTCACAATTCAAAGGGAAATCCTCTTGAGGAAGATCTGAGAGAAGTTGGTAGATGAGACGAGAAGGTGGATGCCCAAGACGATGATGTCATTGCTGAAGGGACGAAGAAGCAGAAAGAGCAACGACATTGTCAAGAAATAAGAGACTACCACTCGCAGTCCCAGTAGCAATCGTAGCATTGGTGTCAGAATCCCAAAAAAAACAATTAGTGGCAGTAAAAGTAACCGTGCAGTGCAACTGTGTGCAGAGAGCATGAACAAACAACAAATTGCACGGAATAGTGAGAACATAGAGAGTGTCCTCAAGCTGCAAAGACGGAGTGATGTCCACACTGCCTACACCATGCACAGGAGCAGAAGTCTCATTGGCAATAACGACAGGAGAAACCCATTTCTAGTTGTTTAAGCAAGAGAACAAATGAGAATTGCTGATCATGTGACAAGTGACACTAGAGTCAATAAGCCACTTATCAGAAGAGACCAAAAGAGCACGAGTTGTAAAGGAAACAAGAGAAACCAACCTCATGGAGAAATAAACCGGATAGAGAAAAGACTAACCGCACGGTTAGATACAAGCCGACAAAAGAGGTCAAGAGATCGCGCGAACAAATAAACCGCGCGACCAAATAACTAAGAGAAGAAACCGCAAAAGACACCAAGAAGGGCGTAAGCCGAAAGAGAACAGGTCGCCAAAAGAACAGACCGACAAACCGATCAGCTGACAAGTCACAGAAAGATCGCGACCAAGAACAAAAGACCGCCAGAGACTGAAACCGCACGGTTGAGGATAAGCCGAAAAAGATCTCAGAAAGAGGACCGACCGCCAAAAAGAAGCAAATAGAGAAGAGACCGCGCAAGTACAGAAAATAACCCGCGCGGGAAGAGAAGAGAAGAGGGAAAGAAAGAGACCGCACGAGAAGACAACCAACCCACAAAAATACAGAGGAAAGAAGCCGTGCAAACACCAGCGAAGCCGAGCGAACAAAAAAGAAAGCAAAGGGATAAGTCGCAGGAAAAGCAACAAGCAAGGGAGGGCAGGGGGAAGAAGACGCGCGAACAGAAGAAAACCGGAAGAAGACCAGAAACAGTTAGAAAAGCAAACCATGAGCAAGTTGTAGCAAATGACCGATTAACTCTGATACCATGTGAAAAAGAGCTAAAAAAGTCAAATTATTTTGCTCCAAAAAGATAATCAATACATAAGTATGCCCCCTTATTTATAGAAAAAGGGGGAGATGAGAAAATATAACAAGAGATGTCAGACTAATTACAATCCTCGTGGCTTATGGGGTTTGACACTGTCAAACCGCAACACTGTACAAAGCTGTTGATCACATAGCGACAACAGTGGTAAGCCGCCAAACTTCCACTGAAGAACGATAGACCGCTGGTGCTGGCCGTCAGACCGCAACTGCGGGTTTCCACCACACCGCAGTTACGGACTCCCATCACTGCTGCTGCGGTTAGCCTCCAGGCCGCTTCTGCGTCTAAGCACCAGACCACTGTTGCGGTAAGCCTCCATGCCGCTTCTGCGGCTAAGCACCAGACCGTTGCTGCGGTAAGCATCCAGGTCGTTGTTGCGGCTAAGCATCACACCGCTGCTGCGGTAAGCCTCCAGGCCGTTACTGCGGCTAACCACCAGACCGCATCTGCCAAGACAAGCCGTCAGACAAAACCGCTGCCTCCTATCAAACCTCCACACAACCAGACCACCTGGATAAACCACCAGACCGCCCGAACAACAAGCCGACACGATTAGACCATCAAACCGCCAAACTTTAACAACCCCCATGGAGCTTTACCTTCAGCTATGTCCGGATGATGAGGTTCCACTCTTTGATCCTACTCGTTACTGCCACCTTGTTGGGAGTCTCGTCTATCTCACCATTACTCGGCCCGACATTGCCCATGTTGTTCATGTGTTGGGTCAGTTTGTTAGTGCGCCCATCTCTGTGCTTTATGGTCACCTGATGCGGCTCCTGTGCTATTCCGGGAGACAACTTGTCGTGATCTCTTCTTCTCCACTAGTAGTTCTCTATAGCTCCGTGCATACTCAGATGCTACCTGGGCTAGTGATCCTGTTGAATATCGCTCTGTCATTGATTTTTGTCTGTGCTTGTGTTCCTCACTTATTGCATGGGAGTCCAAGAAATAAACTGATGTTTCTCGTTTCAGCACTGAGCCTGAGCTTTGGGCCATGACCACAATTGCTGAGGATATTATTTGGCTTCGTTGGATTCTTGAGGACCTTGATGTCTCCTCTCTAGATTCCACTCCACTCTACTGTGATAACACCGGTGTCATTCAAATTATTCTAAACCCAGTGAAACACTCACTCTCCAAGCATATTAGGGTGGATGCTTTCTTCCTACGTGAGCACTGTGGCCTGTCACTTTTACTCCTTCCTTTGTTCCTTTCGAGCAGCAGTTGCATATTTGATGACAAAGCCGCATGCGAGAACCCAACATGCCTGTCTACTTCAAAACTCTCGGTGTATGATCCCTCATGAGTTTGCGGGGTGTGTGTGTGGGGGGGGGGGTGTTTGATGTAATGTACATCTTATGTGGTAGAGTTAGCTTAGGCTCACCTTGTGTGTTGTGAACATCCTTTATTGTACATGTATATATATATATATATATATTTCTATTATTCATGTGAATCGATCATTCATTCATTCATTCCTATCAATGTGAACTTCATGGGAGGTGAATGTTATGTTTTGTAATATTAAGGAGAGGTTTTTGCAATTTGTAGTTTTTAAAACTTAGAGGGGAGGCCTCGGTAAATGCACCTATATATATTTATAATTTTGTGCGGATCATCACATGTAGATTAGTTTTTTTTAAAAACGACTTATGTTATCTCTGCCTTTCATGAAGTTAAATATTTTTAAATATGGCGCTCTTGACGGGCCATATCATTGTTGATGACAAGTTTATCAAAATGAATCAATAATCCGCTACAGAAATGTTTACTTGTTGTAAGGCACTACGGTGCTTTAGGAGTTGACTCTTATATGAAGCGAGTATATCTTTTTGTGTAAGTTTCTCTTCTTCATATCATCTCATCAGGAGAGACATTTTGGAAAAGAAGAGTTTTAGATTGGGGAGGATAGAGACAGAATATATGGAGCTTAAATTTAGGAATGCAAGAAGGACAGATGATTCCGTTATTAAGTTGGCTGATCAAGATATTTCACGCAGTGTGTGCTTTAAATATATGAGATCGATTGCTCAAAAAGATGGAGGTGTACATAAAGATGTGATACATAGAATCCAAACAGGTTGATTGAAGTGGAGAGACGCGTCAGGGATCTTATGTGATCCTGAAGCACCATTAAAATTTAATGGCATGTTTTACTCTATTGCAATTTAACCAGCATTGCTCTACGGTTCTGAGTGTTGGGCAATGCATTGTGTACATGAGCAAAAAATGAGAGTTGTTGAGATGAAAATGTTCTGGTGGATGTGTGCACACACGAGACTGGATAAAATTAGGAATGAATGTATCAGGGATAAGACAAGAGTGATACCAATTATATAGAAGATGCGAGAAGCTCGACTAAGATGTTTCAGACATGTACAAATGAGACCATTAGAGGCACCTGTTAGGCGTTGTGAAAGTTTAGTCAGTAGGCATGTTAAACGTAGGAGGGGCAGACCAATCAAGACTTGAAATGAAATTATAAGGAAAGACATGATGTACTTAGGCATTGGTGAGATTATGACTAAAGATAGGGCACAATGGAGACAAAAGATCCATATAGCCGGCCCCACTATAGTCGGATAAAGGCTTGAGTGTTGTTGTATCATTCCATCAGGCGATAGGATTTTTAGCAAACTCTCTCTCTTTGTAGGGAATGCTCAAGACTCATCCAATAGAGCTTGGTTGCTCATTCCCTTGATGAAGATACATATTTGTAATTTTGTGCGCACCATTATATGTAGATTGGTTTATTTAAAAAAGAATTATGCTATCTCTGCCTTTCATAAAGTTAAAATATTTTTAAATATGGCGCTCTAGATGGGCCATATCACTCCTGATGACAAGTGTATTAAACAAGTCATATAATCTGCTACAAAAAGGGTTACTTGTTGTAAGGCATTGAGCTGCTCTAGGAGGCGACTCTTATATGAAGCGTGTAAATATTTTCGTTTAAGTTTTTTTCTTTGTATCATCGCATCAGGTGATATGATAATTAACCCTCTCTCTCTCTCTCTTTGTAGGGAACGCTCAGGACTCATTCAATAGAGCTTGGCCTTTCCATGTAATTTCGTTATGGCAAACCTCACTCTCTGTTCATTGGTTATCTCGTTCCAATTAAAATAATTATCCATATCTTCACATCTATTAACCAAACACTAAAGGCCTTTGGGTCTAAGGAAGAAGTGTCGATATGAATGCGCTGAGTGATATTATCATCTCCAATGTGACCTCTGTGGGGTTCGTGATAATCCCCATAGTTGTCATCTCTACCATAATTGAATCGTTCTTGTGGGATAGCACGATCTCTTTTGTTGGGGTATTGGTACCGAGTTCGATCTTCTCGAGGATGGAAAGGTCGACCAAAGATTGAACCTGTATTGCGATTATAGACAGACTCCGGTCCTCTTTGGAAGGGTAGCTTGGCAAGTGTGTTCATGAACATATAATGTTCGGGCTGCACATCTATGTCATGAAGTCTGCCATATTGAACTACCTGTTGCCAAACGACCTCTCGTGGGCGGGGTGTTGTGCAATCGGGATTCCTAGGGGGATTTAGACTATCAACTCTTGAGATGAAGACTCCAAGCCTTTCTCTAAGGTCATCAAATTGTGCATCCATTTGGTCGAAGTGATCAACCAATGTTTTTTGGAAATCAATCATCGATATGTTGGAGTTAGGTATAGTGGCTTGATCTTCGGAGGGAGTGCACCATGTCATATTGCATCTAAACACCTCACCGCTATGCAACTTGAAAATGAACACAACATTGGAGCCCGATACCAAATTTGATGTTGAATAAGGTGATGATGTAGTGCTATTGTATCATTAGGGAATTCTAATGAATTAGTGTTAGTTAAGTGTTGCACGGATTTAGGGATATTGCAATGCCCAAACAAAATATTCCGACAAGCAACTATGTTTAAGTGCTGAAATTCTTAAAGATGTTCACAGAGAATCACACTTGAAGTTATCAACTCGAGCTCGAGCCTGTGGAGCTCGAGCTCGACGAGCTCGAGCCTGTGGAGCTCGAGCTCGACGAGCTCGAGCCTGTGGAGCAGCTCGACGAGCTCGAGCCTGTGGAGCTCGAGCTCGATTACGAGTCGAGCTCGAGCTCGGATATTATTGTTCCTGAGCTCGTGAGCCGGCTCGCGAGTTTTTTATTCCTATATTTTTTAAAAAATAAAAAATATAAAGAAAATCAGACTCATGAGCTAAAAAGCTCGTGAGTAACTTGAGCTCAACTCGAGCACACGAGCTCAAAGCTCGAGCTCGATAAGTAGACATTGAGCTCGAGCCAGACCAAAATGTGCTCGACGAACTCGAGCTCGAAATGATTAGCTTGAGCTCGAAATGATTAGCTCGAGCTCGAGCTTGGAAATTTTGGCAAGCCCGACTCGAGCTCGACTCATTTGCACCCCCAAGCTGAATTAAAGTTAAGAGTAATTCAATTAAATCCAAAGAGAATGTACCACAGAAGTAGAGTAGGATAATATGCAAACACATTCGAGTTAACATCCAAAAATAATATGTTCTTTCACAAATTGAACAACAATGAATACTATTAACTTCAACTACAAACTTACCTAAGAAATAGGATGCCCGGGTTGAGTTAATGATGTTAGTGGCTGGACAGTAGTATGGTTACTATTCTACACAGGTTCTGTGTAACAGTTGTTTAGCCACATGGCAAGTGTATAATAGCTGCTTCACTTGTAATCAGGCTCTACTATAAATATGGCCTCCTCTGTAATAGTTCAGCATGGAATGAATGAAGTCTTTTCTGTTTTTCTCTTTCTAGTCTAGAATAAGAGTAGCTGTAGTGGTAGCTACTCTGAAGGTATCATCATTCTCTTCCGTTGCCGGCGATCTTGTAATGGCTCAGGCCGTTACATTCTGACAGCTGAATGGAATTCTGCTGCAACTAGGAGAGGCTCAAATAGAATGTGTAATGCTGGGGAGTACTGGGACTGTTGGAGAACAAGATAGAAAGTGGTCACCCTAGGCATGCTTAACCAAAACTAAATTATAAATATAGAAACCTAAAAGAGAAGCCATTAAAAATAAAAGTTTCAATCTATGTCTCTAACACGTGCACATTTTAATTTGTTGATGGATCTAATGACTTTGAGGTTTGAAAATTTTCTCATTATACCAAGTCTTTTTCTTTTGTTGCATGCCAGGGAAAATACACCTCCAGAAAAAATTCGTGAAGCGCACAGAAAAGTGATGGCTGCAAACCATCCAGATGCAGGTGGCAGCCATTACCTCGCTTCTAAAATCAATGAGGCAAAAGATATGATGATTGGGAAGAGCAAGGGCAGTGGATCCGCATTCTGATTCAACCGAATCATTATTATTTAATTAGAATGAAATGTTAAAGGTTTTGTTCTTCAGCATTTGTATTTTCGACTCGCTTTTGAGGCTTCAGAAGCTTTTTTTTTTGCCTGCGAGGAATAAGTTATAAGTTGTATTTTTTCCGTGCTCTCAGATTCACGAAAGATCTCGAATCATCAGCAAAAAGTGAAGCTTTTGGAGATACCACTGATCATGTGCATGCGTGCCCAGCAGATTTAAGCTTTAGGCTGCGGTTTTTTTAAAAAAAATTGAAGGATGAGATACTGAGCCAACAGCCCAGCCTATCAGACACAAGCATAAATGTCAATGTAGTAGTAATAGTGCATTTTTCCAAGTATCCACATTATCATGCGCATGTTGTCATTTTACAAGCCAAGCACAATTCTGAATGATAACAAAATTCTGTAATATTTTCTTAATGTTTTTCAGCATCTATCTGGGTGAAATTGCTGCCATCGATTTACTTGTGAACCAGAGTTGTGCTCTTATCTGCCGGCTTATTATCAGGATGATGAGCTCATCCATTCTTTGTTGAAGGGGAGAAATTATTCACATACCTGGAGACATCATGGCTCTCTAATTCGTGGCACGACTGACAAACGACATGTGAAAATGGTGCATTAGGCCACATATTGGTGTGACAATGCTTCGAAGATGCAAAGAGTTTGGTGTGGGAGCTTTGGCACAAGTATGACTTCGTCATACTCAAGAAGTTTTTGTACATGCAGTTCAGAGCTGGGGCAAGGTGTAGTGATAGGATTGCAACAGAGGCGCCATAAGAGTGTGCCGAACACATCAGTATATCCAAGGTCTACATGGATATATCAAATGTGATGTTAGAATGGTGGTGACTGAGTGAATAGACTGCTAAGATTGAGCGGCGGAGTGCCGTAAGGTAGACATGAGGATGCCTTGGTGCATAGTCAACATGTGGTGCAAGTATATCGGAAGGTAGCAATGATGACACAACAAATGGCGGTGCAAGTACACAGTGATGCTTTTTGTTGCCGACGCCGAAGCCCGTCCCATTCGGAACTTTTAGGGTCTGGGTTTCTCCTTTTCTTCACCGTGCGAGTAAGGCCTAAAAAACTTCTTACTACACCCTGTGCATTCACGTCGATGCCAGAGAGCAGTTTTATGATGACCATGGATAAAGCAATTGGGGAGGCGCCCGAGACCATGGTTTTTTATAGTTTAGTTTTGTGTTAAGCTTAGGATTTACTCAGGAATAGGTTTGTTTAATCTTGCTTTAAGGCAGATCTGAGTTTTGTCCTCAATAAGGCATCCTCCTGCTGATTCTCTCTTCCTGCTTAGTCTCTCTGCCTACTTTTTGTACTTTGTTTGCAGATCGTCTGGCCGAATTATTTCAATGAATTAGTATGTAGAAAGCTACTTTTGAATAGTCAGGCCGGATTATTTTTAATAGCAGTGGTATGTTAATATGTTGGCAGTGAACTAAAATGTTTTTGGGGCAACGACAATGTAGTTTTTCCAATTGTCCATTTGGAGGCGGAGGCATACGATGTATTGAGATTATGCATGCAAAATGGGCCTTAGCATGCACAAACAACATTTATTGTGCTTGCTCACGTACTCAGATTATTAAGGTGAGAGAATATTCTTGCTCAACAGCCGGTCTTTAAAGTCCAGACCAACGTCGGAAGGTCAGAAAAAAATTCCACAAACTAGATATTAGAACTTAATGTTTGGCCTGTTTACATTTCAACATTGATAGAAGGTGGAAGAATTGGATGGTAGCTGTTGCGGATCGCTCAAGGCTCCGGTAGACTGAATTAAATTGAACCGGCTTAGCCCTGTAGCGGTCGAGCGCGCAAACAGTCACAAAAAAAGAGAGTTGACAAGACGCTTTTTTAAACGTGAAAAACCCGTCACCTAGGTGAAAATCACGTGATCAGATTTGTGCCTGCCAAACCTCCACTATTTGATGACTGTTGTACATGTCTTTTTGAAGAACTCGGCGACAAATCGACTATTGTTACATTTGTTGAGAGTGAGAGAGAATGAGTATTGGGCTCTGAGTTTTCTGCTATAATGGGAAGCTTCACACTCTGTATGCTTTAGAGTATTTGACTTTAGCTTGGAGGCAGGAGCAACTTGTTACACTCGTTCTGATGTCTGGGACTTTGAAGCTCCGGTAGCGCGCTCAGCGTGCCTAATCCTCTGCGGTTTCTATTATTGAGCTTAGAGGAATCTGGAGTGGTTCACTTGTCGCTGACTGGTAAGCTTGTTGTTGGGTTGAGGGCGCTGGGAATGTTGAGCGTTCTGCACATCTGACTGTAGTTGAGCAGTCCTTGGCAGGCTCCGACGCGAGTCTTGCCAATTGCTGACGCTGCGGGGCACATAAACTTCGGGAGCTCCGGTGGGCTTGGTATGTTCACTTTGAGGAAGCCTTCGGTTGGCTCAATCGCCACACGGACGACTGGTGGGTGAAGGTAGTTGTTGGACCTCTTGCAGTCTTTGAAGTGCTTGATGTATCTTACAAGAAGCTTCAGTAGTTGAGACGAACTTCGGCGGACTAGACAGTCTCCGACTGTCTAGACAGGGCGCAGGCAGGAGCGATTTGGAGAATGGAGTGCCCGACGACACACTTGGAACGGTATTGAGAGCAGAGCGCACAGAGTCGTGCGCAAGAACGTGTAATGAGGCGCGCACAAGGAGAAGGCGCACGCAATAGCGCGTAAAGGGAGACGTGCGTACGAGTGCACAAGGAGGAGGTGTGCGGAAGAGCCCGCAAGACGGAGGCACGCACAAGGAAGAGGTGTTACATACCTTTTTCTTCTAGACCCCCTTAACTTATCTTAGGGTAGGACATATGCTGAGTGAGATGGATTAAGCTTGGTATTGACCT
Source organism: Platanthera guangdongensis (assembly GCA_039583875.1). Lineage (NCBI taxonomy): Eukaryota > Viridiplantae > Streptophyta > Magnoliopsida > Asparagales > Orchidaceae > Platanthera > Platanthera guangdongensis. The sequence goes on along the minus strand of CM077160.1, from coordinate 21,158,820 downwards.
TAGGGCCCAAGGAGTTATGGTGGACTCACATGAGGGCCAGTATAGGGTTCAAGTCCACTTAGGTCAAACAAGCCCAAATTGAAACCTTAGTACAACTTGACCTCACTACTATATCCCTAACCCTAGAAGAAATCTAAGTGACCCAAAAGTCTCATCACATGGTCACCCATTGGCCCAATTTGGCCAAAGTCAACCCTAACCCTAATTTGGTCAAAATCACATACATAGGTCCAATTAGCTCAAGTAGGGAATCACCATGGCCCAACCCATGTTGGGTGGTGTCATAGGGTCCATGACCATCAAGTGGGGCCAACCCACTCATCAAATTGACCAAGTCAACCCTAAAGTCAAACTCGGTCAACATTAAGCCTAAAGGAGGAATTAAGTGCCAAGCCCAATTCCAATGGGCTAAGGCCATGGTCTGTGGCCCATTAGAAGCCCATGACCTCAATTACAACCCCTACCCTCTTGCTTTGGAGTGTAGTAACATGCACGGGGGTATTTTTGTAATTTTCCCAAGTGGAGGAAATAGAAAAAGGAGGAAATGGGGCATGAAGGCTACTTGGCTCTCCTCTCTGCCCAACACCTCCACTGAGCTCCCAAGCACATTCCCTGTATAATTTAGGAGGTGGTGGACACATGGCAGAAAGGAGGAGCAACCAAAGCTCATGACCGGCCACCCCATCATGACACCTCTGTATACGTACCATATCAACCAAAAACAACACCACCATTAACTTCAGAGCACAGAGATGAGTGGAAATTGAGTCCTGAATTAAGGCAAACCATGGAGAAATGAGCTCAGGAGCTAGCTTGCCGGAGAGATCGTCGGTCACGACACAACAACACCACATCCGCCTCCAAGCATGATTACAGGTCTGTTTCTCCTCCACTCCCCCAGTGCTAGCTTTCTAGATCCATTAGGAGAGATATCAGGCTCAATTGAGCCTAATGCCATGAGAGGAATATGGGATTTTCTGAGTTTTTTCTTCTTGCTCGTGTTTGCCGGACGAGCCGCCTCCGGCGGCCATGTCGCCGGGAAATGTAAGCCACCACCTCAACGAAGGTGGTGGTGATGATCGCCAGCGATGGTGGTGGCTCAGGTGGCCGGAAATGAGAGATCAATATGCTCCAGTCGGGATCAATCATGACCGTCGGCTGATCGGGGACGATAACCCAATGTCGTCAATTTAAATGTAACATTAAACTATAGGTTGATTTAAATCCTATTGTATTTCTGTCACATTTATTCCAGTGACCTGCATGTAAATTTAAGGCCCCTTAGAGCCAGATTCAGACAATATTTCCATCATGAAAAATGTAGCTCTGTGTCTTACCTTTAATTTGACACCTTAATCAAAACATGCATGTGTATATGTTAGAATATAACTCTAGATGTAATAAAATTTGGACCATGCATGTGTATATACTAGGCCTAGATTGTGTCCAACAATTAGAATATTTGGAGGGCATTTTTATATAGTTTTGGTCCATAATTTGATTTATCAAATAAAGGTAATTTAGGGGGTTTTACAACTCCAAATGCCCCCAAATTTGGTGGCATGACTCTAATGTCATTTTAGTAACCTGGTGAAAATTTAGAGTCAGTTGGACCTCTGCAAGTCAGATGATCCAACTTGTATGGTGAGGGTATCGATGAGTATGTTATGCCAATAGTAAAAATGGCAAAAAATGCTAACACCGAGTGTGTTGGAACCAGTAAATAGTATGCAAAGACTCTAGAGTGCACCTAGGACGTGTACAAAGGCGTATGTGAGGTCTAGACCTGTCAGTGTGTGTTGGAACCGTTGTTTCACATTCCCTGTGTTTGAGAATATCAAATCCCAGGTTGTATTTGATCATGTCTTGTTTTGATAGAGTGTGCAGGTTGACAGGTTCACGCAAAGAAAAGAAGTCTCCTATGGATGCTAACACTGAGCAATAGAAGTTACCGCTGGTCGGTAAGCGCGAATTAATTGGACAGAGCTCTCAGGAACCTACCGCTTTGCGCTAGTCCTACATCCCGCTCTAGCTCGATGAATTAATTTGACAAAGCTCTCCGGAACCTACCGTGCAGGCGCTAGCATTGTACTGCGCTGCGGTAACCCACTCAACGCCACAAGGCATTGAGAGCGTTGAGACAACACTACCGCCGGACGATAGCTTAGTACCACACTATGGCATCCCACTAAATGTTCCAAGGCGTTGAGTGCGTTGAGACTCCAAGGCGTTGAGTGCATTGAGACAGGCCTACCGTCGGGTGGTATCTGCCTACCACGTCGCACTAGCATTGAAAAAAGGAAAATATTTGTTTTGAATATTTTTCCTAATTTGGAGGACAACTGGCACATCAAGCGCGCGAAGCTACCGCCGGGCGCTAGTCTTACAGCCGGCTGTAGCATATTTTCATGAAGACGTATATAAAGCCACCTTGAGTTATGTATTTTAGATCAAGATGAAAAGAGACAAAGTTCTATCATTCTTAGGGTTCGACTGCCTCTCTATGGTCCGTTCTGCGTCTTCGTCGAAGAATAAGAAAACATCTCCCTCCTGTTCGCGCACGAAGAATTTCGGCGAGCCAAAGACTATAACGATTATGGGGAGTTGATTAGTGGAAAGCAAACGAACAAAAGGAAGGATTTTATTATCTGTAAGCTACCACCGTGCTATAACTAGTTACCGCCCCGCAGTAGCTTCTTGCAATGCCTTATCTATTTAAAACAACACGAACTTAAGTTTTGTGTGACAGTTTTTCAAGAAATTTGAAAGGGGAGTTCGCTTTAGCCGTCTAAAGGGAAGGAAGGGGTCATCCCAACATATTGAGGAGGAGAATTCTTCAGAGGAGATCAAAAGGAATTCATGTGCAAGGATTGAAGGCTACCAACATGATAATAAAGAAGCCTTCATCCTAAAATTCACGTGAAGGACCCTTGCTATGAAAAACTCTCATCAAGCGCACACCTTCATAGATCTGAAGAAAATCAAAGAGGAAGACTCTCAAGATACAAAGATCGAACCTTTTGCAAGCAAATCATCATCAACATTAAGGGTTCTTGTTAGAGGGGAGTTTTCTCTTATTCATTGTATTTTACTTTAAACTCTTTTTATCTATTTGGTTGTGTGAGGGAAATCGACCGGAGGGTCATCAAAATCCGGAAAGGGTTTTGTGAGAAATCGACCGGAGGGTCATCAGAATCCGAGGAGGATTCCGTGAGAAAATCGTCCCATGGAAGGCCGTCTAGATCGGGAGATCTAGTGGGGATCGTAGACACTTCCTTACATGAAGGTGAAGAGCCGGCTCGAAGACCTTTCTTGGAGGGAAATGGAGAGAGCCAACCGTTCCATGGAGCAGTTCGGTATAGAAAACATAAGAGTTCTTCTTTGTCATTGCCTTTGATCTCCGACGTCATGGGGATCACAATTTTGTAATTGTCTAAACATTAGTTATTTTTAATTCTTGTAAAGGAATTACATTACTTCTGCTTTATCATCTCTATTCTCTCCTGAGATTATTTGTTGTTATTATTTTGTGGGGGTATACAAACGAATTTGCACAGAGAAATGACTTCACAGACTTACTGCCGCGTGTTATTTACCTAACACCCCGCGATAACTTTCAGAAATCGATTTCTGAGGCAAAATAATTTAAATTACATTTAACGCAAAAAACCTTTTTCACCCCCCTCTAAGGTTGGCCACAAGATCCAACAAGTGGTATCAGAGGGAGGTTATTCCAAAACGGTTCACCACTGGGAATAATGGCCAACCTTGATCGCGAATTGACTAGGGGGAATGAAAAATTATAGACAAAAAATTCGTTAGCTCCGCCTCTATTTACAGGATTGAACTATAACGATTGGAGAACACTAATGAGAAAATTCCTTATATTATTAGATATAGAAGTTTGGAACATGACTTGTTTCAAGCCCCCAAATAATTTAAATAAACACGAATGTCATTTAAATGCCAAAGCCATGAATAGCCTATTTTGTGGGCTTGGTCAAGATATTTTCAAACAAATCTATATGCTTCCTACTGCATATGATATATAGAATTTTTTTGAGTTAACTTATAGTTCTCTTTCTATAGATAATGAATCTAAGCAATTCCTTATGGATCCAAGTGAAGAATTAAATGAAGACTTACTTTTATAGGACACATCAAACACATCAAGTGGAAGAGAAGATGAAAATATATCATTGGACGAGGAAATCCAAGAGAAAAATGAAAAAGGAACCTTGTGTTCAAATTATACCTTGTCCAAGAGCGCTGTAAGAAAATCAAATTCTCTTCTTGTTTGTAATTTTATTTCTACATTGCATGTGCTAGATGCGACTAAACATAGAATTAAGAAATTGAAAAATATTATTTCAGAATTGTATTTAAAAAATAAAAATTTAAAAGCATAACTAAATGTAAACCGAAGCTTGATGTATCTCGTTTTTCCTCTAACTCTATAGTTGAAAATATTATACCTTCTTTTGATTACAAAGAATTTAAAGACAAATTAAAGGTCCTTGACAAAGAGCTAAATATTTCTAAAGAGTGTAATAAAAAACTGATTAATGAAAATGATGCTTTGTCTAGTAAACTAGAATCATTAAAATTATCTATTCAAAAATTTTCAAGTAATAAAAAATTTGTCATCTCTAGTTTATCTTCAAAGTTATATGAGACTTCTACTAGAATGTCAAATCATATTAAACTTATACCTAATAGATTATTTAATTTAAAAGCGTAATAAATTTCAATCACTATTTAACTAATCCCAATATAAGTTTAAATGCTCACAAATTTCCTACAAATAATAATTTTGAAAATCAATATGAAAGTGTGAAATATAAGAATATTAAATATCCAAAGTATGAATGAAGATCCAAAGTTAAACATGACGCACCTATTCCACTTGAAAGAGCACATTCATTATTATCTCCCCATGGTTTATCACGCTATGTTTGGGTACTCAAAGGAACTGCAACACTTGGCTCCTTTTGGATCCTAAATATCGTATCCATTAATGTCATCCTATTGCATGAAATAGAAGCTAATCCAAACAAAATTACTCACTAATCTACTTCACGATGCGCCTAATGTTCTTTCTGTTTTTACTATTTTTTGTACAGTGTTTTTGTTTTTGTATTTTTTGTTAAGCCAATATGTCATGGACACTGTAGATATTTCTTTTATGACTTTCTCATATTAGGATTAAAGATAAAAAATCTAACCGAATAATTGAAATAGAAGTCATATCATATCTAAGTGACCATAATTTACCTTTTATCATAAATCTATCACGCTGTCTTAGTATGCCTGCGATCATTCACTCATTATGTATTTCTCACAATAGCGGGGGCGTAAGTGTGTGTGCTTTAGAAATGTTAACCTGTAAACCATGTCTTGTACTTAACCGAGCAGGGTTCCAGTAGATCCTTGTGTGGCACTGAGGGGAAAGAGTGTTAGGTTGAGCGGGTTCTTCTGTATGCATATGGGATTAACACTACACCCTACGACACTTAGGTATGCCCATCTGTCACTTAGTACAGGGCTAGGTTGTAGACATATAGCTTAGGTATTGGATTATTGGGCATACTTAGGATTCACATTACTACTGCATGAACATTATTTCACTTATCATGTTCGTTATATTCATGCACAATATTTTATCATACTATCTTGTGTTTGCATCATATATCTCTTTGAGCCTTCATGTTTTTAGAAAAACACAAGTATTTATATATATATATATATATAATTATAAAATAATTTAAAAGAACAAAAAAATTATATATCTCTTTGTGTGTTTATTGTTTGGTATTTTTAATAATAATAAAAATCTAAAAACTTCAAAAACAACAAAAACATATTTATCTTATTTTATTCGCTTTGTTTGTGTTGTGTAATAGTTCTAAAAAAATGATATAAAAACAAAAAAAACTGTGGATCGTTCATTTCTTTGGGCATACATGACCTGAACTTAGGCTATAACAAGTACATACAATGTTTGAGTTAAGAAATGCTAATCCGTGTGAACATTGTCCATGGTCATGGTGTGTCTAATATATAGGTGCTTAGCCACTGAGTGCGACATTGCATGTTAGTGTATGTTGACTATGCCACAAGGTATGTTTGAGGATTTAGATAGGGGAATGACTTCACACTATTCACACATACCTAGACGGAACACTCATGTACAAATTCTAGGCTTACATGCTATAACTCATGACATTTTATCTTAACATGTTAGAAATTCCTTTAATAATCAATGTCACGATACATATGTACTTATATGAAGATTAAAACTTTGGGCTAAATCTCTAATGCTAAGGTCTTATGTATACAAGTTAAAATGTATATATCTGGGTGGATAGATTTCGATTGACTCTGGACTCCTTGAACTCATAAAAATATAAAAGTGATAGCTCAAAGCAAACTAAAAAGAAAACTATGCATGCTATTAAATGTCATGTGAAGGACCCCCCAAGCACTACTCATTCCTCCTGATAAGTCTTTATGAGCATTATGAGGATGAGCACCTTGGTTCAAAGAGTCATTTTGATGTTGTGCATAGACTCTAACTTAAGCTTAGTGCCCCTAGTTCAAGTCTTGGTATGACATAAATAGCTATGTGACGTGATTATTCACTCTGCTTCTCTTGTGTTAGCATTTTAAAGGATCGATATAAACATGTACAATATAATATTTCTACTTAGTGTTTTCTCTCTTATTGATGCTACACGTACATGTAATTTCCTTATTTAACACTTCCATGCATAAGAATTGGACTGAAACTACACTATATGTTTTTCGCACATAGGTACTAGCACACGATTTATACTTTTGACGTTTATAATATTTAAATGTGATTAACTCTATAACTCTCATAGTATTGTATTGTTACTCGTTATGTGTTTAGTCTACTCTGTGCTATCGAATCCATATAAACTCTGCGAAATGACTTATTTTATATTCGTGTACTCTGCTCTTATGTATGCCCATGTGCTTCATATTCTCTGATTTGCATTTTTTGGGTCACCCCTATGTTTCTCACTTTTTGCTTTACTAATTGTGTGCACTATCTGTTGTTTCTTTCACACTTATCATATATACCGTTTTTTACTCACGCATAACTGTTTGGTCTGGCCCGCCCCTTTTGATACTATCAAAGCGGGAGAAGAGATTGTTCATGAGAATTGTTCATGGGTATGATCTCATGTAGGTGGAGCTTATTTTCAAAGCATGCACATAGATAGGGGGAGCATGTAGAACACGTACGTAGGGAGATTGTGTGAGTAGGGGAGCTATATAGAGAACCTGAAACCTGAACGTTCAAGATTATCTTATATATATATTCGCTCTATCATGTACTTTGTTATTTCTCATGAACAAGATTTGATATTATTAAAAGGGGGAGTTTATTGGAACCGTTGTTTCACATTCTCTATGTTTGAGAATATCAAATCCCAGGTTATATTTGATCACGTCTTGTGTTGATAGAGTGTGTAGGTTGATAGGTTCACGCAAAGAAAAGAAGTCTCCTATGGATGCTAACAATGAGCAATAGAAGTTACATCAGTGTGATAGCTGCGAATTAATTGGACAGAGCTCTCGGGAAGCTACAACTCTGCGCTAGTCCTACCGCCCGCGCTAGCTCGATGAATTAATTTGACAAAGCTCTCAGGACCTACCGCGTAGGCTCTAGCATGTGCCCGTGCCACGGTAACCCACTCAACACCCCAAGGCGTTGAGAGCGTTGAGACAGCACTACTGCTGGGCACTAGCTTGGTACCGTGCCGCGGTATCCCACTCAATGCTCCAAGGTGTTGAGTGTGTTGAGATAAGTTTACCATCGGGCGCTATCTGCCTATCACATCGTGATAGCATTGGAAAAAGGAAAATATTCGTTTTTAATATTTTTCCAAATTTGGAGGACAGCTGACACATCAAGCGCGCGAACCTACCACCGGGCACTAGTCTTACCGCTGGTGGTAGCGTATTTTCATGAAGACATATATAAAGCTGCCTTGAGTGCTGTAGTTTAGACCAAGATAAAAAGAGACAGGATTCTATCATTCCTAGGGTTCGACCCCCTCTCCATGGTCCGTTCGTACGTCTCCATCGAAGGATAAGAAAACCATCTCCCTCCTGTTCGCACATGAAGAACTCCGGCAAGCCAAAGACTACAATGACTACAAGGAGTTGATCAGTGGCAAGAACACGAAGAAAAAGAAGGATTTTATTCTCTGCAAGCTACCGCCGTGCAATAACTAGTTACCACCCCACAATAGCTTCCTGGAATGCCTACTCTATTTAAAACAACCCGAACTTGAGTTTCGTGTGACGATTTTTCACAAAATTTGAAAGGGAAGGAAGGGGTCATCCCAACTTATTGAGGAGGAGAATTATTCATAGGAGATCAAAAGGAATTCATGCGCAAGGATTGAAGGCTACCAACATGATGATCAAGAAGTCATCGTCCTAAAATTCACGTGAAGGATCCTCGCTACGAAAAACTCTCATCAAGTGCACACCTTCACGGATTTGAAGAACATCAAAGAGGAAGACTATCAAGCCATAAAGATCGAACCTTTTGCAAGCAAATCATCATCAACATTAAGGGTTCTAGTTAGTGGGGAGTTTTATCTTATTCATTGTATTTTACTTTAAACTCTTTTTATCTATTTGGTTGTGTGAGAGAAATCGACCGGAGGGACGTCAAAATCCGAGAAGGGTTTTATGAGAAATCGATCGGAGGGTCATCAGAATCAGAGGAGGATCCTGCGAGAAATCATCCCGGGGCAGGGAAGTCTAGATTAGGAGATCTAGTGGGGCTCCAAGACACTTCCTTGTGTGAAGGTGAAGAGACGGCTCGAAGACCTTTCTTGGATGGAAATGGAGAGAGCCAACCGGTCCGTAGAGCGGGTCGGTATAGAAAACAAAAGAGTTCTTCTTTCTCATTGCCTTCGATCTCCGGCATCATGGGGATCACAATTTTGTAATTGTCTAAACATTAGTTGTTTTAAATTCTTGCAATTGAATTACATTACTTCTTCTTTATCATCTCTGTTTTCTGCTGAGACTATTTATTGTTATTCTTCTATGGGATATACAAACGAATCTGCACTGGGAAATGAGTTCACAGACTTACCGCCGCACGTTAGATACCTAACGCCCTGCGGTAGTTTCCGAAACTCAATTTCTGAGGCAAAATAATTTAAATTACATTTAACGTAAAAAACCTTATTCACTCCCCCTCTAAGGTTGTCCATGAGATCCAATAATGTGTATACCTGCCTAGGAGTGGAGACGCCCGCTCCACTGCTGCCGTAGCCACAATGGTGGTACTATAGAGTTTATCTAACTCCATAAAGTGGGAACTAAAGGTCTGTGATAACAGAGTTGTGTGGGTGAGTTGCACTTGTATGAATTATAGCATGCATATCACATCATATCATACACTCATACTTAGGTCATTCATACTGCAGACTTTTATCATATAAATTAGTATGTGCTCTTTTATATGATTAAGTTATATTTCCTGAAAGCTCAACTTATAAGTTTGTATGAGCATTCATATAAGTTAAGGTACTCCTGTGTTGATAGTATAGTTGTAGATGTTTACCTTTCTGTGCACTTCTTACTTTACATTACTGTTTCTCGTTTCAGTACTACTGTTTCTTTTATTACTGTCTTTTATACTCTTGCTATTCATATAAACTGCTAATATAATGATTTAAATGTTAAATTCTTACAAATGATAGAATAGTTCCACTGTCACCTGCTCTTTTGTTTCTACCCCTTGTTGTCCTCCACTTTCGTCTTCGCACACCGTACCTAGGAGTTGCGGGGGAGAGGCAAGGACAAAATGGATTAGTCTTTATGACTAATTGCCGGTTGTGAGCGTATCATTTTAGGAGCTCGAGGAGACGGAGCACCAGCACGACCAGCAGGACGAGGTGGCAGGACTTGAGGAGCAGATACCACGCACTACTACTACTACAGTTTGAAGTCAGGTGATGATGAGTGTTAGTTCTGCTTCCTCTTAGTGTTGTGTGAGAGAGTGATTTATTCTATTTTGGTATGTATCGGGAATAAGCCCTTACTCTTATTTTGTACTCATTGTGTACTATTCTTTTCATTATTTATATATGATGATGCTGTGTGGCATGTGGACTTGCAATGTAATTGTTATTTTCTTCTATTCTCAAATTAGCCTACAAGTTAAATGATCATAGTAGCTGGCAGGATCAGCATCATGCGGTGGCGACTAACTCGTGTGTTAGTGTTACCATAGGGCAGCAGTTCTGGGCATAAGACCGGGTAAACTCCTTGGTAAGGGGAGCAGTCTTACAAACTGGTTTTACTTAACAACGATCATATGAGAAAGAAGTACAGAACACTGGGTCATCCCGCTCGAGCATTAGTTTTCGGGCAAACTATGCAGTGGAAGTAATGGTGTGCCCATGTGTAAAATATTACAAAAATTAGTCCATTTAAATAATGAGTTAAGGCCAATCCTAATATAACCATACCTTTTGTGTAACCCCACATGCCATCGCACCACAGAATATTATTCCTCCCCCTCCGGCTGCCACTCCTTTCCAAGAGACGGAGATGCGAGAAACTCTGACAGCTATTCTTGAGGACTTTAGAGCTCAGCAGGACCAGGCCGTGCAGCCAAATACGAGATCGAATTGGTTGAATGCATTCAAGAGTTTGTATCTCCTGGTGTATCATGGGATGAAGAATGCAATGAAGACGGAGGAATGGCTCGAGACTATACAAGAGATGCTTGCAGTCATTAGCTACCCAGTCAGTAAGGCGGTCTCTGTCCTGGAATCCATGGTAATGTGCATATCCTCCATCATCTATACCAGCTCCATAGCCATCACTCGGGGCTCCAGAATAATAGTGCCGACTATCCAACTCAAAGCATCTGCCACTGAGTTTGCCTTCCTCGGGAGATAATGCATGGTATAGTTATAGATGTTTACCTTTTTGTACACTTCTTACTTTACATTACTGTTTCTCATTTCAGTACTACTGTTTCTTTTATTACTGTCTTTTATACTCTTGCTATTCATATAAACTACTAATATAATGATTTAAATGTTAGATGCTTACTCATGATAGAATACTTCCACTGTCACCTGCTCTTTTGTTTCTATCCCTTGTTGTCCTCTGCTTTCGTTCTCCCACACAGTGCCTAGGAGTTGCGGGGGGTGAGGCAAGGACAAAATGGCTTAGTCTTTATCACTAATTGCCGGTTGTGAGCGTATCATTTTAGGAGCTCAAGGAGATGGAGCACCAGCATGGCCAGCAGGATGAGGTTGCAGGACTTGAGGAGCAGATACCACACACTACTACTATGGTTCGATGTCAGGTGATGATGAGTGTTAGTTCAGCTTCCTCTTAGTGTTGTGTGAGAGAGAGTGATTTGTTCTATTTTGGCATGTATCGGGCATAAGCCCTTACTCTCATTTTGTACTCATTGTGGACTATTCTTTTCATTATTTATATATGATGATGCTGTGTGGCATGTAGACTCGCTATGTAATTGTTATTTTCTTCTATTCTCAAATTGGCTTACAAGTTAAATGATCGTAATAGCCGGCAGGATCGGCATCATGCGGTGGCGACTAACTCGTGTGTTAGTGTTACCATAGGCAGCGGTTCTGGGCATAAGACCGAGTAAACTCCTTGGTAAGGGGAGCAGTCTTACAAACTGGTATCACTTAACAACGATCATATGAGAAAGAAGTACACAACACTGGGTCACCCCGCTCGAGCATTAGTTTTCAGGCAAACTATGCAGCGGAAGCAATGGTGTGCCCATGTGTAAAAAGTCACAGAAATTAGTCCATTTAAATAATGAGTTAAGGCCAATCATAATATAACCATACCTTTTGTGTAACCCCACATGCCATCACACCACATAATATTATTCCTCCCCCTCCGGCTGCCACTCCTTTCCATGAGATGGAGATGGGGGAAACTCTAACGGCTATTTTTGAGGCCTTTAGAGCTCAGCAGGTCCAGGTCGTGCAGCTAAATTCAAGATCGAATTGGTTGAATGCATTCAAGAGTTTGTATCTCCTGATGTATCATGGGATGAAGAATGCAATGAAGATGGAGGAATGACTCGAGACCATACAAGAGATGCTTGTAGGCATTAGCTACCCAGTCAGTAAGGTGGTTTATTTGGCAACTTCCGCGCTAGATGCCCATGTGAAGAGGTGGTGGAAGTCCTTGATCGATTCCACTTATACAGATAGAGAGCCTTCCAACATTTCATGGGAGGAGTTTAGCGAAGTTTTCTTGGATCACTTTGTGGCCGCTATAGACAGAGACGAGCTGGAGGAGAGGTTCTTGAACCTCCGATAGCGGAGCAAGTCTGTGATAGCGTACCCGAGGGAGTTCTCCCATCTTTCCCGATTTGCGGGGATATATGATTTGGATGATAGGAGGTATGCAAAGAGGTTCTACTGTGGGCTCAGAGACCCAATGAGGCAGACACTACTATTTATATCTCATGGCACTTCGGCCTAGATTATAGAGATGGCAAAGAAACTGGAGGCGGATCAGTTGATGGTGCAGAACAGAGGGAAGAGACCGCTTAACGAGCCACCCTTTGGGGAGAGCAGCAGGGGCTCATAGCGGGGCAAAGTTATGAGACACAGGAGAGGTGGATGACATCATCATCCTAAATTATGATAGGAGCATAGGGCGCCTATGGTATTAGCTCCTCCATCGTTACAGATCTATGAGCCAATGAGGTAAGATGATCGAGGTCACCGACATGTGATTTGCTTTGGGTGTCACCAACCAGGACACATTAGAGCTGATTGCCCTCAACAGTTTTGTCCACCTCCTCCTGCACCTCAAGCAGCCACTCCAGCATAACAGGGCCAAGGACAGGGATGAGGTCTGGGCCGAGGACCTCCCGAGAGAGTCCGAAGGCCGGAACAGATGTATGGACTAGATCTCGCCAAGCCAAGGAACCCCGAGGAGGTTATTATTGGTACTTAAGTTAATTGCATTTTAATTTCATTTATAGTACCTTATAACCTTGGCAGAACAACAAACATGACATAACCAAACCAAAAACCTCAGGTATAGTCTTTATTAGCAGCAAGCCCGCACATACATTATTCCATACGGGTGATTCACACTCATTCATATCAGAGGACTTCTTGAAGGGGCTAAAAGGCGTAGATCGCTTCACCGACATGTCCAGAAGGGTGCGTGTACCTGACGGATCAAAGCTTTTATCCTCTACCAAGTGCAACATGGAGGAAGAGATTGTAGGAAAGGTATTTGAGGCACCACCGACGATCTTGAGGATACTAGACTTTGATTTGATCCTAGACATGATATGGTTACACTAGAACCATACTCAGATTGATTGCGCGACGAGGATCACTCTATGATATGGAGATTCAGAAGTTATCATCGAAGGTATTAGACCTGCCTCCCTACTCTACTATCATATGTGCAGGTTGTCAAAGCCCATGAGCAGGGAGACGAGGTGTACCTGATCTGCTTTGATTTGGTGGAAGCAGAAGCCTCCATTGCTGATATCCCGATAGTGCGGGACTTCTCAGACGTATTCCTGGAGAAGTTGCCCGGATTACCTCCCACTCGGGATATGGATTTCAAGATCAGTTGGTACCAGGAGCCATGCCTATGGCTCGGGCACCCTACAGAATAGCACCCAAGGAGTTAGCGGAGTTCAGGACTCAGTTGCAGGAGCTTATGGAGTCAGGTTTCATCCGGTCGAGTTCATTGCCATGGAGAGCACCAATATTATTTATTAAGAAGAAGGACGGGTCATTATGGCTCTAAATCAACTACCAGGTGTTGAACCAGTTGATAGTTCAGAACACTTATCAACTACCTCATATTGATGAGCTATTCGACCAGCTGCAAGGGGCATTTTGGTTCTCCAAGCTTGATTTGAGGTACAAATATTATCAGCTATGGATCCGGGAGGAGGACATTCCGAAGACCACTTTCAGTTCGCGATACGAGCTCTATGAGTTCACTGTGACTCCCTTCAGACTCACGAATGTTCCTTCCGCATTCCTGAGTCAGATGAACCATGTATTCGAGCCTTACTTGGATATATTCGTCATAGTCTTCATCGATGATATATTGACCAACTCCCGGGCGAAGGAGGAGCATTCCCAACACTTGGCACTGGTGTTGGGCAAGCTGTGGGAGCATCAGATGTACACCAAATTCTCTAAGTGTCAGTTCTGGCTATAGGTGGTAGCATTTTTAGGACACATCATCAGTGGGGCCGGGTTGACTGTGGACCAGGATAAAGTGCAAGCTATGAGAGACTGGACGCGACCAAAGTCAGCTTCAGACATCCATAGTTTCTCGGGGTTAGCAGGATATTTTTGCAAGTTCGTGGAGGGATTCTCGAGGATAGCGCTTCCCCTCACATAATTGACGAAGAAGGATGCAACATTTTCTTGGACGAATAAATGCAAAGTAGCATTTCAGGAGTTGAAGGAGCGACTCACCTCTTCCCCTATCCTTGCGCTTCCATCTGGGAAGGAAGGATTCCACATTTACACAGATGCATCATATCAGGAGATGAGTGCAGTTATGATGCAGCACAGTCATGTGATAACATTGCTTCAAGGAAACTAAAGAAACACGAGCAGAACTACCCGATGCATGACTTAGAGCTCGGGGCAGTGGTGTTTGCCTTGAAGATATGGAGACATTATCTGTATGGGGTTCATTGTGATATCTTCTCGGATCACAAGAACCTCAAATATATTGATACATAGAAGGATCTGAACCTATGCCAGAGGAGATGGCTAGAGTTTCTATGCAATTACGAGTATACCATGTATTATCTCATGGGGAAGGCAAACTCAGTGGCAGATGCTTTGAGCTGGATAGCCGACACTATTGTTTCGGAGCCCCGAGTGATGGCTATGGAGCAGGTATAGATGATGGAGGATGTGCACATTACCATGGTTTCCAGGACAGAGCCAGATGTTTATAGGC
The DNA here is from genome assembly GCA_039583875.1 of Platanthera guangdongensis. Classification (NCBI taxonomy): domain Eukaryota; kingdom Viridiplantae; phylum Streptophyta; class Magnoliopsida; order Asparagales; family Orchidaceae; genus Platanthera; species Platanthera guangdongensis. Next base: position 21,143,796 of record CM077160.1, on the reverse strand, counting down.
AGTACTTGGCCTCCCTGAGCATTATTTGTAACATATGAGACAGTATCCGGGTACAACAGCTCATGACCAGCCACCCCATCATAACACCTCTGTATACAGCCCATATCAGCCAAAACCAACACCACCATTAGATTTAGAGCATATAGAGGAGTGGAATTCGAGTCTTGGATCAAGGCAAACCGTGGAGAAACGAGCTCAGGAGCTAGCTCGCTGGAGAGATCATCGGCTCTGGCACACCACCACCACACTCGCCGCCAAGCACGATTATAAGTCAGTTTATCCTCTTCTCCCTCTATGTTAAAATTCAACAAACCGCAGACGCTCCCTTGGATACCCTGTTGAAAACTCAACAAACCGAAGGAGAATACGCCCACTTATAATGTTGAAAGTCTTCCCGGATCGTGGAGTTAGCAGGGGTTATCTCAATAAAGCAGTAACAACCAGCAACACATGCAGCACAAGCTTCTTTATTGATCAAGAGCAAACTTCATTACAAGGCGAGACATACATGGCGAGACATGCTTCACCAAAACCCAACACCGGGAGAGCAGAGACAGTTACAAAGACAAGAACACAAAACAAGCCGCGCGGACTCAATCAACAAGCCGCCGACCTACTGCTGTGGAGTCCGCCCAGTCCGCCAGGTCGCCAGACCGCAACCCAAGCCGCGCGGACTCACCCTTACTACAATGCTTAGCTCTTCACCGCCGGTCTGCACGCCGCCAGACCGCACAAGCTGCGTCACCGAATGGAACAGTCCGCCTGAAGCAGGCGACTTCCTGAACCCCGAACCAAGTCGCCAAAGAGAAGACCGCCTGGTCGCTATCCGCGACCTGCTGTTTACCGCCTGTTGCTTAACCGCAGAGTCCGCACTGTCCCTGACCGCAATCAGAGCCAAGTCCTGGCTTTCCAGCGCTATCCGCACAACCTGCACATCACAACCGGGTCAACTCTCTATCCGCGCGGACACAAAGTCCAGACCGCAGCAACTTACGCGAGCTCAATTACTGTTCACTTACTTCAGTCTAGGTTCCTTAATCCTGATGTGACATGGGTCCTATTTATAGGCACGATGATGAGTATGGTCACCGCCCTAGCCGATAGGATCACCGCCACAATCCGCAGCTAGAACAAGTGTGTCCGTACAGCCCGCGGACACACCTTCCAGTTCGCCGCTCCTGTGCAGATAGCCAGTCCGCCCCCAGCTTCTCCAAGGCCGGACTCCAATATCCAGCCCGCCTTGCCGCCAGAGGCCAAGCCAGGACCACCACAGCCGGACTCCACAACAGCCGTGTCCGCCATTCTGCGGACAAGGCATCAGCCCGCAAAACCCGAGCCCGCAGCCTCGCCATCAAGACACCTGCCGGACTCAGCGGACACCCGGCTTCCGTCCGCATATCCCAAGTCCATTGCCTAATCACCAAGGCATTGCCGGACTCAGCGGACACGCCGATCCAGTCTGCGTACACAGCGAACTCCAGTCCGCTTCCCTGAGTCCATAACCTCATCACAAGGCTCAACCGGACTCAGCGGACTCTGGCTCCAGTCCGCACGCTCCTGCACAAGCAATTCTCCAGTCCGCATTTCCCCAAGCTAGCAAACAAGGCAAAGCACTTCTACTACGCTTGACGGACTGAGAAACCAGCCCGCGCTCCACTGCGCGATATCCCCGGACTGAGCCATCCTGGACTTGGTTCAATTCCCACCAAGTCCAGTCCGCTGGCCACAAGGGCCAGTCCGCACTTACTGGCGGACACTGGATCTAGCCCGCCATACCGGGCGACCTCCAGTTTCTGTCCGCGCAGACCGGCGGTCTCCGCGACTACTACTTGCCGCTTCACTAGAGCAAGACCAAGGCATCTGCCAAACCGGTCTGCCGAGCTCCAGTTCTTCAGTCCGCTTCAAGCCGGACTCCGCGGATAACATTCCTATCCGCCCGGTTACTTCCTGGGAGTAAACCGCCTGCTGAGCATACACTGGCCTGTCAGACCGCCGCTGCTGTCCGCGTAGTCCGCGCGAACAGACCGCCCAGGCCGCCACAGAGCAAACCGCCTGCAACATCCCTGCCGACCTAGCAGTCCGCCAACCCAGTCCGCGTAGTTCGCGCGGATAGGTTTCCCAAGCCTTCCATTCACCCACTTTCACTTCACAGAATTCAACACTCCCCCTTGTAGTGAAAAGTGGTGAATAATTCCAGCAGCTCCCGTAACCTTGCACCTGGTCCTTCCGATAGCATCTACGAAGAGATGTCCAAGACATAGTCCTCGCCCCGCATATCATGGACCATGAGGGAGTCCTCCAGCATCTCCACAAAGGAGTCATGCTTCCCTCTGCCTTCTTCAGCTTCAACCTCCACTCTTGCATCACAGGAGTATCACCAACTTCCTTGGACTCAGAAGCCCAAGCCTCGTTGCCTCTGAGAGAAGTCACCTCTTCAGACTTGGTGTCAACCACCTCCTTGATTCTAGTGGGGTCATCACAGCCAGAAGTCCCTTGCTCGACCTGAGGGCTAACAAGGAAACACGGGACCAAGTCCGCCGTGTTCCCTTCACTATATCGAGCTGGTGGCTTACTGATCCTCTTCGATCTCCGAAGAACCTGATCATGGCTAACCACCTCCGCTGCTTTTGAACCAGCTCCGTTCCCGGGCAAACCCGGAACAATGCTCCCTTTGCTCCCTGAACAAGACGCCTCCTTACTGGAACGAAAAGCATCTGGAGCAACGCTCCCCCTGCTACCTGAACCAGAAGGCTCCCCTCTTGAACAAGAACGACCTGGAACATCGCTCCCCTTGCTTCCTGAACCGGAAGCCTCCGCCTTTGAGCCAGAAGGTCCTGGAGCATCGCTCCCCCTTCTTCCCGACTCTGACGCCTTTGCCTCGGAGCTAGAACAACCTGGAGCACCTGGTGACTCAGGCAACTCCACTTCCTTAGCAGCAGCCTCCTTCAGCCCACCATCTGACATGCTTATCTCTAGCTCCACATAAGAGCTACCCCAATACGGCGTCAACTCATCAAAGACAATGTCCCTTGACACTATGAGTTTCTTCGTCGCAGGATCCATACACCTCCATCTTCTTCTCTGCTCATCATACCCAACAAAGACTAGCTTTGTCTTGAGAGCACCCGGAGAGTGTATATAGCAGGTAGATCCAAACACCCGAAGGTGCTTCACTGAGGGCTTCACTCCGAACATCAGCTCATAAGGAGTCTTCATTATGATCGGACTAAGAGGCATCCGGTTGATGACATGAGCAGCACAGGCTATTCCCTCCGCCCAAAGAGCCTTCGGAACGCCTTTACTCCGAAGCCAACACTTGCAGGTCTCCGTTAACCAACGGATCATCCGAGCTGCAATACTACCCTGTTGTGAAGTATGTCCACAAGAAAGCTCCATCCAGATCCCTTGCTTCCTGCAAAAGCGTGAGAACTCGGTTGAGCCAAACTCACCACCGATACTTGTCCTCAACGCCTTGATCCTCCGGCCAAGCTGGCCTTCGACAAGCTTCTTGAACTCCACAAACAAGCGTACCATGTTGGACTTCGTCTTCATAAAGTATACCCAAGTATACCCAGAATAGTCATCAACCAATATCAGCATGAACCTGCTGCCTCCAAGACTGGCCGTGACAGTCGGTCCCACCAGAGCACAATGGACAACCGCCAATGGTGCATTACTCCTGGATTGTGCTTTGTCGACCATGAAGCGATAGGCTCCACTTTCCTGACATCCCGCACACCCCCGACCATCGCCATAGGATGACAATCTAGGCAAGCCTCTTACGAGTCTTCTTTCCGCCATTGCTTTCAGCTTGTCCATCCCTACATGCCCCAGTCTTTCATACCAGATAGCTGCACTATTACTGGCATTCCTCCGATCAACTCCAGAACTAGTTGAAATCCCAACTACGTTCTTCTCCTTCCTCCCTACCAGAGCTACGTTCGCCGAGAGCAAGACAAACTTGCACTCCTTCCGAAGATGACCTTGCTGCTTGCATTTATAGCACCTTGGTCCTTCCTTCCTCTTCCTATCGCGCCTAGGAGAACAACTCCTTTCTTCCTGATATGAAGTAGAGGGACCATCTTCCGCAGCAACCTTCACCTCCTTCCTGAACAACCCATCAAGGGAAGTCCAGACCTCCGCAGCTGACCGACATCCACTGATGTGTTCCAAGAGCTCCGATGAGATCACCTGCCTGAGAATAGACTCCGTTTTCGCATTTGCCTCCTTCCAAGCTCTCATCGCCTCAGCATTGCCAGCAGTATCCTCTTGTCTTCCTGCTCCGCATACAACCTCCCAAAGGTCCTCGCCAAGAAGAAAGCTCTTCATACAGGACTTCCACCGTTCACAGTTCGTCTCTGTAAGAAGATCAATACCAAGACAACTTGCATCCTCCACTGCCATGGTTCTACCACTGGTTTCCTCTACAGACGAGCAACTACTTCCATTGAGCACTGCTTGACCACTCCAACAACCTGGCTCTGATACCATGTTAAAATTCAACAAACCGCAGACGCCCCCTTGGATACCCTGTTGAAAACTCAACAAACCGAAGGAGAATACGCCCACTTATAATGTTGAAAGTCTTCCCGAATCGTGGAGTTAGCAGGGGTTATCTCAATAAAGCAGTAACAACCAGCAACACATGCAGCACAAGCTTCTTTATTGATCAAGAGCAAACTTCATTACAAGGCGAGACATACATGACGAGACATGCTTCACCAAAACCCAACACCGGGAGAGCAGAGACAGTTACAAAGACAAGAACACAAAACAAGCCGCGCGGACTCAATCAACAAGCCGCCGACCTACTGCTGTGGAGTCCGCCCAGTCCGCCAGGTCGCCAGACCGCAACCCAAGCCGCGCGGACTCACCCTTACTACAATGCTTAGCTCTTCACCGCCGGTCTGCACGCCGCCAGACCGCACAAGCTGCGTCACCGAATGGAACAGTCCGCCTGAAGCAGGCGACTTCCTGAACCCCGAACCAAGTCGCCAAAGAGAAGACCGCCTTGTCGCTATCCGCGACCTGCTGTTTACCGCCTGTTGCTTAACCGCAGAGTCCGCACTGTCCCTGACCGCAATCAGAGCCAAGTCCTGGCTTTCCAGCGCTATCCGCACAACCTGCACAGCACAACCGGGTCAACTCTCTATCCGCGCGGACACAAAGTCCAGACCGCAGCAACTTACGCGAGCTCAATTACTGTTCACTTACTTCGGTCTAGGTTCCTTAATCCTGATGTGACATGGGTCCTATTTATAGGCACGATGATGAGTATGGTCACCGCCCTAGCCGATAGGATCACCGCCACAATCCGCAGCTAGAACAAGTGTGTCCGCACAGCCCGCGGACACACCTTCCAGTTTGCCGCTCCTGTGCAGATAGCCAGTCCGCCCCCAGCTTCTCCAAGGCCGGACTCCAATATCCAGCCCGCCTTGCCGCCAGAGGCCAAGCCAGGACCACCACAGCCGGACTCCACAACAGCCGTGTCCGCCATTCTGCGGACAAGGCATCAGCCCGCAAAACCCGAGCCCGCAGCCTCGCCATCAAGACACCTGCCGGACTCAGCGGACACCCGGCTTCCGTCCGCATATCCCAAGTCCATTGCCTAATCACCAAGGCATTGCCGGACTCAGCGGACACGCCGATCCAGTCCGCGTACACAGCGAACTCCAGTCCGCTTCCCTGAGTCCATAACCTCATCACAAGGCTCAACCGGACTCAGCGGACTCTGGCTCCAGTCCGCACGCTCCTGCACAAGCCATTCTCCAGTCCGCATTTCCCCAAGCTAGCAAACAAGGCAAAGCACTTCTACTTCTACTACGCTTGACGGACTGAGAAACCAGCCCGCGCTCCACTGCACGATCTCCCCGGACTGAGCCATCCTGGACTTGGTTCAATTCCCACCAAGTCCAGTCCGCTGGCCACAAGGGCCAGTCCGCACTTACTGGCGGACACTGGATCTAGCCCGCCATACCGGGCGACCTCCAGTTTCTGTCCGCGCAGACCGGCGGTCTCCGCGACTACTACTTGCCGCTTCACTAGAGCAAGACCAAGGCATCTGCCAAACCGGTCTGCCGAGCTCCAGTTCTTCAGTCCGCTTCAAGCCGGACTCCGCGGATAACATTCCTATCCGCCCGGTTACTTCCTGGGAGTAAACCGCCTGCTGAGCATACACTGGCCTGTCAGACCGCCGCTGCTGTCCGCGTAGTCCGCGCGAACAGACCGCCCAGGCCGCCACAGAGCAAACCGCCTGCAACATCCCTGCCGACCTAGCAGTCCGCCAACCCAGTCCGCGTAGTCCGCGCGGATAGGTTTCCCAAGCCTTCCATTCACCCACTTTCACTTCACAGAATTCAACACTCTATGCTATATTTCTAGCTCCATTAGGAGAGATATCAGGCTCAATTGAGCCCAATTCCATGAGGGGAATGTGGTATATTCTAAGCTTTTTCTTCTTGCTCGGGTTCGAACGCCAGCCACCACGTCAACGGAGGAGGTGGTGATGATCGCCGGTGATGATGGTGGACCATGTGGCTGAAAATGAGAGTTCAATATGCTACAGTCGGGATCAATCATGTCCGACGGCTGATCGGGGACGATAACCCGCTGCCGTAGATTTAAATGCAATATTAAACTATAGGTAGATTTAATTCCTATTGAATTTTTGTCACATTTATTCTACTAACATGCCTATAAATTTTATGCCCTTTAGAGGTTGATTCAGGAAAGTTTTCCAACATGAAAATGTAGCTCCGTGTCTTACCTTTATGTTGACACCTTAATCAAAACATTTGAAGTAAAATAGCTCCCTATAAACTTATTTTCCTAGGACTGCTCCTAGCAAAGGTCAGAAATTAGATTGGGTGTATATGTTAGAATACACCTCCAAATGTAATGAAATTTGGACCATGCATGTGTATAAGCTAGACCTAGACCGTGCCCAAACGTCAGAATTTTTGAATGACATTTTTATATAGTGTTGGTCCATAATTTGATTTATAAAATAAAGGTAATTTAGGGAAATTTACAACTCCAAATGCCCCCAAATTTGGGTGACATGACTATAATGCCATTTTAGTACCTTTGTAAACATTTATAGTCATTTGGACCTTTGCATGTCAGAGGATCCAACTTATATGGTAAGGGTATAGATGAGTATTATGTGCTAATAGTAAAAAAAGCAAAAAATGCTAATTAAGCCCATTTGACTCACTGCATGTCAATGAAATTTTGGCTAGGGGTTTATGGAGGTGATATCCACCTTCCATAGAAAAATTGGGATTTCTGGAATCAAAAATCCTATATTTTAAATTTTATTTCAAATTAGCACGCTTATATTTCATGATAGGAAATTAGGACATGAACTTGAAAAATTCTAAATCACTGTCACAAGCCCTAAAATACCATTTTATTTCTTTAGAAAATTTAGTGAAACTTTTAGGGATTATTTCATGCGTAAATAGTACAAATTCCAATTTTACCCTTATTTGATTTTGATTAAAAATTTGACAAATTGTACTTGAAAAATTATGAAAATTTTTCTAGACCATCATTTCAGTATTGTGTACCTCTGTTAATTTTATTAGAAATTTTGGATGATTGGCTATGATACTTATAATAATAACAACATTTTTGTAAATATTTTGAATTGTGTTAATCATAAGTCAAAACTTCATGGAAAATTATGAAAGTCTGTTTAGTCCAGTACCATGAATTCCCGAACATCTAGGAATTTTCTCTAAATTTTTGGGTGATTACTTTTGGTACCTCATTTGTAAAGGGGTAATTTTATAAAATTAGTTATAAATAGAAAATATGGGTCAAATCACTCTGGAAAATTTGGATATTTTGTACTCTGATCTTTTAAACCAAAATGAACATCAAATAAATTTATTAGACATTGAGGACCTCTGGTTATGATAGTTCATGTTCAATGTGACTTAGGACGCGTAATTAAATGAATTTAATTATGGCCCAAAATAATTGGAACAAAATTATAGAATTTTAAATTAACACTAATTACCCCATGATTAACCCAAGAAAAAAATTTGGAGGCCTTGAGCCCAAGGAATCAGAAGTCACCTTATACGGGTTAAGAATAGTACTTAGGCGCATATAGTGAAAATGTGACATATAGCTTTAGCCCCTTCAAAACTATATGAAAAGGTTTCCCAGCCACCTAAAGTCATGAATAGGGTCATGGTGCACCATTAGAAGAGTTTTTGGTTCATGGAGGTCATCAAGTAGGCTTGCACCACACTTAAGGGTTTTCGAGTTCACACCGTCTATGCAACAAATGCCTAAGGGTGGGATGGGTAGGATATTCAGTGTAATGGAATAAGATTGAAATTAGAGATATGTTGGAAGGTTGAAACCCGGGTCAAAATCATAAGTTATGTCCCTACGGAGTATCGAGTGTTAGTGTGCGAATCACCTAGGAGAATAGTTAAATCGAAGTCCGACGAAAGATTGTCATTCTCATATAAGTGTCCCAAGTCATTAGGGTTATTCAAGGCAACAACGAGAGAGGGATATTAATATCAGGTAGTCATTAAAAATAATAAGTGTCCTGGAATGGGCGATTCTGTATTCAACCCATCGTATTTTCAAGTACCGCTGCCAGCCCTTCACCAAATAGACCTCGGGAAGTCCAGGATTAACCCCATGTCACTAGGTATAACTAAAATTAGACAAGAGTAGTCTTATAGGTTGGGGAGCAATGTTACAATCTCACCCGTGTAGGGTTGGAGGTGTTTGGTACATTGGTTTAAATGTACCTGATTTGAAGAAGCCTCACCCAACACAATGATATACATCAAAATGTATTTGATGTGTTTTGAGTTTACTTGTGCAGGTTAAGTATTTGCAGGAAAGAAGAAAAAGTTTCTAAGTCCATGTGTCGACACCCAGAGGTAAAGTGTCGACACTTAAGAAGATTTGTGTCGACACCCAGGCAAGCAGTGTCGACACTTGGAGTCATTGTGTCGACACCAGGGATGCTGAGTCGACACCAGACAGAAAGTGTCGACACAAGGAGCTGTGTCGACACTCAATGAAGAAGAGTGCAGTGAAGCTGTGTCGACACATAGCAGTTGTGTCGACACCCAGTGAAACTGTGTCTACACCAGAAAGTGTCGACACTTGGAGGCTGTGTCGACACTCAGCAAAAGTCAGCAGAAACTAAGTACAATTGTCGACAACCAGAACAATGTGTCGACACTCAGCAGAAGAGTCAACACTTGAAGAAAGTGTCGACACAAGAAAGAATGTGTCGACACTCAGCTGAAGACTCAACACTTGAAGAAAGTGTCGACACAAGGAGCTGTGTCGACACTTAGTAAAGATCAGCAAAGTTCAACAAAAATATTCTAAGTACAAGTGTCGACAGTAAGGGAATGTGTCGACACTCAGCCAGAGTCTCGACAGAAGAAGAATGTGTCGACACAAGGAGCTGTGTCGACACTCAGCAAGTATCAACACTGAAGACATGTGTCGACACCAAGAAGCAGTGTCGACACTTAACAGATTCAACACATGAAGATGTGTCGACACAAAGGTGTTGTGTCGACACTTACAAGAATTCAGCAAAATACTGAAGTACAAGTACTTGTGTCGACACTCAATTTCAGTGTCGACACATGAAGAAGAAGCAGTGTCGAGATCTAAAATCTACAACACAAGGAGTTGTGTCGACACCTTGTAGGCTAGTGTCGACACTTAGACAACATGTGTCGACACTTGGTCTATAAGTGTCGACACTTAAAGACAGAAAGTCTCGACACTTTCAGACAGTTACAGAATTTTCAAGAACTGACTGGATGACTTGACAGCTGCCATTCCAGCCGGTCTACTGCACCTGTCAGAGTTGTCAGAATTCAATTATGAACCGGACCAGCCGGTTACCATGAAGAAGGCCTATAAATAGGCTTATACAGTCTACAGAAACTGTTGTTGAAGTTGTCAAAGTTCAGATCAAGTGATTGTCTAAAGAAGATCTAGCTATCAAGTGAAGATCTAAGAAGTTGGAGAGAGAGAGCTTCATCCAAGAAATCAGCCGTTGGAACCAGGCTGAGAAGAAGGGTTCAGATTTATTCTGAATCTTAAGTAGCAGAGATCAAGGATCAACTGCAGAAGGGGTCAATCTTATTGAGTTCTACTTTCAAGAAGCTTTGAAGAAAGCTAAGTCAGATTGATTTCAGCTGAGTTCTTCCAAGAACCCATCAAGAATCTCACAACTCTTCTCTCTTGTCACTGAGTTGTTGAGTTATAATTTTTGTATTCATTTTATCTTGTAGGATCCTTTGGATCTGAGTCTTGTAAGCCTGTAATTATAAAGGCTAAGGGTAGGGCTTGAGTGCCTGAGTGTAGGAGATTGAAATCTCTGAGTGTAGGCCTGTTGTGGCTGAGTGTAGGCCTTGGTGGCTGAGAGTAGGCCTTGGTGGCTGAGTGTAAGCTTTGTGAAGAAGCTGAGTTGTAGGGCCTTGGGCCTGAGGTGTAGGAACCTGTTTTGGGTTCTGAGATAGTGGAGGAGTTTGGCCGAATCTAGTACACTGCTAGATAGGCGAAGGGGGAAAGTGGATGTACCCAAACCTTGGGGAACCACTATAAAACTGTGTGTCTACTGTGTGCTGTGATAGACTGTGATTGCTGTGATTAAGTAGCTAGAAATCTGTGTTAGATTCTATATTCTGCCATAAAAATTAAAAAGATTCAAGTCACCTATTCACCCCCCCTCTAGGTGTTTAGGTACAATATCTTTCAAGTGGTATCAGAGCCAGGTTACTCAAAAAGGGACATAACTGTCTGAATAGATCCTGTTGGCAGATTCAGTCTAAGTCAATTACAGATTCAAGAAAATCAAGAACCATGAGTTCCACTGAGAATCACAAGGAATTGGGATCCATGAAATTACCCATATGTAGGAAAGAGATCTTTGGGATTGGAAGGAAAGGGTGAGACTCTTTATGGAAGCCTCAGACCCTAGAATTTATATCACAGTGAAGGAAGGGCCATATGTGCCCATGAAGGTGTCAATATTAGATGCAAATCAGAGAACACCAAATGATTTCTCTGAAATGACAAAGGATGAGATTGTTCTAGCCACCATGGACAAAAGGGCTCAAAACATTATAGTGAGTGCTATAGATGATGCAACTTTTCAGAATCTGATACACTGTAAGACAGCTAAAGAAATATGGGATACTCTTATTGTGTATATGGAGGGTTCTGAAGAAGTCAGGCAAGACAGAAAATCCTTGCTAAATCAAGAATATGAAAGTTTTAGACAAGGCAAGGCTGATAGCATAACTGAGTGCTATAAGAAGTTCTACAGGATTGTGAATGAGCTCATGTACTATGACAGAGAGTTCAGTAATTATGAACTCAATGACAAGTTTCTAAGGTCCCTAACAAAAGATTGGGACACCAAGATTTGTGCCATTAGGGAAATGGCAAAGTTGGGAGAAATTCCTCCACCAACACTATTTGACAAACTGCTGTCCTATGAAATGCAGTTAATGGTGAGGAAAGAAGAGGAGAAATCTACAAGAAGTTAACACAAGGAAAGGACAGTGGCCTTCAAGATAGAAGCCCCCAGAAAGTATAGGAGTAAGTCACCAACTCCACCTCCAAAAGTTGCTGAAACAGAATCAGATGAGTCAGCAAGTATAAAGTCTGAAAGCAGTGAAAGTGATGAGGACTTTGCTGCCTTCACAAGACATTTTCATAAATTCTTAAAAAAGAAACAGTGGAGGACAAGGCCATCTACTTCACAGAGAAAGGAAGACTATTATCAGGATAGAAAGTCTTCAAAGAAAGACAGGAAAAAGACTAAGTCTGGCAAGACAACTCTTTCAAAAATAGTTTGCTATTGCTGTAATAGACAAGGTCATGTTGTTGCAGATTGTCTAGAAAAAAGGAAGGAGTCTAATGACAAGAAAAGGACTCAATACATGGGCAAGAAAGAAAAGTCTTTTGTTGCCAAAAAGGACAAGAGCCTATCAGATATCTCTTCATCAGAAACTGAGTCAGATGCTGAGGCATATATAAGACTATTTGCTGAGGAAGAAGAAGAAGAGTTCATGCAGATTATGAATTCTATATATGAACAAGAAGACAGTCAGTGCCAAGGACTAATGGCATTGACAGAAAGTGACAAAATCCTGGAGCAGCCAGGACCTAGTAAGGTACAAAGTTCAACTTTAAGTTCAGTTTCTTGTGCCAGTACAGAATCAGATTCATCATCATCAAATGATGAGAGTGCATCTGAGTCTGAAGAAGATATTCATCAGTTGATAGATGAATATAAAGTTCTGTTGCTGTACAACCTCGGGCTCGCAAAGAGCCCTCAAGAAGCAAACAGAGCGAGATAGGCAAAGGGGACTAGGAGGGCCCACTCGCAAGCGGCGAGATGATGGGCTCTCCAAGGGGCAAAATGGCCCCACCCAGAGGCGAGAGGGCCTCTAGAAGCGAGATGACCTCCAAGGGCGAGAGGCTCCGGCGAGACGGGCGGTGGGTCCTTCTCGCCGACAGGTGCCTTTCCTCTCGCCAGAGGGAGAGAAGGCTTTTCCTATCAAAGCAGGGGTTTTTACTCTCCTACCCCGGGTATTTTTACCCTTTTACCCTTGGTGGACTGCGTATAGCTCCTCAGAACAGCGGAGTTTGGCTGTTGGCAGACCCAGCCAAGGGTACCCCGGTAATTTCAGACCGGTGCAGTCTTGTTATTGGCAGTTCAGATTCTGAAATCTATAAATAAGCCTATAGGGGTTCTTCAGAAGAGACCTTTTTTCAGACTCGGGAGAGGAATTGACAGTCTTCTGAAGAACTCCAAGCCCAGCTTTTGGCTTTGGAGGGGAAGCTCTCTGTGACCTTCCGGGTAAGCGGTGGGACCTCCCTGCTGCGGCTTTGGGCCAGTTTGTTCTTAGTCCTTCACGACCAGTCGGAGGTCGAGCTTGGGCCTAGTAGGTGTCGGCTACGCCCCAATTTTGTGAACGCTTGTCGGAGTCAAATTTTGGCTTCAACAGTTCTGGTGCGGTGAGCGTGGAAGTAGCCGGTTCAAGAAAAGTTTGAGTTTGGTCCTATGATAGGAGGCGAAGGAGAAGGATCTGGTTCTGGAGGTTCCCCCTCCCAGGTAGAAGAGGCGACGAGGAAAATGCTGGAGGACTTCAGGCGAGAGGTCATGCAAACTATAAGCTTGGCCTTCTCGGCAAGGAGCGAGTGGGCGACACCTCAGGTTCCAATCGAGGTGGTCCCGCTTTTAGGCGAGAATGCCCCAGGCCAGCGCCCGGGAAAGGAGGTCCCCACAGAGGCTGGCGAGAGGGACGTGGCGGCGCGAGAGCTCTTCCCAGGCCAGCGTCCCGGGAAGGAGGTCCCGGCAGAAGACGGCGAGAAGGAGGCAGCTGTGCGAGAGCTCTTCCCTGGGCACGGTCTCGCAGATCGGGCCAGCCAGCCGAGGCCGCGGGACGTGCCCTCTCGGCAAGCAGTCGGCGAGAGCCCGTTTAGTGAACTTGTCATCTCAGCTCCAGTGCCGGAGGGGTTCCGGGAGCCCGACATGTCCTACTACTCAGGAAAGGATGATCCGGTGCAACATGTGCAGTGGTTTGAGGATGTGGTTTCGATCAGACAGATGACGGATGCGTTTAAGTGTCGACTGTTTGCCATCACCTTGAAGGAGAAGGCGCGAGATTGGTTCCACCAGTTACCGGCAAGGTCGATTTATTGTTTTGAGGATCTGCGGAGGGGTTTCTTATTGAGGTTTTCAACATCGAAGAAGCGTAAGAAGGAGGCGGAGTGCTTGTTCTCGGTAAGGCAGAGCCAGGATGAAACATTGGGGCACTACGTAGATCGGTTTCAGGAAGAGATCCTCCAGGTTCAGGAGGTCCCTGGGTATACGCTAATGCTTGCATTCACCCTGGGACTGAGGCCAGGTTTCTTCAGCATGGAGTTGAAAAGGGTGCCCCCCTCTCCTTTGAGGAGCTCATGGAGAGGGCGGCAAAGGAGACGGATTTCGAGAGAGCCAATCCGGTGTTTGCAAGGAAGTTAGCCAGGTTGGCGGAGGATGATGCAAAGGAACCAGGAACAGGGAAGCAGAGGGAGCAGAGGGAGCACAGAGAAGAGAAGAGGAGGGAGGAACCCCGAGGCCAGGGGCACCAGGGACAGAATCATCGGGGGGCCCGAGAGCCGAACAACCGGATAGGTTGGAGGCCTCATGAGGGTCGCCCCCATGAGTTGGGAGGAGGCTTCCAGGGAAGAGATAATTTCCGAGAACCAAGGAGGTTCGATCAACCGGCGTGGAGACAGGGAGTGAGGGATCGTTTTCAGCATCAACAGGAGGCAATGGGGATCGGTCGAGGGAGAGGAGCTCGAGGAGGAAGGAGAGGAAGAGGAGATGGAAGAAGGGGTGGGGTGGCGTTGCCTTTCTGTGATTTCCATCAGGAGAGAGGTCATGCTACAGCCACGTGCCCAGAATTTTTGGAGATGAGGGAGGCCAGAGGTTTGAGGAGGCAGGATCCACCGGTAAGGATCGAGGAAATGCAACCGGGGGAGGCGGAAGATAGGTGTGAGGACCGGGTGGATGTGGGAACCCGGGGGGGTATCGGGGCCATCCATGGGGGGATTGGGATCGAGGCCACCCGGAAGGGGAGCTTCCAGACCATGTTCCGGAAGGGGGTAGCCTCAACCTCCCAGACCCCACCCCCGCTAGAAAAAATTACCTTCTCTTCAGAAGACATGCCAGAGTACGAGGATCCATTCTGCGACGCCTTGGTGATCCAGACGGCGGTGGAAAACTTTACGGTCTCTAAGATCCTAGTGGATAACGGGAGCTCCGTAAATGTGATTTTTAAGAAGGCCTTCGATGAGATGCAGGTGGAAGCCAAGAGGGTTTTGGCCTCGGATGGACCGTTGTTCGGGTTCTCCGGGGAGAGGAAAGAAGTCGAAGGGGGAGTAGGGCTACACGTGAGGTTGGGTGGCGTATCACGGAACTACCGGTTCGTGATTGTAGATGCCCCGAGCAGCTACAGCGCCATCTTTGGGCGAACCCTCATCAGCGCCTTTCGCTGCGTCCCCTCCTCGTTCCATCAATGTCTCAAGTTTAACAATGGAGGGGTGCAGGTCAGGGTCAGGGGAGATCCAAAAGTGGCGAGGCAGTGTTACGTCACGGCGGTTAACACCATATCTTGGATGGCAGAGGCGGAGGAATTGGAAAAGGAGATGGCGGCGCAAGAAGAAGCCTTGAGGAAAGAGGAGGTGAGCCCAGAGGAAGCGAGAGGAGGAACCGAAGAGGAAGCCGGGGAGGAGGAGACGGAGAAGCAGGGGGGAGAAGATGTGCAGGAAGTCAGGAGAAGCGGGGAGTCGGAGCCACGGAAAAGAATACAGGAGAAAGTGGGAGAGGAAGGGGCAGAGGAGGAAGCCCGAAGGAAGATGGAAATTGAGCAGCAGCAGGACGAGGTGGTAGAGGTTGAGGGAGCAGGAGGGGAGGAAGAGATGGAAGAAGAAGCAGGGGACGGCTGGGAGCAGTCGCGGTTGGAGGTGGCCGAGGAAGTAGTGGAGGTGGAGGTCCGCACCAGTCAGGGGCAGGTACGAGGGGTACGGATCAGCGGAGGCTTGAGTCCCGAAGACCAGGAGCGGATGCGGACCTGCATCCAGAGCAACGTCGACGTCTTCGCTTGGAGCGCGGCGGACATGCCGGGCATTGATGCGGACGTGGCCTGCCATCGCCTAAATCTGGACCCTCGGACGCGCCCCATACGCCAGAAAATGAGGGCCATCACCACCAAGCTGGAGGAGCCCATTCGAGAGGAGGTCAAGAAGCTCCTGGAGGCGGGCTTCATCTCAGAGATCCAGTACCCAGGCTGGATCTCCAATGTTGTAATGGTGAAGAAGGGGGAAGGAAAATGGAGAATGTGTATCGACGTTTCGTTGTTAAATAAATCATGCCCTAAGGATTGCTACCCCCTGCCTCGAATCGACGCGCTGGTTGATTCAGCCGTTGGTTTTTCTGTTATGAGTTTTCTGGATGCTTTTTCAGGTTACCATCAGATCCGGATGCACTCTCCCGACGTCAAGGATGTCTCCTTCATCACAAGGGAAGGGTGCTTTAGTTATAACATGATGCCCTTTGGGTTAAAAAACGCGGGAGCGACATACCAACGAATGATGGATCGAGTTTTCCAGGGTCAGAGGGGTCGGAACCTAGAAGTCTACGTTGATGATCTCATGGTAAAGAGCAAGGGGGTGAACTCGCATCTCCAGGATCTGGAAGAGACGTTCGCCACCTTGAGGAAGTTCAAAATGAGGTTGAACCCCCTGAAATGTGTTTTCGTGGCCAGTCGTGGGAAGTTCCTTGGGCACCTTTTGACCCCGGCGGGAGTAGAACCTAATCCTGATAAAGTAAAGGCCATCCTGGAGCTGGAATCACCTAGAAACGCTAAGGAGGTGCAGCGCTTGACTGGGAAGCTGGCCGGCCTTAACAGATTCCTCTCTAGGTCAGGAGAGAAGTGCTCACCTTTCTTTAAAGTGCTACGAGGGAATCAGAGATTTGAATGGACAGTGGAGTGCGAAGAAGCTTTTCAAAAGCTGAAGGAGCAACTCTCCCGGGCACCTCTGCTTCAAAGCCCAAAAGAGGGGGAAGATTTGACCTTGTACCTAGGAGTGGGAGCAGAGGCGGTGAGCTCCATCCTAGTCAGAGAAGAGGGAAAGAAGCAGCTGCCCATTTATTATGTTAGCAGGATCCTAAGGAAGGCAGAGCTCCGCTACCCTATCCTAGAGAAACTGGCATACGCCTTGGTTATTTCGGCCAGGAAGCTCCGGCCATATTTCCAGGCCCACTCAATTAGAGTGGTGACGGACCATCCTCTCCGAAAGATTTTTGAAGGAGTGGAGCACTCGGGTAGGCTGGCCAAGTGGTCTGTCGAGTTGAGTGAGTTCAATATTTCGTTCGTACCAAGGCTCTCCATTAAGGCACAGGTGGTGGCCGACTTCTTGGCAGACTACGTCGCGGAGGACGGGGCTGAGGAGCCGCAGCGGCCAGAAGCATGGAAGATAATGGTCGACGGGGCCTCAGGAAAGCACTCCCTCGGAACAGGGGTGGTACTGACAAGTCCTCAGGGAGTGACCATAAAACAAGCCGTCGCCTTGCACTTCCCCACAACCAACAACCAAGCAGAGTACGAGGCAGTGATAGCCGGCCTTCGCTTGGCTAAGGAGCTCGAGATCAAGGACGTTGAGGTTTTCACGGACTCATTGGTGGTGGCGTCTCAGATATGCGGAGAGTTCGAGGCGCGGGAGCCCACCCTTGTGAAATACTTGTCCAGGGTGAGGACGATCATCGGAGGGTTCCGGACGTTCTCCATCCAACACGTCCCCAGAGAAGAGAACACTGCTGCCGATCAATTGGCCAAGTTCGGACCCTGGGAAGGGGGTGCCCTCACTGATTTATTCCACCCGGCGATTGAAGAGGGGGAGCTAATGGAGGTGGATCGGCGGCCCTCGTGGGTAGATCCTTTCGTTACCTTTTTTCTGACTGGAACCCTCCCTAAGGGGGTCAAGGAGGCAAGAATCTTCCGTCACAAGGCGGCCCACTATCTCATGCATGAAGGAGGATTGCACCGGAGGATGTTTTCGGGTCTCCTGGCTCGATGCGTAACGGAAGAGGAGACCAGACGCATTCTGGAAGAGGTGCACTCCGGGGAATGTGGTAGTCATTCCGGAGGGAGGACATTGGAAGCAAGGGTGGTCAGGCAGGGGTACTTCTGGCCCACCCTGAGGAAGGACGCGACAGAGTTTGCGAGTAAGTGCCAGAAGTGCCAGCTCTATGCCCCCCTCCAGCTCTTGCCAGCTCAAAGACTTCGAAGCATCACAGCGCCATGGCCCTTCGCCATTTGGGGAATGGATCTGGTGGGGCCTTTTCCTCCAGCTAGTGGACAAAGAAGATTCCTCCTGGTCATGATAGATTACTTCTCGAAGTGGCTGGAGGTTAAGGCACTAACAAAGGTGACCTCCCAAGTCATCAGGAACTTCGTCTGGGGGGAGATTATCTGCAGGCACGGGCTGCCTCAGGCCATCGTCACGGATAACGGCCCCCAGTTCGCTAGTGAAGAGTTCATCAGCTTCTGCACTCAGCAGGGCATCGACCTCAGGTTTGCCTCTGTCCACCACCCCAGGAGTAACGGTCAGGTGGAGGCGGCGAACAAGATTATCGTTAACTTGCTAAAGAAGAAGGTAGAGAATCTGAGAGGGAACTGGGTAGAGCAGCTCCCCTCGGTCCTGTGGGCTCTAAGAACAACCCCGAACACGGCCACTGGTGAGACCCCTTTCAAACTTTCCCATGGTTGTGAGGCGGTACTACCAGTGGAATTCGAGGTCCGATCCCCACGAGTTGCGGCCGCAGGTGATGGAGACGAGGCATGGAGAATGGAAAATGAGGAAGGTCTACGCCTCTCGCTAGACCTGGCAGAGGAGCTGCGAGACGTGGCAGCCATCAGACAGGAGGAAATCAAGCGACGAATGACAAAGCACTTCGACAAGCATATCAGGATAAAACAGTTCGCGGAAGGAGACCTAGTACTAAAAAAGGTTGATGCGACAGGGAGGTCCGCCCCGGTGGGAAAGCTCAATCCAAATTGGGAAGGGCCTTATATTGTAGAGAGAGTGTTGAAAGCGGGGGGTTACTATCTCCAAGATGTGGAGGGTAGGACCTTGAACCACTCCTGGAGTGGGGATGACTTAAAACGCTTCTACCCATGAAAAGGGAGAGCGGTAGATGTGTACTTAAAGCGTGATCAATATAATATATTTCTCAAAACATCTCTTGTCTTTGCTTATTATGACACCCTAAAGACAGGATCAAGAGATCTTCATCGGCACCCCGAGCTCGGCTCGGCCCCAGGTAGACCCGCTGCGCAGGCTCCCATCTAGCTGGCAGGTCCGAAGGCTCGCCTGTGGGGGATAGGTTTTGAGTTGAGATCTTCATCGGCACCCCGAGCTCGGCTCGGCCCCAGGTAGACCCGCTGCACAGGCTCCCATCTAGCTGGCAGGTCCGAAGGCTCGCCTGTGGGGGATAGGTTTTGAGTTGAGATCCTCATCGGCACCCCGAGCTCGGCTCGGCCCCAGGTAGACCCGCTGCGCAGGCTCCCATCTAGCTGGCAGGTCCGAAGGCTCGCCTGTGGGGGATAGGTTTTGAGTTGAGATCTTCATCGGCACCCCGAGCTCGGCTCGGCCCCAGGTAGACCCGCTGCGCAGGCTCCCATCTAGCTGGCAGGTCCGAAGGCTCGCCTGTGGGGGATAGGTTTTGAGTTGAGATCCTCATCGGCACCCCGAGCTCGGCTCGGCCCCAGGTAGACCCGCTGCGCAGGCTCCCATCTAGCTGGAAGGTCCGAAGGCTCGCCTGTGGGGGATAGGTTTTGAGTTGAGATCTTCATCGGCACCCCGAGCTCGGCTCGGCCCCAGGTAGACCCGCTGCGCAGGCTCCCATCTAGCTGGCAGGTCCGAAGGCTCGCCTGTGGGGGATAGGTTTTGAGTTGAGATCTTCATCGGCACCCCGAGCTCGGCTCGGCCCCAGGTAGACCCGCTGCGCAGGCTCCCATCTAGCTGGCAGGTCCGAAGGCTCGCCTGTGGGGGATAGGTTTTGAGTTGAGATCCTCATCGGCACCCCGAGCTCGGCTCGGCCCCAGGTAGACCCGCTGCGCAGGCTCCCATCTAGCTGGCAGGTCCGAAGGCTCGCCTGTGGGGGATAGGTTTTGAGTTGAGATCTTCATCGGCACCCCGAGCTCGGCTCGGCCCCAGGTAGACCCGCTGCGCAGGCTCCCATCTAGCTGGCAGGTCCGAAGGCTCGCCTGTGGGGGATAGGTTTTGAGTTGAGATCTTCATCGGCACCCCGAGCTCGGCTCGGCCCCAGGTAGACTCGCAGGCTCCCATCTAGCTGGCAGGTCCGAAGGCTCGCCTGTGGGGGATAGGTTTTGAGTTGAGATCTTCATCGGCACCCCGAGCTCGGCTCGGCCCCAGGTAGACCCGCACCCCGAGCTGCGCAGGCCCGCTCCCATCTAGCTGGCAGGTCCGAAGGCTCGCCTGTGGGGGATAGGTTTTGAGTTGAGATCTTCATCGGCACCCCGAGCTCGGCTCGGCCCCAGGTAGACCCGCTGCGCAGGCTCCCATCTAGCTGGCAGGTCCGAAGGCTCGCCTGTGGGGGATAGGTTTTGAGTTGAGATCTTCATCGGCACCCCGAGCTCGGCTCGGCCCCAGGTAGACCCGCTGCGCAGGCTCCCATCTAGCTGGCAGGTCCGAAGGCTCGCCTGTGGGGGATAGGTTTTGAGTTGAGATCTTCATCGGCACCCCGAGCTCGGCTCGGCCCCAGGTAGACCCGCTGCGCAGGCTCCCATCTAGCTGGCAGGTCCGAAGGCTCGCCTGTGGGGGATAGGTTTTGAGTTGAGATCTTCATCGGCACCCCGAGCTCGGCTCGGCCCCAGGTAGACCCGCTGCGCAGGCTCCCATCTAGCTGGCAGGTCCGAAGGCTCGCCTGTGGGGGATAGGTTTTGAGTTGAGATCCTCATCGGCACCCCGAGCTCGGCTCGGCCCCAGGTAGACCCGCTGCGCAGGCTCCCATCTAGCTGGCAGGTCCGAAGGCTCGCCTGTGGGGGATAGGTTTTGAGTTGAGATCTTCATCGGCACCCCGAGCTCGGCTCGGCCCCAGGTAGACCCGCTGCGCAGGCTCCCATCTAGCTGGCAGGTCCGAAGGCTCGCCTGTGGGGGATAGGTTTTGAGTTGAGATCTTCATCGGCACCCCGAGCTCGGCTCGGCCCCAGGTAGACCCGCTGCGCAGGCTCCCATCTAGCTGGCAGGTCCGAAGGCTCGCCTGTGGGGGATAGGTTTTGAGTTGAGATCTCATCGGCACCCCGAGCTCGGCTCGGCCCCAGGTAGACCCGCTGCGCAGGCTCCCATCTAGCTGGCAGGTCCGAAGGCTCGCCTGTGGGGGATAGGTTTTGAGTTGAGATCTTCATCGGCACCCCGAGCTCGGCTCGGCCCCAGGTAGACCCGCTGCGCAGGCTCCCATCTAGCTGGCAGGTCTGAAGGCTCGCCTGTGGGGGATAGGGTTTGGTCAAGCAATCTCCATCAACATCAAACTGACAAGACAGAATTCATTTTGGTGGAATAGGGTGAAAAGTCCCTTTAAGCGGCACTACACCTTAGTATCCTCACTTAGCCCTAAAGTACAAAAATAAACAAAGGGAAAAATAGTGTGGAGTAGGGCAGGTGACAGCACTCGCAGCGGATGGCTTTTGAGGATCGTCTCGCCGTAGCGAAAGGGCACTCGCAAGGCAAGCCATTGCGCCAACTCGCGGTCGTTAAGCGCGTCGAGAACCCGTCTCGCGTAGGATATAAAACAGAAAAATATATATACGGAAAGGCTACGCGGCGAGACGAAGTAGTAGCACCGTCCCGCAGGAAAAAAGCAAAGCAGAGATTAACTTCACAAAATAAGAAATAAAATAGAAGACAGCAAAATGGAGCACTCGCTCGTTACTTGGCAGATGCCACAAAAAATAGTTTAAAATCTTTACATCAGGAGGAGGAGAGAGTGATTCTAAATCTTGGAGGCGGCGCATCAGTCCTACTCGCCGGATGAAGAATCATCGCTCTCCTCGCTATAGAGCTCGGGGACCAAGTCGCGCGCGGACACTGTCTCAGACTCGTCCTTCACGACCCCCAGGTCTTTCATCATCTGCAGCACCAGCTCAGCCCCACGGACACCAGCGTCTCGGCATCGCTCCTCAACTTCCTCGTAAGAGTAGTGTGGCGGAGGTGTCCGGAAGGGCTCGCGGCGAGATGACGACGCAGCATCCGCCTGAAGGCGCGCGTTCTCAGCTGTCAGGACCCAGACCTCCTCTTCCAAAGCTGCCACGCGCGAGCGAAGTTGTCCCGCCGTCTCGGCATCCTGCGGGATGACCTGGCAATTAGCCAAGAATCATGGGAAAGGAAAGATCCAAGGGAAAAGAGAGTTATGGCTTACCACGCCGCCTTGGGCCTTCGCGAGGAGCGACTCGGCATCTGACAACCTTCTCGCTAGACCAGTAGATTTCTCCCGCTCCGCCTCCAGATTTTCCTCGCTGGCCTTCCATTTTGAATTAATGTAAATAAGGCGGCGAGAGGAGCGGTGTGAGAACTCCAAGGCCCGCATCTGGTGGTGGCAGGTCTTCAACACAAGGTCCTTGGTGGACTCGCTTTCAGGCAAAGAGGCGTCTAGGCCACCATAAAGGCCGTACCCGATGGCGAAGGCATGGCTGGAAGGGACCTCTTGCTCCTTCCATGATGGAAGGAGGGTAGAGATAGACACACGGTTGGCGTCCCGCCCCCACAGCAGAACCGGGTCGCCGATGGCATCGTGAACCACGGGACCCAGGTTATAATTCATGTGAGAGGCGGGGGTGGGACGGCCAGAAGAGTCGCCCTCGCGAGAAGAGGTAGCAGCCACCGGCTCAGAAGCAGCAGCTCGCGGGTTGGAAGCAGCGGCAGGTTGGCCAGAAAGCACCGTCTCGCGAATAGGCGAGACGGCCTGGTGATTAGGCGAGGGAGGCGGTGGAGTTTCCCCTAAAGAGATAGGGCTCCCTTGGGGGGACTTCTCCTTTTCCTTGGAGATAGCTACGGCTCTCTTCATTTTCTTTTTTGGAGGGCTGGAGCGAGAGGGGACGGTGTCATCTCCGGGACGCTTCGGAGGGATAATCGCCAGGGACTCTCTCGCCGCCTCTGCCGCTGCATTGGCGAGATCAAGACCCTTAGCAGGGTGAATATTGCTCTTATAAGGAGGGGATGCTGGGATAATTCGCTCGCCTAAAAAGCAAGCGGGGGTTAGAAATAAGCGAGACGACAAATAGCGAAGAGAGAGGAACAAAAGAATACCCTCGCCCGGGAGCACTGGGAGAAGCGAGTCGAGGCCTCGCCGCAAGAAGTTGACCTCGAAGTTTTTGCCAACTAGGTACTCGCACAGCAGCTTCTCTGGCCCACTGACTTGGGGGGTGGCGTAGAAGCTCTCTGGCGGAGAGACCGGCGCGAGAGGGACGCCGCCGAAGTCAGCCCGGTCTCCCCGGATGAAGACGAAGCGGGTGAGCCAGTGATGGTTCTTGTTAGGCGTCTCGCATACCTTGAGCCCCTGCCCAGTAAAATACGAGACGCCATCGACGTTGGCGTGGTAGATGAAAAGCTTGCGGAACGCCGTCAGGCTGAACTCGATGCGCTCCCGGCGCATATAGCAGGCGAACGCGATCAACACCGAAATCGCGTTAGGGTTGAACTGTGCCGGGACGACACCGAAGTATTTGAAGGCCTGCTTCACCTCAGGCCAGAGGGGGAGTCGCAACCCCGCCTCAAAGTGCGAGACGGGGAAGGCGAGTTCACCAGGGTAGTATGTGTTGATGCACTCACCGACCTTGGGGGGCCGCGACTCGATCCCCTCCCCCAGATACTCGCGAGCAAACTTATCATGGTCTTCCCGAGGGAGCCTGCCGAGCGGGAAGTCGTGGTCAGTAAACCTCTTCCCGCAACGGCTGCGCCCCTCGCCCTCCTCCACTTTCTTCTTACCCATCTCCTTTGGCGAACTGGTCCTAGGCGAGACGAAGGAGTTGAGAGGCGAGAATGGGCCGGCGAGACGGAGAGATCAGAGGGCCAAGACTTGGTTAACGGCGAAGGCGGAAAGTGTGGTATCTAGTCCAGGACTAGGCATATTTATAACTGATGCAAGGCCAATGATTAAAAGGGCGGGAAAATAAGGGGGAGAGGAAGAGTCGGCGTTTTTCTCTCTCCTAAACATCGATCGGCGCGACCCATCACAATCAGGAAAAATATATAAATATTTATTTAGCTATTTAGCATAAAATTAAAAGCAGTATTAAAAAAGGGAATGAGAAATTAAGCCATAAAAATATATGTCCAGAAATCGTCCCGCAGAGGACCAAACTCTCTGCATACTTCGGCGAGACTACCATCATTACAACTTTTGCGAGAAGAAGAAAAAGAAGGATAGCGAGACAGACATTCGTCAGTATGGGCGCCACTCCCAGCGGCCGCCGCGTGCTCCCCCGCGAGGAGGCCTACTCCGCGAGTGGAAGGAGCGGATGGTTTGGAGGCCACGCCGCGCGAGACGGAGCTGCATATCGGTCTCATTGATGATGGCCTCAGGATCGGTGCCGTCGACATCCAGCTCGGCATCGACTCCAGAAGATAGACGAGCACACTCGCCCTCCAGCGACTCGATGCGCTTCTCCGCGGCCTGTTTGTCTAAAGTCAAGGAATGAATGAGGCGCGCGTGCTTCCGGAAGAGCTCAGCCGTCTTCCGCTTCATCTCCACTGGATCTGAGGGATCGCCCAGATAGTCTTCAATCCCGTCTGCAAGAGGAGGCGAGACGGAGAGTTGCTTTGGCTGCTCCTCAACAGGAGAGTTGGCCCGAGAATCTGCGCAAGGAGTGCAGGGACAAGGTGGAAGAGGCACTCGCAGGAGAGAGTGAGAGTAGCGAAGGGGATTCAAAAGGGCAAGGGAAGGTCCCTTACCAAGATGGCGAGAGGTATCGGCAGCCGGGGAGGGGTCGTCCCTCCTCTCGCTGGGAGTAGTTGGAGGAGTAGATGAGGGTAGCGAATCAAGTTCCTCGCAACGGACGGAGGAACCATCTCGCGGACTCTTCGTGCACGACGGAACCACAAGAGCCCCCTGAAAAAAGCGTTAGTCAGCAAAAGAGCACTCGGTCGCGGAAATAACAGTGGTAATCGCGAGTGTCCACCTCTTTTTCCGTAGAGAGTGCACGGGGAGTGGGGGCAGGTTTCAAAGAGGCGCGAGACGAATCTACTGCTGCAAGAGAAGGGCCCCCAGCCTTCGTCTTTTTCGAGCGAGACGACGGGGCGAGGGGATGACCCAGGGAAGAGGTGAAAGCAGCCACGTTGGCCTTATGTTGCTCTCGCACCAGGGCGAGACGTTCACGAAAACTTTGACTGTGCGTCATTCTGCAAGAACTCGAGGACAGGGAAGAAGAAGAATATGCAGAGCGGGGCATCAGGAGCGCAGGGCAGGAGTCATATATTTATAGACCCCGGTGGGGGCCTCCGAAGATTCCTCATAAATACGTTTTTTTAATGCACCTTGAATAACGAGCCTCGGTTGAACATTCTTTTTGAGCTTAGAGTAATCTCAAAAAGAGCGGGGATTGTGTACAACCTCGGGCTCGCAAAGAGCCCTCAAGAAGCAAACAGAGCGAGATAGGCAAAGGGGACTAGGAGGGCCCACTCGCAAGCGGAGAGATGATGGGCTCTCCAAGGGGCAAAATGGCCCCACCCAGAGGCGAGAGGGCCTCTAGAAGCGAGATGACCTCCAAGGGCGAGAGGCTCCGGCGAGACGGGCGGTGGGTCCTTCTTGCCGACAGGTGCCTTTCCTCTCGCCAGAGGGAGAGAAGGCTTTTCCTATCAAAGCAGGGGTTTTTACTCTCCTACCCCGGGTATTTTTACCCTTTTACCCTTGGTGGACTGCGTATAGCTCCTCAGAACAGCGGAGTTTGGCTGTTGGCAGACCCAGCCAAGGGTACCCCGGTAATTTCAGACCGGTGCAGTCTTGTTATTGGCAGTTCAGATTCTGAAATCTATAAATAAGCCCATAGGGGTTCTTCAGAAGAGACCTTTTTTCAGACTCGGGAGAGGAATTGACAGTCTTCTGAAGAACTCCAAGCCCAGCTTTTGGCTTTGGAGGGGAAGCTCTCTGTGACCTTCCGGGTAAGCGGTGGGACCTCCCTGCTGCGGCTTTGGGCCAGTTTGTTCTTAGTCCTTCACGACCAGTTGGAGGTCGAGCTTGGGCCTAGTAGGTGTCGGCTACGCCCCAATTTTGTGAACGCTTGTCGGAGTCAAATTTTGGCTTCAACAGTTGCAAGCTTATAAGAAGAGCAAGTCCCTAGTCAAAATTCAGGCAAAGGAAATTGCTAATCTCAAAGCTGCTGCAACTGAGTTTGAGAAGTTATTTGATCAAAAGCTTAATGAGATAACCAGACTGAAGCACATAACTGTGATTCAGATGGGAACTATATCATTTAAGAATGATCAAATCAAGAGTATGGAGATTAATCTTCAGAAGGAGAAGGACTTAGTTGCTAGGTTTTCTAAACCTAAGTCAGTTCTACCCTTAATTGATGAATTTGTTCATCACAAGGTAAAGCTGGACTGGGATTTACTAGACCTGCAAGGACTGTTCAGTCCAAGTCCAAGTCCAAGGGCAAATCCCCAACTCTCGATAAGTCAGCTGTAAATAAAACAGCAAAGACAGTACTTAAGCAAAGGTACAATAAGTTTGAGTGTTGGTACTGTGGCAAGATAGACCACTTTGCAATGGACTGTTGGCACAATGCTAGTGCCAAAGTGAGTAGCAAACTGCCTGTTGGAAAGCCTGCAGGTAGCTTTGTTAGGATGCAAACTAACCAGTACCAAGGACCCAATAATTTTTTGGGTTCTAAGGTTCACTAATCTGTTTTGCAGGTAAGTCCAAGTGGCCATGCCCCAATATGGTACTTGGACAGTGGATGTTCCAGACACATGACTGGAACAAGGGGATTGCTAAAGGACTACACTCCAATCAAAGATGGTCCTAAAGTCACCTTTGGTGGTTCTGAAAAAGGAATCATCAAAGGGTTTGGTAACATTTCTAGTAACTTAGTTACCATTACTCAAGTGGCTTATATTAAAGGTTTGAAACACAACCTAATTAGTATAAGTCAATTAAGTGATGTAGGATATGACATCTCATTTGTTAAGGATGGTTGTCATATCAAGAGATCAAATGATCAAGAGATCATTTTGACAGGTTATAGGAAGAGGAATGTCTACTGCCTAGACATTATGTGTGAGACCAATGGTTCTCAAGTGTGTCTTGTAGCTGATGAGACAGTCTCTCATTGTGTCAAATGGTACAAGAGGCTAGCCCATCTAAACTACAAGACAATTGGCAAACTCTTTAGTAAAGAGTTAGTGAGGAATGATCCTCAAGTTAAGTGTGTTAAAGATGGTATTTGCTCAGCTTGTCAAAAAGGCAAGCAGACTAGATCCACCTTTAGAAGCATTGAAAACAAAGATGCTGTGAGGTGCTTATACCTCTTGCATATGGATCTCTTTGGTCCAATGCCAGTTCACAACTTAGGTAGGTAGGTCTATACCTTTGTAGTTGTAGATGACTACTCAAGGTTTTCCTGGGTGTTCTTCCTAAGACAGAAATCTGAAACACCCAGTGTCTTCTATAGCTTTGTTAGACAAATTCAGAATGAACTAAATAGTACAGTGGTCAAAATAAGAAGTGACAATGGTACTGAATTTCACTCTGATAGCATGACAAAACTATGTGAAGACTTTGGAATATTTCAAGAGTTTTCTTCACCAAGAATACCTCAGCAAAATGGCATTGCTGAGAGGAAGAATAGAACCTTGATTGAGGCTGGTAGGACCCTATTAAGTGATACATCACTACCAGAATATTTCTGGGCTGAAGCAGTTAATACTGCATGCCATGTTATTAATAGGGCTACCATAACTAAAAGCCTCAACAAGACCCCCTATGAGGTTGTGAAAGGCAGGAAACCAAACCTATCCTACTTCAGGATCTTTGGTTGTAAGTGCTTTATACTTAACAATGGAAAGTCTTACTTGACTAAGTTTGCTGCCAAGTCTCAAGAGGGAATTTTTGTTGGGTACAACAACAATAGTAAGGCTTATAGAGTCTACAACCTGTCTACTCAAGTTGTAGAAGAGACTGTACATGTAGTATTTGATGAAACTAGGCTTAATAACAATGAGTTGTCTAGTAGTGTATGCAGCCCCACAGGTTTAACAAAGAAGATGGACAAGCTTACTATAGAAGAAGAACCTACTGCAAGACAGCAAGTAGAAGACAGTGGCTGTTGTCCAGGGGGAGTACTACATGTACCAAATGCAGATGAAGTACAAGAAGTACAGCAAGATGAAGAAGTTGAAGAAGTTCAACCTGAAGTCAGGATGCCTCCAGCCAATAGGCATCTTAGAGATCATCCAGCTGAACAAATTATTGGTGATCTAAGACAAGGGGTACAAATAAGGAGCAGAAATCTGAATGCAGCAATCTACTCCAGTTTCCTATCCCAAGTTGAACCAAAGAAGTTTGAAGAAGCCATCAAAGACCCTCTTTGGATTGAGGCAATGCAAGAAGAGCTGAATCAGTTCAAGAGGTGCAAGGTCTGGGAGCTTGTTCCTAAACCTAGAGACCACAATATAATTGGAACCAAGTGGATCTATAGGAACAAGATGGATGAACAAGGAGTCATCATTAAGAACAAAGCAAGATTGGTTGCTAAAGGATATAGGCAGGAAGAAGGTATTGATTTTGATCAAACCTTTGCTCCAGTAGCCAGACTGGAAGCCATAAGAATGTTCCTGGCCTATGCAACCTTTCAAGGATTCAAAGTTTACCAAATGGATGTCAAGTCAGCATTTCTGAATGGTAATCTTAAAGAGGAAGTCTATGTGGAACAGCCATCAGGTTTTGTTGATTCAACTCTACCTAGTCATGTCTATAGACTTAGGAAAGCTTTATATGGGTTAAAGCAAGCCCCTAGGGCTTGGTATGAAACCCTGTCTAGTTTCCTCATTGAGAATAAGTTCACAAGGGGGAAAATAGACAAGACTCTATTCCTTAGGGAATCTAGAGACAAAGTAATACTAGTCCAAATATATGTAGATGACATTATATTTGGGTCTACTGAAAGTAGCCTTTGTAAAAAGTTTGCAAAACTAATGCAAGGTCAATTTGAGATGAGTAGTATGGGAGAGCTAAAGTTCTTCTTGGGTCTCCAAGTAAGATAAACTGAGAATGGTTTATCCATATGCCAGTCTAAGTTCACCCTAGAACTCATAAGGAAGTATGGTATGAATTCATCTAGCACCATGAAGACTCCTATGGGGTCAAGTATGTCTCTTAGCAAGGATGATGCAGGGAAACCTGTAGATGAAACCTTGTATAGAGGGATAGTTGGCTCCCTATTATATTTGACTGCAAGTAGACCAGATATCATGTATGGTACATGTGTCTGTGCAAGGTATCAAGCATGCCCTAAGGAGTCTCATTTGACAGCAGTCAAGAGGATATTGAGATATCTAAAGGGCACTCCTTATCTAGGCCTCTGGTACCCTAGGAATGGGGATTTTGAACTAACAGGTTATTCAGATGCATACTTTGCAGGATGCAAAGAAGACAGAAAAAGCACAACTGGAACATGTCAATTCCTAGGTGGAAGACTGATTTCATGGAGTAGCAAAAAGCAAACAAGTGTGGCTATCTCCACTGTAGAGTCAGAATATGTGGCTGCAGGAAGTTGCTGTGCTCAACTTCTATGGATACAACATCAGCTTGAGGACTATGAAATTCAGGTAAGTAGAACTCCACTCTTTTGTGATTCTACAAGTGCTATATCAATTGCACATAATCCTGTTTCCCATAGTAGAAATAAACATATTGAGATAAAATATCATTTTCTTAGGGAGCATGTAGAGAAAGAAGATATTTTACTAGAATATGTTAAAACTGATAATCAATTAGCTGATATGTATACTAAGCCCTTAGAAGAAACTAAGTTCAATAGGTTTAAAATTGAACTAGGTATGATAAACTTAGAGTAAGTTTATAGAATTGAAAATGGCTAAGTAAAAAGGTGTCGACACACAGAGATATCTGTGTCGACACAGAATAGTGGTGTCGACACTTCAGGGAAAAGGTGTCGACACATCTAGGAAATTAGTGTTGACACTTCAGAATATTAGTGTCGACACATGACAAGTTGGTGTCGACACAACCATGGTGGTGTCGACACATAGTGTTTACTCAGAATTATCTAAGTAAAGTCTCGACTATGTGTCGAGTTCAGTGGTGTCGACACATAAACAAGTATCGACACATATCATCTGTTGACTAAACTTGTGTCGACACATAGGTGTCGAGACATTATAAGTTAGTGTCGACACTTATCGACAGTGTCGACACAATTTAAGTTAGCTGCCCGCCTTTTCATCTTCAAACCTAGAAAGGTATAAATAGGATTTTGCCTTAGTTTGTCGACACGCTTTCAAAAGTTTCGAGACCAAAACTTGTGTGTCGACACCTCTCTTCTCTTAGTTCAAATTCTTCAAACCCTAATGGCGCCAAAGCTTGAGGAGAACGTCAACGAAGGGTATGAACTAGTGCGCCACACATTTGGTGATGCAGACCAAGAAATCAAGAACGTGATAACCCTAGTTGCAGACTCAGGGTTGGAATTTCTTGTTTTTGAGCCCACAAAGATCTGGAAGAAGGAAGTACTGGAATTTCTTAATGGAGCAACCCTAGCCGACACTGGATTCAAGATCAAGTCCAGGGTCCATGGTGAAAAGGTGAAGGTGTCACCTAAAAGTCTGAGAAAAGTACTTCAGTTGCCTAGAACTAAAGAAGAAGATGAAGTTACTGCTTCAAAGACCAGAGAAGATCTAACTTGGTGTGGACTAGATTTTAAAATGAAAATTGGATCTGTCTTCAATAGGAAAGGGATGAATAACCAGGATAAATTCATTTCAGAAATTGTTGGCAAAGTGATTTTAAGCAAACCTGGAGGGCATGATAGAGTATCTGCCCATATGTTCAGCATTATGACCAGGATAATCTTCAATCTGAAAACTGACTGGTCTGTAGTGATCTTTGAGAAGATCAAGGAAAGCCTGAAGAAGCCCAACTTGGGCAGGATCATAAGTCTATACCTTGCTGGAAGTATTCCAGAGGTAATGAGTCAAGCTACTGGTAGTAAAATCAACCACATGAGAAGAATGGACATGAGGATCTTCTCCAGATGGGACAGGGTGTTGTCTAAGGAGTTGCCAACCCATGAAAAGATCACTCCTGAAAAAGAAACCCCACAAAAGAAGAAGAGGAAAACTGCTCCAGTGGCTCAGGTTTCCACTAGCAACTCTGGGAGTGAAGAGCAAGTTGTTTTCTCATCTGATGAGCATGAAGAAGAGACTGTTGAGAAGACTCCAGCTCAACAAGTAGTTGCTGAGAGGCAGGGGGAGCTACCACCAGCTAGCCCCTTACACAAGGATCACATCCAGGGGGAGCCACTAGTTGTGGAAGATCCCACTCCTCTTGAGAGTGAGCAAGCTACAACCACAATTCTAGAGGTAATCACTGAGCTTAATGCTTTAGCTTTTCCTTTAGAGGATACTGATTTGCATGATGTTTGTCAGCAACCACAGATTCATAGTCAAGTCCCAGATGTTGTCATGGAGGACACATCTGCTGCAGCTCAAACTGTATCTGATCCAGTGGTAGATGAATCAAGAATTTCTCCAGCTCATTCTCCACAAGAATTTACAATGGAAGATTTATTTCTAAATCTGGATCAACAAGACTTTGACAAGGACAATGCTGCTGTTGAGGGGGAGAATGCTCTAGTTGAGGGGGAGCAAGTCCCCATTATTGAAGAGCCTGCAAGGCAAGAACCTGAAAAGCCCCAAGCTGTTGAAGAGCTACCTAAGGAGAGGGTAGAGATAGCCAGCACATCTGCTTCTGAAGATGAGGAAGCAACAAGGGATAAGAAAAGAAAGTTTCAAGTATTCAAGAGAAGAAGCCAGAGTTACAAGAAGGCATTGCAAACTGTTGCTCCACAACCTATATCACAGCCAGCTCCAACTGTTGATTATAGTGCTTTAATGGTTGCAATGCAAATTTAACTTGATGAGCACAGGCAGGCAATTGAGAAGTATGTTGATGAAGGGCAAAAATCATTACAGTTTGATCTAGCCCAGGATATTAAGTCAATAAGATTTGAAATGAATCTTAATAAGAAGGAGATGACTGACTGCTTCCACAAGGGTGGGAATGCAGTAGTCTATCTTGCTACTCATCAAGAAAAGATAAAGGCTCAAGTAGATGACATAGCACTGAAGCAGGGGTATGTTCTAGAGAACCAAATCAGAATGAATGACAATTTGACACAATCTCACAATGCTATTGTCACAGAGATGAAGACCATTGCTGCTGGCCTGACAACTTCTACTGCTACTGCTATGACAGCTTTTGATAAAGCACTGCAAGAGAGCTTAACTGAAGTTACAACTGCTATTCAGGACTCTCAGAAGTTGATCTCTGAAAAACTCCAAAGGTTAAGACCTTTCTACAGGGATGGAGTCAATTATCTCAATGCCCAAATCAGATTTCAAAAAGATGATTTAAGGGATCACATAGAAAGAGAAGTCATAAAGGGGGAGAGGGTCTTAGTCAAAGCTGGCTCTAACCATGCAAAATGGGTTTCTAATTCCATCAGAGCCACTCTTGGTTATCCTCCTCTTTGTGATGATGATAATGTAGTAGAATCTGGAATTAACCCTGCATATCTTGGAGGTGAGCAACCAGAAGTAGCTCAAGTGATCTATCCTCCACCAGATTTTGATATGGTTCATGCTGACATACAGTCCATGTATAGCCCACCTGGGGGAAAGGACAATGTCATTCTAAAAAAGGTGGTTCAGCCTGTCTCTGAAGCTTTACAGGAAGCCATCTTGAAAGAGCAAGCTGAAGAAGAAACAAGATTGTCTAAGAAGAGGTTCAGGGAGCAAGCTGAACAAAGACCTGACTTTGAGCAGTGTAGCCCCACCTCTAGGAACATTATTTTGACTGCCTGGAAAGCTGCAAAATATAATGTGCATGACAGGAACAAGTGGTTTTCTGAGGCTGAATGGAGAAAGCATGAGACAAAGTAGGAGGCTATAGTCCAATACAGGAGAAAGGCCAAGATGGGAAAGCTACCTCCTACTGCTCAGGAGCCTAGCAAGTACTTTCCCAAGCCTTATCATTATTTTAAAGGCAAAAGATTAAGGCTGAGGAACTTAAGAAGAAAGATCTGAAATGCAAGAAGCCTGCTGATGCTGAAGTTGCTGTAGCTCCTGTTCAAGCCAAAGTACAAGCTGGAAACGGAATAGTGATCAAGGAGCCTGAACAGAAATAGAATTAGAATTTTCTTAAAGTTTACTATGTAATCTTTTTGATGTAAAACATTCTGTAAACTTTTGAAAATGAATATGACAGATATTAGAACAACGTGTTATATGTTAAATCTATTTCATATTTGTTCTGTGATGATGTCTATGTATACATGTTTGATTGATACATGTTTATGATTGCCCTGCTATATATAATCCTGCTTTACATCATTTTGTAATTTTATTATGAATGGTGTATATCATTGACTAAGGGTTATGACTTCTCCAAATAGGGGGAGATTGTTGGGTACATTGGTTTAAATGTACCTGATTTGAAGAAGCCTCACCCAACTCAATGATATACATCAAAATGTATTTGATGTGTTTTGAGTTTACTTGTACAGGTTAAGTATTTGCAGGAAAGAAGAAAAAGTTTTTAAGTCCATGTGTCGACACCCAGAGGTAAAGTGTCGACACTTAAGAAAACTTGTGTCGACACCCAGGCAAGCAGTGCCGACACTTGGAGTCATTGTGTCGACACCAGGGATGCTGAGTCGACACCAGACAGAAAGTGTCGACACAAGGAGCTGTGTCGACACTCAATGAAGAAGAGTGCAGTGAAGCTGTGTCGACACATAGCAGTTGTGTCGACACCCAGTGAAACTGTGTCTACACCAGAAAGTGTCGACACTTGGAGGCTGTGTCGACACTCAGCAAAAGTCAGCAGAAACTAAGTATAAGTGTCGACACCCAGAACAATGTGTCGACACTCAGCAGAAGAGTCAACACTTGAAGAAACTGTCGACACAAGAAAGAATGTGTCGACACTCAGCTGAAGACTCAAGACTTGAAGAAAGTGTTGACACAAGGAGCTGTGTCGACACTTAGTAAAGATCAGTAAAGTTCAACAAAAATATTCTAAGTACAAGTGTCGACACTAAGGGAATGTGTCGACACTCAGCCAGAGTCTCGATAGAAGAAGAATGTGTCGACACAAGGAGCTGTGTCGACACTCAGCAAGTATCAACACTGAAGACATGTGTCGACACCAAGAAGCAGTGTCGACACTTAACGGATTCAACACATGAAGACGTGTCGACACAAAGGTGTTGTGTCGACACTTACAAGAATTCAGCAAAATACTGAAGTACAAGTACTTGTGTCGACACTCAATTTCAGTGTCGACACATGAAGAAGAAGCAGTGTCGAGATCTAAAATCTACAACACAAGGAGTTGTGTCGACACCTTGTAGGCTAGTGTCGACACCTAGACAACATGTATCGACACTTGGTCTATAAGTGTCGACACTTAAAGACAGAAAGTCTCGACACTTTCAGAAAGTTACAGAATTTTCAAGAACTGATTGGATGACTTGACAGCTGCCATTCCAGCCGGTCTACTGCACCTGTCAGAGTTGTCAGAATTCAGTTATGAACCGGACCAGCTGGTTACCATGAAGAAGGCCTATAAATAGGCTTATATAGTCTACATAAACTGTTGTTGAAGTTGTCAAAGTTCAGATCAAGTGATTGTCTAAAGAAGATCTAGCTATCAAGTGAAGATCTAAGAAGTTGGAGAGAGAGAGCTCCATCCAAGAAATCAGCCGTTGGAACCAGGCTGATAAGAAGGGTTCAGATTTATTCTGAATCTTAAGTAGCAGAGATCAAGGATCAACTGCAGAAGGGGTCAATCTTATTGAGTTCTACTTTCAAGAAGCTTTGAAGAAAGCCAAGTCAGATTGATTTCCGCTGAGTTCTTCCAAGAACTCATCAAGAATCTCACAACTCTTCTCTCTTATCACTGAGTTGTTGAGTTATAATTTTTGTATTCATTTTATCTTGTAGGATCCTTTGGATCTGAGTCTTGTAAGCCTGTAATTATAAAGGCTGAGGGTAGGGCTTGATTGCCTGAGTGTAGGAGATTGAAATCTCTGAGTGTAGGCCTGTTGTGGCTGAGTGTAGGCCTTGGTGGCTGAGAGTAGGCCTTGGTGGCTGAGTGTAAGCTTTGTGAAGAAGCTGAGTTGTAGGGCCTTGGGCCTGAGGTGTAGGAACCTGTTTTGGGTTCTGAGATAGTGGAGGAGTTTGGCCGAATCTAGTACACTGCTAGATAGGCGAAGGGGAAAAGCGGATGTACCCAAACCTTGGGGAACCACTATAAAACTGTGTGTCTACTGTGTGCTGTGATAGACTGTGATTGCTGTGATTAAGTATCTAGAAATCTGTGTTAGATTCTGTATTCTGCCATAAAAATTAAAAAGATTCAAGTCACCTATTCACCCCCCTCTAGGTGTTTAGGTACAATATCTTTCAGGAGGGATATACAATAGGTGGGTCCTGCGAGCTGGAGGCTCGGGAGTTGATATCAGGATGGATTAGTCCTGCGAGCTGGAGGCTCGGGCTGAAATTAATTGCATGTGCATAAAAACAAATTAGTGGATGGTCATGTGGTACTAGGGCCAGTCATCACATCGATGTCAGTACAATAAATCTGGTGAGGTGTGAGGGTTTGAGTGGCAGTATGTTGTTTATGCTGCTGTCTGGAAGACGATCCACGAAAATGCACACTCGACCAAAAACATTGGTGGGATAGCCAGCAAATAGTACGTAGAGACTCTAGAGTGCACCTAGGATGTGTACATAGGCGTATGAGAGGTCTAGGCCTTGTAGTGTGTATACCTGCCTAGGAGTGGAGATGCCCGCTCCACTACTGTTGTAGCCACAATGGTGGTACCAGAGAGTTTAGATAACTCCAAAAAGTGGGAACTAAAGGTCTGTGATCGCAGAGTCGTGTGGGTGAGTTGCACTTGTATGCATCATATCATGCATATCACATCATATCATACATACATACTTAGGTCATTCGTACTGTAGACCCTTATCATATAAAGTAATGCGAGCTCTTTTATATGATAAGTTATATTTCCTGAAACCGTAACTTATAAGTTTGTATGAACATTCATTTTCGTTAAGGTACTCCTGTGTTAATAGTATAGTTGTAGATGCTTACCTTTCAAAGCACCTCTTACTTTACATTACTGCTTCTCGTTTTAGTAATACTGTTTCGTTTATAATTCTTTTTTGTTCTCTTTCCATTCATATACACTGCTAGTATAATGATTTAAATGTTAGATACTTACTCATGATAGTATAGTTCCACTATCACCTAATATTTTCTTTCCACCCCTTGTTGTCTCCCACTTTCGTCCTCCCACAGGGTGCCTAAGTCGCGGGGATGAGGCGAGGACAAAATGGCTTAGTATTTATAACTAACGGTCGGTTGTGACCGTATCATTTTAGGAGCTCGAGGAGATGGAGCACCAACAAGACCAGCAGGACGAGGTGGCATGACTTTAGGAGTAGATACCGAACACTACTACTACGGTTCGGCGTCATGTGATGACAAGTGTTAGTTCAGCTTCTGCTTAGTGTTGTGTGAGAGAGTGATTTGTTCTATTTTGGCATGTACCAGACATAAGCCCTTACTCTCATTTTGTACTCATTGTGGGCTGTACTTTTCATTATTTATATATGATGATGCTCTATGACATATGGACTCGCTATGTAATTGTTATTTTCTTCTATTCTCAAATTAGCCTACAGGTTAAATGATCGTAATAGCCGGCAGGATCGACATCATGTGGTGTCGACTAACCCGTGTGTTAGTGTTACCGTAGGACGACAGTCCTGGGCATAAGACTGGGTAAACTCCTTGGTATAGGGAGCGTTCTTACAAGAGGTGCGCACACTAGTGCTCAAGGAAGAGAGAGAAAGTCATAAGAGGAGGAGAGAATAATCTTTAGGAGGAGGAGGAGGAGAGAGAAAATATGTAGGAGGAATTTCCGACTGAGAATCAAATGAAAATAATGGTAAATAAGGGTTTATTTATAGATTCCAAGAGGTGAGACTAGGTAATTTCCCCTAATAACTACTAGCCCGTTCAAAGCACGCAGATCACTAATTTTATGAAAATGATGATACCGCCCTAGGGCGGTTTGGGGTGTACCAGAAACCCAACCGCTCCTTCCATGAGCAGAGGAGCGGCCGGCGAGGCCAATGGTCGGGGAAGCCGGCCCATGGCTGGGGATGGGTTGTCAAATGGCCGCCCAACCTGGGCGGCAGGGATGCCGCCCAAATAGGGCGGCCAAGGAGCCACCCAACTTGGGCGGTCGCGTAGAGGTCGGGCAGCCAAATTGGCTGCCCGACCGGGGCGTACGGGAGGCCTCCGCCATTGGGGGAGACAAACTTGGCCTCCCGATCTCAGCAAATCAGAAGGCTGCCCCCATCGGGGGCAGCGACCGAGATCGCGCGACCAATTTGGCTGCCTGTTTTAGGCAAATCGGATGGCCGACTCCGTTAGTGGCAGCAGACAAGGTCGGGCGGCCACCCGTCTCCAGGGTGGTGACAAAATTCACACGATCATGGGGCAGTGTCGTGGTTTTGGGCACGCCAGCCAGCGATGGGCCAGCTAGGCTAAATGGAGAAGAAGAATGCGGTGGTTACTCTGACGATGGTGATGGCAGTTGGTGCAGTGGAGATGGCGATTGACAAGAAAATAACAATGACAGTTGGTGCAGCGGTTACACCTAGGGTGGTTGCGTCGAGGGAGGTTCGGATATTCGCACCCCATGTATGAGGTGCGGCTAATGCATCTAAGGAGACCCCATCTATAATGAAGTTTATGGAGGAGCACAATCATCTACTTGTTATGAAAAACGAGTCATTTGTTGTAGTCTCACTGGAAAATATCCGATGTTAAAGTTTGTCTATTAAAGAATATGATTGGTTCTAGCATTAGAATGACAGGCATATATAATTTTCAAGCTGAGGAGGTTGGTGGTTTTAAAAATGTTGTTTCTGTAAGAACGATGTATATAACTATGTTCAACGAGAAAGGAGAGCACTTATAGAAAGTGGTGACTATTCAAGTTTATTGAAGCTATTTAAGGATGAAAAATGAATGTCAGCATGTTCTCCTATGACATGCATACCGATAAGTTCAATAGGATTACGACTTTTATCTAGATGAATGGACACAGTAAAATAGACTATAATTGCTTCGAGGATGTAATTATATTTGATACCCCATATTTGCTCATCAAATATAATTTAGCTTATGCTTCATTCATCGCGGCAAATCATTACTGGCAGATTTTTTTCATTAGTGATATTTTCATAGCAGAGGAAACTGTTTTTTTATTCTGTTGGGTTCTTAAGATTCATTGACGACAAACAACAGTCCACTATATTTACAAGCCAAAATCAAGCGATGACGGCCTCTATCACTAGTGCTTTTAATGATAGTCAACACCATCTTTGTTAGTGACATATATCCAAAAAACACCTTTTAAGTTTTCATCTTTCAACCAAGATAAGTGTGCTAGAGCTTTATTTTATCATTAGATGAGCAAATGCAATACTGAGAATGAATTTGCATTCATTGGAGTTCAATGATTTCGAGGGAAAACTTAGAAGACAATAAATGGTTGTGTGATTTGTACAAGATCAGGAATTCTAAGCCCTAACAATTCATGGAGTTATATTTAGTCAAATACAATGGATAGAGTGTGACTAGACAAGCTTATGACCATCATCAATGATGAATTTCTTTGGAGGCTACCCTGTAGCCTTGATTGTATAATGCTAATGCTTAGTGGCCACATTACTTTCTTCCCACACTAAATCTTGGATGATCAGTGTAATTCTCTTCTTGGAGTGGATATTACTTTTTGATATTTTGTTTGAAAATGCTTGTAACTATTTAGTATGCTAAGCACTCTACAACTTGCACACGATCATGTACATTCATTTTCGCATACGACCTATAAATATAGATTTTTCTCAATTGCTTTCCATTCTTCCATGGGGTGCGCTAGTTTCACCCATATTTCGCTCCAAAACACTTGGGCTTCACCTCTTTCCTTCTCCAACCTCCCCAAATACCCTAAAGATTAAAGAAGGATATTTGCTAGGTTGCATTGGAGCTTCAAGCCCAAAGCACTGGATGTAGAGGCGAACAAACCAGAGAGAATACATGACTAAGAGGAGGTGAAACTCATTCATGTATTGTGGAAGGTAGCCAAGGAGGAGTTTGGATAAGCTGGTAAATCGAGCCGTGCTCTCCTATGCCTTCGAGGAAGAGTCTAATTTCCTCGGTAAAAAGAAGTGGTAACTTGTATTTCTTCTTTTATCTTTAGAGCATTTGTTGAACATGTATGATGTGCATTCTAAGGCATTCCGCATACCATGACCATTGGGTGTAGGTGTTTATAGGTTCTCTTTTTATTGTGGTTGATTTGCTTATGAGATGTTCTTGTTATTGTTATTTGTATTAAAAGAGTTTTTTGGCTATATTTCATTGTGTTATTGAGATGTTGATGATACTTTATTTGTGAGATTCTTGAGTTGCTGAGCTTATGAAATTATTGAGCTTTGTAATTGCAATGTGAGATTGAGGAGGTAAAGGCTACCCTTGCGGGTGATTGTGAGCGAAGTAGTGAAGACAATCACACACACACAGAGAGAGAGAGAAGTGGTGAAGGACTCCATATTGAGAGAGTGCAAATCAGCATTTTTGATTTGTAGAGGAGAGAAGTGGTGAAGGCAACCTGCACCCTTCAGTTTTATTTCTTGCTTTAGGAGTTAGAAAAACCCCATTGTTTCAATGCTTTCACACTTAAACCTTTATTTCTAGATTTGCACTTAGAAAGACCACACTACCGTGTTTCATGTGAGATCAATACTCAGGGATTCACTCATTATTTTATTATTACTTATAAGAATGGAGTATCCTTGTCATGAACACATATGTGTGTTTCTTCTATTGTGCTTGACTATTGGCTTTACTAGCTCATCAGTCTGTTATTCTAACTTTTGATGGTGGATCTCATGCCATTGCATAGAGGTCTCTGCACCTTGTAATCGTCTTTACATAACGAGAGTGATTTAAGGAAACAAATTCCCAAGCATCTCCCTCAAAATTATGGATGGAGAAACTTGAAGTTGTTGGGTTTTTATTAAGTTGTTACACTTTAAATGTGCACAGTGGAATAGATTACAAGAAAACCCTAAACAGTAATAGGACCTTGTAATAACCATGAATCAAGAAGTATAACATAGCAACACATTGCAAAGTTTCCTAAGTGGGATCGAGTCTCTACTCAATAAAGATGCTTCAGATGTCCTTTATGGTTGAGTTCACGATAATGCAGAAGTAGATCCACACCTTTACAGGATATCCACACTAACAGAAGAAATGATTTGTCGTTGTGGCATGAAGGTAGGATAGAAGGATCATAGAGTCCTTCATATGCACAAATGGTTAAGTTCACTTCTAGGAGAGGATTGCCAACACTAGGGCTCTGATTCGCAAAAGGACTGCAACCATGTTCGCCGCTCTGAACTCTTAAAAATCAGGCTTGGGAGCAGAAAGAGATTAAAAAAACCTTAACCCTAGGTCTAAATATTATATCTATATATAATATCTAGTGAGCTGGGTTCAACTTTAGGAGGAATCACCCAAAGAAAAGCCAAATCAGGTTCATGGTTTAAGCAGGAGAATAAATTATCAAAACATCTTCTAATTGATTTGTCTAGACCATCTAATCAAATGTACTTGTCTAGTTTAATTTGTTCAGTCGAACTGAGCTTATGAAAGTTATTTAACTTTAGTTTAGCTAATCACAAAGAGGAGGCGGTGAATATGTCTTTGAGCTGTTAATATTTCTTTTGCTGTTTTCAAATTATGCTAACTAGAGCTTGTCCTTAAGTCCTACAATCAAAGAGAAAAACAAGCGAACACAGCAAACAACAAGATTTATAGTGGTTCCCCAATTGGGTACATCCACTTCCCTCTCCACCTATCCAAGCTTATTTGTTGGACTCAGCATAACTTCTCTAAACTGCTCCTAAAAGCTTACACCTCAGATCTCGCAGGATCTTCAAGTCTCCTCCAAGACTCACTTCTCAGCCACAAGAGCCTACACTCAGTGGTCAGCAGACCACCTAACTCAGGCTGTTAAGACCTACACTCAGTCTGGGAGGATAGCCCTACCTCAGATCCCAAAGTATCCAACCTCAGAGCTCTGCAGTGCTCCTACACTTAGTGACCCGCAAGTCACCTACCTCAGCCTTATCTCTAAGGCCTACAGCTCAGGCTTTTCAGCCCTACAACTTCAGGCACAATACCCTACTCTCAGAGGTACCTACCTCAGTACCCCTCTAGCCACCTACAGCTCAGTGACAAGCTTGTCACCTACCTCAGGCACAAAGGCCCTACATTCAGAGAGGAACACTCTCCTACCTCAAGCACTTAATCCCTATAGCTCAGATCCTCACTTGGATCCTACCTTAGTGCCCCTCTAGGCACCTACCTCAGTGACAAATTTATCACCTACAGCTCAGGCACAAAGTGCCCTACACTCAGATTCAGGAAACCTGAATCCTACAGGAAATAAAACAGAGTTGAAGAAAATAAAATTACTGACTCAGATAAATAACTCTAAGTCAACTTTGCTGGACTGAGTAGATTTCATTCCAGCTCACCTGTTGTAGAAGGAATCAGCCTTGTTCTACAGCTATCACTTATTACTGCTACACTGATGAGCAACTTCCACCTTGCTGAGAGATGAATCAGCTAAACTGTTATGTAGAGAACACCCTTGCTGAGCTTGAAGAGCTTCAACTATCATTTCTTGCCTTCAGGCTATCTTGGATGGACTACAACTTTCAAGCTTGATCGGAAGTTAATGTCCAGCCACCTCTATCAGTTTCTCTTTTTGTTCCTTGGATTCGTTAACCCTAATCCTTTACTGTTTCCCCTTTTATATGCATTGATTTGAATCAATGACACCATAGTATATGGGCCCACCAAGGATTGGTGAGCGCAAACTCCATCAGAAAAGGGACAAAACATCTTTCGGTGCTGTAGCAGCTATCCCGCAACGACTTCCTACAGTTTTGAGTTTGATGATGTCAGCAGTGGTCATCAAAATCTGGACATATAAAATTTTCCTGAATCCCATCAAGCGTTGAATGATGTTGAGACACTCATTGCCATCAGTGTTGGCTCTCAGTGCCTCTAGACTTAGAATATTTCCTGGCTTTGTCTCAGTGGTTTTGTCTCAGCGGTCTCAGCGGTTTTTCATTATTTGCTGAGACAAGCCTTTGTCTCAACACTTTCCTCTTATCTGCTGTCTCAGCGGTTTTTGTACTTTAACTGTCTCAGTGGATTTGTCTCAGCGGTCTCAGTGGTTTTTCATTTATCAGCTGAGATAATTCTTTATTTCAATGCTTTCCTCTTTATTAGAAGCGTTAAGTGAACCTGCTTCACTCAATGCTTCTGGACTTAGAAAAATTCCAGCTAATTTTATTCTCAGTTGTTTTCCTCTTGACTGTCTCAGCGCTTCCTGCTTTATTTAGAAATGTTGAGTGAACTTGCTTCACTCAATGCTTCTGGACTTAGAAAGTTTCAAGCTAACTTTGTCTCTGCTGTCTCAGCTATCTCAACACCATCTTCTCAACTATCTCAGCTATCTCAATGCCATCT
Source organism: Platanthera guangdongensis (assembly GCA_039583875.1). Classification (NCBI taxonomy): domain Eukaryota; kingdom Viridiplantae; phylum Streptophyta; class Magnoliopsida; order Asparagales; family Orchidaceae; genus Platanthera; species Platanthera guangdongensis. The sequence continues at coordinate 21,101,270 of CM077160.1, read as the reverse complement.
TCTCAGCTGTCTCAGCTATCTCAACGCCATCTTCTCAGTTGTCTTTAGATATCTCAACGCTATCTTCCCAGCTGTCTCAGCTGTCTCAGCGGTCTCAACACCTTCTTCTCAGCGGACTTAGCGCTTATGCCTTAGACAGATTTGCTGGCTTTAACTTGACAAGCTTTGAGCTGAGCTCGATGAACCACAAACTGAGCTCGACGAACTTTGATCTTCTCAGTGCTCTCATCGCTTTTTGCCTTAGTCAATGTTTATCTTTCTTCAGCTTGACAAGCATTGGGCTGAGCTCGACAAACTGTAACCTGAGCTCGACAAACTTCGAGCTAAGTTCGAAGAATTTTGTATCCTGAATTCTTAAGCATATGCTGAGTTGAGCTCTACTATCAACAATCTTATTTTGACGAACTCTGAGCCGAGTTTGACGAAATTTGAGTTTACTGCCCAACTCATTTTTCTTTACTTGTCCAATCATGGACTACCTACATGCATGAGCTAAAGCACACACCAAATACATTATGCCACTTATCATGAATGGTGATGCAACTTCAGATACTGAGGAATATTGCAGGGCACAATTCCCAACATTCTCCCTCTATTTGAAGAAGGCAGAACACACATCCATGCTAAGGTGCATCAACACAGAAAAAATATCATGATAGGTCTAATGATACATTATCATGATAACTAGCCATCCTAGTATAGGGTAACTCCCCCTAGATGAGAGGGCTTAACACTATGATTGATAAACTATTGGTACATGTGAATTAATAATCATTGACAATTGTGAAGGTATGATTAACAACAAGAACTTTAGTAATCATTTACAAGGTAAACACTATGATCAAGAAGAACCTAATCATTAACTTAGCCAATCAACACATCAAACTTGAGATAACATGATATTCATTAAAGAACAGTATATTTATCTAATATAGATATACATTTATCACATCATTATAGTCAGGGTCAACACATGTTGACTTCATTGATAAAGATTTGAAACTTTTACATTGTTGAAATTCATTACAAGATATAGATTAGACAATAATTTTGAATAAGCTTAGGTCTTGCAATCTTCTATCAGTTATTCTTTGAAGAACTTTCACCAGCATCCTTGGTTCCAGCAGTCTTCTTCAAGTTTTTAGCTTTGTTCCTCTGTCTCTTGAAGTAAAGGAATGACTTTGGAATATATTTGGAAGGTATCTTCTTGGGGTTGCTCTTCCTTACTAGATTCTCCTTGAATATTCTTTCCCTTAAGGAATTTCTCTCCAGATGCTTTATCCATTCCTCAGATGGATATACACTATCAATGTTCTTCAAGATTTGTCCATGGATTACCCAAGTATTGATAATGATTGATTCAGAAGCCTCACTTAGCTATTCATAGTCTGGGTCATCTTTGTTCTCTGCTCTCCTCTTGGCCATGAACTCTTCAGCCATTTGAGTTCCTTCCCTCTTTATTCTGGCAGCAAGCTGTGCATCCTGTGCAATTCTGGCTTGTGCAAGGAAGTCTAGGTCCTTTGGCCTCTTTCTATCAAGGAGGGGCAGGTATAGTGCCACCCTGGTGCCTTGAATTACATTGAAGGCTTGATCTTCAATAAGAGCTGCTGCCTTAGCATGCCTGCTCTCCCCCTTTATGCCTTCTTCAGATATTATCCTTTGTAGTAATGAGGTGTTGGCTTTATTTTTGTTGGATAAAGATTGGAGGATTCTCTCATTGTCAGTAAGCAGTTCATTCCTCAAGCTAATTGCCTGCTCCATGGAGTGGTGAGCGGCCTTGGTGACGTGCTGATTGACATGGTCTGTTGCACCCTTGATCACTTCATTAGTTGTACTCACATAATTCTTTACATATCCTATGTCAGTTGTAGTGAGTTTTTGGCTTGTGTCCAAAGATTTCATGAGGGTGGTCAGCTTGATTCCAGCAGTTCCAGCCTCATCAAATCAGGTGGTGACCTGTTTGTTTAAGTGAGATGTTTCTTCCTTAGTTTCATTTACTTTGGCAGTCATTTCATCCCTCAGATTGGCAATAGATTGATCAACATACTCCTTGAGGGTTATGGTCCGATTATCCAAGAGTACTTTAATTTGGTTTAAAAAATCCTCATTTGAGAAGAGAGTAGATGAAGTATGGCCCATAGGAGGAGGTATAACATCCTAAGCAGGGATTTGAGAGGTCTCCCCCTCAACTACAGCACCTATAAAAGAAAACATTTTCTTAGCTAAAACTGCTTTAACACTATTAATTAAGAGGGAATGAGTTTTACCTGTAGTGGGTGCAGACTCAACTATCTTATTTACAACTTGATCGAAGTTTTTTACATCCATCTGATCATGCTCCCCCTCAGACTGAGCATTTTTATCTAGGTTATACTTATCAAGATAAATGTCTAATGTCTCAAGAGGCTCACAAATATCTTCTGCAGCAGGAATATTATCAACTGCTGCAGCATCATCAGTAATATTCATGTCTGTCCCATCCTTTTCAACATTACTTTCTTCAGCAACATTCTTAGAGATTTCTCCTGACTTAGAGCTAGTATGGATTTTATCAACATGCACAACAACATCCTAAAGTTGAATGTTTGCAAAGGATTGACTGAGGGATAAGTCAACCTGCAGACCAGCATTAGCTAGAGAGGATGATCCAAGCACTGGTTCAGGGTTGGAAGTTCTTTCTTCCACAGTGGGTTTCTTCCTTCTACCCTTGGAGGATTCCTTTATTCCTATAGGTTGGCTCATATGTAGGACTCTAGAGAATCTATCCAAAGTTATTTTGTCCATTCTTTTCAGGTAGTGAATCTTCACCCCCTGTTCCTGTGTGAAAGTGTCAGGATAGGTGTTCACTAGGTACAAGGAAATGATTTTGCCCATATTTGGAGAGGATATGCAGTCGACTATTCTCTGATAGAAGAGAGAAGTCCATGAGGTCTTTCTATTTAGTATAATTCTGGTCATGACTGCAAACATGAACCTGGAGATGTTGTCATATGATCTAGGTTTACAGATGAGGGCTTTCCCTACAATGTCTGCTAGAAATTTTCCTCTTTGTTTGAAGAATTTCCTTTTCAGAGACCCAGATTTGGCCTCATTGTATCCACACCATAAGAGAGCACTGTCTTTGTCCGTGTCGGCGAGCTCTTCTTCCTCGCTAGGGTTGACAGAGGGGATATGAAGTGCCTTTCCTAACCTCTTAGGGTTTATTTTGATTTTGATGTCTTCAATCTTAGAACTGAGAGAGTTTTGAGACGGGGAAATCTTAACGTTTGATAAGAATTCCACAACCTCATTTCTAAGAATGGTGGAGGGTTCGGAAAGGGTGTATTCTAAGCCATCAACCTCAATCATCCTTAACACGACTTTAATCTCAGGAGAGGCATAATTGAATCCATCTCTCACTATTTCGTATCCATCCTGAAGCTCCTTGATGACATTTGATGCCATTAAAACAGAGCGGTAAGACGCTGAGATGGTTTCGGTCTTGAAGGCTAGGGTTAAGGCTTTTAGAGAGCAATGTGGCTTTTTATTTCTTGTCGTCTTTATACATGTAATGAAAATATTTAATTAATTTAATTAAATATTTCATTTGACTATTTAATTTAAGAGTTTTAGACTTTACGGCTTACTCAGTCATTCCTATTATGATACATGACACTTAGAGCTTTTATTATGTTCCTTATTGATTGGTTGTGCAAATTACTTGTCTTAGTAAATTTTCATGTAAAGTAGAAGGGGACTTAACAGCTGATGGGCCAGTTCTATTGGCACCCAATTTATTTATTGTTTTGCCCTAAATCTTGCTAATAATTTGATTGGATTCATCTTGAGCATAACTATCATAACTAATAACAAACTAAATCTCTATAAGAGAGAGAAAGAGACATACCTTAAGGCTTGCTTCCTCTAGCTTTTGAGGATTACTTACTTGACAACCTTAACCTTAACATGTTGCTTTTTCTGGAGCATATTCCAAGAGTAACTATCCTGTCCCAGTTATTTACCTGGAACACCCATTGTCGAAATACCAAGTCTTAAGTGGACAGGTACTTGGACTAACCTGCAAAAAAAGTTCATTTTCCCTTAGGCACCCAATAATAATTGGGTCCTAGGTTCTTTTTAGCATCATAAAATATCTGCCCAACTCTCTGCCTGGGCTGAGCACCTTTCTGTTAGCTAGTCACATTCAGGTTATGCCAAAAATCAATGGCAAAGTGACCCACCTTTTCACAACACTAATATTTATGAATGTTGTATCTTCTCTTTAGGATAGCACAGAACTGCTGTTCATGAGCGATGTGAGCAACACCGGGCTTTGCTGGATGAGCATTGCATGATGATGCCCCCTTCTTCCTGAGTGAAGGTGCTGAGGAACTAAATACACCTGGTTCAATATGGACCTGATGTATTTTTGGAGCCTGCCATCTAGTGAACATTCTCATTTCCTTAGATAGAGGATATTTGGATCCAAATCTAAAGATCTTCCCTTGAACTTTGTGTCTAGAGTGGACAGTGTCACTCTTTCTATGATTATGTGACTTTACCCCACTAGTGGAGCACACATTTGATTGATCCTTCAGGAGTGGTGGAACCTTGACAGTTTTAGAAGGTGTATTTGCCTTCTGAAATACCGTCCTCTTATTAGGGCAATCAAATTTGAAGAGGTGATTGATGTGGTCAATACCCAGCTTCTCAGGGACTTGGCAAGTTATAGCTTTTGGCAACTGACCCAGTGACTGAGAAGGGATAATCACAATCCCCATCCTCTCTGAGAACTTTTGTTCCAGATATCTGATGTGATTCTTTTTTTCTTCTAGAACCATGGTCTAACACTGAAGATTTTTCTTGAGCTGAGACATCTCATGACTTTTCTTGTAAAACTCAATAGATTTATTATTATAGAGAGTTTTATAAGGCCTTAGGACCTTTAATTCCTTGGCTTGCCTCTTGGAAAGTAATCTGCTCTTCTTTAGAGCAATTAGGAGAAGTCCAAACTTGTCAATCAATTGATTGACATCAGTCATAGATTCACAACAATATTCATCATAGGATGAAGATGTACCAGTATCTGGACTGGATTCAAAGTCAAAGAAAGATGTAGAATTTGAGAGAGATTGTGCCTTGATTGATTCTGACTCTTCCCGACTTCTCTCTTCTGCAGACATTGCCATTAACCCATGACATCCATAGATTTCTTCATCCTCCTCATTATCACAGTCTGAGAGTGACAAAGGGGCCCTGATTCCTATTCTGGCAGCAAGATATTCCACTTCTTCTTCTGGATCTATAGAAACTGATATCAACCCTAAGTAGGCCTCTTCCTCCTTCCTCTTTATCTTCAGAATCTGAGGATAAAGAATCTGTATAGCTTCTCTCCTTCTTGGTCACAATGGTCTTTTTCTTCTTCTTCTTCTCATCTTTAGACTCTGAGCCACTGTCAAAAAGATTGACTTTCCCTGTCCCTTCCATATAGTCAGTGAGAGCATCCCACATCTCTTTGGCTGACTTGTAGTGGACCACTCTCATGAGGGTTGAGTCATCCATGGCACTCACCATGATGTGTTGTGCCGTCTTATCCATAGATGCAAGGCTGATTTCTTTTTTAGACATCTCTGTAAAACTCTTTGGAGTCTGGATGCTTGCATCTGAAGTTGAGACCTTCATGGGGATGAAAGGTCCTTCTTGAACTTTTGCAAGCACCCTAGGATCATAGGCTTCCATGATTTGCTTGACTCTTTCTTTTCAAGTCTTAAAGTTCTCCTTATTGCAAACTTGAATTTCCATTCCTTGTGGTTCTCTTTTGAACCCAAAAGTGTAACCCTTTTAGCTAACCTTGGAGGTATACTCAGATTGTTAAATACTTTTTGAGGAACCTCACTTTGATACAACTTGAAAGTTATTTAACTTTAGTTAGCTAATCACCTAGAGGGGGGGGGGGTGAATAGGTCTTTGAGCTTTTAATATATCTTTTGCTATTTTCAAATTATGCTAACTAGAACTTGTCCTTAAGTCCTGCAATCAAAGAGAAAAACAAGCAAACATAGCAAACAACAGGATTTATAGTGGTTCCCCAATTGGGTACATCCACTTTCCCTCTCCACATATCCAAGATTATTTGTTGGACTCGGCACAACTTCTCCAAACTACCCCTAAGATCTTACACCTCAGATCCTGCAGGATCTTCAAGTCTCCTCCAAGACTCACTTCTCAGCCACAAGGGCCTACACTCAGTGGTCAGCAGACCACCTACCTCAGGATATTAGGCCCTACACTCAGGCTAGGAGGATAGCCCTACCTCAGATCCCAAATGATCCTACCTCAGAGCTCTGTAGTGCTCCTACACTCAGTGACCCTCAAGTAATATACCTCAGCCTTATATCTAAGGCCTACAACTCAGGTTTTTCATCGCTACAACTTCAGGCATAAGACCGTACTCTCAGAGTGCTGCATCACTCCTACAACTCATTACCCCTCCAAGTACCTACCTCAATGCCCCTCGTGGCTCCTACAGCACAGTGACAAGCTTGTTACCTACCTTAGGAACAAAGGCCCTACACTTAGAGAGCAGCATTCTCCTACCTCAGGCACTTAAGCCCTACAGCTCAGATCCTCGTTTGGATCCTAACTCTGTGCCCCTCTAGGCACCAATCTCAGTGACAAATTTATCATCTACAGCTCCGGCACAAAGTGCCCTACACTCAGATTCAAGAAACCTGAATCCTACAGGAAATAAAACAAAGTTGAAGAAAATAAAATTACTGACTCAGAGAAATAACTCTAAGTCAACTTTGCTGGACTGAGCAGATTTCAGTCCAGCTCACCTGCTGTAGAAGGAATCAGCCTTCTTCTACAGCTATCACCTATTACTACTGCACTGATGAGCAACTTCCACCTTGCTGAATGATGAATCAGCTAAACTGTTCTGCAGGGAACACCCTTACTGAGCTTGAAGAGCTTCATCTATCCTTTCTTGCCTTCAGGCTATCTTAGCTGGACTACAACTTTCAAGCTTGATCGGAAGTTAATGTCCAGCCGCCTCTATCAGTTTCTCTTTTTGTTCCTTGGATTCGTTAACCCTAATCCTTTACTGTTTCCTCTTTTATATGCGTTGATTTGAATCAACGACACCATATTATATGGGCCCAGCAAGGATTGGTGAGCGCCAACTCCATCAAAAAGGGACAAAATATCTTTCGGTGCTGTAGCAGCTTTCCCGTAACGACTTCCTACAATTTTGTCTTTGATAATGTCAGTAGTGGTCATCAACATCTGGACTTAGAAAATTTTCCTGAATCTCATCAAGCGTTGAGTGATGTTGAGACACTCAACGCCATCAGCCTTGGCTCTCAGCGCTTCTCGACTTAGAAAATTTCCTGTCTTTGTCTTAGTGGTTTTACCTCAACGGTCTCAGCTATCTCAGCAGTTTTACATTATTAGTTGAGATAAGTCTTTGTCTCAGCGCTTTCCTCTTATCTGCTGTCTCAGCAGTTTTTGCACTTTAACTGTCTCAGTGGATTTGTCTCAGTGGTCTCAACGATTTTTCATTTATCAGCTGAGACAATTCTTTGTTTCAGCGCTTTCCTCTTCATTAGAAGCGTTGAGTGAACCTGCTTCACTCAACGCTTCTGGACTTGGAAAAATTCTAGCTAATTTTCTTCTCTGCTATTTACCTCTTGATTGTCTCAGCGCTTCCTGCTTTATTTAGAAGCATTGAGTGAACTTGCTTCACTCAACGCTTCTGGACTTAGGAAGTTTCCAACTAAATTTGTCTCTGTTGTCTCAGCTCTCTCAATACCATCTTCTCAACTATCTCAGCTGTCTCAATGCCATCTTCTCAGCTGTCTCAGCTGTCTCAACGTCATCTTCTCAATTGACTTCAGCTGTCTCAACACTATCTTCCTAGCTATTTCAGCTATCTCAGCGGTCTCAATGCCTTCTTCTCAGCGGACTCAGTGCTTATGCCTTAGAAAGATTTTCTGGCTTTAACCTGACAAGCTATGAGCTGAGCTCGATGAACCGCAAACTGAGCTCGACAAACTTTGATCTTCTCAGCGCTCTCAGTGCTTTTTGCCTTAGTCAATTTTTCTCTTGCTTTAGCTTGACAAGCATTGGGCTGAGCTCGACGAACTATAACCTAAGCTCGACGAACTTCGAGCTAAGTTCGACGAATTTTGCATCCTGAATTCTTAAGCATATGCTGAGTTGAGATCGACGATCAGCAAGCTGATTTCGATGAACTCTGAGCTGAGTTCGATGAAATTTTAGTTTACCGCCCAACTCAATTTTCTTTACTTGTCCACTCATGGAATACCTGTATGCATGAACTAAAGCACACATCAAATACATTATGCCCCTTAGCATGAATGATGATGCAACTTCAAATCCTGAGGAACATTATAGGGCACAATTCCCAACAGCTTATCTAGTCAAATTCTTCTAGTCAAATATGTTTAGTGGAACTAAGCTTATCTAGTCGAATTCTTTTAGTCGAATCTATCCAGTCAAACTGAAATTATCTAGTTAAATTCTTCTAGTCAAATCTATCCAGTTAGAATGAACTTATCTAGTCGAATTCTTCTAGTTGAATCTGTCACGTCAAACTGAACTTATTTAGTTTAATTCTTCTAGTCAAATCTACCAGTCTAACTAAACTTATCTTGTAAAGTATGTCTAGTTGAACTGAACTTATCTACTCAAATTCTTCTAGTCAAATCTTCTAGTCAAAATAGACTTTCTCCTTTTCACTTAAGCTTCGCTCTCAACTAATATCTTATATAAGTCAAGCTATCCCGATCAATTATCCAATTTCTTGTACGTTATTATGTGCGACACTATAAGTTAATATTATGTTGACAACAAGACTTACTCATTGACTAATTTTAGAGCACAAAGACTCCAACAGTCTCCCACTTGAGCAGAAAGTATAAACTATAGTCTCACAAGCAATGAGCATCATCTAATAATGTATCACTACTACCCAAGTAATATAAGAGTTCGTAACTCAATGAACCTTTTGTGACTAATGTTTTAGTGCTGTCATGTCCCTTTGTCCCTTACATCTAGATTGAACTCGAGGTGTGGACCGTGCTACCCTCTTTAACAATTCAATCTAAGTTTCTTGATCTAGAATGAACTTTATTAAATTGGTGAGCTCAATATCATACATCGACTCAACCCAGCATGGCCATGCATTTCTTAGTCATATTCCATCAAGGGGACCATGAATGCAACTCTTGTCATATAGGAGGACAAATCCCATTTCTGTACACACAAAAAATCCCAAATGATTCGTAATGCACCCAATAATTACCCTTATTATCAACCTTTCTCAAGGAAGACTTTAGATGACATCAAAGTACGCTTTTCCTCACTTGATGAATATTTTGACTTCAGGTCAAAGAACCACAATTACCATTGTCACTTGAGGCATACTTGTTATACATTCATATAACATTCCATACAGTTGTCTCAGGGTGGGTCTATTCAGTACAACTTATTCTTAACAAACACCTATGTGATGACTTGATATCTAATATCATGATCTGTGAGAATCGATCATCAGTCAACACACATACTAGACTAATTATATCATCATCTCCCTTAATTTCTAAAATGATAACTCGACTAGGAACCATTTTAGAATGATGTTTCTTATAAAAATAGGCCCTCACATTAAAGTCACTCACTTGAGTTCCTATGTAAGCAAACATTACATGGACATTTATTATGTTAATTACTATATCAAATATCGAAACAAATTTACATCATAAAATAACTTGCCATAAATATAAAATGAAATTCATTGTACAAACACAATTCATCATATGGGTAAATAATGGAAAAATACAATCCACAAGTCTCCTACTAGAGTTGATCATTCATGTATCTAATACCCATTGATCTAATATGACAATCATGTTTTCTCAACACAAGAGGGCTTGTTAGTGGATCTGCTATATTGTCCTTAGTCGGTACTTTGCATATGCTCACATGTCCTCGATTAACAATCTCTCGAATGAGATGTAACTACCGAAGAATGTGCTTGGAGCCCTGATAGGATCTAGGTTCCATGACCTATATAATATCACCATTGTTGTCACAACAAAGAATTACCCAATCAACAATGATAGGAATTACATCAAGCTCGTCAACGAATTTCCTCATCCATACTGTCTCTTTTGCCACATATGCACAGTCAATATATACTCAGCCTTAGTTGTAGAATCGATAACTATCTCTTACTTAAAACTCTTCAAACTTACTTCTCCTCCTTTCAGGAATAACAGAAAATCTAACAGAGACTTTGAGTCATCCCTATTATTTGGGAAGCTAGCATCCATGTAACCCTTTACAACGAGTTCTTCTCCACCAAATACTAAGAATACATCCTTAGTCCTTCTCAAGTACTGCAGGATATTCTTGACTACTATTTTAACACCTCCATCCGTTACATGACATATAATATAAGGTCCGACCGGAGCCAAACACCAGATGCAATAAACAGATAACGAGGTTACATGTTAATATCAAAGACTAAACCACGCATCCTACCTCAGAGCATTCTAGCGGAAGCATTAGGGGTTAAGTTTGAACTCAACTATCATGAATGTCCACTATATATAAATAACCACATTGATATATCTACAAGGAATGTTTACAAAATACACAAAATGTTTGGCCTTAAGGTCTTACAAGTTTTCTTCATATGTGTGGATTAAATACATCGGCACGCAGACCAGACACACATAAAATCACAAAACATTTCATTCTTTGGCCTTCGAGGGCTAGCATAGAAGTAGCAGCAACAACAACAAGGTTTTCAACCCACTATTTTTCGCTCGGCTCTCCTGCACCTACACGGGAACAATCCACCGTAACGGTGGAGAACAAAGCAACGATCAACAATCGACTAACTAATTTATAATGACCCTACACCTTACCCGGGGCAGCGGTATTCCTTCCCTACAGGCATAACATTTCACAAGCAGATATATCACAAGAACGTGCACTCACGCACAGTTTAACATAGCACAAACGAATGCCTCAGAGGCCAAATGTTCCGTGCACTCAGGGCACATATTTGGTGTACCGAAGTATCAGTCCCCACCACCATTCCCAACAGCAACTTTGAGAATTATGCTCTACGCCCTACAGTCGAAGACTTTAGTCTTAATGGCACGCATGTCTAAGACTCTAATTATGTGCTATAACGAATGCTCAATAACCCATGCAACTCAAGTTGACAACCATAATGAGGAGACGGGTCAGCCCCACTCGTTGCTCAATTCGCCACAAGTAACGCGAGTCGGCTTCACCCTTATCCGTTCTGCACGAAGCCTTATAAAGAGCTCATAGCTCACAATAGCCACACTGTCCACCATGGACTGGCTTCACAATCATAGGTTAGCTAGGAGCTATTGCCAGTGACAATCCCTATCATCCAGCGTTTAGCGACAGAACTCACTTTCCGTCCCCAACCCTAACCATAACTGGACCAACCATCCAGAAATTCCTATAGCCACCTGCAGTACTAGAAACACTGGACTTTCATAGCATACATCACATGAACTTGAGGGTATTTTCCTGGAAGTCCACTCTAGTACTTCCTGCTACTCCATTTCACAGGCACAACCCACCGACTCCCCAAAATACTTGTTTATACGAGGAGTCTTCTCCAGTGTGAAAAAAAAACATCATCAATCCAGACCAATCTATCAAGATGGGCTTCACACATTATGCCTATCCCGTACTATACATTTCTGGATCTATATGCAAGACCTCTTGGGGATATCAATAATCAACCCAACGGAAATCCCTCAATATTCCATCTTTTGGTGGGGGAAATCCATGCATATGCCAAATAAGGACTTCACATGTCGAAGGAAGAATATCATTACCCTTGAAGATCTCTTCGGATCCATGACCGTGATCTCTGATCCGGATGGAATTGATTGCCACAACTTCCTCTCCGCGAATCTAGCATCAACTCGCGATTCCAATCACAAGCAAACCTTGGATCAACCTTCACACAAGCTCCTGGACATTCCTTCTCTTCCCTTTCTAGAAGTATAGCAGAGAATGGATATGAGAAGATGAGAATAAAATCTCAATGCCATCCTTATAAAAAATTTACCGCCGCGCGGTAACTACTACCACCGTATGGTAACATAGGCGGTAACCGCTTTGGAAAATTGGCACCGCTATCGGAGCTAGCGCCTAGGATAACACTTTAGCACTTGGCGGTAAACCATTCGACATTCGTCGAGCAAGTAGCGCGGTGCGGTAACTCCTACCGCCTAGCGTTAGCGCGCTTGACGACTGTTCAACATCATTGAGTGCTCTAAAGCGTTGAGTGGTCAAAAGCGTTGAGTGGCTACCGCAGCGCGCTAGCTTTGCGGTACCCTCTTTCGTTGAGTGGTCAAAAGCGTTGAGTGGTTGAAGCGTTGAGTGGCTACCGTGGCGCGCTAGATTCGCGATACCCAACCCGAGCGCTATGTCTTTTAAATCACTAAGCTACCGCCTGTGGTAAGATTATCGCGACGCATTAGCCCCTAATGACCACTACACCTTTTGGGGTGTTGCAATCCCCCCTTACAGAAATTTCGTCCCGAAATTTGCATATGGAACCAGAACACAACAACTCACAACAGCTTTGTTATAACAAATAGTTTCTACTCAACAAAACCAAATGTTACAACCTTTTAGTTAAACAACTCGGGATATTCCGCATGAGTGGTCTGCTCCTACTCCCATGTCAGCTCTTCACGGCCACAGTTGTCCCACCGGACCTTGACCATCCCGATTGGCTTATTCTGCAGCTACTTAACCGCTTTATCCTCAATTCGAATGGGTCTAACCTTCGTTGTTAGCCCAGATTCGACCGATATGCGATCATTCACAATCACTTGAGCTTGATCCTTCACGACTTTTCAAAGCACTGATATGTGAAATACATCATGCAACTCACTCAATTCCGCTGAAAGAGCTAGTCGATAGGCAGCATCTCCAACTCGTTCCACCACCTCAAATGGACCAAGATACCTCGGACTCAACTTTTTCAAGCACCAAATCCTGGATATGCTTTTAAATGGCTTAATTTTCAAATATACCCATTCGCCAACTGCAAACTCTACGTTTCGGTGCTTGGCATTATAGTACTTTGCCTGCCGGTCATGGGCTATTAAGAGCCTCTCCCGAATATAGCGTATTGTCGAATTAGCTTCTTCGACTTCCTTATGCTTGTACAACTTAGAGTCGCCCGTTTTCGCCCAAGCTAATGGTGTACGACAATTCCTACCATACAAAGCTTCAAAAGGAGCCATATTTAAACTCGCTTGATAGCTATTATTGCAGGCGAATTCCACCATATAGAGATGATCTTCCCATCTCTTCCCAAAATCCAAGGCACACATTCAGAGCATGTCCTCCATCGTCCTGTTGGTCCTCTCAGTTTGGCCATCCGTTTGGGGATGAAAGGTCATACTGAATGTTAACTTTGTCCCCAACAATTGATGGATTAGTCTCCAATCATTTGAAGTGAAGCACCCATCTCGATCACCTATGATGCTACGGGGCACACCGTGCAATCATACTATTTGTTCGACATACAGTTTAGCAAAAACTTCCACTAAATCGTCCCTCTTATTCGGAATTAAATGAGCCACTTTAGTCAACAGGTCCACGATCACCCAAACCGAATCGTTACCGCATTGATATCTCGGCAAACTGTGCATGAAATCTATTGAAATATCATCAAACTTCCATTCTGGGATAGGTAGTGACTTCAGGAAACCTTCAGGCTTCTGGCATTCCGCTTTCACTAGGGCACAAGTTTGACATTTATCCACGTAAAGTGCTACATATTTCTTCATGCCCGACCACCAGAACAACGTTTTCATGTCTTTATACATTTTTGTGCTTCTTGGGTGAATTGAGTACTTCGTAAAATGAGCTTCATACATCAATTCATCTCTTAACTTACCCATCTTCGGGATGCACAAACGACCATCTTTTCGCACAAGGCCGTCATCCCAGGAGGATTGGCCATTTACTTCATCCACTGCATAGTGTTGCAAACTTTCATCAAGTTCCATTGCCCGCCGAATCCTGTCCATAAGGTCATACTGTACCTCCATCCAGGTCAAGCACGCATTTGCTGTTGAATTCTTGTCAACGCAAGAAATCTCTAAAGCTTCCAACTCCTGCATCAGAAGCTCATCATGCATCTGCAACCAATTTTCCCTTGTTGGAGTCCTCCGACTCAAGGCATCTGCGACGATGTTTCCCTTCCCTAGAGTATAGTGTATTTGAAAGGTATAGTCCCCGAGGAACTCCATCCACCTATGTTGTCACATATTGAGATTTTTTTATTTTAATAAATATTTTAGGCACTTATGGCCTGTGAATATATCTACCTTCATGCCATATAAATAATGACGCCATATTTTAAGTGCAAAATTCATCGTCGCCAACTCCAAGTCATGGACGTGATAGTTTCGCTCATGCACTTTCAACTGGCGTGAGCCATAAGCAATTACCTTGCCAAACTAAAGAAGAATGCAGCCTAAGACGCTCCCTGCCGCATCACTATAAATTTCAAATCCATCCTTACCACATGGCGATGTCAAGATGGGCATCGTGGTCAAGCGAATTTTCAGCTCTTCAAAAGCCAGCGCGCACTCCGGCGCCCAAACGAACTTCTGATCCTTCCTCGTTAGTGTGATAAGAGGCAAAGCGATCAGTGAAAAGTTTTCTACGAAACGTGTGTAGTAGCCCGCTAGTCCAAGGAAACTCGTGATTTCGGCCACAAAAGACAACACTGGCCACTCCCGTATGGCTTTTATATTTAACGGATCCACCACAATGCCCTCTTCACTCACCACATGCCAAGAAAAGCCACTGACGACAGCCAAAACTCACACCTTGAGAACTTGGTGTAGAGCTTATTTCTACTTAGGGTGTGCAACACCATCCATAAATGGTTCGTGTGATCTTCTTCAGACTGAGAGTACACCAAGATGTCTTCAATGAAGATAATCACAAACAAATCCAAGTACTCCAGAAATGTTCGAAGCATCAAGTCCATGAACACCAATGACACATTACATAGCCCAAACGATATTACGGTGAACTTATAGTGACCGTAGCATGTTCCAAATGCTGTCTTGGGAATGTCACCTTCCCGAATCCACAACTGGTAATAACGTGACTTCAAGTCTAGTTTAGAGTTGACGATTGATCCCACTAGCTGATCAAACAAGACATCAATTCGAGGTATTGCATACTTGTTCTTCTCCGTCAGCTTATTTAACCCGCGATAGTCGATGCACAACCGCAAGCTACCGTCCTTCTTTTTCACAAATAGAATAGGTGCACTCCTAGGTGACATACTTGGGCGTATATATCCCTGTTCCAGTAACTCTTGTAGTTGCACTTTTAGTTCCGGCATTTCCTTTGGCGCTACTCGATATGGCGAGCGGGCCATAAGTTTTGCACTTGGCACCAACTCAATCGAGACGTCAATCTCCCGTTGTGGTGGTAACCCCGGAAGATCCTTCGGGAACATATCAGCAAACTCCGAATAATCAGAACATCACTCACACTGGCTTTTGGCTCAACAGCCTCAATAAGCATGAAGAATAACTCTGCGCTTTTCCGAACAGCTTTGACAACTTGGAGAGCAGACATCAACGCCGTGCTCGATCCTCGCATACCAGCCAATTTAGTATCTCGTTCGGTGTTCTGCCCCAGTGTGATTTCCTTTGAATTGCAATCTATATATGCATGCTGCTCCGAGAGCTAGTCCATACCAAAGATCACATCAAATTCTGATATCGGCAGCACAGATGCTTCCAATCCGAAATCTCGACTTCCTATCCATACCTCCGCAAAGGAAGACCCATACGCATACATCACACATCCGTTTGGTAATAACACCTTCACACTATCTGCAACCATACGAATCGGCACACCGATCCGTGACACAAAGTTCACAGACAAAAACAAATGTGAAGCACCCGTATCAAATAGTGCTCTCGTTGGATAGTCTCGAATCAAGATAAAGCCTAAGACAAACATATCATACACAAGCGACACACATGGGTTGAATTATCAAAAGCAATAACCAAGTATCCTAACTCGTACCTATAATGACGTCACTTTGCTTTATGGCCTCGTGTTGGCCAAGATGATATACTCGGGGCTGCGCCTGGGATGGAGAGGATTCCACCACTATCTTCCCTTTTCAGCATAGGACGCTCCGGTCTTCTTCTCACCCTTAGGAGAACCAACCTGACAATCACGGGCAAAGTGTCATGGTTTCCCGCAGGTATAACAAGTACGCGGGCCTTGCCCCAAAGTTGCTCCAGATGCAACTTTCGAGGGAGCCTGTGAAGAAGACTTGGATCTCTTACCCCATTTACTTCGGTGGTTCGACTTTCCCGGGTGCGACGCTTTGAACTCGGGTTTTGTCACAGCCAGGTCCCTTTTCCCTTGTACCCGCTTCATATCCTTTTCCAATGTACGAGCCGTATCAACCAATGCTTGAAACCCCCGGTTCACTGAACTCGAGAGCAGGAATCTCAGCATATCCCAAACCCTTCGTATAACCTATTGGTTTTACGCTCTTCGCCAGCAAAGATCGTTCCCGCATAGCATCCCAACTGCATAAAATCATGCAAGTAGGTATCAACACTACTTTCCCCCTGAGTTAGACACTGGAACTCATTTTCCATAACTATGCGCTGAGCCGATGGCAAATGCTTTGCCAAAAATAGTCTCGAAAACTCCTCGATCGAGACACTCGTCAGTTGTCTTCCTGCCAAGTAGTGCAGCTCTATCTCATCCCACCATAGCCGAGCCTCTCGTTCCAGTAAGAAGGTGGCCAAGGTGACTTTCTGTTCTTCCTCCATCCTTATAGTCGTCAATATACGCTTGACGCGCGACAACCAATCCTTCGCCTGCGTTGGGGATCCTGCACCCGTACACGTAGGAGGATTGAAGCTCATAAATTACCTCAGTCACCGTTCTGCTGCTCGAGGATCTACAACAGCCGTAACAGGTTCGGGCCTCACACCCACCTATTCTGGCACCACCGTAGGACGCACCTGCCCAGTAGGCTATGTCTGGAACATAGCAAACAATGCCTCAACAACCAAGCATACGGTCTAAGTAGAAGGAGGAGGTGTAGGCACCTCAGCTGTTGTCATACTCTCATCAGAACGCTGGGGCTCAGACTGCCCCGCACCCCGTCGTGTCACCTAAACGTGTAAACGACACACTTTCGCGTGTTGGAAAAAGCAACAACAATAGAATGGGAACATGAGGTTCCTCAAACATGTGCATTTTCATTCCTTAGTGGACATTCTTGAGTTCATTTATGTTATAATGGGTCGCACAGTAACATGTGCTCGCCACCCCGCAAAATAATTCGACCACAAATTTGAAGGAGGAAAACCAAGACAAGATGATACCAAATTGTAACACCTCCATCTGTTACATGACATATAATAGAAGGTCCGGCCGGGGCCCCACATCATATGACACAAACAGAAAGCGAGGTTACGAGTTAATATCAAAGACTAAACCATGCATCCTAACTCAGAGCATTCTAGCGGAAGCATTAGGGGTTAAGTTTGAACTCAGCTATCATGAATGTCCACTGCATATAAATAACCACATTTATATATCTACAAGGAATGTTTACAAAATACACAAAATGTTTGGCCTTAAGGCCTTATAAGTTTTCTTCATACATGTTGATTACATACATCGGCAGGCAGGTCGACCACACATAAAATCACAAAACATTTCATTCTTTGGCCTTCGAGGGTCAGCAAGCAGCAGAAACAATAGGAAGGGCTTTAGCCCACTATTTTTCACTCGGCTCTCCTACACCTACACGGGAACAATCCACCGCAACGGTGGCAAACAAAGCAACGGTCAGCATTCGGCTGACCAAGTTATAACGATCCTACCCCTTACCTGGGGCAGTGGTATTCCTTCCCTGCAGGCATAGCATTTCACAAGCAGATATATCACAAGAATGTGCACTTACGCACAGTTCAACATATCACAAACGAATGCCTCAGCGGCCAAATGTTCCGTGCACTCATGACACATATTTGGTGTACCGAAGTATCAGGCCCCACCACCATTCCCAATGATAACTTTGAGCATTGAGCTCTACGACCTACAGCCAAGGACTTTAGTCCTAATGACACGCATGCCTAAGACTCTCATTATATGCTACAACGAATGCCCCATAACTCGGGCAACTCAAGTTGACAACCATAACGCGGAGACAGGTCAGCCCTACCCGTTGCTCAAATCGCCACAAGTGACGCGGGTCGGCTTCTCCCTTATCCATTCGGCACGAAGCCTTTTTAAGAGCTCATAGCTCACAATAGCCACACTGTCCACCAACGATAATCACTATTGCCCGACGTTTAGCGATAGAACTCTCTTTCCATCACTAACCCTAACCATAACTAGACCAACCATCCAGAAATCCCTGTAGCCACTTGCAGTGCCAGAAACACTGGACTTTCATACCATACATCACATGCACTTTGAGGGTATTTTCTTGAAATTCCACTCCAGTACTTCCTGCTACTACATTTCACAGGAACAACCCACTGACTCCACAAAATACTCATTTATATGCCGAGTCTTCTCCGGTATGCAAAATAAAACATCACCAATCTAGACCAACCTATCCAGATGGGCTTTACACAGTATGCCTATTCCGTACTACACATTTCTGGATCTATATGCAAGACCTCTTGGGGATATCAAGAATCAACCCAATGGAAATCCCTCAATATTCCACCTTTTGGTGGGGGAAATCCATGCATATGCCAAATAAGGACTTCACATGTCCAAAGAAGAAGATCGTTACCCTTGAAGATCTCTCCGGAGCCATGACTGTGATCTATGATTCGAAGCCATGCCACAACTTCCTCTCCGTGAATCTAGTGTCGACTCGCGATTCCAGTCACAAGCAAACCTTGGATCAACCTTCACACAAGCTCCTAGATGTTCCTCCTCTTCCCTTTCTAGAAGAACATCAGAAAAATGATATGAGAAGATGAGAATAAAATCTCAAGTCCATCCTTATACAAAAGCTACCGCCGCGCGGTAACTACTACCAACATGCGGTAACCACTTTGGCAAGTTGACGCTGCTATCAGAGTTAGCGCCCGTGATAACACTTTAGCGCTTGGCGGTAAACCGTTCAACATTCATCGAGCGAGTAGCGTGGCACGATAACTCCTACCGCCTGGCGTTAATGAGCTCAATGATTGTTCGACAGCATTGAGTGCTCGAAAGCGTTGACTGGTCAAAAGCATTGAGCGGCTACCGCGACACGCTAGCTTCACGGTACCCTCTTTCATTGAGTGGTCAAAAGCATTGAGTGGTCGAAGCGTTGAGTGGCTACTGTGGCGCGCTAGCTTCGTAGTACCCAACCCAAGCACAATGTCTTTTAAATCACTGAGGTACCACCTTCGATAAGACTATCACGACACGTTAGCCCCGAATGACCACTATGCCTTTTTGGGGTGCTGCAACTATCTAGTGACAATCACTAGGATCAGACTAATATCAGCTATTTATGCTCAAAGCATAGGAGATATCAGACCGAGTACATAATAATGCATACATGATTGATCCAATTACCGAAGCATATGAAATCAGCTTCTGTTGGGTACATTGACCATAATATCCCAGATTTAAAGAAGTCCCACAAGTCAATAATATACACAATCTTGTATTTGATATTTGTCTGAGTGTACATATGCAGGATATTGTTGATTATGTGATTATATATGCCAAATATATCAGAAGTGAAAGTGAGGGGTTAGATCTGGAATACTCTAGAGGGGGGGGGGGGGGTGAATAGAGTATCCTTAAAAACTTTTCAACTTTTGTAGTAAATAAAATACTGTAGAATATAAACTAGATAAACACAAACACAGCAGTCCTAACTAGCACATCCACAACAAGAACAAAAAGAAAAGGGCAACCAGACAACACAAGAATTTATAGTGGTTCCCCAATCTGGGTACATCCAATCTTCTACCACCCTGGTAGGAATCCACTCAGATTTTTGATCAGGTGCCTGACACCAATGAGCTTTTGATCAGGTGCTCAAAAACCAAACCTCAAGTCTTTTGGTCAGGTGACTTGCAACCATGAATAACTTTTGAAGGGAGTTAAGAACCCTTTATACAGTGGGGGGATGAGAGATGATTTTGTCTTCTCTTTCTCAAGTTACAACTGAGAAGACTTAAGTGGATATTGATTTTAGCAAAGAGCTCCCCCTGAGATACTGAATGGTTCAACAAAAATGGAGCTTTGCTTCAGGGTGATAGGTCTTCAGTTTTTCAGCCTTGACCAGAAGATGTTCAAGAACTTCTTGACAGATAGATTTCTTGTTGTCCTTTAAAGTGTCCTGGAGTGTGGAAGGAAGAAGACTCTTGATTTTGATTTGATGTTCTTCTTCT
The DNA here is from genome assembly GCA_039583875.1 of Platanthera guangdongensis. Taxonomy (NCBI): domain Eukaryota; kingdom Viridiplantae; phylum Streptophyta; class Magnoliopsida; order Asparagales; family Orchidaceae; genus Platanthera; species Platanthera guangdongensis. The sequence continues at coordinate 21,080,769 of CM077160.1, read as the reverse complement.
TCAGATTGCTGATGTTCCTCTGGTATAGGACTTCTTTGTCTGTATCAGATTTCTCTATCTATATATGAGAGTTCTATCGAGAGAGCAATACAGAAGAATCCTTATTGCAGACTGATTAACTGACTTACTGACTCACTGGCTTACTAGGAAAAGAGAGAAAATCTCTTTTATATTTTCCAAATAGGTTAGCTTTTGAAATTTGAAATTCTTCTGCATTTAATGCTGACGGTCTTGAGAATATCTGCATTGATTGAATTTCCCCAACTACCCCATGGAAAAATGGTAAGAAATAGTCCTAGAGAAGACAATAATTAATGCTCCATCTAACGGTAATATTCAGAGAATATTTTAACATTAATTACTCAAGAATTATTGCAGTAGGAAAGGGACAGAAGGATGGAAATAACCAAGTCTGGAATCGTCGAACAGAGAACAGAAAATCGTCGAGCTGACTCCACAGTTCGTCGTGCTGAGAAGTTGTGTTCGTCGAATAGATGGCTTCTGTTCGTCGAGCTGAGTTCCAAGATTGTCGAGCTGAGAACAGATAACTTGCATTCTCTGGAACCTTGCCTATTTTGCATATCAAGATCGTCGAGCTGAGAACTGGATTCGTCGACCTGAAAACTGGTTTCATCGAGCTGAGGACCACTAACTTCTACTTGATAACTCTTGCCAATGTGGTCTAAGTTCGTCGAGCTGAGAATCCTGAATCCGTCGACTGGAGATGATTCTGGACTTAGAAAACTGAGAAGCTTCTGGAATTAAGAAGTTGAAGAAGAGAATCCAGAAAGCATCGAGCACAGAATAAAGTTCGTCGACTGGAGTCTAGAGACTAAAATCTGGACTTGGAATGCTGACGGTAGTCCAAAGATCGTCGACCTAAGAATCAAGTTCGTCGAGCTCAGCTCAGAGAATGTTTCTCTGAGATCGTCGAGCTGAGCACGACTTTCGTCGACCCGAGTTCTACGAACAATTCATTTTACTGAGTCATTGAAATATCTCAAGTCTTGAGTCTCTGGTAGTCTGTTGATGGCTGGTCCATGTGATGTTGATTCTAATGACTTGGCCTAGAGTCTAGGACACAACCATGACCTTGGCTATATATGATGGGTCATAAGATCCTAACTTAGTGAACCTAGCCCAAATCCAACTAGGGATCCAATAAGAAGTATGGCTAGAATGAAGCCAGAATGGTCAAGAAAGTCAAGAAAATGACTAAGTGCAAAAGCGTTGAGTGACTACACATCACTCAATGTCTGAGGACAAAATCATTGACTATTCAACTATCACTTAAAGCCTTAGTGGAGAAGCTCTAATACCTGGCTAAGTACAAATGCATCTAGTAAAGGACTTACCCTCGACGCCTTCTCAAAGAAAGACTGCTAAGTATAAATGAGTTGAGTGAAGGACTTACACTCGACCCCATCTCAGTAAAATCAATCTAAGTACAAATGCATCGAGTAAAGGACATACACTCGACGCATTCTCAAAAGAAAACTAACTAAGTATAAATGCATTGTGTGAAGGACTTACACTCAACGCCTTCTCGGTATAAGTGTTAAAGGACAAATTCGTCGAGTGAAGAACCTTCACTCAACGCATCAGAGATAGACAAAAAATTGGCTAAGTACTAATGTGTTGAGTGAATAGTCTTCACTCAATGCCTCTGCATCAGACAAAATTTTGGCTAAGTACAAATGCGTCGAGTGAAGGTCATTCACTCAATGCTTCTAGAGTTAACTATTAAAGCTCAGATTCATCGAGTCTTATGAAATCACTCAATGCTTGTAGAGAATCATAATTATTCTAAGTCCATTGGCGTCGTGTCAAATCTGCTGTCTTCATCCTTAATTTTAATCAACGCAAATTGTGCACTAAAAGACAAAGACCGCCGTATTGATCGGGCTGTGATATCCTGGAATGAATCAACCATTAAAGCCAGCCATGCCAGTTACCAAAGAAGGATATATAACTATTGCTATTGTTGAGATATATAAGGGAAGAAAACTGATACTTTTAGAAGAACTTTTACGAAGAATTTTTGCAATCTCTTCAAACCCTAATTTCACAATGTTGGCCAGCAAAGTAGAGCAAATTTATCATCATCTTCAAGCCTGCTATTCAACTCAAAAAACATCATTCTAGAGCTTGAAGAAGAAAAACTCTGCTAGTTACATCAAAGTACATGCTGAACCTAACCTGAAGAAACCATCTTCCTATAATTGTGCTGAAGAAGGGCTGTCTGCTAATTCAGCCACAGAGGAAGACTCAGAGATTTTTTAGTGTGTCAAAATTTTCAAACAGTTAATGAATCTTGTAGGATCGCTCTCAGATCTGATTTATAGGCCTATCTTATAAAGGCTGAGTGTAAGATTGTGAGCAGTCTGAGTGTAGGAGTGTGAAGCACTCAAGGTTTTACGGTCCTGGGTAGGATCTGAGATAAGGATTGCGCTTGAGGTAGGATCTTTGTGAAGATCTGAGGTAGGAGACTAGCCTGGTCTCTAAGTTATATGGATATTCAGCCTAAGGTAGGAGATAAGTGTTTTCTCTAAGATAGGATTGTGAGCAGTCTGAGTTGTAGGAGTGGTGTGCACTCTGAGTTGTAAGATCTAGGGAAGATATCTAAGGTGTAAGGTCTGTTTGATCTGAGTATTGGAGCAGTTGGATGAATTTAGCCTACTACTAGATAGGTGAAGGGGAAAAGTGGATGTACCTTAGATAAGGGAACCACTATAAATATTATGTGTTCTATATGTTCTTTAAAGTTTACCTACTAACATAAAAACATCATAAGATCTACCTTCAAAAGAATTAAAATATTCAAAAGAAACATATTCACCCCCTCTCGGTGTTTAGCTACCCTTAAAAAGACTTTCAAGTGGTATCAAAGGGAGGTTATTCAAAAAGGTCTTAACCATCTGAACTAGTTCTCCAAGGGTAAAAGTATATCATTGTGGCTTCTAGTGAGGAGCATAAGGAGCTCAGTTCCATGAAGTTTCCTGTATGCAGAAAGGAAAACTTTTGAATATAAAAGGAGAGGGTAAGGTTGTTGATGGAAGCCTCAGACACTTGAATCTTTATCACAGTGGAAGATGGACCTTTCATTACTATGAAGGTCTCAACTATTGATGCTAACATCAAGACACCAAAGAAGTACTCTAAAATGACAAAATAAGAGGTGATTCTAGTCACTATGGACAAGAGGGACCAGAACATCATAGCGAGTGTAATTGATGACTCAACCATTCAAAATCTTGTTCACTACAAGATTGCAAAGGAGATGTGGGACTCTATGATAGTCTATATGGAGGGGACTGAGGAAAAAAGGATGACAGGAAACCCCTTCTTAACCAGTAGTATGAAGCCTTCAAATAAGGCAAGAAGGATTCCATAACAGAGTGCTTTGAGAAGTTCTTCAAGATTGTAAACAATTTGATCACTTATGACAAACAGTTCTCCAACTATGAACTAAATGACAAGTTCTTGAGATCACTCAATAAAGAGTGGGAAATGAAGATCTGTGCCATAAGGGAGGTAGGCAACTTGGCCAACAAACTGCCACAAAAGCTTTTTGACAAGTTACTATCACATGAACTTTAGCTGAAATCCAGAAAGGCTGAAGAGGTTGCTGCCAAGTCTCTCAGCAGAGAAAAGATTGCGGCTTTCAAAGCTAAATCATATAGGAAGAGAAGAGAGAAGACTCTTTCTCCCCCAAGAAGGGCTGCTGAGTCAGAAAGTTCTGAGCCCAACACATCAGGAGAAAAATCGTTTAATGGAGAACTAACCTTATTATCAAAGTAGTTCAAAACGATACTGAGTAGATGAAGGCAGTGGAAGAATAAGGGCTCATCTAGCTCTAGCTCTTGAAAGCCATAAATCAATCTGGAAATGTCTAGAAAAGACCCCTCTGGGGACATGTTTGATTCCAAATAGAATAAACATTTTAAAACTAATGTGGCCTGTTATTATTATAATAGGTTAGGACATGTCATAGCTAACTGTTCTATTAAAAGGAAAGAAAGCAGGAGTTCTAATGATAAGAGTTATCATAAAGACAAATAGGTGGACAATGGCTTCTTAGATAAGAAGAAGTCGAGCTTGTTAGATAGTGATTCTGAGACTTTAGAATCTAAAGATGAAGATGCCAACATTGGTTTAATCTCCATAGAAGAGGATGCTGATCATCCTACATCCAAAGCGGGCATAAGGGAACCAATATTCTCTATTAATAGTCACTATGAAGATACAGAAGTGTACATCCTCATGGCCACTAATGAAGAAAATCAAGATAATCCTGATCCTAATATGGTAATCTTTAACCCTATCTATCTTTCACATTCAGACTATGAGACTGGCCTAGATTTTAAGTCATCCTCTTTATATATTGAGGAGGATGGATCAGAACCTGAAGAGGATGTCAATCAACTGATTGACATTTATGGTGCTCTCTTGGAAGCTCTAAAGAAGAGCAAAAAGTTTGTCAAGAGATAAACTGAAGAGATTGTTTCTCTACAGTAAGCCAAGTCCTTGCAATCAGAGTCAGCTTCATTGCTAATTCAGATGAGGAAGAAAATTAGTCAACTAAAAATAATCACTATCATCCAAGTGTGCACCATAAGCCAGAAGAGCAAGATCATTAAGGATCTTGACGAGAATCTCCTCAAAGAGAGGTTGCTCATGGCAAAATTTTCAAAGCCCGAGATAGTATTGCCACATATAGACACATTCTCCTCTCAAAATAATAAGTGGGGAATAGGGTTTAAGTGGAATTCTAGAGCTGACCATTCCAGAAGGAAAGGCAAGGCTCCAACTGTGCCTTAAACCACCTTTTAGAAGTTAGTATTCCCTTCTAATAGTTATGACCATGACAACTGAAAGTGAAGGTTAGATCTGAAATACTTTAGAGGGGGGGGGGGGGGTGAATAGAGTATTGTGCTCTCTACAAAATCTTTACAACTTTTACTGTAATCCTAGGTGAACATGTTAGTAATCAAAGTAATAAGTACAGCAACCTAACAAATCACAGAACACAACCAAAACAAAAGAAAAAGGGCAACGAGACAACACAAGAAATTATAGTGGTTCCCCAACCTGGGTACATCCACTCTTCTACCACCCTGATAGGAATCCACTCAGATTTTAGATCAGGTGCCTGACACCATTGAGCTTTTGTTCAGGCGCTCAAAAACCAAAACCTCAAGTCTTTTGGTAGGAGACTTGCAACCAGGAATAATTTTGAAGGGACTTAAAACCCTGTATAGAAGATGAAAAGGGGTGATGGTGTCTTCTCTTTCTCAATAACAACTGAGAAGACTAGTGGATTGATTTCAGCAGATTGCTCCCCTTGAGATCTTGAATGGATCAATAAATCTGGAGCACTGCTTCAGGGTGACAGGTTTTCAAAAACGTGATTGCCTTGACCAGAGATTGCTTCACGAACTTCTTTGATAGATAGAGTTATTGTTATCCTTCTGAAGTAGTCCTGTAGGGTTGAAAGAAGAAGAAGACCCTTGATAGATATTGTGTGTTCTTCTTCTTCTTGATGATGATGTTCTATGGCCTAGGCTGATTGTAGTGTAAAACTTTTGATTTCTGTAAGACTTCTTGAATGTGTTGTCTGTCTGTGTGTGTGTAAGTAAGTCTGCCTGATCTTTTTTTCTCCTTTTTGTTTGTTAACTGACTAAAAAACACATTCGAAATTAGAATCCTTGAGCAGCAAAATGCAGTCGGCTTAGGAAGGAAGCGACAATGAATGAATTCCCTAACTGTCCCATGGAAAAACGACATGTAATAATCCATGATCAATGCTCGTTCTAACGGTAACATTCCGAGAAGATTGAACATTAATTACTCAGGAATCATTGCCAAGAAAAGGGACGGAAAATTGGAGATGACCTAAGTCTGGAATCGTTGAACGAAGAACAGAGATCGTCGAGCTGAGGTCACAGTTCATCGAGCTGAGCTGATGAGTTCGTCGACCAGACATTAGCATTTAGTCTTCAAGGGAAACTTGTCAATTCTGCTACAAACTACGTCAAACTAACAATCATCATTCGTCGAACAGACAATCATCATTCGTAGAACAGAGATCGAAATTCGTCGACCGAAGAATGATTGTGGACTTAGAAACTGAGAAGTCTCTGGCTGAGAAGGATTCAAATAGTCGACCAGAATTCGTCGACCAAGGAATGTGATTCGTTGAGCTGAGATCGACGAACGTCGAACAAATTTCCTTGAGCTGAAAATATCTCTAAGTCTTGAGTTTCTCTGGCATTCTAGAGGATGGATGGTCCATAGGATGATGTTCTAAGGACAAACCCTAGACTCTAGGACATAACCAATGACCCTGACTATACAAGGTGGGTCAAAGACATCCTAACTCAGTGAACCTAGCCCAAATCCAAACTAGGGATCCAACAACAACATTTATGGTAACTAGAAGAATGGAAATTCTTCTTGTAAGAGCAATAGTGCTTCTTATAATGGAAGAAGAAAAGGCATGAGGTTGAGTTTCTTGAAGGCTACCCATGAATAAATCCAAATGGCCCACCATGAAACATTTGTGTTTGGTGCTCCGCACCCACACACAAGGATAAGGCAGTGGCTTCCTCCCAAGATCTTTCAATGAAGAATAAGGTTGTGGGCAAGACAACCACCAAGTCTCACTTTGCTATTTCTGATGCCATCAACACCTTATCAGCTGGAAAGCAGATATCTATTGCTATCAAACTGAACTTGATAAGAGAACCTGCTTGCAGACTAACCTTCAACTATATTCTAGTTGAAAGAAACATGAAGAAGACTGCTATACTCCATGCTAAACAAAAGAAACCTGATAGTTCACACAAATCTAAAGCTCTTCAAAAAAAGGTGATATAACATACATGGGTGCTGATGTCATGACAAGGCGGGACACTTTGCCATTGACGGTTGTCGCAATCTTATTATGCCAAGTGCAAAGAGAAGCCTTCCTATCAAGGCTGTAGTTGGGAGAAACATTTCTGTTTGTGCTAACAAGAACCAAGGACCCAAATCCTTCGAATACCCAAGGTAAACTATTTCTGCGATTGCAGGTTACTCCAAGTACCCATAAAATGCCTATCTGGTACTTGGACAGTGGATGCTCGAGGCACATGACTGGAACAAGGAGACATCAAAAAGATTATACTCTAATGAGGAATGGACCTAAAGTCATTTTTGGTGGTTCATACAAAGGAGTAACTAAAGGCTATGGTAAGATCATCAATAACATAGTCTCCATCACAAAAGTGACTTATGTAGATGGATTATAGCATAATCTGATTAACATAATCCAACTCTGTGATCTAGACTATGTCATTGTATTTCACAAAGATAAGTGTCTTATCAAGAGGTCAAGTGACCAAAAGATTATTTTAACAGACAGTAGGAGTGTAAATATTTATTTTCTAAATGTTTTATGCTCAGACTCTGATTCTCTAGTATGCCTTGTTGCAAATGAGAAAGACTCTTATTATGTGCAATGACACAAGAGGATTGCTCACTTCAACTACAAGGCTATCTACAAGCTCTTTAGTGAAGGGTTGGTCAGAAATGGACCCAACTTGAAATGCACTAAATAGGGCATTTGCTCTATATGCCAAAAGGGCAAGCGGACGAAGGCTTCCTTTAAAAGCAATGGGTCTAAGGACTCTAAGAGGTGTCTCTACCTCTTGCATAATGATTTATTTGGTCCTATGCCAATTCATAGTCTAGGTAGGAAAGTCTATAACTTAGTAATTATTGATGACTGTTCCAGATTTTCCTGATTGTTCTTTCTTAAGAAAAGTCAGATGCCTAGACAACTTTGTGAGTTTTGTCAAGCAGATTCAAAATGAAAAGGACTGCTCTATGGTTAAAATCAGAAGTGACTATGACACAGAGTTTCAGTATGAAAGAATGATAGATTTCAGCAAAGAATAAGGTATCTTTTAGTAATTTTCTTCTCCAAGAAAACCTCAGCAAAATGGCATTACTGAGAGAAAAATAGAACCCTCATAGTGGCTGGGAGGATTTTGCTAAGTGACATTTCTCTCCCAGAATTTTTCTGAGCTGAGGCAGTGAACATAGCCTGTCATGTACAGAATAGGGCCTCTATCAACAAGTATCACAATAAGACTCCATATTAGCTTATGAAAGGCAGAAAACCAAATCTTGCTTATTTCAGAATCTTTAGAAGCAAGTGCTTTGTGCTGAAAAATCCTATGAGGGTATTTTTGTTGGGTTAACTGCCACATCAAAGCCTATAAGATCTTCAACTTGAAAAATTAGGTCGTAGAAGAGTCTATTAATGTTGTGTTTGATGAAGCTACTATAATTCACAATGAGCTACTAAGCCCTTCTAGTGCTGCAGGTGCAAATTTGAGATTGGATAAACTAAGTATTGATGACACACCTCCAGTTGAACAAGATAAGGATAGTTGTGTACTCATCCCAGAGGAAGGTCCAGGTGAAATGCAAAGAGCAAATGATCTTCAAGCCACTGAATATGAAGATCAAGAAGCTAAAGAGAGGATGCAAGCAGCCATCAAACACTTAAAAGACCATCCCAAAGGACTGATTATTGGGGATGCAAGATAGGGTGTAACCACAAGGAGCAGAAATCACAACATTGCCATGTACTCAACTTTATATCTCAAATAGAACCCAAGAATTTTGAAGAAGACATCATAGACTCATTCTAGATAGTGGCTATGCAAGAAGAGTTGAACCAGTTCAAAAGGTGTAATGTCTGGAAGTTGGTTTGCAGATCTCAATGACATAACATCATAGGAACCAAATGGATATTCAAGAACAAACATGATAAAAATGGTGTTATAATCAAGAACAAAGCTAGAGTTGTTGTTAATGGATACCGATAAGAAAAAAGGTATTGACTTTGATTAAATATTTGAACCAATGATTAGGTTTGAAGCCATAAGTTTATTCCTTGTAAGTGCTACTTACAAGGGATTTAAGGTATACCAAATGGATTTAAAGTCATATTTTCTAAATGGTGACCTAAAAGAGGAGGTCTATGTTGAGCAACCCTCAAGTTTTATCAATCCTTCTCTCCCTAACCATGTATTTCATTTAAGAAAGGCTTTGTATGGGTTGAAATAAGCTCCAAGGGCTTGGTATAAAACCCTTTCTAGCTTTCTCATTGAGAACAAATTCTTAAGGGTAAAGATAAACAAGACATTATTCATAAGATAAGTAAAGGGTAAGATTATCCTTGTCCAAATTTATGTTGATGACATAATTTTTGGGTCTACTGATGATGACCTATGCAGAAAGTTTACTAAACTTATACAAAGGCAATTTGAGAGGATCAGTATGGGTGAACTCAAGTATTTCTTGGGCCTCCAAGTTAAACATTCTGAAGATGGACTATTCATTTCTCAACCCAAGTTCACAAAGGTGTAAATCAAGAAATTTGGAATGGACAGTACCTCCACTATGAAAACTCCTATGGGATTAAGTATGTCTATAGACATGGATGAGAATGTGAAACTAGTTGATGAAACCGTGTATAGAGGCATAATTGGATCCCTTATTTATTTCACTGCTAGTAGGCCAGACATTATGTTTGCTACATGTGTTAATACTAGGTACCGAGCTTGTCCTAAAGAATCTCACTACACTGCAACAAAAAGAATTCTGAGATATCTCAAGGGCACACCTGATCTTGGTCTTTAATACCCTAGGAATAATGACTTTGAACAAACTGGTTACTCAAATGTATATTTTGCAGGTTGCAAAGAAGATAAGAAAAACACTTCTGCTACATGTCAATTTCTAGGAAGAAGGCTAGTGTCTTGGAGCAGCAAAAAACAAAGTAGTGTAGCTATCTCCACAGTTGAATTAGAATTTTTCTCAGGAGAGAGTTGCTGTGCACAGCTCATGTGGATACAACATCAATTTTAGGATTACAACTTATAGCTAAGTAAAACTCCTATGTATTGTGATTCCTCTATTACAATTTCAATAGCTAAGAATCTCATATCACATAGCAAGAACAATCAAATTGTAATTCGATATCACTTCATAAGAGGGCATATTGAGAAAGAAGAAATCAGCCTTGAGTTTGTCCCCACTAACAAACAAGTGGCTGATATCTTTACTAAGCCTCTTGATGAAGCCAAGTTCAAAAGTTTAAAGTTTGAATTGGGAATGTTGAACTTGAAGTAGCTTATTCTTATAATGCATTAATATATATATATATATGCGTGCATTTGGAGGCTAACCTTTTGTAGGAGAACTTAAGGGATAATTAGAATAATCATCTAGACATTGAGTGAATTGAGTTAGCCCTAGACATTGAGAGCGTTAAGTCAACACCAAGCATCGAATGCGTCAAGTAAACTTGATGCATACACTCTAGCAGGCTAAACAAGTGTTGAATTGACCAAATATAATCACAACCATTCATCAAAAGTGGAAATCACGACACGATACACACCTCTCCACCTTTTTAAATAGGGTAGAGTATAAATAGACATCATGCATAGAATAAACACTTTCTTTTTATTGCCCTTCCGAATTACTCTTCCCCGTAGCCTAGTTTTCGTGCCTCGTCTTTCCCTCTTAGATGAATATCTCAAGATTCAATGGCTCCCAAGAGTGCTGATTTTTTGTTCGAGGGCAGTGAAGTTGTTATAAATGGATTTCATGATGCTCAAAGAGAAATCCTATCAGTTATTCACCATCTCACCATTGTAGAACTAGAATTTATGTTGTCTGAGTCGTGTGCCATCTGGAAAAGGGAGCTCCTGGAATTGTATGTTAATGCAGAAGTGAACTCTTCCTCCACCAAGATAAAAACTTCCATAAATGGCGAGAAGATTAAGATCATTGTCAGAAAGGTTTGCAAGGGACTGAAGCTATCCAAGCTTAATGACTCTGAAGAAGAAGATGAACTATTCTAAGACGATATAAGGTCTGCCCTGAAATGGTGTGGCTTATCCAAGCGCACCAGTGGTTTTGTCATTAGGAAGGAGATGAATCTCAGAGGAAAATTCCTTGCTAACATCATATGAAAGGCTCTAATTTGTAAAACTAGATCACAAGGCAAGATTTCAAGGAAGATGTTTGAATTGATGTCAAGGGTAATCCTCACTAAGAAGACCAACTGGGGTAAGGTCATCTTTGATAGGATAATTGAATGCATCCCTGAACAAACCTATCTCTGTTCCTTTCGAACACAGTTCCTGAGATTCTAAATCTGACGTTTAGTGCTATGATCCATCATATACGGATGATGGATATTAAGATGTTTGATAGATGGGACAGGGTGCTATTCAATCATCCAAAGCAAAGTGCTCAGTTTCAGAAGAAGGTTGTTATAGATTCTGAAGAAAGCTCTAGTAGTAACTCTTTTGACAGCAAAAATACTGAACCTCATGATTCCAATCTTACAGAATATACTGAAGAGGTAAGAAGGGATGTAAGTATGCAAGTCTCTATCTCTTCTAAGCTTGTTGCCAAAACTGTTCCCACTAGTGCGACTCCTAATAATGCTGAAGGCGACACAACTATGGAAAATGATGAAGATGTTGCAATAAAGATAGTGGATAAGATCTATGATGATGTTCAAGAGGAGACCCTAAGAGTAGATGCTCCTAATGAGGGGGAGCATGGCTTACCATCTGGATGCATACAAGACAAGACTGATACCTTCCTAGACAATCTTCAATGTAGAATAGATCAAATCCCATCTGAATCTATAGTGTTGAATGACAGTGCTCCTGTTTAGGGGGAGCCTGTGCTAGAGGTTGTCTATAGAGCAGAATATGGTCTACTTTAGGATCTAACAGCTGATGATAATGTTGAGGGGAGCCTCACCTTGAGCTCCCTACTCCAGTTATTGAAACTGTGATTGAACTATCTGATCTAGAATCTTAAGAAGATAATGTCTAATGCTCAAGTACCTAAAAAATAAGAGTCTATTCATGTTGCTGACATTCCAGAGCACTCTTCCAATTATGAAGTAGCTGTCTCTAAAATGAGAGTAGACATCAGGCAGGATGATATTGAAGTCAACTTCCCAGGGGTTACTCAGTTGAATGAGGAAATGCCCACCTCCTTTCTGGATTAACTCAGAGGCATGTTTGATAAGCAGAGGAGGAAAATTGTGCTATATGTTGATGATTCTATCAAGGAATTGAGAAAAGACATTTCAACTAAAATTTCTCCTCTTAAACTTGAGATCAAATTGCTGAAAGAGAATACTGTGAAGTTCTTTACTAGGGTTGCTCTAGCTATGTACAATAATGATAACAAGCTTGATGAGATAGTGAAAAGGCAGAATGATACCATAGAGAATCAATACATCACCACAGAGAGCATGAAAATACTTTATGAAGTAACCAAGTACATCATGGAAGGGAACACGATTATTCGGGAAAGGAGAATGGATGCATGCACCCAATTTCTAGATGATCATATATTGTAGGTAAAGAATTTTGTCACTGTAGGGGTCAATCACTTGGCTAACAAGACCACCTCCCTAGGACAAACAATTTCTGAAGAAGTCATAAAGGGGGAGATGTCAATGATAAAGACTAGTGTAGATCATGCTATTTGGACCTCAAATGTTGTCAGAGAAGCATTGGGCCTTGACCCTATCATATATGATAAGCCTAAGATTTCTGGAGATGTGGATGAATCTATAGGTGGTATAACTATTGTTGTGCCTGCATTTAGTCCCACCACTCAATAGTTGTCAAAGCACCGGGGCAAGTCTATTACAGATTAAGAAGAGGACGCTAGACTAAGTAAGGAAAGATACAGAGAAGAGATGCAAACCAGACATAATTTTGAGCCGTGGAGTCCACAATCAAGAACTATCATATTGTCAGCCTGGGATCAAATTAAGGAAAATAAGACTGATCGAGCTAAACTTATCAGCTCCATTGAATGGGCCAAGAATGAAAGACATGAAGAAATCAAAAGAAAATTTAGAAAAGATAAGAGAGATGGTATTATTCAGATGGATGCTCCAGAGACTTGCAGATATTATCCAAAGCCTTACAATTACTTTGTGAGACAAAGACAGAAGAAGAAAGAGGCTAAGGAAAAGAAGGAAAAGAAATCTCGGGGGATATAGTAATTAGGAAACCTAATACTTAACAATGTTATATTTTTTAGGTTCCAAAGAGCTTTTAAACGAGAATGTTTATTGTAGAACATTTTATATCTTTTGACTAATATGCTTGATATGATCTCAAATATTTTACAGCATAAGTATATGCTTATATGATGCTATTTCTTATCACTTATTTTTGAAGTGGTGTATATCATTGACTGAGTTTCTGACTTCATCAAATAGGAGGATATTATTGGGTACATTGACCGCAATATCCCGGATTTGAAGAAGGCCCGCATGTCACAACCCGCATTTTCATCGCATATAATAACTTATCAGAGTAAGGGAAATTGCGCGTCATGATGCCACGTTAGCAAGGGATAACTGCGGACTCTCAGGCAGACACCTACATAATTATGAAGAAATATTTTTTAAGTTATTTTAAGGAAAAAAATTCAGTTTAAGTGCAGTAGTTAGCCGTATCCCTCGGCTTATTGGCTCATCTAGTCCACGAATCAAAATATAATTATACGCTGCGAAAAACTACTTATTTAGATTGACTCTAATATCCTACATGAGTATAAACGTCCCCTAAGGACAACTCATGCTATGCAAGACTCTAAATTTATAATAGTAGTAAGGATAGCTTTTACAGTCGCTAAATATAACAAGTTAGAGTTTTTAAATTATGCAGTGCATGAAGTAATAGTAATATATTTTATTCTTAAAAATACCTAACATGCATTCCTAGCATAAATCCTCCCAGAGAGCAAGTAATCCACATCCACATATAAAGAAATAAGCAGCTAGCAAGTATCTAAAAATAACATTTCTTTGGGCGTCAACAAACTGACATGAACCCGTAAAACAGAAATGTATGTCTGAACTAGAAAATATAATAAACCACAAACTACCTCGCTAAGAAGAGGCAACAACCACGGCTAGCACTGCTGCCTAAAAACTCCAAAACCAGCTCTGTTATCTGCTATAACTCTGAACTTGAGGCATTCCAAAGATAGAATACCTCAGCAATAAGGTACAAATGGTGGCAGAAGAATAAGCCAAAATAAAGAAAGGTCAAGAGGGGTACCAACCCAAGACCAAAAGTACTGAAGTAAAGTACAAAAAGAAAACAGGGCATCATCAGGAAAAGAACTCTTACGTGATTCGTCACGTACAATAATAGTACACCAGACGCACGAGGCTATAAGGTGATGACATGAATAAATCATAAGGAAGAAATACAAAACCTTTATTAGGCACCTATGGTCGATTCTACCCAAAAACATAGGCGAGGTTGTCACTCATGGACACACCCTCATGAATATAAAAATCCGTCTAACTGCGAGGGAGTCTCATACTCTCCACCATACACTACAGACGCCCAAACACTTGGTAGACTTCCAAAAGGTACTAATAAAGGCATCAAACATTGCGGAGGTGGTTTCGTCCACTAACTCCCGCAATTAAGAAACTCAAAGAAACCACAACACATATATATATATCGAGATTTGGCTCGTCAGATTCTATTTGACACTTATAGATTCAAGACATGGATGATCAACCCTTAGGAATGATTTACAATCCTAGATAAACTCTAATACGTTCAATAACGAAAGCTAAGACATTTAACGCCATCATTAAGACACATCAAGAACTATTATAACATAACCAGACAAGATCGAGTTTACCATGACAAAACCTTAAAACATCATGTGATCATTGAAACGATTAATCATAATAATAATTTGGAAGAACAAGCGTAAAAAATTTTAAAGAACATGAAAACATAGCTGTTACCATCAAATCGGACAAGGAGAAATGAGGGAAAACCACCACTTGCCTTGGTTTTACCGAAAAAGTCCTCCAAATCACTCCACGTCGCAGATCAGGGCAAAGGGATGCGGGAGGAGTTGAAATCTGAATAAGAATGGCTGAAAAGGAGGTTAGGGCCGAAAAATCCTAACGAGAAATCTCAAGAAACGGGGAAGATATACCATGACGGCGTAGCTCTCGGCGAGAGCTTTCCGGATCTATGTTCGGTTGAAGATTTCGAGCACCGGAGCACCGTCGGCGGCCACCGGAAGGATCACGAAATTTTTCTCTCTCACACTCATGCTGCTCTGGTTCGGGAGAAAAGTGTCGGAGAAGATGAAGTTTTTTTTCTAAAACCTAAGTCTAAGAATATATATATATATAATGTTTATAAAAAGTTTTGTCAAAAACGGGTTATTTCGAGCGGTTTCGCGGGAACCCAAAATAGAGGCCTAGGATGACCCCAAATCGAAAAGTCACCAACATGAAAGTTGTATATCTCGTCGAGATGAACAAATTTCATGTTATCCAGTTTTTCGTACGATATAGTTTTGACCCTCACAACTGTGCCCGAACTCAGACTATACAGACTACTCGAGAGGAAATTGGTTTACTCGAGATGGAGGGGTTTACTCGAGTTGGAGGAGCTTACTTGAGTTGGAGACTCGAGTTGGAGGCTTGGGGAACTCAACATAGTCATAGGGACTCGATATAAAAGGCTTAGAACTCGAGTAGATCAGGTTTACTCGAGATAGAAGGCATTGAACTCGAGTGGATCAGTCGAACGGGCTATCTAAGAGCAGTTTCGGGAAAATCGATAATAGAGGTCTAAGATGGCATCAAATCGAAATGTGTCCAACATTAAAGTTGTAGATCGCACCGAGGCAAACAAATTTCATGTTGACCATTTTTCCGTACGATATCGTTGTGACCCTCAAAAAGACATCCGAACGTAAACAACAATGGAATACTAGAGTAACAGAATTGACCTACTCGAGTAGCAGAATGGCCTACTCGAGTAACATAATGACCTACTCGAGTAACAGAATGACCTACTCGAGTAAAAGAATGACCTACTCGAGTAACAGAATGACCTACTCGAGTAACAGAATGACATACTCGAGTAACAGAAGGACCTACTCGAGTAACAGAATTGACCTACTCGAGTAGCAGAATGACCTACTCGAGTAACAGAATGACCTACTCGAGTAACAGAATTGACGTACTCGAGTAGCAGAATGACCTACTCGAGCAACAGAATGACCTACTCGAGTAACATAAAGACATATTCGAGTAACAAAATTGACCAACTCGAGTAGCAGAATGACCTACTCGAGTACATATAGAAATCACTCGAGTATAATTGCAGGAAAAACAATTCTTTTGCAAATATACCATTTTGATCAAACTTTATGAATGAATAGTAAAAGTCATTTTTGAATAGTACTAAAATATTAAAATAATCATATTTATATATTTTTGAACAAGGAAATACGAGATCAAAACGGAGGCCCAAACGCGTGCCGAATTAAATGAAATTCGCACCGCAGACGAACACTGACGCTACGAACGCAACGACGAACTCAAAACCAAAATCCGACAAGCCATTCTCGAGATATAAATTTTTCAAAGCTTACGACAAATATAAATTCCACAAAACTTCGGAAAATCGGCGAGGCCCAAATATTGATCGGATCGCGACAAAACTTGACGAGCAAGTCTAAAATTACTTAACTTAAATTCCAAATGCAAAATTTTCCCATTACAACGATAATTCGGCCGACTTGACCGCACAGATGCGAAAATGCCTTAACGGCATTGCGCCTCCAACTCGACATTAAAAGTAACACCACGATGTCATAAATATGACGATGCCCATACAAATAAAATCATCGAAAAATCGGGGGCGTTACACCGCAAGTTAATAATATGCACAATCCTATATTTGATATTTGTCTAAGTGTACATGTGTATGATATTGTTGCTGATATGATTAGACAGACCAAGTATATCAGAAGTGTGGCTGGAATGAAGCCATCATGGTCAAGGAAGTCAGGAAAATGACTAAGGGCAAAAGCATTGAGTGACTACACATCACTCAATGCTCGAGGCCAAAAAGTATTGACTGTTCAACTATCACTCAACGCCTCAGTGGAGAAGCTCTGATTTCTGACTAAGTACAAATGCATCTAGTGAAGAACTTACACTTGATGCCTTCTCAAAGAAAGACTGATAAGTACAAATGCATCGAGTGAAGGACTTACAATCGATGTCGTCTCACTAAAATACGTCTAAGTACAAATGCATCAAGTGAAGGACATACACTCGATTACTTCTCAAAGGAAAACTAAGTATAAATGCATTGAGTGAAGGACTTACACTCAACGCCTTCTCAATATAAGTGTTAAAGGACAAATTCGTTGAGTGAAGAACCTTCACTCAATGCATTAGAGATAGCCAAAAATTTGGCTTAAGTTCTAATACGTTGAGTGAACAACCTTCACTCAATGTTTCTGCATCAGATAGAATCTTGACGAAGTAAAAATGCATCGAGTGAAGGCCATTCACTCAACGCTTCTGAAATTAATTGTCAAATTTCAGATTCATTGAGTCTTATGAAATCACTCAACGCCTGCATAGAATCAGAATTATTCTAAGTCTATTGGCGCCGTGTCAAATCTACTGTCACCATCCTTAATTCAAATCGACGCAAATTGTGCGCTAAAATATAAAGACCACCATACTGATCGGACAGCTAAAAGAAAAAACCCTTGTGTTGTGTCATATATACTTCTTTAAGTAGGTTTCCATTAAGAAATGACATTTTGACATCGATTTTCTAGATCTTGCAGTCATAATATACAGTAATAATAAGAAGAATTCTAATGAATTTTATCATGATAATAGGGGAAAAGGTCTCATCATAGTCAACTCCATGAATTTGCTTGAAACCTTTAACCACTAATTATCTTTTGAATGTTGGTTCATTTCTATCCATTTTTGGTCTTCTTCTAAAAGATCTACTTACACCTTATGGGTCGTACCCCGTTAGGTGGTCCCACCAAGGTCCAAACTTGGTTTATATACGTGGAGTCCAATTTACGTTTCGTGGCCTCAAGACACTTCTTAGAGTATGGTCTATTCACAGCCTCTTAGTAGGTTGTCGGCTCATCATCACAATCTATATGTAACACAATACCTATTTGATACAAGAGAAATCCATATCTCTCAGTCTCAAATCTAGGTCTACAAGATCTACATAGGACTTGCGTCTCTTGAGCATACTCTCTAGCTACAACAGTTTGTAGTCCCTGCTCAAGCTCCAATTCTGGTTCACTAATAGTTTGTGGTTCTTGAACTTCTTCAAGTTTTATCTTTGTAGGCATTCTGGATAAGAACTCTTTTACTACGAAGACACTAGTCTTTGCAAAAAACACTCTGCCTTCAAACGGTAGGTATAAATAGTACCCTTTTGTTTCCCTATGATACCCAACAAGATAACACTTATCTGATTTGGGTTCCAGCTTGTCAGCATTTTACATCGCGCAGTTTCCACACAACCCCAAATCTTGATGAAATATATACTAGAACTCTTCCCAATCCATATTTAATATGGTGTCTTAAGAACCATCTTCATTGGAACGTGATTTAGTGTGAAGTAGCAGTCTCTAAAGCAAATCTCCAAAAGGAAACAGACATATCGACATTACATATCGTTGATCACATAATGTCTAGCACAATATGATTCCTCCTCACAAAAACACCATTGTGATGTGGCGTTCTAGGTAGAGTGAGCTGTGATATAATATCACACTCTTTTATATGACCACAAAACTCATGACTCAAATATTTTCCACCTTTATCAGATCAGAGTGCTTTAATCCCTCTTCTTAATTAGTTTTCTACTTCATTCTTGAACTCTTTGAACTTTTCAAAGGTTTCAGATTTGTTCTTCATAAGTTACATATATCTGTATATACTAAATCATCAGTAAATAGAATGAAGTAGTGGAATCGCCTCTGGCCATAGAACTCATAAGTCCATATACATCACTATTTACAACTCTCAAAAGCTTATCATCCTTTTCAGTATGACCAATGAAAAGGGATTTAGTCATCTTTCCTATTAAACAAGATTCACATCTCTCAAATGATTCATAATCAAATAGGTCTAATAGTCCATCTTTATGGAGCTTGGATATGTGTTTCTCATTTATATGGACCAAATGACAATACAAAAGGTATGCAAAATTTAAGTCAATCATTCTTAGTCTTTAACTATTTTTTACATTATAGATTTGATGGTCGATGTTCAAAACATATAAAATATTTAACAATTGAGCTACAACATAACAAACATTGTTTATAAGATTGAACAATAATTGTTCTTAATTATAAATGAAAAATGTTTCATGTCAAAACCAGAAATGGATGTAATATTTAAAGTTATGGATGAAATAAAATAATCTTGTATCAAGTTTTATTACAATCCTAGTGGGAAAAGATATACAATAAACTCCAACGGCAATGACAGCAACTCTTGCTTCATTTCCAATGTAAAAGTAACCTTTCATTTACCCAACTGTCTTCTCCTTCCTAGTTCCCGCACATTTGTATAAATGTGAGAACCACATCTGGTATCTAATAAACAAGATGAATGAGCAGGATGTTTTATTTCTTTAATGAAAATACATGAAGTGGAAGTCATACTTCCCTTCTTCTACAAATCCTAAAGATCGAGAGGATAGTTCATCCTCTAGTGCCCTGCCTTACCACAATGGTGATATTTCCCTACCTTATCCATGCCTTTCTTCTTTAGTGTTGAAGGCTTGGGACCAAGATATGACTTAGGTCCTACCTTAGTCTTTTTGGATCCCTTGTCATTTCCCTTGACATTATGCACCATCTGTATAGGGCTAGAAAACTTGACCTTCTTCATATTATTCTCGACAATTCTCAAAATGCATAGGAGTTTGGGTAGTGTTTTGTCAATCTCATTCATATTGTAGTTCAAGACAAGGTACTCATAACTGTCTAGAAATGATTGTAGGATCATATCGGTGGCCAACACTTGGACCAAGGGAAACCCAATCTCTCAAGGTTCTCAATGGACCTAATCATCTTGAGTACATGAGTCCCTACTGGATCTCAAACTCCCATCTTGCATTGAAATAATGTCTAAGAGATATCAAACCTCTCTTGACCAGCTTGCCCTTGAAATATTTTCTTTAGGTTCTCGATTATCTCATAACCACATATGGTCTCGTGTTGCTTCCAAACCTCAGAGGTCATGGTAGCAAGCATGAGGCATTCAACATGTAAGGAATCATCTCCATACTTCCTATAAGCATCTTTATCTGCTCGGGAGGCAAATGTGGCTGGCTCCAGGGGGGGATCTTCTTCTAAGCCATAGAGCTTGCGCTCCTACATGAGAACAATTCTCAGGTTTTTATACAAGTCCAAAAAGTTTTTCCTATTGAGTTTGTCCTTCTCAAAGATGGCTCTCAGAGACAGGGTGGAGTGTGATCCACTTGCCATGGAATTTCTACAAAATTATGAAAAAATAGTTTTAGTACTATATTTCCAAAATACATTTTATTTTAATATGAACTATTATTAAAAGCACCCACTATTTTTGTTCAAATTGACAATCCTTAATATCAATTCAGAGAGTTTATGAAAGCTACTCTCTAATGGACAAGATCCATATTTCACCTCCATCATGAGTCAGCTTTGACCGATCAACTATAATGTTGTTAGTTATGTTGGTAACCTTTGTCAATTGAATCATCATGCAACTCTTATATGATTAGTGGATAACTTTTATTCACATCCATCGTATGGTGCTTGCCAACGCTAAGCCTCTAGGAACTCAACCTTGACGTCACATAGTTAAGTTGGGCCTGATATAGATAGTGGGATATCACAGTTATCCATTCACATCCTTACCAAGATAGATTTATGCATCTTGCTTTGGCAAGCCTACAATTCATTGATCAAGGAAGGAAAAGTGTCATCCATTGGAAGACATCCGTATACTTAATATTAATTTTAAGGGATTTACATGATTGGAGATTAATAATTAATTTGATTAACACTTAATCACTATGCAAACATTTACAAAATCATGAAATTATTACAACATTCACATTCTAGATACATTCCAGATGCACATTAATTAAAATCATCAACACTTTATGTAATTGGACTAAATCTAAACATTTAGAATAGTTCTAGATCTTTGGATTTACATATACTGGACAGAAGCACATGCAATATTCCTTATGGCACTAGACAAGCTTGACATTCTAAGCTTTGGTTTCATAAACTTATACAAAGAAGGCCGATTACTACTAAGGGAACAAGTAAATCACAATAAAATCACAGGCGCTCCTAGCGGGGTTCTATGGGGCTGCGCCCATGGCGGGGTTTTAAAGGGCTATGCCCCTGGTGGGGTCTTAAGGGCAGCCTTAATGGGGTATAAGGGGCAGTGCCTAGAAATCATTGAGAAAATCATCAACATTTGGGTTTTAATTGAGTGGTTATACATCACATATGCACAATAAAATATATTACAAGAAAACCATAAACAGTAATAGGACCTTGAGATTACCATGAATCAAGAAGTAAAACATAGCAACACATTGCAAAGTTACCTTGGTGGGATAAGTCTCTACTTGATCAAGATGCTTTAGATGTCCCTTGTTGCCGAGTTCACAATAGTAAAGGAGTAGATCTACACCTTTACAGGATATCCACACAAACAAAATAAATGTCTCGCCGTCATTGCATGAAGGCAAGCTGGAAGGATCATCGGGGCCTTTGTCTTCATGAACTGCTAGGTTCGCTTCCAGGAGGGGATCGCTGGTGCTAGGTCTCCGATTCTCAAAAGGACCGCTGCCGGGTTAGCCACTCTGAATTATTCAAAACTTGGCTCAAGAGAATTGAGAGAATAAAAAAACCTTTAACCCAAGATCTAAATATTATATCTTTATATAATATCTAGTGGACTAGGTTCAGCTTTAGGAGGAATCACCAAAAGAAAAACCAAACAAAGTTCAGGGTTTAACCAAGAGAATAAACTATTGATGCAACTTCTAGTAGATTCGGCTAGACCATCTAGTTGTATTTACTTGAAGTCTAGTCAAATATGTTCAGTCAACCTGAGCTTATCTAGTCGAATTATTCTAGTAGAACCTGTTTAGTCAATCTAAGCTTATCTAGTCAATTTCTTCCAGTCGTATAGAATTTAACTGGTTGAATCTTTCCAGTCGAATTGAACTTATCTAGTCAAATTCTTCTAGTCGAATCTGTCCAGCCTAACAAAATTTATCTCGTCAAATTATTTTAGTTGAATCTGTCCAATCGAACTGAACTTATCTTGTCGAATTCTTCTAGTGGAAATAGACTATCTCCATCTCACTCATGCTTGGCTCTCGACTCATATCGTATATGAGTTAAGATACCCTGATGAATTATCCAATTTCATGTACGTTATTATGTGCGACCCCATAAACTCATATTATATTGGCAACATGACTAACTCATTGACTGCTTCTAGATCACAAAGACTCCCATAAAAGTACCTTCCTTCCAATGTTAAGTATTTATGAATTTATCTATAATCTTCAAAATAAAGGTATGAAATTCGAGCTACATAAACAAATAACAACACAAATAAACAATATATGCAAACCATTTATATGGTATATGTAATGGAATTATATTTTTCAGTATATTATAAGTATTTCAATTATTAATAAAAATTGGCAATCAGTTGCACCAATGACGACATAAGAACTTCGTATGCTTCATCATATTTATTATTGAAGATAAAATTGTGTTTTCTATTTTCAGAGAGGCAAATGCACTTATTTTGTATGTCATATGATAAACTAATACTAAATTTGTATTCCACGAAATATAAATAGATCTTATTTTATTTCATTATATTATTATACTTAAAATTACAAATATTACTTAAATAATAAAAATAAATGAGACATGGATATACTTTTGATACTAAAACCCAATAAAGATAGCTTATCATATTTAGATTTAGTTGAATTATATTGTTAATATGATGTAGATTTAAAATGAAAAATAACTTAATTTTTATAGACATTTCATCTTTATATAGCGATAACTATAGACCTAAAGGGTTTCATGTTACTCTGAACTCTTTGGTGTGATGAACAAAGTGTAATTTTAGGTTGATCTATGTGGGAACCCAACCCATTACACAGAAACCCTTAAAATTACTCTAATTATTTCTAAACCTTAATGCTTAGATTTGTGTTTAAGACGGGAGATTTATGTCAATCTCTCTCAAAATTTATTTGCAACTCTCTTTATTAATGAGCGATCTATTCATATAATTGTCCACAAGGCCTATGAAAATATAAGACTTAGATTTGAAATTAATATTCATGGTATATGTTGGGAAATGTCTCTTAATTTAATATATTAAAAGTGATTTTGGTATTGCCAAAGTTTGTATAGAATGACAATATGTGTATGCCTATGTTGTCTGAGTGATCAGGTCTTTAGGCTATCAAAGACTTCAAAGTTCTCAAGAAGTTTAGTCTACTTAAGTTATATTTATGTATTCAAAAGTAATCAACGCATGATGAAAGCTAGGCTACTTCCTTACATTGAGTTCTTTAGTCAAAGAAAGTATGCTTAGAGCTCGACTATTTGACTTATGCTAAATTCTTTCTATTCATCATTTCAACATACTTCAAGTAGTATTTGATGATTAAGTAACCTTACATTAATTTCTCTCCACTCCTCCAAAGATGGTTTTTGAGCAGATTAAGGCCATGATTAATATTTAATTTTATTCATTAAAGATTCTTCTCTTGAAAGTAATTAAGGTGTTTGGCTCATAAGGAAGGATTCTTTTTGTAGAAGTTTTCTTATATATGTCCAAATTTCAATTAAAGATATAACTATCTTGTCAAAATCATCTACCTCTAAGGATAACTAGTAACACTAATTCATCTCTTTTTCTTGCGTTCTCGAACTTTATCTAGTTTCCTGCTTCTTTTCTCTTAGGAAACTTCTCCTCTTCTTTTAGGATTCATCTCTTCTCTGTTGAATCCTTAATCTCAATCAAGAGGATTTGATGATGATATTCAAGAATCCACACAATGTGCACTTATCAAAATCCATTTAGAGATTGCTGAAGAAAGGATCTACATTGTGAATAATCTACTTCTAAAACCAATTATCTAGAGAAGAGTTTTAGAATCCCTGTCTAAAGGATTCAATTTTGGTTATAAGAGTCTCCTTGTCAAAATACACGTCATTTTGTTTTGTGAATCTTCTTATAAAAAAATTCAGTTGTTTTGGTCATTATATTCACCTTAACAAAAGTCTCAACACTGATTAATGGAATCCTACTATGGGATTGAAGATAGGACAAAACCAAATATGGGGAACGTCTACAAAGTCCTTCTGTCTACTGGTTGTATTGCTATCTAGTTTTAGAACTCTCTGTTCTTTTTCTCTTTATTACTTAACTTTTATTTATTATGGCATGTTCTGTGTTTTATTGTGGAAATTAATTTTAAAACTCTATTCATTCCCACTCTTATGTAATTCTTAATATCTTTCCCTTCACTTTAAATTGGTATTATAGCCAGGCTAATCATACAAGGTTAACACCTTGATTATCAAGATCTAGGGATTGGGAATTACTTGCAAGATTATTTACGCAATCATGAGTTCTACACAGGTTAGGGGCTATACAACCTCTAAATCACTAATCTACATTTTAGATAATTTTTCTCTATAGAAGTCCAAGATAAAATTATATATATACTTCATTAATGATGATATATTTGACTTTGTGATTGCAGGACCAAGGATTCCCACCATAAAGGTGCTTATGTGCTTTCTGTTCATAAGCCAAAAGCTGACTGGAATGAAAATGAAAGAAATGTTAGATCTAGTGATGTTAAAGCCATGGACATCTTGGTGTTCACAATGACTGATGACATTACAAAAGCCCGCTGAATGTCAATCAAAAAATGACATTTGGGGCTCTCTTACTAGGATTATTCAAGGAAGTTCTGATGAATGAAAGGATAAGAGATCTCTCTAGAATTCTCAATATGAGAATTTTAAGAACATTCAAGGAGAAAGTGTTGTTGAAATATAGCTGAGATTTAATATCTTTGTAAGTGATCAAAAAAAGCTTGACAAAGAAATCTTAGCCTCTGGCATTAATGATAAGCTTATCATGTACTTCCCAAGCTCTTATGATATAAGAATCTTGGATATTATAGAGGCCATATGCAATAATGATATAACTACTTATGCTCTCCTTGGAAAGCTAAAGTCATCTGGAATGCTCCGAAAGATAAGAGCAAATAATGAGTCAAAGGAGAAAAATCCATTTAAGGAGAAGCCTATTACTATCAAAGCCTATAATGACAAAGGATAATCTTTTGATGAAGAAATAATGGGGTTGTTGGCTAAAATATTCATAAAGTGGATCAAAATAAAAGACTTTATAAGAAAGGATAAAAGTCATAACTAGCCAGGGTATGACAAAATACCTTCTAACGAAATCATTAATTTTTCTTGCAGAAATCTAGGAAATATTGCTCCATAATGTACAAAAGATAACAAGGACAATCTAAGAAGAAGAAAGATTAAAAAAACAATACGATCAAAGAAAAAGTGGTTAGAAGAAGGGCAAAAGCTTTATATTTGAGACTTAGAGTGAAATAAATAATGAAAGAAGCTCAAGCTCAAAAAGTGAAGATAGCAAGGATGAAGCAACATGCCTAATGTCATTAGATCTTCCTATTCAGGAAGATGAGATACTGCGCTTAGTTAAATTTTATTTCTCTTCTTTAGAATTTAATATTGCATTTTGATAATTCTGCCAAGATTAACTTGACACAAAAAATAATTAAAGCACTTAAAGAAGAAAGCTTAAGCTTTAAACAAAAGTTAGAAGAAGTAAGCAATTATCAAGAGGAAATCTATCACCGATAGCTAGATAATGAAATGCTTAAAAAGAAATAGAATATCAGAGAATTGAAAATATAAAACTAAATGAAAAGGTTGATAAAGCTAAAATGTTTGAGGATAGTCTAAATGGAAGAAGCGACAATTGAATTTCATTTATGAGAATCTCATTGTGACATTTAAGAACTTGTGTTTAGGTGTTAGGATATCTAATGAGAAGAATTCTAACAATACATCTTCTTGGAAGAATCCTACTATGTTTGTTTGTGTAAAGGGAAAAAGCATATTACATCTCCACCTCACAAAATGCTAAAGGGAAAGGTCCTCATAAGAGGAAGAATAAAAAGAAGAGAAATGTGTTGGATATCCCAATTCTCCCAAATCAAAGAGGAATTTTGGGGGAGCCATCCATGTACTTAAGAAGAATTCGACAAAGTTCATTGAAAAGGATTTAACGTATGTTGAATTCTTATCGACATACATCAAATGATTTTCAACATGCATCGAATGGAAATCTACGCATATAGGAATTTGCATTGAATGTAAACAGATGTGCGGCTAAGTATATGTTTAATAATGTTCAACTTTCCAACCCTTATATGAAGGTTTTTAATCAACATATTAGAAATTTTGGCATTTCACAAAGATCATTTATGTCATCTCCTTCTGACATTCAAATTAATATAAAAGGCAAATATAATAGGTTTGATTGTGACTGATGCCATAATGCAGGACATTTCTTGAAGGATTTTTGGTGCAATCAACCAACAACCTCTTATTCTATGTTCTTCAATAATAGACAAACATATTTTGTCATTACTCCATTCAAGTAGAACTATGGTACCAAGGAAAACTATGTTCCCATTAAGAAATAATTATTTTATAGGGCTTGTCCAAATCTGCCACAAATCAGACATGTTACCAAAATTTTGGATGTTGTGGATATATGATTGGAGGAAAAGTTTGTTTTTATGATTTTATATTTATGATAGGTCCAAAGGTGATGTTTGGTTTCTTTAATTATGGACAAACCCAGGGATATAAGGTGATTCATGCTGATGCCATCACCTTTACCAATGTAGCTTTTGTTGAAAAGCATTGAAATTCAACCTACTCATCTTTACTCAATTGCGTGACAAAATATTCAAGGTAGTGTTCACACATGACAAATGCCAAATCATTTGCAATGATTCAGGTAACATTGCTCTAAAATTTATTAGAAAAGGTAATGTGTATCTTGTTTATTTCCTTTCTAATAAATATAAGATATTTCTTTTTTATATAAAATAAAATAACTTCTAAATTGTGGCATAAGAGATTTGGACATAATAACCTAAAATTTGTGTCCAATCTTCCAAAACAATCTAGTAAGAGGGTTACCACAAGGTAAATATGCTAAGGAAAAAATCTTGCATATCTTGCCAATTGGGAAAGAAAATAAGGGTGTCATTTCTTAACCCTAAATGCAATATTAAATTATTTGAGACTTAGAGTGAAACAAATAATAAAAGTAGGTCCAGCTGAAAAAGCGAAGATAGTAAGGATGAAGCAACATGCATAATGTCATTAGATTTCCTATTCATGAAGATGAGATACTATGCTTATATAATTTTTATTTTTCTTCTAAAGGATTTAATATTGCATTTAGATAATTCTGTCAAGATTAACTTGAAACAAAAAATAATTAAAGCGCATAGAGAAGAAATTTTAAGCTTTAAACAAAAGTTAGAAGAAGTAAGCAATTATCAAGAAGAAATCTATCAACTATAGCATGAGAATGAAAAGCTCAAAAAGAAATATAATCTCTGAAAATAGAAAATATAAACCTAAATGAAAAGGTTGATAAAGGTAAAATATTTGAAGATAGTCTAAATAAAAGATGTTGGTAATCGAATTCAATCTACGAGAATCCTACAATGAGATTTAAGAACTTGGGTTTAGGTGTTAGGATGTCTAATGAGAATAATTCTAACAACACATTTTCTTGGAAGAATCCCATTATGTTTATTGGTGCAAAGGGAAAAACATATTACATCTCCACATCAAATAATGCTACAGAGAAAGGTCCTCATAAGTGGAAGAATAATAAGAAGAGACATGTGTTGGATACCCCAATTCTCCTCGATCAAAGAGGAATTTTTTGGGAGCCACCCATGTAATTAACAAGAATTCAACAAAGTTCTTTGAAAAGGATTTATCGTATGTTGAATTAAAATAGACATACATCGAATGATATTCAACATACGTCGAATGGAAATCTACTCATGGAAGAATTTGCATTGAATGTAAATTGATGTGCGACTAAGTATATGTTGAATACTGTTAAACTTTTTAACCCTTATATGAATGTTTCTAATCAACATATCAGAAATTTTGGCATTTCGCAAAGATCATTTATGCTATCTCCGTTCAACATTCAAATTAATATAAAAGGAGAATAAAATTGGTTTGATCGTCACTGATGTCATAATATAGGACATTTCTTGAAGGATTTTTGGTGCAATCAACCAACAACCTCTTATTCTATGTCCTTCAATAACAGACCACCATATTTTATTATTATTACATTAAATTAGAGCTATGGTACCAATGCAAGCTATATTCCATTTAAGAAATAATTCTTTTGTAGGACTTATCCAAATCTGCCACAAATCAGCTATATTACCAAAATTATGGATGCTCTAGACATATGATTGGAGGAAAAAGTTTATTGGATGATTTTATATTTAGGATAGGTCCAAATGTGATGTTTGGTGTCTTTAGCTGTGGAAAATACTAGGGATATGCGGTTATTCATGCTGGTGTCATCACCTTTACCAGCATAGCTTTTGTTAAAAAGTAATGAAATACAACGTTCTCAATAATAATCAAGGTAGTGTTCACACTTGAAAAATGCCAAATCATTTGCAATGATTGAGGTAATATTAGTGGATAGGGAGATTGTGATCTCTTCCACACTAAAGCACATTCAACACCCTCCTTTGGGTCATTTTGCAATTACGAAGAGGTTCCTGAAGGTGGGCTTTTAGATTCCCCCTACGGAAGTGGCAGTTGCAGTGTTTCAGTTTTGCGGCGTTCTGATGACGTAGTTTTCACTTTTGGGGTTGACGAGGATTATGGGGTTGCTTTGCTTCTTTCGGGAGCAAGGCTTCCGGATGTTGGTTCGACTCTTTTGTGAGTGGTACGAAGTCTGGTCTTGGCTTTAGCGACCGAGTCGAGGTGCGACACAATAAGAGATGACTAACGTTTGAAGAAAAGACTGATCATCGTCATTGTAGGATGCTATTTGGGTTTGTTAAAACCTGTGGGAGCTGCTCGAGACTTGGCGGGATCCTCTTGACTACTGTCATCGCCTTACAAGGAAGGAGTATGACTTCACTCCATTGTTGGGATTTGGGGATCCCCGCGAGTTGGACATTATACTCTACACGATCAGAGCATTTTTCATTGAGAAGCAGGTAGTTCTTGCAGGCCTTTTGATGGATGTGGATCAGAGTTGTGTAGTACCGCTGTAGCGTGGAAAGAATAAGAAGTTAGACTTTTTGCAGTGGAAGGGAGGAGTCGATCTGTCCTCTATTGCCCCTGAGGTCATTATTGATGTTTTTGATGACTGTCCGGATGACATGGTTGCTAATCCGCCACTCGTAGAGACATAGGATGTCCTAGAGATTCCTATGACTGTGTCAGATTCTCGAGCGATCCTCGAGCCATCATTGATGATGGGGAGGGAGAAGAAGTGGGGTTGCTCTGCTTGTCAAGCACTTCTTCGGAAGGTGTGTTTATTGCCCAGAGTATTTTCCCTCTTTCACCTTGTGCTGTACATTGGAATAATTTATTTTATGTGTTTGTAGCTAGATGAGTCTCGCGATATTTTACTCTTGTGAAACGGTACCTACGGAGCCATGAAGGATGATTTTATTTCTCTGCGGATGAAGATGGTTGCATCTGAGGACTCGCTAGAGGATTCCAAAGGAAGAAGAAGGAAGTTGTTTCATGGCTTACTAATGCGGAGTCCCAGTTGTCCTCCTACCAGGCTAAGGTCGAGACTCTTTAGCGAAGCTAAGTGTTGTTGACACTGAGTTCGCGGATCTTTGTAAGAGGTTGGTATCTGTCGTGGTGACTCTTAAGATGTCGGTCCATTATGTCCAGCTGGCCAAAGCTATGATGTACCAACATGAGATAGATATTAAGAAGATGAATAAAGAGAATGCTTGACTATTTTCAGATCAGGAGGAGGTCGAGGACATGTGGGCGGCTGCGGTGGATGAGTACAGAGCCTTTCATGACTTTGAGGTGGAGCGGTCTTTTATTGCAGAGGAGGCACGCTATGACATGATGATGGCGGAGGTTGACCCACTCATAGAGGCTGAGCGTTATGTCACATAATGCTTAGGCTTTGAAAAGGGGTTTCGAGCTACTCAGAGTTTTCCTGAGCGGGATGCTCTGGGCATGAAGGATGCCTTAAATGAAGAGGTTGGTGCTTCCATTGAGGGGGTGAACCTATGAGCCTCCTCTTCCCCTATTTGTTTTGATTTGCCCGTGTTCGCTTTGTAGGCATATTCCTACGTCATTGCATGTTTTTGACTTTTATGATGATAAAGCCCACAGGTAGCCTTTTAATTAAATAAAGACCCTCTTTGGCTTTGGATCTGTTGTCTATTGGTTGTGTTTTCGGCAGGGTAGCGCTTTGCTCGAGTGTCATTTGTTTACTCGTGCTTTTAGGGAGAGTCGTAGGATGCTCAAGAGATGATGTGCCCTGATTCACTCACGCATTGAGCTGATATGGCAAAGAACCTTCGTCCGTTTGCACCTTAAGAGAATTAGAGTTCATCTGGAAGGAGGTGGAGAAGAATCTTTATTCATTCACATTGTAGGAGAATCGGGGTTCATCCAAGTGGAGGGGCAAAGGATCTTTGTTTGTTTGTGCCTTATGAGAACGGGGTTCGTCCAAGTGGCGGGTCAATAAACCTTTGTTCATTCCAGCCTTAAGGGAATAAGGGTCTGTCTAAGTGGAGGTAGCGAAGAAACTTTGTTCCTTCACGCTTGAGGAGTATCGAGGTCCGTCCATATGGAGGTAGTGAAGAACCTCTGTTCATTCGTGCCTTAGGAGGATCAGGGTCCATCCAGGTGGAGGTAACAAAGAACATTTGTTCATTCACACCTCAGGAAGATTGGGGTCTGTTTAGGTGGAGGTTGTAAGACCACCCCCCCCCAAACCATTGCCCAGGTCATGCCAGTGGGGATCTTGCAAGCCTAGAGACCTCCACCAAGTTCTCTAAAGGGGTGTCAACCCACACTATTAAGCACTAGCTGGCCGCCTTGCTCTGCTTGTATCATAACATTCACATCACATAGTTTTGCGGAAGTATTAGTAAGCCACAGGAAATATATATAACAATATATATGTATATATACATATATAAAAGAGAGTGCAAAAAGGTCGTAGACACCGTTTATACACAAAGCCCGTAGGCTATAAAGTACTAAAACTAGCAACTCCTTTCTCTCTCAACTCTGCTCGTTAGTACTCACGTCTCGAAAAATGTGGAGATGATAGGAGTGCTTCTGTATGGGTAGTCCTATCATCTTGCATATTGTCATACAACATCTAGTCACTACGATACTCCATCTCCTCTGAATGGTTATTCAAATAACCGTTAGTCATAGAGGTAAGTGGAATCAAATCTCCTCCCCGGATCCATATCCTGGGGATTAGCACACGTACCCAACAGAAGAAGATAGCCAAGCAAGAGAGGGTTAGCTCATCATTTCATAAATAAGCTAGCAGCAACCAAAAGAGGTTCAACATGGTATAACTGGACTAGTCGCAGCAATATACATCAGTTATGATTTAGGCTCCACTAGCATTGCAGTTCAACAAGTAATCACAACCTATACAAACATCGCGGGCATTTACATCAGTGTTCACATCGCAGAAATTCTGTAACGCCACAAATTTATTAATGCAAGAAGTGGTTCTCTAGAGGTTATCGCCTGACGGTAGTGAAATTAAGTGTTAAATCCGAAATACTCTAGAGGAGGGGGGGGGGGGTGAATAGAGTATCCTGAAAACTTTAAAAAAACTTTTTTTTGTAAATAAAAACTTAGTACTAAAATAAATTAATCTAGCACAGACACTAACTATCACATGCACAGTAAGAGCTAACTATCACAACCATAACAAGAACAAAAGAAAAAGTGCAACCAGACAACACAAGAATTTTATAGTGGTTCCCTAACCTGGGTACATCCACTCTTCTACCACCCTGGTAGGAATCCACTCAGGTTTTTGATCAAGTGTCTGCCACTAATGAGCTTTTGATCAGGTTC
Organism: Platanthera guangdongensis; assembly: GCA_039583875.1. Lineage (NCBI taxonomy): Eukaryota > Viridiplantae > Streptophyta > Magnoliopsida > Asparagales > Orchidaceae > Platanthera > Platanthera guangdongensis. The sequence goes on along the minus strand of CM077160.1, from coordinate 21,048,558 downwards.
TCAAAAACCAACCCAAGACTTTTGATCAGGATACTTGTAACCAAGAATAACTTTTGAAGGGAGTTAAAAAACCCTTTTTACAGTAGGGGATGAGAGAGTGATGATGTCTTCTCTTTCTCAAAATACAATTGAGAAGACTTAGTGGATATATGATGTTAGCAAAAGCTCCCCCTGAGATATTGAACTCAGGAAGATTTGAGCCTTGCTGCAGGGTGAGTAGGTCTTCAATATATCAGCCTTGACCAAATGGTATCCAGGAACTTATTTGACATAAATATTTTTGTTGTCCTCTGAAGAATCCTGAGATGAAGAAGGAAGAAGACTCTTGATTTGGATGTATGTTCTTCTTCTTCTTCAACTTGCTGCATTTTCTCTGGTCAAGGGCTAGGGCTTCTTGTGTCTTTGCTGTGTTATTGCCCTATGTATCTTTTTCTCTGTGTTTTCTAGAGAAGGAAGAAGAAGATCCCTGTATTTTATGTATCGTATTTCTACTGGAAGGAAGAAGAAAAATCCTTTTTATCCTTTTTATATTTCCTGTGAAATCTTCCTTCTAAATTTTGAATTTCTTCCTTCATTCAATGCTGACGGCTTGGAGAATATTTGTATTGATTGATTTCCCCAACTGTCCCTTTAATTATCGGCAAGCAATAATCCTCCTGAAGTCCATAATCAATGCTGCGTTTAACGGTAATATTTAGAGAATATTTAGCATTGATTACTCAGGAATTATTGCAATAAATTAAGGACAGAGGGAGGAAAATATCCAAGTCTGGAACTTCACAGAAATCATTGAGCAGAGAACAGAATTCGTCGACCTGGGTCCAGAGTTCGTCGAGCTGAGAAGTCAAGTTCGTCGACCAGATAATAGTTGTTCGTCGAGGTGAGATCAAAGATCGTCGACCTGAGAATAGATAACTGCTTTCTCTAGAATCTTGCCAATTCTGTGCTTCAAGATCGTCGGGCTAAGAATCTAAGTTCGTCGACTGGAGTTCAGTAAAATGTTTCTTGGACTCTAGAATGCTGAAGTAGCGTGTCCAGAAATCGTCGACCTGAGAACTGGGTTCGTCGACCTGAGAACTAGTTTCGTCGAGCTGAGAACTTCTAACTGCTACTTGATAAATCTTTCAAGGAATGTGGTCTAAGTTCGTCGAGCTGAGAAGATGAGTTCATCGATTGTAGTATGATTCTGGATTTAGAATACTTGGATGTTTCTGGAATAAGATGTTGAAGTAGAATAACCAACAATCATTGTCCTGAGAACTAAGTTCGTCGAGCTCAGCTCAGAGAATTTTCTCTGAGTTCGTCGAGCTGAGCACGACTTTCATCGACCTGAGTTTGACGAACGTCGAACTCATTTTCTGAGTCTTTGATATTTCTCTAAGTCTTGAGTCTTTTTACAGTCTTTTGATGGCTGGTCCATGCAGTGTTGACTCTAAGGACATGACCTATACTCTAGGACTCATACATGACCCTAGCTATACATGTTGGGTCAATCATCCTAATTTAGTGAACCTATCCTAAATCCAACTAGGGATCCAACAATCTCCCCCTATTTGGGTGAGGTCACTAATTATAGACTCACATTAATAACAAAGCAAAAAGAGATATATCTGGCAGGAATTTTAACATATGCAATAGATATATATATACAGTAATCATTGTCTCAGAAACGTTAACAGACATTTTTGAAGATAACAAAAAGACTGAAGACAGTTCAAAATTTATTTCTTCTTCTTTTGTTCCTTGTGCTTCTCCTCTTTAACTTTCTCACCTGGCTGAGTAAACTTAATCTCCCTATTTGTATTAGCTGCTTGTGTCTTTGTCATTGTCATGTCAGCAACACCAATGATATTAAGGGAGGTAGCACTTGGCACTACAACTTCAGGATGCAAATTCATATAATCATCAACATTAAAAAATTTATTAGCCTTAGCAAACTTGTTAAGCTCTTCCTTCCTATATTTGGACATGGTTGAATATTGAGAAGGATCCTTTCCTTCAGCTTTTACCTTGTTGATCATGGATAGGCCAACCAATTCCTGGAACCTGGCCATCCTAGTAGTTGTAGCTGTCTCAGGATCTTCAAATGGTACAGGAGGGGAAACAGGTCTCTTGGGGCTTTCAGCCTTTTGATATTCAGTGAATTATTACTGTTGATGTTGTTGATGCTGTTGCTTTCTAGATGAATAATGCCTTTGCTGGCTGCTTCCTGAAGTGTCATTGATAGGTTTGAAACTGGGTAGTCCTTTGAGTTGAAGAACCTGAAGCACCAGCAACAGGTGGAGGAGGAGAAGGATCCTTTCTGAATCTCTGAGGAGGAGGTGAATATCTCCTATTTTTCTTCCTTTCTTTCTACTGATTCTTGGATAGTCACTTCCATACTGGCATGCCCTTGTATGGTGTAATTTTCTGCACTATATAATATGGAGTGTCATTGGCTGGATTTGGTTTTGGGGCAGGAGGTGGAGGAGCTTTTCTTTTCTTAGACACTTTCTTTTTCTTGGGCTCATCATCAGAGTCCTCTTCATCATCGTCCTCTTCATCAGAATCTTGAGGAGTATCATACAAAGCATCAATAGCTTTTAGTACAGATTTGTCAGAGGGCTTTTCAGCCTGAGTAGGAGCTGGAGGAGGAGCTGGAGTAGGAGGGCTATACATAATAGTGCTTTCATCAACTATTTTATTTTCTTCTTTTATATCTGTCATGATCAGTGCATCAAGATCAGGTAGTGGAGAGTCATCCATTATGAAGGTTGGAGCAGGAGGGATGAGATAATGGGGGAAACAGCTTTTGGTGGAGATGGCAGAACAGGAACCTCTGGAATGTCAAAACTGGCATTAAGTTGCTTGGCAACCTTGGGACTTATTGGAGAGGTATATGGGACTATTGCCAAAGATGGCTTTATGTTGTCTGCTGGCAGATTATTCAAATAAGCTGCATCAAAATCTTTCAATAATTTCAGAAGATCTATTATGGGATTTATAATAAAATCACCAGTAGTATCTATAATCTCTGAGACCGTCTCATCTATTTCCATATCAGATTCAATGAAATGAATTAAATCAATTAAATTTCTATCAGCATCTGCATCTACTGCTGCTGCTGCTTTTTCTGCTGTTACTGCTGCTACTGTTGCTATTTCTACTGCTGCTATTACTACTGCTTCTGCTGCTACTACTATTGCTGCTGCTGCTTCTTCATGGAGTATCTCCCCCTGCCTAGTTTCAGTGGGTACTGAAGCCAGGCCCCTTGCTGAAGAAGGAGGAGCAGATAGAGCAGAGATTTGGGCAACAAGGGAGGATATGGATGAAGCAAGAGGGGAAATAGCCTATGCTATAAGCTTTTGGAGGAGGGGACTAAGGAGTGCTATCAGAGGGGGAATGATGGAGGGATCCAATGGTAGAAAGGCAGAGGGTTGTGCAGAGGGTGTTTCAATGGAAACAGAAGGGGTGATGGTAGCCGATGGTGGAGGAGGAGGTAGAGTATCTGGCATTGGTTCATCTTGAGGGGAAGGAGTATGGAGGGGGGATGTAAGCAGATTGAAGGATGGGGTGTTGTCCAGATGGTGTGGTAAGGGAGATGGAGGTGGTGATGGAGTTAGTGTACTATTGGGAGAGGAAGGGGATGTATGAGTGTGGAATGGAATTTGTATATCATGTTGGGAGGAAGGGGAGGTATGCAAGGGAACATGAGTTGGAGATGTATGGATTGGGGATGATGGAGGTGTGGGAGTATGAACTGTGGTTGGAGTGGTGGAAGGGATTTGGTGTACCACTTGAGAATGAGGTTGGCTTTGAGTTGCTGGAGGAGGTAGAGGTGGAGGAGGGATATCGTCAGGAGGGTGGGAAGTGACTAAAACATCCCTGGTACTCTCAGAAGGCCTGGTGGAGGAGGAGGAGCCTTGGAGGGCTTAGTGATGCTCCTCTCTCACCTACCAAAGAGGGCACAGGTGAGCCTCTTGGAGGCATTGATGTATATGGTCGGGGAGACTAGTGATTCAGCAGCCTTTTCCTTCGGGAAGATTCCTAAGATTCTTCCAAAACAAACCTCCTTCTTATTGTTCTTTTTCTTAATCAGCTCAAACAGAATCTGAGCCCAGTTCACCTGCTTCTTGTTCATCACTGCATACATTACCAGGAATTGGTGCCTGGTTATGTAATCATGAGTAGTGTGCTTGCCCAACAACACCTTGCCCACACTATCTATTAGGAATTTAAACTCAGCAGAATGGTGTTTCTTCAGCAGTTTTTAGGGGTTTCTCCAGAATAACCCATCAGACTCAGCATCTCATCAAACTCTTCATTTTCAATTTCTAATTCTTCTGTACCATTGTTTAATCCAAAAATTTCGATTAACACTGCAGGGGTAAGGGAGACGGCATTACCTGATATAGTTTCGGTCATGGTATTCTCATCGGTGGTGGAAGAAGTGTAGACCCACTCTCTGATCACAGCACCAGCTATCTTGATCCTGGTGGACATCAGATTATTCAACTGTTGTTCTTCAAGGAGTTGCAGGATGTCCAGGAAGATATAGTCTGAATGTTGAAAGATTCAAAGTCCACATCAAATCCTGTATCAAATTTCATGGCTGCAAGACTTCCTGCTGGAATCACCATTAGTTCACCTGCAAGAGAAAAATGAAGATCAAGTGCAAGGGGAATGAAAGCGCGGGACGAAGGTCGAAGAAAACCTAGATATAAAGTTTTCAGAATATGAATCGACAAACTCCGTTCCACGAAAAATAAAAAATTCTTCGATCTGAGGTCGACGAAATAATTTGGAGTTAAACAATTTGTTGAGCTCAGTCGGAAGATTTGAAGACATTTCACAGAGCTCTGTTCGACGAAAGTTTTCTGAAGCAGATTCGTCGATCACCATTCGACGAAAATAACTTCACTCATAGAGAGTTCGTCGATCTTCGTTCGATGAATACCTCAAGAATGTTTCCCAATTCGTTGAACTCCGTTCGATGAACTTTGAAAAATTCGTTGAGTGCAGACAAAAATTACACTAAGACTTCTCCATTGATCATTCCAAGCTGATTTATAAAGAACAAGTGATTTCTTTCATCCAAGGATTTGGTGAAAATATCAGCTCTTTGTAAATCAGTGTAGATATAGACTAGTTTAATTTTGTTTTTGTCTACACACTCTCTAATGAAATGATGCCTAATGTCTATATGTTTAGTCCTACTATAATGGACTGGATTCTGTACTATGGATATAACACTGGTGTTATCACATAATATAGTTGAATTATTTAAGTTGAAGCCATAGTCTAGGAGTTTGTTTTGAATCCACAACATCTGGGAACAGCAACTGTCAGCTGCAATATATTCTGCTTCAGCAGTTGATGTAAACACAGATGATTGTTTCTTACAGAACCAAGACACTAATCTCATACCTAGGAACTGACAAGTTCCTGAGGTACTTTTCCTGTCTACCCTACAGCCAGCAAAGTCAGCATCAGAATATGCAGTTAAATCAAATTCTGACTCAGTAGGATACCAAAGGCCTAGACTAGGACAACTCTTTATATATCTCAAAATTCTTTTTAGAAAAACTAGGTGAGATTCTTTAGGGTTCACTTGGAACCTAGCACAAATACATGTAGCAAATATTATATCAGGTCTACTAGCTATAAGATATAATAGGGACCCAACAATACCCCTATATAACTTCTGGTCAACAGGTTTCCCATGTGGATCAGAATCTATTACAGTATTAGTGGCCATAAGTGTTTTCTTTGCTAAGACATCAACCATCCCAAACTTCTTAATAAGCTCTTTAGCATATTTAGCCTGGGAGATGAGGATGCAATCAGGTAGCTGCTTCACTTGGAGACCAAGGAAGTAGGAGAGCTCACCCATGCTACTCATTTGAAACTTTGAATGCATGAGGTCAGAGAATATCTTGCATAGTTTGGAATCAGTAGACCCAAATATAATGTCATCCACATATATTTGTACTAATAATGTTTGATCCTTATGATGTCTAGTGAATAAGGTTTTATCTACTATGCCTCTGGTGAATTTATGCTCTATCAAAAAGGTAGCTAAGGTCTCATACCAAGCTCTTGGAGCTTGCCTTAAACCATTAAGAGCTTTATGCAATCTAAATACATATGAGGGATGGGTTGGAGAGATAAAACCCGAAGATTGTTCAACATAAATCTCTTCTTTTAGTACTCCATTCAGAAAAGCACTTTTCACATCCATCTGGTAGACTTTAAACTTCTTATAGGCTGCATAGGCAAGGAATATTTTGATTGTTTCTAACCTTGAAACTGGTGCAAAGGTTTGGTCATAGTCTATCCTTTCTTCTTGCCTATAACCTTGAGCAACAAGCCTAGCCTTGTTTCTCACAATTACACCTTGGACATCTAATTTGTTTCTATATACCCATTTAGTTCCAATGATTGGGTAGTCTTTGGGTCTTGGAACTAAATCCCAAACTCTACAACTCTCAAATTGGTTGAGTTCCTCTTGCATAGCAATGATCCAGTGGGGATCTTGCTCAACATCTTTTATGGATTGATGTTCAACTTAAGAGAGGAAATAGGCATGCATCACATCTTGGTTGAGTTGATGCCTTATCTGTACATCTACTGACATGTCTCCAATCACTTGAGATCTAGGGTGATCCCTTAGTGTGACAAAGTCAGTGGGTGAAGTTGGTTCAGCAACAATATTTGAAATGAATTCCTCTTGTGGAATTATGTTTGCTGTTGAGTGAGGTTCAGCTTCTTCCAAAGATTCTTCATCACTTCATCAACTTGTGGAGAAGGATGTGTTGGAACCTCTTGGGTGAGGCTTAGTCCATCCAAATTCTCACACAAGTGAGGTACCTGCAAAGGGTTACTGGTAGAAATTTCTATCTCCTTGCAAGACATGTTAGCCTCATCAAAAGTTACATGTATAAATTCTTCAATTTTCAAAGAGGATTTGTTAAATACCCTATAAGCTTTGCTTACTTGGGAATATCCTAGAAACATTCCCTCTTTAGCCTTAGCTTCAAACTTTCTAATGTATTTCTTGTTATTATTATGTATATAGCATACACATCCAAATAATTTAAAGTAAGTGATTTTAGGTTTCTTCCATTTAAGTAATTCATAGGGAGTCCTATTCTTAAGTTTATGTATCAAACTTCTATTCAGTACATAATTTGCTGTGCTTACAGCCTCTGCCCAAAAAGATAGTGGCATATAAGCATCTGCAAGTAATGTGCCTACAGCTTCAATCAAGATTCTATTCTTCCTTTCAGCTACCCAATTTTGTTGGGGAGTTCTAGGAGTTGAGAAGCAGTGCCTGATACCTTCCTTCTCACAGAACTCATGCATAAGAAGACACTCAAACTCTATACCATGATCAATTCTGATCAATACAACATGAGTAGAGTACTCAATCTGTATGGTCCTGAGAAAATCTGTAAGAACTTTAAAGGTATCTGACTTAGATCTCAGAAAGAACACCCAAGTGAATCTTGAGAAGTCATCTACAATGACTAGAGTATAGGATTTCCCTCCTAGGCTTTTTACAACAATGGGTCCAAAGAGATACATGTGTAGCAAGTACAAGATCCTAGGTGAATCACTTTTATTAACTGACTTAAAGTTAGATTTAGTTTGCTTGCCTAGTTGACAAGCCCTGCAGAGGCCTTTCTTCTTATAAGGACCAGAAGGCAAACCTCTCACAATGTTGTCTTTAGATAGCCTAGCAATATTTTTCATGTTAGCATGTCCTAGCCTTTTATGCCATAATTCATTTTGATTGCTAACTAAATTAAGTAGACAAATGTCTGAATTGTCAGAAAGAAAATCTACTATATATATGTTTCCTTGTCTATTTTCAATTAAAACATTTTGTTTTTCTTTATTAGAAATAATGCAAGATGTTGAGTTAAAGTGTACCTAATAACCTTCATCACATAATTGGCTTATGGAGATGAGGTTATGCTTGAATCCTCTTACATAAGTCACTTTCTTGAATGTGACTGCTCCAATCCATACTTCTCCATAGCCTTCAGACTGGCCACACTTTGAATCACCAAAGATTACCTTTGGTCCCAGCTTGGACTTGTAATTGTGTAAGTTGTCCTTGCAGCCAGTCATATGCTTAGAGGATCCACTGTCCAGATACCATAGTTGATTAACAACTGGACAGCTCTTCACCTGTAGAGAAAATAATTAATTATTCTTGACCCAGGTTATCTTGGGTCCTTTGTTTTGCTGATAAGAAAAGCTAGATATCACAGAGAATTCAGGTTGTGATTTATATCCTAAGGGGTGATATCTTCTAGGTGGAATTATCCAATCAGCAAGAGGGTTAAAGGGTTTCCTAGTTTGATTAGGGTTGCTGTTATAGTTATAATTTTTATTAAGTCTTTCTGGATTCGACAAAATGATGTGAACTCATCTACCAGAGTTCGACGAAATGGGATGATCGTCGATCTCTGCTCAGAGAATGAACATAGTCATTTTCTGTGCCCCAAGTTCGTCGACCTCTGCTCGACGAACCATACACAATTCGTCGATCGCAGTAACATGAATATTTATTATATACATCTGTGTTCAGAGTTCGTCGACTTGAGTTCGACGAGCTGGCAATATTTCATCGATCTGAGTTCGATGAGATCTGCTGAACATTGTTCTGCATATTAATTTTCTTATCCTTTCTTCTTTCCTTATTTTTGTGTTTAATTTCAGGTTGATTGGGATTGTTACTATCTACTTTTCTTTACCCTTAGCAGATACAAATTTTATGGGGGATGTTAATATGTTCTTCTTGAGAGTAGGGGGTAAACTTGATGAAGCACCCAAGCCCAGTTTGTCATTCAATCTGGCATTGACTGTGCTTGTGATGTCCGTCAGCTTAAGGCTTCTCCAATTGAGAGATTCCTCAAGTTGTTTGGCCTCACATAGCTCTGTTTTTAAGGAGTTAATTTGTTCATTAGCTAGATTTAATTCATCCTTTAACCTAGTGTTTTCAGAAATCATATTTTTTTGATTAGCTAGTCTTTGCCTATGTGTTTTGATTTCCTTTTCAGAGTTTATTAAATCAATACACATGGTTTTAAATTCAAATTTGAAAGCATCAAAATTATAGTCAAAAGATAAAAGTACCTGATCAACTTTTGTTTCTGAAGCTTCTTCATTGTCAGATTCTTCTTCATCTGATTGACTCCTGGAAGTATCAATGGCCATGAGGCATACTTCCTTGGCCCTTGCCTCTTCTTCTTCATCACTGGTGCTGGAGGATGTGGATTCATCTTCAGTTTCACTCCAGGATTCAGCTACAAAACCTTTCTTCTTATTCTTGTATTTGCTAGAGGAAGGTCTTGAACTTTGTTGTCTTCTTGTATCCTTCTCTCTTATTTTCTCTTTCTTCTGATTCTCTGGACACTCTGAGATGAAGTGTCTAGGTTTCCTATAGCCAAAGCAAACTACCTCTTTAGTAGGGATTTTATCATACCTTGGCTTGTCATTCTGCCTGGATGACTTTCTTCTAAAATCTTTCCTTGCCATTTTATAAAATATCTTGGCAAAGAGACTCATCAACTCTTCATTGACTATTGAGCCTTCAGATTCTTCAACAGCCTTGAATGCCAGGTTGTGTTCCTTCCTTGGTGGTCGAGGTGTCCTTTGCTCTGCTGCCTCTCTGGATTTAATGATCTGCTAATAGGACTTGAGCTTTCCCAAAAGAGATTCAGTTGAAATCTCATTTAAGCTTCTGGCCTCCTTGATTGGCCAAATCCTTGAATCCCATAAGCTTGGGAAGAACATAAGGATTTTGTCATTCACCTCAGTGAGGGTGATGTCCTTATCCAAGGTCTTCAGCTCATTGATGATTGAGCTTAGCCTGTTGTACATATCTGCAATAGATTCTGCTTCCTCCTTCTTGAAGTTCTCATATTGGGATATGAGATTGGATCTTCTATCTTTCCTCTCATCAGCTGATCCAGCTACCATTTGGTTGAGAGAGTCCCAAATGGCCTTAGCTGATGTGTATTCTGCCACTTTTTGGAAAATGTCATCAGATATTGTTTGGGCCAGAATATTCATGGATTTGGCATCAACAACCTTTGCTTTCTTCTAGGCTTCAGTCCACTCAGGTGGTGGAACTGCATTAGTGCTTGAGGTTGCTGTGGAAGTAGATTGTTGAGGAGGACCTGTTAAAATGGAATTGTAGATGTCCTCATTAATTGAATTCATATATAATTTGATTCTTGCCTTCCAAATGGCAAACTTATTTAAGTTGCATACTGGAGGTCTGGTGCTGGTATAGTCTTTATTCTGTGCCATGCTGTGAATATATATCTAATAGAAATAAAACTTAGATCTAACTCAGGATCTTTTAGTTCAAGGGTTAGCTTGTACAACCAAAGGAACCTTGCTTTGATACCAATTGAAAGTAAGTGTTAGATCTGAAATACTCTAGAGGGTGGGGGGGGGGTGAATAGAGTATGCTGAAAACTTAAAAAAAACTTTTACTTTAAATAAAAACTTAGTCCTAAAATAAATTAATCTAGCACAGACACTAACTATCACATGCACGGTAAGACCTAACTATCACAGCCACAATAAGAATAAAAGAAAAAATGCAACCAGAAAACACAAGAATTTTATAGTGGTTCCCCAAGCTGGGTACATCCACTCTTCTACCACCCTGGTAGGAATCCACTAAGGTTTTTGATCAGGTGACTGCCACCAATGAGCTTTTAATCAGGTGCTCAAAAACCAACCCAAGTCTTTTGATCAGGAGACTTACAACCAAGAATAACTTTTGAAGGGAGTTAAAGAACCCTTTTTACAGTAGGGGATGAGAGAATGATGATATCTTCTCTTTCTCAAAATACAACTGAGAAGACTTAGTGGATATATGATGTTAGCAAAAGCTCCCCCTAAGATATTGAACTCAGGAAGATTTGAGCCTTACTGCAGGGTGAGTAGGTCTTCAATATATCAGCCTTGACCAAATGGTATCCAGGAACTTCTTTGATAGATAATGTTTTTGTTGTCCTCTGAAGAATCCTGAGATGAAGAAGGAAGAAGACTCTTGATTTAGATGTATGTTCTTCTTCTTCTTCAGCTTGCTGTATTTTCTCTGGTCAAGGGCTAGGGCTTCTTGTGTCTTTGCTGTATTATTGCCCTGTGTATCTTTTTCTCTGTGTTTTGTCGAGAAGGAAGAAGAAGATCCCTGTATTTTATGCATCGTATTTCTACTGGAAGGAAGAAGAAAAATCCTTTTTATATTTCCTGTGAAATCTTCCTTCTAAATTTTGAATTTCTTCCTTCATTCAATGCTGATGACCTGGAGAATATTTGCATTGATTGATTTCCCCAACTGTCCATTTACAAATCGGCAAGCAATAATCCTAATGAAGTCCATAATCAATGCTGCATTTAACAGTAATATTTAGAGAATATTTAGCATTAATTACTCAGGAATTATTGCAATAAATTAAGGATAGAGGGAGGAAAATATCCAAGTCTGGAACTTCACAGAAATCATTGAGTAGAGAACAGAATTCATCGACCTGGGTCCAGAGTTCGTCGAGCTGAGAAGTCAAGTTCGTCGACCAGATAATAGTGGTTCGTCGAGCTGAGATCCAAGAACGTCGACCTGAGAATAGATAACTGCTTTCTCTAGAATCTTGCCAATTCTATGCTTCAAGATTGTCGAGCTGAGAATCTAAGTTCGTCGACTGGAGTTCAGTAAAATTTTTCTTGGACTTAAGAATGCTTAAATAGCGTGTCCAGAAATCGTCGACCTTAGAACTGGGTTCGTCGACCTGAGAACTAGTTTCGTCGAGCTGAGAACTTCTATCTGCTACTTGATAAATCTTGCCAGGAATGCAGGCTACGTTCGTCGAGCTGAGAAGATGAGTTCATCGATTGGAGTATGATTCTGGACTTAGAATACTTGGATGTTTCTGGAATCAGATGTTGAAGTAGAATACCCAGCAATCGTTCACCTGAGAACTAAGTTCGTCGAGCTCAGCTCAGAGAATTTTCTCTGAGTTTGTCGAGCTGAGCACGACATTCGTCGACCTGAGTTCGACGAACGTCAAACTTATTTTCTGAGTCTTTGATATTTCTCTAAGTCTTGAGTCTTTTTGCAGTCTGTTGATGGCTGGTCCATGCAGTGTTGACTCTAAGGACATAGCCTATACTCTAGGACTCATACATCACCCTAGCTATACATGTTAGGTCAATCATACTAATTTAGTGAACCTAGCCCAAATCCAACTAGGGATCCAACAGGTAGCTAGTTACCATGTGGCGGAAGCTCCAGGGTTAGCGTTGACAACATTGCGAGTGTTGAGTTGACTCAACACTGGACTTAGCGTATGGCAGAAAGTTATTACCATGCGGTGGTAGCTGGGGAATTAAACTGGAAGAGCTCTCACGAAGCTATCGCCCGATGATAGTGTTACTGCTGGCGATAGCTAGGTTAATTTAATTGATGAGGCTCTCGAGATTCTACCACGCGGAGGTAGCAGTTAGTGTGTGGCGATAGCGACAAATATCATGTCATAACTGATGTCGGCTATTGTGCGGCATTAGCATCCTATCGCGTGGAGATAGTGAAACCGTAATGGCATGGCCACGTGTCGGCCTGTGATTGGAGGGCCTGGGAGGTTATACGCGAAACGAGGTAGTATCGTGCGACAATAGCTAGTTACCGCACGATAGTAACTTTATTTTTATGCCTAGTTCAGGTGTTTCCTCGTCATTATTCTGGATTTGGTGATCTTGGCCAAGTTTTCTGAAGGAGGAGCAGCAGTGCCAGGAAGGAGGGTGCTTGCCGCTGTTCGTGTTTCGGGTCTCGAATTCGCAAGCCGAGTTCGGATTTATGGAAGCGAGGTCAGAGCGTTCATTTTCAACTGTCTAGATTTCTCCCATGGAGCCAAAGTATACATCAAGGGTAACAAACCTCTTCCTTGGACATGTGAAGTCCTTTCTTTTGTCATTAGAGAGTAGACACTCCATGAACACGTGGATGTGGCTCTCCTGATGGGCAGATCCGTGTTTCCACATAGTATTGCATTTAGATCTGGAATCGAAGTATGAAATATGCATGCTACGTGAAGCCCATCCGGACGGGTTTGTCTGGATTGGCGATGTTTCTATATTTTGTATGCTGGAGAAGACTCCGTGGTTGTCGCATAGATTTCAGAGTCATGGGGTATACAGATGGCTGCATTGAGAGTACTGGAGGTAGACCCCTGGAAAACACCCGATTTAGGGGAAGAACCGATAGTATGTCCCCTAACGTGCGGCGATAGTTCTACCGTCGACGATAGCTTCCAGTAGGCTATGTATTATTTGTAAAGCCTGTCTCTCGGATACCCGAGGGTAATAATTTGATTGTGTGTGAGCTTAAATTGCTCAACTTTGGTAGCCATGTGTGCAAGCTTAGGATCCTTATAGAGTTATGGATCATGTGAAAAAGGGAAAGGGGATGCTGACCCGCATCAGGCCTACGAACCAGACGATTTGAGCACGGGATATGGCTGAACTATACCCTCCCATATGTCGGTTGACTTGGAGTGGTCATTGTGTAAATCACATGACTTTTCGTAGCACTAGGGCGTTGTCTCTGGCCTTGTCCCTTATGAGACTGAAAGCTCAAACATTGTTAACCATCACAGGGAATGATGGTGCGACCCTTGAGGTCCAGTGTACCAAGAATGTGCCTTTAAAGCACGGGGCATTGGGCATTTGTGCCAATGTCTGTTTCTAACATTGCTTAAGTAGCACGTTTTGATTGCCAAGTGTTGTTTAAGCTAATGCCTGCAGGGAAGGAGCACCGCCACCCCGAGTGAGGGGTGGGGTCGTTATAATTTGATCAACTAATGCTGACCGTTACTTTTATTTGCCACCGTGCGATGGATTTCTGCATGTCGGTGCTGCTGAGCCAAGAGGGAAGTAGCGGGTTGAAGCCCATAAATGTTGTGCTTACCCTGAAAGGCCAAAGCGAATACTAGTGTTATTTTATCATTCATGTGTAGCCGGCCTGTGTGCCGAAGTATGTGACACATTTTAATTCAAGATGAACACTGTAAGGCCTTAAGGACAAGACCTTATATGTGTATTTGTTTTACATTCCTAGTTGTGGTAGTGGACATTCATGCTGATGTTGGGTTCTAATTATAACCTTTAAATTACTTCCGCTAGTTTGCACTCTATGGTAGGATGAGAAATATTGGATTATGGTTTTAATTTAGTAACTCCTTGGTCTGTCCGTTGTATATGGAGTCGGGCCCTAGCCGAACCTTCTGTTATATGCTAAGTAACGGATGGGGGTGTTACAAAGTTGGTATCAGACTCTTGTGTCGGTCTTCCTTATTCGAATTGATGGATGAATTCTTTTAAGGGATGGTGAGCACTTGTATGTACGTTGTCATTATAACATAAAAGAACTCATGAATGTCCACTTAGGAATGAAAATACACATGTTTGAGGAACCTGAGTGTTCCAATGATTGTATTTTGGAAATCTATTTATCTCCTAATTGAGTGTCTTTATAACTATAGGTGACTTGGAGTGGTGCGGGGCAGTTGCATCAACAACACTCCGTGGAGAGTAGTGCGCATAAAGACGTGCCTGCATCCCCTCCTTCGGCAGAAACCACAAGGATGGTAGCGGAAGTAGTGTTCGCTATGATTAATGCACAATTGGAATGACAAGTGCAACATCCTATCCCTGGTGTAGCGAAACCTGTGGTAGTGTAACAGGGAGCTGTAGAGCCCATGGTGTAGAGGAGAGCGATAGAGAAACAGTTAAAACATGTGATGAGCTTTAATCCACCATTGTTTTTGGGGACTGAGACCCAAACACAGGCAAAGGAATGGCTGTCTAGAGTTAAAAGAGTCATGTCCACAACATACACTAAGGAGTGGCAAAAGGTTACAATAGGCACTTTCCTCCCAGACGGTAAAGCAAGGCTATGGTGGGATGAGTTAGAGCTTCATCAACTTACTGGGAGGCAACTTTCTGACATATTAATGGAGGAATTCTCAAGGCTATTTCTGGCACGGTTCATCCCGAACGTGCAAAAGATAGCTATGGAGAATCAATTCTAGAGGCTGACTTAAGGTGGGAGTAGCGTGGATGATTATCTTTATGAGTTCACGAGATTAGTTTGTTATGTTGGATCCACTTTTGCTGACGAGGAGAGCAAGACCAACCGGTTCTATGAGGGACTACGTAATGATCTAAGGTTTCTACTCTCAGGTCTGATGATGCAAGGCTTCCTAGTCCTGGTCAACACAGCCCGATATCTGGAGAAGGATATGAAAAGAGTTCAAGGTAAGAAGGTCTTGTCAATGAAGAGCTTGGAGTTCAAAGTACCAAGATCATCGAAGTTTAGGTACAAAAAGTGGAACAAGAAGGCCATGTCTTCTAGACTAACATATTCATCGGTTACTACTTGTGTATCCTCTAGGCAAGGAGGCCCAATTAACTGTTACAACTGTGGCAAACAGGGGCATATAGCCCGCAATTGTTGGAGCGGCAAGTCGCAAAAGAAGGCAGGAGCTTCCTATGCTGAAAAGGGGAAGGAGGTGGAGTCAACCACATCCCATCAAGCTCCAGCCCAACCTAGAGTCTACAACCTTGGCCAGCAGGAGGCCATCAAGCAAGACGATGTGGTGACAAGTATGCGTTAGATTTTAGTTGTAATATTTTGCATGTCTTGCGTCTTATACTTTGGTCGTATTACTATCGTGTTTTAGGCTTTGTCGTGGTCATGGACTTTCCGGCTCGAGCACTGTTTGATATAGGAGCATCACATTCCTTCCTATCCAGGGAATTTGGGTCTCGTATCAGAGTGCCCTCTTTTGTGGTTAAGGATAGATTGGATGTTATGCTGCCTAATGGGTGTTCGATGCACGCGGATAGAGTCTATTATGTTAAAGTGCTGATTGGAAGCCAAACATTTGACTTGGAAGCATCACTACTACTGATAGTAGTGTTTGACGTAATATTTGACATGGATTGGCTCTCGAAGCAACGTGTGTTCATCGACTGTAGTTTGAATACTGTTAAGTGGGGCTTGAATACAAGTCAAGAAACTACTTTTTCTGGTATAAAGGGGTCGAGTAAGACGATGATGTTTGCCCTTCAAGTAATTAAGGTTATTCATGTGGGTGCGGAGTTATTATTCACTCTTTTAGAGGAAAAAAAGTCCAAGCCTGTTTTGGCCAGTATTCTAGTGGTGTCAGAATTTTCCGATGTATTCCCCGATGATCTCCCTAGAGCTCCACCTCAACGTGAGATTGATTTCACCATCGAGTTGGTGTCAGGTTCCAAACCCATGTCAGAGTCTCCTTACCGTTTAGCACCAAGGGAAATGATAGAGTTGAAAGTGCAGCTTCAAGAATTGATAGAGCAGGGGTATGCACGTCCGAGTACGTCACCTTGGAGCACCCCAGTGCTCTTCGTGAAAAAGAAGGATGGAAGTCTACAGCTTTGTATCGATTATTGGGAACTGAATAAGTTAATAGAGAGGAACAAGTACCTGATTCTGAGAATCGATGATTTGTTCGACCGGCTGGTTGGGTCGACGGTGTATTCTAAGCTAGATTTGAAGTCTGGCTATTATCAGCTAAGAATCAGGGAAAGCGATATTCCCAAGATGGCATTCAATACATGTTATTGACATTACGAGTTTACCGCCATGCCTTTTAGGCTGACTAATGCGCCATCCGTGTTTATGGACTTGATGAACCAGACATTCAAGGAATATCTGGATCGGTTCGTGATAATGTTCATTGATGATATCCTCATATACTCCCAATTCGAGTTGGATCATGCAGAACATTTATAGATTGTTCTGGAGACTTTGAGAAGCAGTCACTTTATGCCAAGTTCTCGAAGTGTGAGTTTTGGCTTTCTTCGGTAGCGTTCCTTGGTCATATTGTTAGTGGTGAGGGAATCACATTGGATCCGGTGAAGATTGCTGCTATACGGGAGTGGCCTATATTATCTTCGGTGGTGGAAGTCCACAGTGTTCTGGGTCTTGCCGGCTACTATAGGTGCTTCGTGTAGTACTTCTTGCGGATAGTATTACCCCTCATGACCTTGACAAAGAAAGATCAGAAGTTTTCCTGGACGCCGACGTGCGTGCAAGCTTTTGAATAATTGAAAAGTCATCTGATCACGACGCCTATACAGTGTTCGCCATGTGGTACATAAGGCTTTGAGATATACAACGAAGCTTCGGGAAGCAGCTTAGGTTGTATTCTACTTCAGAATGGGAGTGTATTAGCGTACGGCTCAGGCCGGTTGAAGGTACATGAGAAGAATTATCCATTCCATGACTTGGAGTTGGCGGTTGTTGATGACTAGTTTTAGTCATCATTTTTTGGGTTAGTTTAGTTTAAATTTTCCTAGGTTTAAGTATTATTTTTTATATATTTTATGTATGCTATGTTTTAATATCTTATTTTTGATAATATGTTTTAATATTATATGTGTTGTGTTGTATTCTATGTTTGTTATGTTTTTATTATTTTAGTTTTTATGTTTTGTTATTGTTATAATATAATTTTTATGATTGTTGTTATTTTATCTTAAAGCTAACACATGTTCTATTTATTTTTAGGTGCACCCCACATCAAGTGTGGCCGGCCCTCCTTGATGTAGCCATCTTCAAGTGTGGCTCGGCCAGCCCACATGCAACCATGCAACCCACTTAATGGTGAACCCGAGCCCTCCAAGTGCAGCAGCCCACTTCAAGTCTAGCCACCTTTGCATGGCCGGCCATGCCACTCACTCCCTCTCTCTCCCCTCCTCATTAATTTCTCCATGCATGCGCCTTGCTGCTCCCCTCTCTCTTCTTTATTCCTCATGCATCTCCCCACTCACTCCTTCTCTCTTATTTATTTCTCATTCACCCCTCTTTCCCCTTCTCTCATTCTCATTTAAACCCATTCATCCCCCTCTTTTCTTTATTTTATTCTTTTTTTTTATTTTCCTAAATGAAAATACATGCATGTTGCCTCCCCTCTCTCCCCCATTTAATATCATGCATGAACATCTCCACCCCTACATGGCCGGCCACATCCTTCTCTCCCTTCATTTCCACCATTTTCTAGAATCTTCCTCCTCTCCTATAAAAGGACCCCATCCCTCAAGCTTTAGATGGGAGGTAGAAAGTAGAGTGCTAATGTAGAGAGTTAGAATATTTTAGAGAGTAAGCTTCCATTTCAAGTATTTGTATTTCCTTGTTGTTTTTTCCATTTCTCCAAGCAATGGTTTAGTATTTTTTTTTTCATTTTGTTATGTACTCTTATTCCTAGTTTAATGAAAAGGCGATTTTCTTTTCTTTTGTTTACTCTCTCTCTAATTCTTAGCTAATTTTCTTATTTGTGCCCGATCACGATGATCTTTGCGATAAAATAATATCTTTCATTTTATTTTGCATTAGTATTTTTATTTTTGATCCGACCTTGATCAATATTGTATCGACTCTGTATTTCTAGTATACAGTAGTAGATTCCGATCTCATATTTGAGTAGCTGAGAGCCTCGTGAATGTGAAAGATCACACAAGGAAGGAAGGAGTTGAACGCAATCCTAGAGATAGGATGACGTAAATCCTCCGGATTGGAGTCAAATCCAATAGTGCGGGTCACCTCAATAATGCGACTTTAGCCCTTTTGATTTGCAAAGAGATTTCAGTCAAAACATCTAGAAGTTAGGAGATTTAATGCTCTAGCGAGATTATTTCTTATTTTTGGATCCGTCACGGTCTTTATAAAATTACGAATGTTAAACTAAATTATTCCATTATTTTATTTCAAAGTGAATCGTCGATCGAGCACTCTTTTGCAATTGTTTATTTTTCTTTTAACTAAGTTTAGTTTATTTTTATTTTCAAACCCAATCAATCGTTCGGTAGGATAATAGAGTCATTGTGAGTAATAGTACTTGTCTGCCCTGAGTATTTATACGACCTTCATATAATTTTTTCACTATACTATAAAACAATAGGTATACTTGCCTATTCGGATTATAGTCCATGAGACGATTTTTACGCATCAAGTTTTTGACGCCGTTGCCGGGGACTATTTATGACAATATTACGAAAGCATCGAGTTTATTACTTCTACTAAAATTCAAAAAACAAAAACTTTTTTTTTAACAAAAAATCAAAAAATTTAATTTTCTCTTTCTTTTTGGTAGCAGTTTTTTTATGGAATCGTCTTCTTTTGGCACTTTTTATAATTTTTGCAGGTCGCCCGACCACTTTTATTCTGAATGTCTTTCGGGAACCCCTCCCTCTTTTGATTTCAATTCTTCTGGAGCAAGTCAAAGTGGCCAATTTGACCCTTACTCCAATTTTTATCCTACTTGGGAGGTGGGGAACCCGTATTATTTTTCGCATGATTTTCCCCCGCAAAGCGCCGCGCCTCCAAATTTTAATTTTATCGATAATGAGTATCTTGAATTGCAAACTTCTCTTGATAATATTTCTTCGCATTTCAAGACCATTATCGATTATTATTCGCGCGAGGCCGCTTTGTTTTCTTCGTCTTCTTCTCCGTCTCCTCCAATTTCCTAGTGTAATGAGTCACCAGATATCCCGACTTGTCTTTTTCCTCTCGAGGAGGATAACTATTCGGATATTCCAGATTGTGTCCTTCCTCCTTGGATGACACCACTATGGATACTCCGACGAGCTTCTTACCTTTTGAGGATGACGAGACGTCTCATCATTCTCTTTCTTTTTTTGAAGATGTTTGTGATTCCATTTCACTTCAAATTTCAACTGTTCCAAATTTTTCTATTTTTATCGAATCTTCTTCTTCAATTTTAGATAATTTTTCTTTCATTCTTTCTACCCCTCCTTCTCCTGAAATTTCATAAGTCCTCCCTTCTCCTTGTGAAATTTCCGTTGATGCAATTTTTTTCTCCTTCTTTTATTCCTCTTTCTATTTCTTCTTCTTTTTCGTCTTCTTCTTTTGACGACCCCTTCTTTCCCATTTTACATACGACGGAGTTCTTCTATAACTCCGTTCGTTCATTTTCTGGCGTCATTCCATTGAAGATTCCACCCCATGTCGGTGCAATTCTTCAATTTTTCTCTTTTTTGATGTACTCTCCTAAGCGCATACTTAGGGAGTTACCTTTTCACTTTAGTTTTTATTTTCCATTTAGCTAACCAATAACGTCGGGCTCAGACGACATTAAACAAAGAGTGCTCTTGGGAGGCACCCCTTGCTTATCCTTTTTATTATTTCTTTTTCTTTTTGTTTGCTTATTGTGTTTTGCAGGAATAAAACCTCTGACACTTCGTTTGGCTCCATCCTTTCCTCTCTTCCTTAGGCCTGCGTCGGTGTCTAGCTCAAGCCTGGGGGAGCGACATCTGCATTCGGCCTTACGAATCCGGGGAAGTCGTTTTCTTTTTAAGTATTTACTTTATTGCATCCCCCCCATTTTCTTCTTCCTTTTTCTTTCTTGTTTTTATTTTTCATTGAGGACAATGCAAAGTTTAAGCCTGGGGGAGGGTTTCGCTCTTTTTCTTTTTAATTTCTCTTTTTCCAAAAATTAAAAAAAAAATTCTCTTTCCTTTTTAAGTTTTTCAAAAAAAATGTTTGTTCTTAAGTACTTAAAAATAAAAAAAACAACAAGAAAATTGTTTTTATTATATTAAGCATCTTAGGAGTTCTATTTTCCTCTTTAGTTTTATCACAAATCCAAAAACAAAATCTACAAAAGCAAAACCTAAAAAATCAAAAAACCAAAAAATCATATTTCAAAATGTTAAAATAATGAAAAATCTTAGAAAAATCCAAATATAATAAACCCCTTGCTTAGTCTTTTTGTTGTTTTTAGAAATTTTGTTTGAGTTTGTTTATAAGCATTTTTACTATTTTTTGATTTACTAATCTTTTGTTTCATCATGTTTAGTTAAATCAAATATTTAGCGATTTAGTTTTGAGAATTATCTTATGGTTTTAATTTGCTTAGAGTAATTTATTTAGCACTTTTTCTCTTTTATTTTAAATAGCTTCAATTTTGTAGTAATTTTGCTTAACAAATTTGGATTCTAATTTTTGTTACCTCATGTTTTTAGATTCTTAGGAAATCTCAATCTACTAGTAGTTGCTCTCTAGTATTTTAAGTTTATTTTCTAAAATTTTGTTTAACTCCTTCCTTTTTATTTTTATTGTTAGATCATATGTGATGGGAATAAGGAGATGTTAGTTCCTTATTCTCTGGTACACATATGCAACCCAGATGAAGAGAGGAATTAAAAGTTCATATATGTCGTGGGAAGTGATAGGATGTTAGTCTATCATTTTCTGGTATTACATATATATTTTATTTCAAACTTTTGGTGGGGTGTGAAAAAAAATAATGATGATCACCTCCAATCAAAGACCTCTTCATGTTGATTTCCTCCCAAAACCCCTTAGCCAATATTATTGTCTTAGATTTTAAATTAAAATATTGGTAGAGCATAAGTAGTAGGTTGCATTCTTCCTTAAGTTTCTTTTATGTTATGGTTTTTATAATTTTAATCTAACCTTGTTTGCAATTTACTCAATTTTGAGTGCTAGTTAACGTATTAGAGAATTTTTGGCTAAATATTTCTCTCTTTTCACTTTAATTCCATAATTTTGGACTTAATTCGTAAATCCCTAAATTTTATTTTTGGCTTGATTTTAGTATAAATAATTTTTTAGTTTAATTGAAAATTTTATAAATATCTTATAAATATTTCTCATACTTTTGCTCTAGAATAGCAAAAGCCTAAGCATGGGGGTATTTGATGACTAGTTTTAGTCATCATTTTTTGGGTTAGTTTAGTTTAAATTTTCCTAGGTTTAAGTATTTGTTTTTTATATTTTATGTATGCTATGTTTTAATATCTTATTTATGATAATATGTTTTAATATTATGTGTGTTATGTTGTATTGTATGTTTGTTATGTTTTTATTATTTTAGTTTTTATGTTTTGTTATTGCTATAATATTATTTTTATGATTGTTGTTATTTTAGTTATTTTATCTTAAAGCTAACGCATGTTCTATTTATTTGTAGGTGCAGCCCCACTTCAAGTGTGGTCGGCCCTCCTTGATGCAGCCCTCTTCAAGTGTGGCTCGGCCAGCCCACATGCAACCATGCAGCCCACTTAATGGTGAACCCGAGCCCTCTAAGTGCAGCAGCCCACTTCAAGTCCAACCACCTTTGCATGGCCGGCCAAGCCACTCACTGCCTCTTTCTCCCCTCCTCATTAATTTCTCCATACATGCAGCTTGTCACTCCCCTCTCTCTTCTTTATTCCTCATGCATCTCCCCACTCACTCCTTCTCTCTTATTTATTTCTCATTCACCCCTCTTTCCCCTTCTCTCATTCTCATTTAAACCCATCCATCCCCCTCTTTTATTTATTTTGTTCTTTTTTTTATTTTCCTAAATGAAAATGCATGCATGTAGCCTCCCCTCTCTCCCCCATTTAATATCATGCATGAAAATCTCCACCCCTACATGGCCGACCACATCCTTCTCCCCCTTCATTTCCACCATTTTCTAGAATCTTCCTCCTTTCCTATAAAAGGACCCCATCCCTCAAGCTTTAGAGGGGAGGTAGAAAGTAGAGTGCTAATGTAGAGAGTTAGAATATTTTAGAGAGTAAGCTTCCATTTCAAGTATTTGTATTTCCTTGTTCTTTTTTCCATTTCTCCAAGCAATAGTTTAGTATTTTTTTCATTTTATTATGTACTCTTATTCCTTGTTTAATGAAAAGGCGATTTTCTTTTCTTTTGTTTACTCTCTCTCTAATGCTTAGCTAATTTTCTTGTTTGTGCCCGATCATGATGATCTTTGCGATAAAATAATATCTTTCATTTTATTTTGCATTAGTATTTTTATTTTTGATCTAACCTTGATCAATATCGTATCGACTCCGTATTTCTAGTATACGGTAGTAGATTTCGATCTCATATTCGAGTAGCCGAGAGGCTCGTGAATGTGAAAGATCACTCAAGGAAGGAAGGAGTTGAACGCAATCCTAGAGATAGGACGACGTAAATCCTCCGGATTAGAGTCAAATCCAATAGTTCAGGTCACCTCGATAATGCGACTTTAGGCCTTTTGATTTGCAAAGAGATTTCGGTCAAAATGTCTAGAAGTTAGGAGATTTAATGCTCTAGCAAGATTATTTCTTATTTTTGGATCCATCGCGGTGTTTATAAAATTACGAATGTTAAACTAAATTATTCCGTTATTTTATTTCAAAGTGAATCGTCGATCGAGCACTCTTTTGCAATAGATTATTTTTCTTTTAACTAAGTTTAGTTTATTTTTATTTTCAAACCCAATCAATCGTTCGGTAGGATAATAGAGTCGTTGTGAGTAATAATACTTGCCTGCCCCGAGTTTTTATACGACCTTGATATAATTTTATCACTATACTATAAAACAATAGGTACACTTGCCTATTCAGATTGTAGTACGTGTGACGATTTTTACGCATCAGCTGTGATATTTGCTCTAAAGCTTTGTAGGCACTACCTATTTGGTGTGAAGGTCGATATTTATGCCGACCATAAGAGCCTGAAGTATCTACTATATCAGAAGGACCTAATCATGCGACAACGGAGGTGGATGGAGTTACTTGGGGACTTAACCTTCAAGGTACACTACGCGCCTGGGAAGGTAATGCAGTTGCAGATGCATTAAGTCACAGAGCTCCTGTGCAAGCCAATTGGTTTTCAATACATGACGAGTGTTTGGTTCAAGAATTGGAAGCCTTGAAGGTCTCTTGTGTTGATATGAGGTCTAGTGTTGAAGCTCAGCTAAATTGGACAGAGGTGCAGTATGATCTTACTGATTGGATTAGCCAGGCTTTGGAGTTGGATGATAGCATGAAGCGATTTATGTCTGAGGCTTTGGATGGGTAAAATGCCCAATTTACTGTTGATGATGAGTTATTGTGTAAGGACAGTGTTTGTGTGACCCAAGTGTGGGAAAACTATGAGAGGAATTGATGTACGGGGCTCATCATACTAAGTACTCAATTTATCCAGGGTGCACAAAGATGTATAGAGATATGAAAAAGCTATTCTAGTGGTCAAGACTAAAGAAGGACATAATACTTTATGTGGTGAAGTGTCAAACATGTACCTTGGTGAAGGCGGAGTGCCAGAAGACCGAAGGATTCTTGAAGTCTTTGCCTATACCAGAGTGGAAGTTTGATGATATATCCATAGATTTTGTGCATGGTATGCCAAGATCACAAAAGGGAAATGCAATCATCTGGGTGGTCGTAGATCATTTGACGAAAGTCTCGCACTTCATCCCTAATAGAAAGGATGATTAAGTTGAGAAACTGGCAAAGTTGTATATAGAAAACATTGTACGACTGTACGGTGTGCCCCGTTACATTGTGAGTGACCGAGATGGGTGCTTCACATCGAATGACTGGAGGTTGGTGAATCAACTATTGGGGACCAAGCTAAAGTTCCGTACAGCCTTTCATCCGCAGATGGATGGCCAGACTGAGAGGATCAATGGGATGATGGAGGACATGATTCACATGTGTGCCCTGGAATTTGGTAAGAGGTGGGAAGATCACCTGTATATGATTGAGTTACTTATAATAACAGCCACAAGGAAAGCATTCAAATGGTGCCCTTTGAGGCCCTATATGATTGGAAGTATTGTACTTCATTGTCTTGGTTGGAAACGGGCGAGTTAAAGCTGTATAAGCAAAAGGAAGTCAATGATATGACTTCGATTGTATGAATAATCTGTGAGGGATTGTTGGTTACTCAGGATAGGCAGGCTAAGTATTATAATACCAAGCACAAGATTGTTGAGTTCGCCGTCGGCGATTGGGTATATTTGAAAATTAAGCATTTTAAGGGTGACTCAACGGTTCGACCCTTGAAAAAGCTGAGTCCAAGATATCTTAGGTCATTTGAGATACTGGAACATAATGGAGAAGCTGCATATCGATTGAAGTTATCAATAGAACAGAGTGCTCTACACGATGTATTCAACATATCAGTGTTGTGAAAGGTGATGCAAGAGACTACACAAGTGATTGCTGCAGATCAAGTACCAGTTGATAGTGGGTTGACAACGAGGTTCAAGCCCATCGGAATTGAGGATGTAGAAGTCAAAGACTTCGTGATAAAGAAATCAGGATGGTCAAAGTTCGATGGGACAACTATGGATGAGAGGAGCTTTTTTGAGAGTGGGAGCAAACCATGAAATTAGAGTTCCCCGAGTTATTCAATTGAGGTACACAGTTTAAAGTTGATTTAATTCCTTAGTTTCCTGCATAACTTAAATTCGGGACGAAATTCATTAAGTGTGGAAGATTTGTAACGTCCCAAATTTCCTACGGCAGAAAATGGCTCTTTGGAGGCTATCGCTCGGTGGTAGCTAGTTTCTGTTCGGCGGTAGCTCCAGGGCTAGCGTCGACAGTGTTGAGAGGAATGAGTCAACTTAATGCTGGACTTACCGCTTGGCGGAAAGTTATTACCAAACAATAGAAGCTGGGGAATTAAACTGGCAGAGCTCTCGGGAAGCTATCACCCGACAATAGTGTTACCGCTGGTGGTAGTTGGGTAAATTTAATTGATGAGGCTCTCGGGATTCTACTGCGTGGCGATAGTAGTTAGCGCGCGGTGATAGTGACAAGTGTCGTGTCTTAACCGACGTCGGCAATCACGCGACATTAGCATCCTATCGCGCGACGATAGTGAAACCATTACAGTGTGGCCATGCGTCGGCCTGTGATTGGAGGGCCTGGGTGGTTATACGCGAAATTAGGCGGTACTGCATGACAGTAGCTAGTCACCGCGCAGTGGTAGATTTAGTTTTATGCCTGGTTTGGTCGTTTCCTCTTCATTATTCTGGAGTTGGAGATCTTCGCCTAGTTTTTTGGAGGAGCAGCAACACCAGGAAGAAGGGTTCTTGCCGCCGTTCATGTTTTGGGTCTCGGATTTACAAGGCGAGTTAGGATTTATGGAATCAAGGTCAAAGCGGTCGTTTTCAACCATTTAGATTTATCCCATGGCGCCAAAACATACATCAAGGGTAACGATCCTCTTCCTTGGACATGTGAAGTCCTTTCTTTTGGCATTTGAGGGTAAACACTCCACGAATACATGGACGTGGTTCTTATAACGGATAGATCTGTGTATCACCATAGTATTCATTTAGATCCAGAATCAAAGTACGAAATAGACATGCTGTGTGAATCCCATCCGGACGGGTTGGTATAGATTGGCGATGTTTCTATGTTTCGTATGCCGGAGAAGAATCCGTGGTTGTCGCGTAGATTTTGAAGTCGCTGGGTGTGCAGATGGTTGTGTTGAGAGTACTGGAGGTAGACTCCAAGAAAACACCCAATTCAGGGGAAGAAATGATAGTCTGTCCCCTACCGCGTGACGGTAGTTCTATCATCGATGATAGCTTCCACTAAGCTATGTATTATTTGTGAAGCATGTCTATGGGAGACCTGAGGGCTATAATTTGATTGAGTGTGAGCTTAAATTGCTCAGCTTTGGTAGCTATGTGTGCTAGCCTAGGATCCTTACAGAGTTATGGATCATGCGGAAAATGGAAAGGGGATGTTGACCCGCGTCAGGCCTGTAAGCCAGATGATTTGAGCATGGGATATGGCTAAACTGTACCCTCCCCTATGTCGGTCGACTTGGAGTGGTCTTTAGCCTTGGACCTTATGAGACTGAAAGCTCAAGCATTGTTGACTGTCATAGAGAACGGTGCTGCTACCCTTGAGGTCATGTGCACCAAGAATGTGCCCTGAGAGCACGGGACGTTGGACATTTTGCCAACATCTATGGCTAACGGTGCTTAAGTTGTACATTTTGATTTCCAAGTGTTGTTTAAGTTAATGCCTGTAGGAAAGGAGCACCGCCACCCTGAGTGAGGGGTGGGCTCATTATAATTTGGTCATCTAATGCTAACAGTTGATTTTGTTTGCCACCATGCAGTGGATTTTTGCATGCAGGTGTTGTTGAGCCAAGCGAGAAGTAGAGGGCTGAAGCCAAGAAATGTTGTGCTGGCCCTCGAAGGCCAAAGCGAATACTTGTGTTATTTTATCGTTCAAGTGTGGTCGGCTTGCGTGCCGAAGTATGTAACACATTTTAATTCAAGATGAACATTTCAAGGCCTTAAGGCCAAACCTTATTTGTGTATTTGTTTCACATTCCTAGTTGTGATAGTGGACATTCATGGTGTTGTTGGGTTCTAATTACAACCTTTAAATTACTTCTACTAGTTTGCACTCTGTCGTAGGATACGAAATATTGGATTATGGTTTCAATTTAGTAACTCCCTGATCTATCCATTATATATGGCGTCGGGCCCCGGTCGGACCTTCTATTATGTGCTAAGTGACAGATGGGGTTGTTACACATTCACAGCCGCACAAAATACCCTATGAATACATAGTATAGGCCGCCTCATTTCAAGCAGGGTAGCGAGCCCCACGGGCCTCATCGATGTGGTCATCGGTGACAGTAGGTAGTCCTGCCACTTATGGGAGTGGTCGTACCACACAACCCAAGCCCTAACATACAACCCAATGTACTCTTGGATGTGATCGACATCCAGTGATTCAACATTTTGGCTGACCAGCGGAGGAAACCCAATGGGGAAAAACATAACGACCGGTCACCCATGGTTCTCATCTCCGTGTCGCCTTGCGTCGACGAACTTCCCACACCAGTATGATCAGTCTGCGTAAGTGACTGAACCCACCATAATTTACCGCAAGAAATTTACAAGAAAACACATAAAATAGTTTGTTAGCATGCACTAGGTCCTTAGCGGTTTACCATACTATGCTTAAATAATTTGGGCAAATGTCACTTGGCTCAACTTTCGACATGAAGCGTGGGAGCAATATATTTGGGGGTGACTTAGGAGGAACATCTCCACTCCTATTATTCTCAACTAAGGCTCAACTTATCAAAACACTGCCTATCAGGGCAGGACCCGTGCTTAGAATAGTAAAATGCAAAAATAAAAGTACGGTAATAGAAATTGCTGTTAGTATAATCTGCAGAATTGAAATGTTGTAATGAAATAGGACCAGTATGGAACTGGAGTAGTACTAAACAGAAAGTAAGTACTGAAAAGAACTTGACCAGTGCGAGACTGGAATAGTACTTTAAAGGAATGACTAAACTAAAAGTAAATATCTAGGATGAGTATGAAACTGGAGTAGTACCGAAAAGAAGATACTGAACTGAATAAAAGAACTGGACCAGTACGAGACTGGAATAAAATTTAAAGAAAAGGGTTAGTAGTCTAATCACACCATTCTGGAGGCTTCAGTTCTATCTTCATTTTCAGGAGGCTTAGTTCAATTCCATCTCCGTTCTCAAGAGGCTAAATTCAGCCCTATCTCCGTTCTTAGGAGGCTTCTTTGAGTTTCATCCATTATTACGGTTTGATAACAATTCAGTTCTGCCCTTTTTAATTATGGCTTAATCGGACTTGGGGGATTTATTAAAAATTATCCTTTATTATTCGTCGAGAATAATTAACAATTTAATCACTTGTACTCTCATTTTTTGAGTCTATCCAAGTTTCCTGATAGTCTTTATAACAGAAAAGAAAACGAGGCGCTCCATGGTTAAACGAAACCCTAGAACACTTGGAGCTTGGGCACTTGCCTCGATCACTCTCGTTGGTAAAACAATTTGAACTTATTTTTAGTTTAAAAGAAAAGTTGGTCGCATGCTTTAACTTTCATTTCGAGAAAATTGGATGCATTAATTTCTGAGCACGACCCTAATACTCCAATAAAATGGGGAAACTTTAATTTTCATTCCCAGATCCCCAAATTTTAATACAACCTTTTATAGGGGCCTAAAATAGGCCTAATAAATTTTTTTCAAAATTTTTGGTGTAATTTTGGGCCTCAATTTTGGCAAAATAAAATTTGTTTGGGTTTTTAAAAATATTAAATGAATTCCAAAAATTCCCATAATTTTTGTGTAAGTTACCTTTATCAAGGGGGAGAACCTTCATGTTCAACACTTTTCCCCTATGAGATTATATTTTTTTATAAAAATGCTCAAATTTTCGCTTTAAAAATTGGTCTGCATATAACAGATCAAACTTGATCCTGTGGCCAGAAATCATGTCGGACAGGAGATTTTACCAATGCTTCACCATAGCAGATCAACTATGGATCCACTATGGGTGCACAAAAGTGGATACGCCCGGGGGTGGGGGGGGGGGGGGGGGTGGGGGGATTGAGGTTATCATTGCCGTTCATCTCATCACCGAGAGATGAATGACAGTGATTTCATCCCATCGGTGAAGGAGGAGGTGGCCCTCTGCCACCGCCGGCCAGCTACTGCTGGGAACGAGCACCGCCTTTATCGACTCATTGGGGGCCGACGAACTTCTAGGCGGTTTCGAAACCAAGAGCAGGGTGGCGGGTGGCTCTGCTCCCAATGCCACCGTGCCACCCTGCCTCTCCGGCGACTACCCAGCCATGAAACCACCCCTGGCTGACGCACTGGAGATTGTGTCGTCCTTCGGTTGTGCTCTGATGGCCTAGCGCTACCTGTTGCCACAGCAGAAAATACAAGGATTTACCTTGTTTTGGCGTGCCGCCAGAGCGATGATTTCCGGCGGCACCTCGACCTTCCATCATCGGAGAATGTTATCCCCAGTAGTTTATCCCTTCCCCAATGCCACCACCAACGCTGGGCAGGGATAAACACTTACGGCCACCACCCGACCTGGAGCTAGGCTAAGGTGGTGCCGGTGGCGATCCGGCCACCGGGAGATACATATAGGACATTACAAAGATAGGTAAGGGGAGGGAAGAAGAATCCACCTGGACTGGAGGAGCTTGGGAGGGTCCTGGCCGAGATGACATTAGAGGTGGTGGTGTAGCTTGGGTCGTGAAGGTTTTCCGGCGAGCTGGAGATCCAGTCAGGGTGCTCTAGGCTCGAGTAGGTTGACATGGAGGAAAGCAGGGGAGGGCAGGGCTTTTATTGGCCAGGGAGGTTACCCTCCTTCCCACTAGCAATATGGGATTAACCCGAGAGAGAGAGGATCTCATCTCCTCCCCTCCACTTTCTCTACCCAGGTGTCATCATCAGGGGGGGGGGGAGGAAGGTACACCAGGTGGCAGCCATCAAGGGGGGGGGGGGAAGTTGGTGGGCTTGGGCCTTAGGTTTTAAGAAGGGAAGTGGGAATGGGGTGGGATTTTGGCTAAGGGCCCACCACCCATACTTTTGTTGAATAGGGTGGCATAAGAAGTGAGGAAGGCAAGGCCTTAACTAGTGATGAAGAGGGGGGGGGGTGATCACCCCTATAGAAAAAAATCCAAAAAATGGCTTTTTAGGAGGGTTTGAGCAAAGTCAACCATAGGGTGGTTCCCGCTTGCTAGTCAAAGTAAAAATAGGTCCATGCCATTGGAAATCAGGTTAAGGTTGGGGTGTCGTGTCATAATTTGTGTGCACATACTTTTCGGTGCACAATTATGCTAGATTTAACAATGGGTTGACCACTTGTGTTTAAAATTGACTGGGACGAACTCGGTTGCCTTCGTATTGACCATACATGTCCAATTAATGGCCCGACCAATGCTTAAGAAAAGAGAGAAGCCGAACTAACAATCCAACTAGGCAAGTATACCTATCGAATTGTAGCAAGGGGACACAAGTGTCGTATTTAAATCTGGGAACTGTTGAGTAAGCTTACTCACACGAAGGCTATTATTTTATCGATGGAAAATCTAGGGTTAAAAGAAAGCTAAATGCACTAAATGAAATATTGCATAAAAAGAGGACTACTTGCAATAAAAATAAAGAGAGCATAAAAGCAACGATTACACTGAAGGGTTAGAGCGATGTGATGGAAATGCACTCGATCAAGAATCACCTCGACAAGAGTCGATTAAAACACGATAAATAAACCTAAGCTTAATAGGGTAAAGGTCCTTGACCGTGGAGGTTCCTAAAGCTTGAACATGTTTCTCTCGAAGTCATGCCCAACTGAGTTTAGGAAGGTCCGACCGACTCTCGTCTAAATCGGAGGCCTAAAGCTCGCTTTACGCGGTGAACCCACTATAGGATTTTACTCCAATCCGGGAGATTTGGACTTGTGCCTCTCTCGAGGGGTGCGTACAACTCCCTTTACTCTTGAGTGCTCACTTCAAACTATCGGCCTCTCGGCTAGCCAAGAATGAAGGCAAAGGTGGAGAATATATATCGATAATATATCTCCAACCCATGATAAATCAAGAGTAATTTAAGGCCTAAAATCTAAAAAGAGAAGGTGAACTCAAAGCATCATAACTTAATCGCTCGAGTCTCAGATCATCAAGGTCGAGTACAAGGAGGATTAGGTACTCATGGTGAAGTGGAGGAGGGGGGATGAGTAGTGAAGCATAAAGAACACAAAGTAGAAAGGGAAGAGAAAATAACACTTCTTTATTAATGAAAACAAGGATCTTACAAGTGAAAACAAAAGATTACAAGTGCATGGAAAGTAAAATCCTATTCTAGCCCTACAATTAGCAACTAAAGCAATTACAAAAGCTAATACAAAATCTTAAATTAAACTAGAATTAAACTAAACTAAAGTGAGAAAGAGAGAGAGAGAGAGAGAGAGAGAGAGAGAGAGAGAGAAACTGTGAGTTTTGTTTTGTTTGCTTTGGTGGCAGCTCTAAAACATAATCGTGATTTGAATGACCAATTTTGTTTATTAAAGAACAAAGATGCCGATTTTTAAATGATTTATAATTGTATCATTGCTTCGCTGTTCTCTGATTTACATCATTTGATATGCAAAAAAAAGAGTCAACTATTTGATGCAGTATACAAATAAGAAAACAATGTTTTCAAAATTATGCTTTCAAAATTTCATTTTGTTTTAATAATTATGATTTAGGATTGTGTTTGCACAAGCAGATGTTTCTCACCTTTCTTCGCAAGCATTATCGATTCATCTTCCTTCATTTCCTCCTCCCTATATCGCATAGTCTCCGGTGCAAATGAGATCTTCATATATAAGTAATTAATTTGAGATTCATTATACATCTGTTCACTCGATATAGGTAAACTTGGTAACTGATTCTGATCAAGATCATGACTCTGTTCCGACAGTGATGTACTTTCATCAAACTTAAAACAAAATTAGTTACATGTTCTTTCTGCCTAGACAGATTTTAATTGTCGAGACAGGTTATATTTGTTCTATATAATGCCATTGTTTTTTTTGTTATTTTTTTTATTAGTGGCGTTTATATCACATGCTTGACTTAATTAGTTAAGGCTGACAATTTGTCCATTATCAAGGAAAATTCTCCTTCATATTAAATCTCCCATTCTAGAAAATCTACTCTTTGTATTTGAAAGTTGTGATCATCCTTAGATATGTAACTGTGAAATGAATTTAAGATTCATGTTTCCCTTGCAGATACGTTAGAAACCATTATGCAATGGCATAAAGACACAATTTTTTAATATCTAACTTTGCAAATATTAATACCAACTCTGCTAATATCATCATTACCAACATTACTCTGTTCTATTCCTTCGGTCAAAAGAAAAGTATGTTTTAATGCTTAGTTTACTCTTGTATACAAATTTTTTGTTGTTTTATGTCATTCTCCAATCACCATCGTGCACAGGCATAACTCATATCACTGTGGATCTGAGGTATGTTAGTGGAATTTAACATATTTGCACACTTTTGGCAACAAGATTCAAGATAGCTCTGAGGTATGTTTGTGGTATTTTTGTGAGCTCAAAATGTATTATTTTAGTTCTCAATTATAGATTTCCAGTAATCTTTATTGATTTGAGCATAATCATCATTTAAATATGCACACAAACACATATATAGATAACCCAATCTCCTGGATCTCCATCTTCGATACCATTGCCTCAACCAACCCTATAAAACTGCCGCCCGTGATGACGAATGTCGCCACCCACACCCGGGGCGGGGTACTGTCGCACGGGGCACGTGGGGCGGGCGAAGCCCGCTTGGTTGCGGGCGAAGCCCGCAGCGCCGCATCGAGAATGGGCGAAGCCCGTTCGAAGATGCTAGTATATATATATATATCTACCATATATAAAAAAATATGTTAGGGCATGAAATATAAATTCATTGGAATGATTTGAGCTGTCCGATCTGAATCCATTTTGCAGCAACCGTTTGATCAAATGAACCCCCTCTCTTTACTTTCTCATAGGGGTCCTAAACCTACTAAAGGATTCATAAAGTTATGTATAATTATTTCAAAAAATATCTATCATGCTCACCTGCTAAATTAAGGAGGCCCAAATAATACTACGGGCGATTTAAGCGAAGCCCGCCTGCCCGCCCAGACATTATAGAGATTTTAAACTCAGCCCGCCACAGCCCACAAGCCCACCACAGCCCACAAGCCCGCCACAGCCCACAAGCCCGGCAGCCCGCTTGATTTCAACAATTTACTACGGAAAATCATATTTAAACCAAAATGATACCCATGCACAGCCGGTGTGGGACTATAATAGGCGGGTGAACAGTGCTCCTGCCACTGTTCACCCGCCTATTATATTTTAAAATATTGTTTTATTTTTAAATTTTTAATTATTATTTATAAAATGTTTTTAAAACATTTTAAAAACTGGCGGGTGAACAGTGCTCACGCCACTGTTCACCCGCCAGCTTTTTAATGTTTTTAAAATTTAAATTAATTGTTTAATTTTTTTAATAAATTATTATAAATATCAAATTTATTTTTTTATTAATTTTAAAAAGGAGGTGGTTCGGTACTTTTGAGATGCCCGCTGAGGGGGCGGGCGAAGCTCGCCGTCGCCGGCCGGGTACTATGGCGCATAGCCATTGGGCCGGAGGCCCGTGCCTGTCACTCGTATATATATATATATATATATATATATATATATATATATATATATATATATATATATATATATATATATATATATATATATATGTATATATAAAGAAATACTGTGGGTTGCGAATAACATGAGTTCAAAATTCCAGTAGCCGTCGGTTCTGTCTCTATAATTCATCAACCGTCCGATTTGATTTAGATCATAACATCTCAACCGTCCGATCTTCAAATCATTCAGGACCGTACCGTCAGTCTAAATTTTCATAGGGCCTCTAGACCTATAGTAGGGTGTCCTAAACCTGTAGGTTTAAGAAGACACCTACCCTACAACATGAAGTTACAATTTTATCCCTCAAACTTTGAAAAAATTGCAAAGAAAATTAAAACAAATATTAGCTCGGCCTAATCAGAAGTCATTCTAAGTAGATCCGCACAACCTAGCTCATCCACAATTTAGTCAATGCATCCCTCTCATACTATTAAAACTCAAGCAAATACTCTCAATTACACGGCGTGGGACAAAAAAAAAGAGATTGTGGCTTACAATGTTTACATTTTATAAATTCTTTATTATTTCCCGGGCTCTGCACCATAATCCGCACTCAAACAAATTTATAAATAAATTATCATCATATTAGATTTTCCTAAATAGGCGGTAGGGGTTCTTGGTTTATATTTTTGTTATATTATTTACTTTGTTATTTATTTTGTTTTATTTTATAATATTTGACTCCATTTAATTATATTTTATAGTTTCTATATTAATTTCTCTTTTTTTGTATATATTCTAAAATTGCATAACAAAAAAAATAAAAGTAATTACTAAAATTAATAAACATAAATAATTACAATAAATGTCGAGCGAAACCCCCAAAGGCGGCTGGGAGCGGGCGAAGCCCGTCGTTGCTGGACGGGGCCGGGAGAATCACACCGTCCCGCCGGGGGGCGGGTTGGATGGGGTCGGGCAAAGCCCGGCGGGGGGGGGGGGGGGGGGGGGGGGGGGGCAGGGGGGAATTGAGCCAGCCGGGAGCCGGGTACTATTGTGCGGGGCACGAGGGCCGGAGCCCGTGCCTGTCACTCGTGTGTGTGAGTGTGTGTGTGTGTGTGTGTGTGTGTGTGTGTGTGTGTGTGTGTGTGTGTGTGTGTGTGTGTGTGTGTGTGTGTGTCTGTGTTTGTGTGTGTGTGTGTCTGTGTGTGTGTCTGTGCGTGTGTGTGTCTGTGTGTGTGTTTGTGTCTGTGTGTGTGTGTCTCTATGTGTGTGTCTGTGTGTGTGTCTATATATATATATATATATATATATATATATATATATATATATACGAGTGCCCGACACGGGGCTCCGCCCCTATGGCTATGGGCGACAGTACCCGACCGACGACGACGGGTTTTGCCCGCCCCAGCAAGGCAAGTTTCGCCCGCAACATATACATACAAATATTAAAAATGACCCTAAAAAATTATACTTAAATATTACAATTTTATTTTGTAAAACAATATAGGTTTTGACTAAAAAATATTAATTTTAACTTTAATAAAGTTGATTGATTTAATGTCATCATCTCGAAAATACCACTAGTATGCCTAATGACAACCTTCCTTGAATAGACCGCTGACATGCCTAATAACAACTTACCATAGTGGGTGTAAGAGCTCTATTAAAAAAATTTGAATTTAAATGGATTTTCATCATTACTTCTAATTTTTTGATAGTGTAATTACTTGAATGAACATTGTATTTTAATTTCTTTGAAATAGATTATAATATATGTCAAGTCATTAAAATATAAAAATGACGGCATAATTGATATTTTTTAATGTTTCACCAAAGACAAGTTTTCCCTTATAATAGTGATATATATAAATATATAAATATATATATATATATATATATATATATATATATATATATATATTGTAACTCCATTTTGCAATGAAGTTTGATTTTAGCTCTTAGGTTATTCTGTTCATTTGACAAACTTTTGCACTGTTTGCCAGACTTTTATTCCAGATATAGGCATCGGAATACAAAGCGCAACTTCACATTGCCTTCAATAAAATTTTACGAAGAAGCATGGAATAAAGTTTACGAATGAGAAGGGGAAGAGCTGTTGGGTTTGGCAAAAATTTTGGACATCTAATATCATAACGGTAATTATGCTTAGCAATACCTTTCTTCTATTTTGTGTATTATTGTGTCCTTATTACTATAGAGCATAATTTTTTGTTGATTTGGTCTTAAAATTTTAAAATTATTTTGTTTTCTTGAATTCATTTTTTCTTGCGTACTATATTATACTCTTCTTTAGTAGTCGCTCCTCAAATTGACTACATTTGTCTCCGCACGACTAGGTGTAGTCAATTTATTTTTAGCAATTTATTTTGGTTAATGGTCTGTCAGTCTTTAATTCAACTGAAAGTGCGTGTATATGCGTTATTTTAATTAGAAAATCAAATTTGATTACACACAACTTTTATAGTTTTTTGTTGC
This sequence comes from Platanthera guangdongensis, assembly GCA_039583875.1. Lineage (NCBI taxonomy): Eukaryota > Viridiplantae > Streptophyta > Magnoliopsida > Asparagales > Orchidaceae > Platanthera > Platanthera guangdongensis. The sequence goes on along the minus strand of CM077160.1, from coordinate 21,012,188 downwards.
AATTATGTTCTACTATATATATATATATATCTTCCACTACTATATAGGAAAACTTGCCTTTTGTGCAACATTCAAAAATGTCAAGTATATCCTCATTTTTAAATTTTAATAACTTGATATATATTACAATCTATTTAAAAACAAAATATATAATGTCTATTCAAGTAATTACATTATCCCCAAATTAAGAGTAATGATGAAAATCCATTAAAATTCAAAAAACATTTAGTAGAGCTCCTATACTGGGTCCGGGGGAGGTAAGGTGTAGGAAATCAGACGGACGAGATCCGCTGCACTTTACCGTAAAGTGCGATCTAATGGATGTGAGTGCGCTGAGATGCGTGCCCATCTCAGCGCACATATCTCAAAGCAGTGCGCGATAGATCAAAGCGTGCACACATCTCTGCAGGAGCTGAGATGTACTCGCACCCGTCAGATCTCGCGCACTGCATGGTGCAGTGCATTTCCTGCACTACACCACCCCAGACCCTCCTGCACCTACTATGGTATGCTATCATTAGACATGTCAACAGTCTATTCGAGGAAGGTTGTCATTAGGCATATCATCGGTCTGTTCGAAGTGCAATGTAAATTTTTTTAATTAATTCAATTTAATTTTTCATGTTTTCAATTTAAATTTTAAATTAATTAATTTTTTAATTTATTTTACTAATATTTTTGTACAACCCCATAGCTGGGCGAGTGGGACCCTCCCCAAATATCAGCCTAGGGGCGTGTTATGGGCGCGAGTTGGTGCGACCCTGTTCGAAGACGCGCGAGTCCTCGTGCGTGCGTGCGGAGGTTTCATGCGCATAGGTTTAGAATTTATATATATATATATTATATATATGAATTTATATATATATATATATTATATATATGATATTACATAATATATATAAGATATTATATATATGTTATAAGATGTGAAAAGCAGGAGGGGCACGGGGTACAGGAAGGGCAGGAGAAAAAGGGGATCGGGGGGGGGGGGGGAGGGGATTTTTCTTCTCCCCCGCTAGGGCTCGGCCAGGCAGCAGCCCGACGCCGCCGCACCTCCCTCTCTCCGGCCGTCTATAGCAGCAAGCATACCCTGCCTCCCCCCATCTCCCTCTCCGGCCGCAAACAGCAGCAGACCCGCCCCCCGTCTCTCTCTCTCCCTCCGGCCGTCTACAGCAGCAAGTACACCCCGCCTCCCCCCATCTCCCTCTCTCTCTCTCCCATTAGCAGCAACCCCGTCTGCTTCCTCTCTTTCTCGTCGGCCGGGAGCAATAACCCACAACCCCGACCGCCTCTCTCCCTCAGCCCGAACCACCCCCCGACCTCCCTCTCTCCCGGCGGCCTTGAGTAACTCGGCCCCCTCCCTTTCTCTCGGCCTGGAGCAGGGCTCGGCTTGGAGTGGGATTCGGCCTGGAGCTAAGCCCTAGCTTTTCACCACTGGCAGCAAGCTCGGCCTGGAGCAAGGCTCGGCATGGAGTAAGGCTCGGCCTGGAGCAAGGCTCGACCTGGAGCAAGGCTCGGCCTGGAGCAAGGCTCGTCCTGGAGCAAGGCTCGGCCTAGAGTGGAGATCGACCACCGACGCGGACACATGCTGTAGGATCTACCCGGTCCTCTCCTTGCCCCTCCGCCAAGCACGCGACAAGGGTAACGATGTTTCTACTTGGGCAGGTGAAGCCCTCAGTTTACATATTTGCATGGAAGTCCCTCTCCACCAACGGGTGGTGGGAAGGGAGATTTCCGACGGATTGACATGTACGTCCCCGCAGTTAATTGCATTAGTACCCGGAAGCATGAGTATGGGTTTAGGCATGCTGTGTGAAGCCCATGCAAACGCGTGAGCTGGATTGGTGATGCTCTGGGGTTCCCGGAGAAGACTCCGAGGAAGTTGTTTATTAGCCGCTTGCAGGGAATGCACACCATAGCCCCCAAAGAAGGGATGCGCGCAATTTGTTTTGCCCGCTCATGTTAGCCGATCGATGAGTAGTTGGCTGCCGCTCGTCGAGACGTTGCCGTACAGGTGTTGCAGTACCAGGCAGGGAGTAGCGGACTTAAGCCCAAGCTCATGCTGGCCCTCGAAGGCCTTTTTTGTTTATATTGCCGGCCTGCGTGCTGAGTATGGAATTCATATTCCTGTAATATTTTTCAATATCTGTGATGCCCTGTGAATATATAGTTTACTCCTCCTGTCTTGGGCGAGCGGTGTGTTCGTGAACCGCTCCCCCCGTGGGGGCCCCGAGGTATAGATGTCGGGAAGCCCCTGATGGCCTGTTGTCATCCTTTCAGAATAGCGGAGTTCCGCTGTTAGCGACCCAATTGGGGCTGCATAGAGTAAGGCTGCTGGGCGGTTTTATGCCAATAGTAAGGCGGGCAGGGAACATTTTACATAGACCCGAGGGGGAAACTCTAGTTAGGGAGTGGATCTTGAGATCCTCCTTAGATGTTCCGGTCGGCCAAGAGAGCCATCCGAAGGTGTCTTAGCTCAGCCCTTGACTTGGGAGGGGAAGAGTTTGTTAGTCTTCCAGGTATGCGGCGGGTCCTCCATGCTGAGACCTTGGGTCTGTCCCTTGTGTTCCTAGTCTTGTGCCTAGATCGTTCGCTTGAGGGTAGTAGGTGTGCGGTCACCCCTTCCCCAAGGGTCGAACTCCAAAGGAGACCGATTTCCGGTTTCAACATTTTGGTGCGGTGAGCATGGAGTGTTACCAGCACAAAAGAACTCTGGCGAGCATCATGGCTGTAGAAGAGGAACCAGGTGACGACCAGGGTCGTGCGCTGATACTTTGTATGTAAGGTCCTCATACTCAGAGTTGTCCCCTCCCATAGCTGTTGTTTGAATCCCATAGCATTTGGAGTAGGATTTGCACCTATTTGAAGCGCTTTTACCTATGAAAACCCATGTATTCCCACTTATTACATCGATGAGAAGCCTGGAGGTTATTGTCTTCAAGATCAAGTGAGAGAGCAGCTGAGAGGTATTGTGAGCCGGGGTGACCTGAAAAGGTTCCCTCCCTAGCGGTAATATGTTATCTCTTCCTTATAATTCAGTAGCTGTCGAGTTTTCTCTTTATTACCAATTCGCCTCGAGCTTCTGAGGGCTTCAAGGGTTAGCCTCGCGATAGACTCCGGATGCCAAACGTCCAACCCGTTCCTTTTAAACAGCCTAGTTCGGATGATGGGACGGTGCCGCGGGACTTTAAGCGCTATTATAAGACCGAGCCTTTGCACTGACGGCCGAGATCAGCTCCCCCCTTGCACGTCGGCCTATGTTCTCCCAATCGCACCTCTCCTCCGACTAGGGGAATTATCAGGAACGAGCCTAGACGCTAACCTCCCAGATTTGATAAAGGGTTGATCTCTCCAAGCAATCACAAGTGGTATGGCGAAAAGTGATCTTTGTCATTAGATCGGGATATGAGCCGCCGACCTGTTCCTTCTAAATAGCCTAATTCGGATGATGGGACGAGGCCTCGTGACTCTAAGCGCTATTGTAAGACCGAGCCTCTGCACTGACGGCCGAGATCAGCTCCCACCTTGCATGTCGGCCTATGTCCCCCCGATTGCATCTCTCTTCTGATTGGAGGAATTATTAGGAACAGGCTCGGATGCCAGCTTCCCGATTTCAAGACTTCCAGATCGTCTCTCTTATGAAAAGAATGCGTCCTCCGTTTGTAAAAGCATTAGTGCAATTAACTCTCCAACAGCTCTTAAGTAAACAAGATGTCTCCACCTCGAGCAAAGTCAAGTCCTCGAGTAGTAGTGGACCCCGAGCAGATCCCGCTGTCAGGCTCTCACCTAGCTGGCAGGGCAGGAAGTCACTCGGTGTCATCCTTTGGCCACGAGTAGATCCCGCTGTCAGGCTCTCACCTAGCTGGCAGGGCTGGAAGTCACTCGATGACGGTAGTAGTAGACCCTGAGCAGATTCCGCTATCAGGCTCTCACCAAGCTGGCAGGGCAGGAAGTCTCTCGGTGTAATCCTTAGGCCTCGAGCAGATCCTGCTGTCAGGCTCTCACCTAGCTGGTAGGGCTGGAAGTCACTCTATAGCGGTAGTAGTGGACCCCGAGCAGATCCCGCTGTTAGGCTCTCACCTAGCTGGCAGGGCAGGAAGTCACTCGGTGTCATCCTTGGGCCTCGAGCAAATCCCGCTATCAGGCTCTCACCTAGCTGGCAGGGCTGGAAGTAACTCGATGGTGGTAGTAGTGGACCCCGAGCAGATCCCGCTGTCAGGCTCTCACCTAGCTGGTAGGGCAGGAAGTCACTCGGTGTCATCCTTGGGCCTCGAGCAGATCCCGCTGTCAGGCTCTCACCTAGCTGGCAGGGCTGGAAGTCGCTCGATGGCAGTAGTAGTGGACCCCGAGCAGATCCCGCTGTCAGGCTCTCACCTAGCTGGTAGGGCAGGAAGTCACTCGGTGTCATCCTTGGGCCTCGAGCAGATCCCGCTGTCTGGCTCTTACCTAGCTGGCAGAGCTGAAAGTCACTCGATGGCGGTAGTAGTGGACCCCGAGCAGATCCCGCTGTCAGGCTCTCACCTAGCTGGCAGTGCAGGAAGTCACTCGGTGTCATCCTTGGGCCTCGAGCAGATCCCGCTGTTAGGCTCTCACCTAGCTGGCAGGGCTGGAAGTCACTCGATGGCGGTAGTAGTGGACCCCGAGCAGATCCCACTGTCAGACTCTCACCTAGCTGGCACGGCTGGAAGTCACTCGGTGTTATCCTTGGGCCTCGAGCAGATCCCGCTGTCAGGCTCTCATCTAACTGGCAGCGCTAGAAGTCACTCGACGGCGGTAGTTGTGGACCCCGAGTAGATCCCGCTGTCAGGCTCTCACCTAGCTGGCAGGGCTGGAGGTCACTCGGTGTCATCCTTGGGCCTCGGGCAGATCCCGCTGTCAGGCACTCACCTAGCTGGCAGGGCTGGAAGTCACTCGACGGTGGTAGTAGTGGACCCCGGGTAGACTCGCTGTCAGGCTCTCATTGGCTGGCAGGGCTGTAGGCACACCTGAGGGGAAAGGATTGGTTCTTGGAGATTTTTGCACGACCCCCGAGTGATGCTCGGCCCCGGGTAGACCCGCTGCCTGGCTCCTACTAGCTGGCAGGTCCGTAGGCTCGCCTGGGGGGTAAGGGACCCAGAGTGCTGCTCGGCCCCGGGTAGACTCGATGTCAGGCTCTCACTAGCTGACAGGGTTGTAGGCACACCTGGGGGGAAACGATTAGCTCCGCGTGTGCAAGAGGATACAGAATATATGGCTTTGTTGTTTCACGATATCACGAGAAATTATATACTTGTTGTAAGTAATGGTATAAGGGCAACACTTCCTTACACACTCCAGTACTCTCTTTGAAATAAGGGGGAGGGGCTGAATTTATAGAAATTCAAGAGGGTATGACACAGCCAATGACACGGCCGTTTTGGTGGTCGTGTCCCATGACTGTTGACTTCAGGCTCTAGTTATTGCAGGAAATGATCATTGCAACGTCAAATCGGCGGGCACGCCCATGCTAACACGACCAACAACATGGCCGTGTTGGTGGCCGTGTCCTCTGCGGTTGATGGGCTTCGACGGGGGCCGCATTAATGGCGGGCTGCATGCGTTGAGGAGGTGATGACACGCTCAGCGACACGGCCGTGTCGGTTGGCGTGTCCTACACTGGAAATTCATCGGCTCCTGGTGACACGGTACATGTTTACACGACGAGCTTGGCACGGCCAGCGACATGGCCATAAACACGGCCGTGTCGGAGGCCGTGTCCAGCTCGGGATGAACTCTGGACTTTCCTCTACTGGTTGATTCCTTGGGAACAAGCGACACACACCATGACACGGCCTGTTGGTGGCCGTGTCAGGTCATTTTGGCTGAAAATTGAGAAAACCTACAAAAGAGCACAAAAACATTAGTGGTATAAATAAATACAAGAGAATGGGACATATAAGCTAATAAGATAAGATTTGTACAATAAATACCTAAACAAAACTCTAATAACTTAAATACAAAACAAACTATCAAATTCCCCCAAGCTTAAGCTTTGCTTGTCCCCAAGCAAAGATATAAAAACTAGATAACCATAAAATATGACTAATCAATAAGTTTTAATTATGCCTACACAAGTTCTATGCGAAATTCTAAGTAGAGAAAAAGTGAAACGTGAATCTAAAATAATTATTTAGGCATGTTTTAACTTTTATAAACTTTATTTAATAAAAATAAATCATCCAAAATTTTGACGAAATTCTTTAAATAGATTTAAGCAAAGCAACGAAAATGAAAAGACGCATTGAGTTGTTACTAGATCCAAGCAACACATTATAATTATATCAAATAAATAACAAAAATCTAAGTTTATATCCAAAACTAATACTAATTTACTTTTCTTCTTTTCTTAGTTATTAAATAAAATTCAAAAAACGTGAATCAACATGACTTAATAGGATCAAAGCGTTTGGTTTAGGATTATGATTAGGAGTGGAATGCAAAGATAAATAGGGAGCCTTAAAATTACACTAAACCAAAACAAAGAGTTACAAAAATTTTCATTTTGAACAAAATATTTTTTTTTTCTTTTCCATTCTTTTTCTTATTTTCTTTTTCAAAACAAAGGCCATAAATATTTTCATTTTCATTTTGAATTGGCCAAAAACAAACATTTCTTTTGAACATACTTTTTTTGTTCAAAACCTTCTCCAAAAATATCACAAAATTACCTATCATAATCATGAAAATTCTTTATGAAACTCAAAAAGGCAAGTGTGATTAGATAGGTTGGAAATTTTGGCTTTGGTGAAAATGATATGAAAAGAGGAGCTATCAAATGAAATTGGAAAAGGCTCAAAAGTGGCTAACTAGTGGTGAAAGTTTTTAGGTTGGCAGGAAAGTTCAAATGAAAACAAAAGCGGCCTAAATCATTTTCACGCTTTTAAATTTATTTAAAACATAGATTTGAAAAATTTCAAAAAGCAAGTCCTAGATAATAAAAAAAGATTGATGAAATTATCTTGAAAATAGAAATAATAGGTGACTTGGATCAATCACATCTACTACACTATTCAAAAGTTGTCATTACAAAAATTATCTTTAAACGAAAAGGAAAATAGTGGTTGATGAATTTTTGAGAAAGTAAAGAAAATAAAAAAATGAAAAACCATAATAAAAATGCAAGTTTTAGAAAAATATTTCACCTTAACATGCTACCGTGAATTAGAAACACAACAAGACCAACATTTTACTTGGGAAACATAATTAAAAAGAAGGATTAGAAAAATTATAATTAGCTAAGTTGTTTATAAGGAATTTTGAGAAAAACAAAACAAAAACAAGGGGTACTATTGAAATACCAAAATGTCTAAACTATTAAAACAAAAAACAAAAACATATATATTTTTGTTAATTTTGAAATATTCTCTCTTTTTTTTATTTTGGAAATATTTTCTTTTTTTGGAATTTTAAGATATTCATTTATTTCGATTTTTGAAAAATATTCACAAAAAGAAAAAAGGAGGAGGAAGTTCTCCCCAAGCTTAAAATGGACATTATCCTCAATGGAGGAGGAGGTTAGAGAGAGAGAGAAAATTAAAGTACAAAATTGAAAAACAGGATTGAAAAACAGGTACTTCCCCAGATTTATTTGCTGCAAAAACTGAGTGATGCCGCTCCCCCATGATTACACTTTGGATGTTCGTGAAATGTCTTCTTTGGACTTCGTGATGGATTCATCAGCGTTGGAGCAGGCGATCACAGAAGCTTGAGCTTGTCAGAGCCGTCTGGGGCAAAAATTGTAAAATAAAGAAAACAGAAAAAGATAACTTGGGTTGCCTCCCAAGAGCGCCCTTTGTTTAAAGCATCGTTTGAGCTCGACGCAATAAAATAATATTGTCCAAAAATATTATCTAAAACAATAATTCAAAGAAATACTTTAAAGTTTTAATAAAACAAAGTTCCAATCTAATCAAAAGGTAAATCATGAATGATATAGTTAACACAGTTAGGACTGACATCATCATAGAAATACAGTTTAAGATGCTGACCATTCACTTTGAAATTATCCTTATCAGGGTGGGAAATCAAAACAGTACCATAAGGAAAAACTTCTAAAACAGAAAAGGGCCCAGACCAACATGATTTTAATTTTCCAGGAAATAAACGTAAATGAGAATTATAAATAAGAACCTGGTCGCCCGACTTAAATGTTTTTGGGTGCCTTAAGTGCTTATCGTGAAAGCATTTCATCCGCTCTTTATAAAGTTTGATATTTTCGTATGCGTTAGAGTGCCACTCGGCGAGTTCGTTGAGTTGAAATTTTCTAAGGTCACCGACAGAGTGAGGATCGAAGTTTAAGAATCGAAAGGCACAAAAAGTGCAATGTTCTAATTATACGGATAAATGACACGATTTTCCATAAACCAACCGATACGGCGTACATCTGAGGGCAGTTTTGTACGCTGTTCGGTAGGCCCATAGAACATCATCTAATTTGGTTGACCAGTCTTTCCTAGAAGTTGAAACGGTCTTTTCTAAAATTCTTTTTATTTCTCTATTGACTACTTCGACTTGTCCGTTAGTTTGGGGGTGGTAGGCGGTTGAAAGCTTACGAGTAATGCCATATTTAGTAAGGATTTTAGAAAACTGCACGTTACAGAAATGAGAACCCTTATCGTTAACGATGGCATGCGGCGTACCGAATCGAGAAAATATTTTTTTTTAAAACATAACTATGACTCGGGAGTCGTTCGTAGGAAGAGCTTGGGCTTCGACCCATCGCGAAACATAATCAACGACAAGTAAAATATACTTATTTCTGAAGCTAGAATGAAGAGGGCCAACAAAATCAATTTCCCAGAGGTTGAAAATTTCACACTCAAGGAAATAATTTTGTGGCATTTCATTTTTATTGGAAATGTTGCCCGACCATTGGCAACTATGACACCTACTCACAAAGGCTTGCACGTCTTTAAACAAGCTAGGACAGTAAAAACCGGCCAAAGCACCTTGTGAGCGGGCGAGCAGCTTAATAGTGCCCACCAGTCAGACCTTCATGTAAGTGTCTTAAAATATCTAATCCTTCTTCATAGGAAACACATCTCCTTATCACTTGGTCCGCACAGACTCTAAAAAGATGCGGGTCCTCCCAAAAATAGTTCTTCAACTCAAAAAAGAATTTCTTCTTTTGTTGAGAGGGGAACTCTTTTGGGAGCACACGAGCCACTAAGTAGTTGGCAATGCGTGCAAATCAAGGAGAAGGAGAAGTGCTGATTGAAAGCAGCTTCTCATCAGGAAAATAATCATTAAAAGATTTTTCATCTAGATTTTCAATAAAAGAAATTATCTAGGTGCGAGAGATGGTCGCCGACCAAATTCTCGGCTCCTCGATTATCACAGATTTCTAAGTCAAACTCCTAGAGGAGTAGGACCCAGTGAATAAGGCGCGGCTTGGCATCCATTTTGGCAAGAAGATATTTGAGGGCCGAGTGGTCCGTAAAAATGATAATTTTTGAAAGTGTAATATAAGGGTGGAATTTATCAAAAGCGAATACTACAGCTAGGAGCTCCTTCTCGGTTGTGGTGTAAATTTCCTGTGCAGATTTGAGCGTCTTACATGCATAATAGATGGGGTGGAAGTTTTTAGATATGCGTTGACCTAATACGACTCCTACCGCAAAACTACTCGCATCACACATTATCTCAAAGAAAAGGTCCCACATCGGAGCTATCATAATCGGGGCATTAATTAATTTTCTTTATTAAATTAAAAGCAGCTAGGCAAAGGTCATCAAAAATGAATGGGGTGTCTTTTTCTAAGAGATGGGTAAGGGATTTGGTGATCTTGGAGAAGTCCTTTATGAAGTGGCGGTAGAAACCAACATGACCTAGGAAACTTCTTATAGCTTTGATGTTCGTAGGAGGTGGCAGCTTCTCGATAACTTCTATCTTAGCAACGTCTACTTCAATACCTCTTGCAGAAATTTTATGACCCAAAACTAACCCTTCCCTCACCATAAAATGACATTTTTCCCAATTTAGGGCAAGGTTAGTTTCTTCGCATCTTTCTAAGACTTTTTCGAGGTTTCCTAAACAACTATCAAATGCGTCACCGAACACGGAGAAATCATCCATGAATACCTCCATAATTCTTTCTATGTACTTATCAAAGATAGAGAGCATACATCGTTGGAATGTTGCTAGCGCATTGCACAATCCAAACGACATTCTTCGGTAAGCGAAGGTGCTGAAGGGATAAGTAAACGTAGTTTTCTCCTGGTCCTCGGGAGAGATGGGGATTTGAAAATACTCCGAGAGGCCGTCGAGAAAACAATAAAAGCTATGGCCGGAAAATCGTTCTAAAATCTGATCGATGAATGGTAAGGGAAAATGATCCTTACGGGTGGCGTCATTTAACTTACGATAATATATACACATTCGCCACCCGATCACCGTCCGTGTCGGGATTAATTCATTATTCTCATTACTAACTACCGTTATCCCTCCCTTCTTTGGTACTACCTGAACTGGGCTAACCCACTTACTATAAGATATACGATAGATAATTCCTACGTCTAATAATTTCATAACCTCACCCTTATCTACTTCTTTCATGTTGTGATTTATGCAGCGCTGAGGTTGGACTGAATTACACGAATTATCTTCCATTAAGATTTTGTGGGTGCAGAAATATGGGCTTATGCCTTAGATATCAGATATCTGCCAAGCAATAGCTCGGCGATTCTTACGTAAAACTAAAAGGAGTTTATCATTTTGCACATCTGTGAGGTAGGCCGAAACTATGATGGGCAGCTTGGAGTCCTTTTCTAAGAAAGCGTATCTAAGATGCTCGGGTAGTTCTTTCAATTCCAGGGTAGGGGGTCTTCATATGAGATTTTAGAAATTCTTTATTTTTCAAAAAAAACTATGTCCTCATAGACTTTTTAATGTGTAAAATTAAAAGGGGTGGGGCTAGCGGCCATGACGGCTTCTTGCAGCGATGCAGTTGGAAGAGTAGAAGAGGAACAAAAATCAGAAAATTCTTTTTCAAATTCAGAGAGGTGATAGGAGGATTCTTGACTTATGTGTAGCAATTCAGTTGGAGGAGTAGAGGAGGAACAAAAATCAGAAAATTCTTTTTCAAAATCAGAGAGGTGACATGAGGATTCTTCACTTACGACATCTATGAAAAAACAGGAGTCATCATTGGCTAGGGTGTTCTTCATCGAGGGGGTGATAGATAAAGTTACTTTATCGTCGCCTAGTCAAAGGAAGAGCTTACCATTGCTTACATCAATGATAGCTCGGGAGGTGGCAAGGAAGGGTCAGCCAAGGATCAGGCTAACCTCGACGTCTTCTTCGATGTCCAATATGACAAAGTCCACCATGAAGATGAACTTGTCGACTTTAACTAGGACATCCTCCACGATTACTAATGGGTATTTGACTGATCTGTCGGCGCGCTAGATACTCATGCGTGTGGGGTTGAGACTACCAATTCCTAACTTCTTAAACAACAAGAGGGGCATCAGATTAATACTCGCACCTAGGTCGGCTAATACGTGCTTGACAAAAAGATCACCAAAGACACGAAATAGAAAAACTACCTGGGCCACTGATTTTCTTTGGTAAACCGTTTGTCAAGACTACCGAGCAGTAGGCATTTAATGTGACATGCGAAAGGTTCTCTAACTTCTTCTTGTTGGTCAGAAGGTCCTTAAGATACTTAGCGTACTTCGACATTTGGGATATCGCTTCGTGAAAGGGCAGATTTATGTGGATTTGTTTAAACATTTCTAAGAAACGGGTGTATTGATCGTCCTGACATTGTTTATTAAGTTAAGAAGGGTATGGCGGGGTTGGATTATTTTTAAAAGTGGGTGGTGGAGTGAGTTCTTTTTCTAAAAAACGGGTGATAACTTCTTCGGCAAAGGTTGGAATTTTTAAGACAGGAGTGGAGCATTGATTTTTTAAAACGGGAGCGGAGCTTGCCTCGGGCTCTTCACTTGCCATACCTGGAACTTGCTTCCCACTCCGAAGAGTTATAGCTTTTGCTTGCTCTCTCGGGTTGGGCTCGGTATTGGAAGAAAGAGACCCTGCGGGTCGCTCAGAAATTAATTTAGCGAGCTGTCCTACTTGATTCTCTAAATTTTTAACGCTTCTAGTTAAGGTTCTTATCACAACGTCATTTGTGGTAATAAATTTAGAAAGTAACTCCTCCAAACTTGGAGGTTTAGGAAAGTTCTGAAGAGGTGGAGGCGGTGCAGAAAAATCATTTTGAGGTGGTGGGCACATTGCATTCGAAGGATTACTCCATGAAACATTCGGGTGATTTCTTAAAGCAGGATTATAACTTTTCGGAAAATTAAAACTAGGAGGATGAAAATTAACAACAGAAAAATTATTGAAAGCATTTCTAGGCATACTATTATTAACATAATCTATTTGTTCTGGAGCTGGAGTTGCAGATTCCCATACCTGAGGGGCGGAGGCAGCAGTCATCTCCGTAATTGTTTTGCTTAATATTTCAAATTGCAGAGCGAGCTAGGAGACGTTGTCCACTTCAAAGATACCTGCAGGTTTGTTTGGGAGGGACCTAGGCACATTTCACTGATAAGTGTTCATGGCCATGTTGTCAAAAAGCTCAAGAGATGCTTCCGGGGTCTTATGGTTTAAAGTACCGCCAGAAGCTGCGTCTATCATTTGCTTTGTACTTTGATTTAGCCCATTATAAAATGTCTGCACTTGTAACCATATAGGTAGAGCGTGATGTGAGCATAGTCTTAATAATTCTTTAAATCTTTCCCAGGTTTCATAAAGGGTTTCAGAGTCTATTTTTGCAAAGGCATAAATGTCGTTCCTAAGTTTTGCAGTTTTAGCTGGCGAAAAATACTTCGCCAAAATTTTTTCAGTTAATTGAGTCCAGGTTGTGATGCAATTTTTAGGTAGAGTGTTCAGCCACTGCTTAGCCTTAGTTCTAAGGGAGAAGGGAAATAGTCTTAGCCTAATAGCATCATTTGTGACACCATTTATCTTGAAGGTGTCACAAATCTCAAGAAAGCTTGCTATGTGTGCGTTCGGATCTTCATCTTGAACTCCGTCAAATTGCACATACTGCTGCACCATTTGAATTATGTTAGGCTTCAGTTCGAAGTTATTATTTATTATCGCAGGGCGAACTATGCTAGAATCTGTACCCTCGAGATTCGGTCTTCCGCAGTTCATGCACTAAAAGAAGAGAAGATGAAGAAAGAGAAATAAAAAAACTTGAAAAGAGAGTTACTATTTTTTTTTGAAATAGAATTTTTTTAAAGTTTAACTTTCGAACTTCCCAAGGGCTACCCGGTGAAGGGTTCTCAAGGTACTAGACAAGATAGTGGCATTTAAAGCCACTTTGCCCTTTTCAAGAGAGTTAGGTGGTGTAGAAAAATTGTGATGTGGATTTCTATTAAGAGCGGTAATATAATTGTTTTGATTTTAAATTTTTTTTAGAAGGAAGATGAGAAAGAGAAATGATAAAATTAATAAATTTTTGCTTTTAATTTATCAACGAAAGTTGGTCCCCGACAACAGCGCTAAAAACTTGATGGCCCGGCCAATGCTTAAGAAAAGAGAGCAGCCGAACTAGCAATCCAACTAGGCAAGTATACCTATAGAATTGTAGCAAGGGGACACAAGTGTCTTATTTAAATCCGGGAATTGTTGAGTAATCTTACTCATACGAAGGCTATTATTTTATCGACGACAAATCTAGGGTTAAAAGAAAGCTAAATGCACTAATGGAAATATTGCATAAAAAAGAGGGCTACTTGCAATAAAAATAAAGAGAGCATGAAAGAAATGATTACACTATAGGGTTAGAATGATGAGATGGAAATGCAATCGATCAAGAATCACCTCGGCAAGAGTCGATTAAAAACATGATAAATAAACCTAAGATTAATAGGGTAAAGGTCCTTGAACGTGGAGGTTCCTAAAGCTTGAACATGCTTCTCTCGAAGTCATGCCCAACTGAGTTTAGGAAGGTCCGACCGACTCTCGTCTAAATCGGAGGCCTAAAGATCGTTTATGCGGTGAACCCCACTATTGGATTTTACTCCAATCCGGGAGATTTGGACATCTGCCTCTCTCGAGGGGTGCGTACAACTCCCTTTACTCTTGAGTGCTCACTTCAAACTATCGGCCTCTCGGCTAGCCAAGAATGAAAGCAAAGGTGGAGAATATATATCGATAATATATCTCCAACCCATGATAAAACAAGAGTAATTCAAGGCCTAAAACCTAATAAGAGAAGGTGAACTCAAAGCATCATAACTTTATCAATCGAACCTTGGATCATCAAGATCGAGTACAAGGAGGATTAGTTACTCATGGTGAAGTGGAGGAGGAGGGATTAGTAGTGAAGCATAAAGAACACAAAGTAGAAAGGGAAGAGAAAACAACACTTCTTTATTAATGAAAACAAGGATCTTACAAGTGAAAACAAAAGATTACAAGAGCATGGAATGTAAAATCCTATTCTAGCCCTACAATTAGCAACTAAAGTAATTACAAAAGCTAACACAAAAGCTTAAATTAAACTAGAATTAAACTAAACAAAAGTGAGAAAGAGAGAGAGAGAGAGAGAGAGAGAGAGAGAGAGAGAGAGAGAAAACATGAAAAACTTCAGAAAACAAAAGGGCAGCACTTCCTTACACACTCCAGGACTCTCTTTGAAACAAGGGGGAGGGGCTGAATTTATAGAAATTCAAGAGGGGATGACACGGCCAACGACACGGCCGTGTTGGTGGTCGTGTCCCGTGATGGTTGACTTCGGGCTCTGGTTCTTGCGGGAAATGATCATTGCAACGTCGAATTGGCGGGCACGCCCATGCGGACACGTCCAATGACATGGTCGTGTTGGTGGCCGTGTCCTCTGCGGTTGATGTGCTTCGACGGGGGGCACATTAATGGCGGGCTGCATGCATTGAGGAGGTGGAGACACGCCCGGCGACACGGCCGTGTCGGTGGGCGTGTCCTGCTTTGGAAATTCATCGGCTCCTGGTTACACGGTCTATGTTGACACGACCAGCTTAACACAGCCAGCGACACGGCCATAGACACGGCCGTGTTGGAGGCCGTGTCCAGCTCAGGATGAACTCTGGACTTTCCTCTCGTGGTTGATTCCTTGGGAACAAGTGACACGCACCATGACACGGCCGTGTTGGTGGCCGTGTCAGGTCATTTTGGCTGAAAATTGAGAAAACCTGCAAAAGGGCACAAAAACATTAGTGGTATAAATAAATATAAGAGAATGGGACATATAAGCTAATAAGACAAGATTTGTACAATAAAGACCTAAACAAAAGTCTAATAACTTAAATACAAAAAAACTATCAAATTCCCCTAAGCTTATTCTTTGCTTGTCCCCAAGAAAAGATATAAAAACTAGATAACTATAAAATATGACTAATCAATAAGTTCTAATTATGCCTACACAAGTACTATGCAAAATTCTAAGAAGGGAAAAAGTGAAACGCGAATCTAAAACAATTATTTAGGTATGGTTTAACTTTTATAAACTTTATTTAATAAAAATAAATAATCCAAAAGTTTGACGAAATTCTTTAAATAGTTTTAAGCAAAGCAACGAAAATGAAAAGACGCATTGAGTTGTTACTAGATCCAAGCAACGCATTATAATTATATCAAATAAATAACAAAAATCTAAGTTTACATCCAAAACTAATACTGATTTACTTTTCTTCTTTTCTTAGTTATTAAATAAAATTCAAAAGACGTGAATCAACATGACTTAATAGGATCGAAGCGTTTGGTTTAGGATTATGATTAGGAGTGGAATGCAAAGATAAACAGGGAGGCTTAAAATCACACTAAACCAAAACAAAGAGTTTCAAAAATTTTTATTTTGAACAAAATATTTTTTCTTTCTTTTTTTTCTTTTCTATTCTTTCTCTTATTTTCTTTTTCAAAACAAAGGCCATAAATATTTTTATTTTCATTTTGAATTAGCCAAAAACAAACATTTCTTTTGAACACACTTTTTTTGTTCAAAAACTTCTCCAAAAATATCACAAAATAATCTATCATAATCGTGAAAATTCTTTATGAAACTCAAAAAGGCAAGTGTGATTAGATAGGTTGGAAATTTTGGCTTGGTGAAAATGATATGAAAAGAGGAGATATCAAATGAAATTGAAAAAAAACTCAAAAGTGGCTAACTAGTGGTGAAAGGTTTTAGGTTGGCAGGAAAGCTCAAACGAAAACAAAAACGGCATAAATCATTTTCACGCTTTTAAATTTATTTAAAACATAGATTTTAAAAATTTCAAAAAGCAAGTCCTAGATAATAAAATAAGATTGATGAAATTATCTTGAAAATAGAAATAATTGGTGACTTGGATCATTCACATCTACTACGCTATTCAAAAGTTGTCCTTACAAAAATTATCTAAAAACGAAAAGAAAAATAGTAGATGGTGAATTTTTGAGAAAGTAAAGAAAATAAAAAAAACGAAAAACCATAATAGAAATGCGAATTTAAGAAAAATATTTCACCTTAACATGCTACCGTGAATTAGAAACACAGCAAGACCAACATTTGAGAAAGTTATTTATAAGGAATTTTGAGAAAAATAAAACAAAAACAAGGGGTACTATTGAAATACCAAAATGTCTAAACTATTAAAATAAAAAACAAAAAACATATATATGTTTTTTAATTTTGAAATATTCTCTCTTTTATTTTGGATTTTGGAAATATTTTTTTTTTGGAATTTTAAGATATTCATTTTTTTCGATTTTTGAAAAATATTCACAAAAAGCAAAAAGGAGGAAGTCCTCCCCAAGCTTAAAATGGACATTGTCCTTAATGGAGAATGAGGTTAGGGGGAGAGAGAGAGAAAAATAAAGTACAGAATTGAAAAACAGGATTGAAAAACAGGTACTCCTCGGATTTATTTGCTGCAAAAACTGAGTGATGCCAGTCCCCCATGCTTGCACTTTGTATCTTCATGAAATGTCTTCTTTGGACTTCGTGATGGATTTAGTAGCGTTGGAGCAGGCGATCGCAGAAGCTTCAGCTCATGAAAACAAAAAAGATAACTTGGGTTGCCTCCCAAGAGCGCCCTTTGTTTAAAGCGTCGTTTGAGCTCGACACTATAAAATAATATTGTCCAAAAATATTGTCTAAAACAATAGTTCAGAGAAATAGTTCAAAGTCTTAATAAAACAAAGTTCCAAACTAATCAAATGGTAAATCATAAAGGATATAGTTAACACAGTTAGGACTGACATCATCATAGAAATACGGTTTAAGACGCTGACCATTCACTTTGAAATTACCCTTATCAGGGTGGGAAATCAAAACAGTATCATAAGGAAAAACTTCTAAAACACAAAAGGGCCCAGGCCAACATGATTTTAATTTTCCAGGAAATAAACGTAAATGAGAATTATAAAGAAGAACCTGGTCGCCCGACTTAAATGTTTTTGGGTGCCTTAAGTGCTTATCGTGAAAGCATTTCGTCTGCTCTTTATAAAGTTTGTTATTTTTATATGCGTTAGAGCGCCACTCATCGAGTTCGTTGAGTTGAAATTTTCTAAGGTCGCCGACAAAGTGAGGATCGAAGTTTAAGAATTGCAAGGCCCAAAAAGTGCGGTGTTCTAATTCTTCGGGTAAATGACATGATTTTCCATAAACCAATCGATACGGCGTACATTCGACGACGGTTTTGTACGCTGTTCGGTAGGCCCATAGAGCATCATCTAATTTGGTTGACCAGTCTTTCCTAGAAGTTGAAACGGTCTTTTCTAAAATTCTTTTATTTCTCTATTCAGTACTTCGACTTGTACGTTAGTTTGGGGGTGGTAGGCAGTTGAAAGCTTATGAGTAATGCCATATTTAGTAATGATTTTAGAAAACTACACATTATAGAAATGAGAACCCCTATCGCTAACGATGGCGCATGGCGTACCGAATCGAGAAAATATTTTTTTAAAAAACGTAACTACGACTCTGTAGTCGTTCGTAGGAAGGGCTTGGGCTTCCTCCTATCACGAAACATAATCAACGACAACTAAAATATACTTATTTCTGACGCTAGAAGGAAGAGGGCCAATAAAATCAATTCCCCAGAGGTCGAAAATTTCGCACTCAAGGAAATAATTTTGTGGCATTTCATTTTTATTGGAAATGTTGCCCGATCATTGGCAACTAACACACCTACTCACAAAGGCTTGCACGTCTTTAAACAGTCCAGGCCAGTAAAAACCGGCACAAAGCACCTTGTGAGCAGTGCGAGCAGCTTAATAGTGCCCACCAGTCGGACCTTCATGTAAGTGTCTTAAAATATCTAATCCTTCTTCATAAGAAACACATCTCCTTATCACTTGGTCCGCATAGACTCTGAAAAGATGCGGGTCCTCCCAAAAATAGTTCTTCAACTCAGAAAAGAATTTCTTATTTTGTTGAGAGGAGAACTCTTTTTGGAGCACACGAGCCACTAAGTAGTTGGCAATGCATGCAAACTAAGGAGACAGAGAAGTGCTAATTGAAAGCAGCTTCTCATCAGGAAAATAATCATTAAAAGATTTTTCATCTAGATTATCAATAAAAGGAATTATCTACGCGCGAGAGGTGGTCGGCGGCCAAATTCTCGGCTCCTCGCTTATCACGGATTTCTAAGTCAAACTCCTAGAGGAGTAGGACCCAGCAAATAAGGTGCGGCTTGACATCCGTTTTGGCAAGAAGATATTTGAGGGCCGAGTGGTCCGTAAAAATGATAATTTTTGAAAGTGTAATATAAGGGCGGAATTTATCAAAAGAGAATACAACAGCTAGGAGCTCCTTCTCGGTTGTGGTGTAATTTTCCTATGCAGATGTGAGCGTCTTACTTGTATAATAGATCAGGTGGAAGTTTTTTAGATATGCGTTGACCTAATATGGCTCCTACCGCAAAACTACTCGCATCACACATTATCTCAAAGGGAAGGTCCCACACCGGAGCTATCATAATCGGGGCATTAATTAATTTTTCTTTTATTAAATTAAAATCAGCTAAGCAAAGGTCATCAAAAATGAATGGGCGCCTTTTTCTAAGAGATGGGTAAGGGGTTTGGTGATCTTGGAGAAGTCCTTTATGAAGCGGCGGTAGAAACCATGGTGACCTAGGAAACTTCTTATAGCTTTGATGTTCGTAGGAGGTGGCAGCTTCTCGATAACTTCTATCTTAGCAACGTCTACTTCAATACCTCTTGCAGAAATTTTAAGACCCAAAACTAACCCTTCCCTCACCATAAAATGACATTTTTCCCAATTTAGGGCAAGGTTAGTTTCTTCACATCTTTCTAAGACTTTTTTCGAGGTTTCCTAAACAACTATCAAATGTGTCATCGAACACGAAGAAATCATCCATGAATACCTCCATAATGCTTTCTACGTACTTGTCAAAGATAGCGAGCATACATCGATGGAATGTAGCTGGCGTATTGCACAATCCAAATGACATTCTTCAGTAAGCGAAGGTGCTGAAGGTATAAGTAAACGTAGTTTTCTCCTAGTCCTCGGGAGAGATGGGGATTTGAAAATACCCCGAGAGGCCATTGAGAAAAAAATAAAAGCTATGGCCCGATAATCGTTCTAAAATCTGATCGATGAATGGTAAGGGAAAATGATCCTCATGGGCAGCGTCATTTAACTTACAATAATCTATGCACATTCGCCACTAGGTCACCGTCCGTGTCGGGATTAATTCATTATTCTCATTACTAACTACCGTTATCCCTCCCTTCTTTGGTACTACCTGGACTGGACTAACCCACTTACTATCATATATAGGATAGATAATTCCTGCGTCTAATAATTTCATAACCTTGCCCTTAACTACTTCTTTCATGTTGGGATTTATGCAACACTGAGGTTGGACTGAATTACACGAGTTATTTTCCATTAAGATTTTGTGGGTGCAGGAAGATGGGCTTATGCCCTAGATATCAGATATCTGCCAAGCAATAGCTCGACGATATTTACTTAAAACTAAAAGGAGTTTATCATTTTGCACATTCGTGAGGCTGGCCGAAACTATGACGGCCAGCTTGGAGTTCTTTTCTAAGAAAGCGTATCTAAGATGCTTGGGTAGTTCTTTCAATTCCAGGGTAGGTGGGGTCTTCATACGAGGTTTTAGAAATTATTTATTTTTCAAAAACTATGTCCTCGTAGACTGTTTTATGTGTAAAATTTAAAAGGGTGGGGCTAGCGGCCATGGCGGCTTCTTGCAGCGATGCAGTTGGAAGAGTAGAAGAGGAATAAAAATCAAAAAATTCTTTTTCAAATTCAGAGAGGTGATAGGAGGATTCTTAACTTAGGTGTAGCGATTCAGTTGGAGGAGTAGAGGAGGAACAAAAATCAGAAAATTCATTTTCAAAATCAGAGAAGCGATAGGAGGATTCTTCACGTAGGGCATCTATGAAAAAACAGGAGTCATCATTGGCTAGGGTGTTCTTCATCGAGGGGGTGATAGATAAAGTTACATCGTCATCGCCTACTCGAAGGAAGAGCTTATCCATTGCTTACATCGTTGATAGCTTGGGAGGTGGCAAGGAAGGGTCGGCCAAGGATCAGGCTAACCTCGACGTCTTCTTCGATGTCCAATATGACAAAGTACACCAGGAAGGTGAACTTGTCGACTTTAACTAGGACATCCTCCACGATTTCTAACGGGTATTTGACTGATCTGTCGGCAAGCTGGATACTCATGCGTGTGGGGTTGAGACTACCAATTCCTAACTTCTTAAACAACGAGAGGGTCATCAGATTAATACTCAGACCTAGGTTGGCTAATGCGTGCTTGACAAAAAGATCACCAAAGACACACATAATAGAAAAACTACCTGGGTCACTGATTTTCTTTGGTAAACCATTTGTCAAGACCGCCGAGCACTAGACATTTAACGTGACATGCGAAAGGTTCTCTAACTTCTTCTTGTTGGTCAGGAGATCCTTAAGATACTTAGCATACTTCGGCATCTGGGATATCGCTTCGTGAAAGGGCAGATTTATGTGGATTTGTTTAAACATTTCTAAGAAACGAGTGTATTGATCGTCCTGACGTTGTTTATTAAGTTCAGAAGGGTATGGCGGGGTTGTATTATTTTTAAAAGTGGGTGGTGGAGTGAGTTCTTTTTCTAAAAAACGGGTGATAACTTCTTCGGCAGAGGGTGAAATTTTTAAAACGGGAGCGGAGCATTGATTTTTTAAAGCGGAGCGGAGCTTGCCTCAGGCTCTTCACTTGCCATACCGGGAACTTGCTTCCCACTCCGAAGAGTTATAGCTTTCGCTTGCTCTCTCGGGTTGGGCTTGGTATTGGAGGGAAGAGACCCTGCGGGTCGCTCAAAAATTAATTTAGCGAGCTGTCCTACTTGATTTTCTAAATTTTTAACGCTTCCAGTTAAGGTTCTTATCGTAGTGTCATTTGTGGTGATATATTTAGAAAGTAACTCCTCCAAACTTGGAGGTTTTGGAAAGTTCTGAAGAGGTGGAGGCGGTGCAGAAAAATCATTTTGAGGTGGTGGGCGCATTGCGTTCGAAGGATTATTCCATGAAAAATTCGGGTGATTTCTTAAAGCAGGATTATAACTATTCGGAAAATTAAAACCAGGAGGATGTAAATTCGTAGCAGAAAAATTATTGAAAGCATTTCTAGGCATACTATTATTAACATAATCTATTTGTTCTGGAGCTGGAGTTGCAGATTCCCATACTTGAGGGGCGGAGGCAACAGTCATCTCCATAATTTTTTTGCTTAATATTGCAACTTGCAGAGCGAGCTAGGGGACGTTGTCCACTTCAAAGATACCTGCAGTTTTGTTTGGGCGCGACCTAGGCACATTCCACTGGTAAGTGTTCATGGCCATGTCGTCAAAAAGCTCAAGAGCTGCTTCCGGGGTCTTATGGTTTAAAGTACCGCTAGAAGCTGTGTCTATCATTTGCTTTGTACTTTGATTTAGCCCGTTATAAAACATCTGCACTTGTAACTATACAGACAGAGCGTGATGTGGGCATAGTATTAATTATTCTTTAAATCTTTCCCAGGTTTCATTAAGGGTTTCAGAGTCTATTTGTCCAATGGCAGAAATGTTGTTCCTAAGTTTTGCAGTTTTAGCTGGCGGAAAATACTTCGCCAAAAATTTTTCAGTTAATTGAGTCCAGGTTGTGATGCTATTTTTAGGTAGAGTGTTCAGCCAGTGCTTAGCCTTAGTTCTAAGGGAGAAGGGAAATAGTATTAGCCTAATAGCATCATTTGTGACATCATTTATCTTGAAGGTGTCACAAATCTCAAGAAAGCTTGCTATATGTGCATTCAGATCTTCATCTTGAAGTCCGTCAAATTGCACATACTGCTGCACCATTTGAATTATGCTAGGCTTCAGTTCGAAGTTATTATTTGCTATTGCAGGGCGAACTATGCTAGATTCTGTACCCTCGAGATTTGGCCGTGTATAATAAGACATAGGCCTTTGCACGACTTCATCCACGTGGGGCTCTTCCATTCTTAAAGTAGAAAATGACTCGGAATCCTCAACCAGTATTTTAAGAGTAGGGCCTTGAAATCGCGATCTTCTCCAAAGAGTACGCTCAATTTCTTGGTGCAAGTCTAAAATAGCTAACGGATTCCCGCGGGTCATGCACTAAAAGAAGAGAAGATGAAGAAAGAGAAATAAAAAAACTTGAAAAAGAGAGTTACTAATTTTTTTGAAATAGATTTTTTTTAAAGTTTAACTTTCCCGAACTTCCCAAGGGCTACCCAGTGAAGGGTTCACAAGGTACTAGAGAGATAGTGGCATTTAAAGCCACTTTGCCCTTTTCAAGAGAGTTAGGTGGTGTAGAAAAATTGTGATGTGGATTTCTATTAAGAGCGGTAATATAATTGTTTTGATTCTTAAAAATTTTTTTAGAAGGAAGATGAGAAAGAGAAATGATAAAATTAATAATTTTTGCTTTTAATTTATCAACGAAAGTTGGTCCCCGACAACAGCGCTAAAAACTTGATGGCCTGGCCAATGCTTAAGAAAAGAGAGCAGCCGAACTAGCAATCCAACTAGGCAAGTATACCTATAGAATTGTAGCAAGGGGACACAAGTGTCTTATTTAAATCCGGGAATTGTTGAGTAATCTTACTCATACGAAGGCTATTATTTTATCGACGACAAATCTAGGGTTAAAAGAAAGCTAAATGCACTAATGGAAATATTGCATAAAAAAGAGGGCTACTTGCAATAAAAATAAAGAGAGCATGAAAGAAATGATTACACTATAGGGTTAGAATGATGAGATGGAAATGCAATCGATCAAGAATCACCTCGGCAAGAGTCGATTAAAAACATGATAAATAAACCTAAGCTTAATAGGGTAAAGGTCCTTGAACGTGGAGGTTCCTAAAGCTTGAACATGCTTCTCTCGAAGTCATGTACCCAACTGAGTTTAGGAAGGTCCGACCGACTCTCGTCTAAATCGGAGGCCTAAAGATCGTTTATGCGGTGAACCCCACTATTGGATTTTACTCCAATCCGGGAGATTTGGACATCTGCCTCTCTCGAGGGGTGCGTACAACTCCCTTTACTCTTGAGTGCTCACTTCAAACTATCGGCCTCTCGGCTAGCCAAGAATGAAAGCAAAGGTGGAGAATATATATCGATAATATATCTCCAACCCATGATAAAACAAGAGTAATTCAAGGCCTAAAACCTAATAAGAGAAGGTGAACTCAAAGCATCATAACTTTATCAATCGAACCTTGGATCATCAAGATCGAGTACAAGGAGGATTAGTTACTCATGGTGAAGTGGAGGAGGAGGGATTAGTAGTGAAGCATAAAGAACACAAAGTAGAAAGGGAAGAGAAAACAACACTTCTTTATTAATGAAAACAAGGATCTTACAAGTGAAAACAAAAGATTACAAGAGCATGGAATGTAAAATCCTATTCTAGCCCTACAATTAGCAACTAAAGTAATTACAAAAGCTAACAAAAAGCTTAAATTAAACTAGAATTAAACTAAACAAAAGTGAGAAAGAGAGAGAGAGAGAACATGAAAAACTTCAGAAAACAAAAGGGTAGCACTTCCTTACACACTCCAGGACTCTCTTTGAAACAAGGGGGAGGGGCTGAATTTATAGAAATTCAAGAGGGGATGACACGGCCAACGACACGGCCGTGTTGGTGGCGGTGTCCTGTGACGGTTGACTTCGGGCTCTGGCTCTAGCGGGAAATGATCATTGCAACGTCGAATCGGCGGTTACGCCCATGCTGACACGGCCAACGACACGGCCGTGTTGGTGGTCGTGTCCTCTACGGTTGATGGGATTCAATTGGGGGCGCATTAATGGTGGGCTGCATGCATTGAGGGGGTGGCGACACGCCCGGCAACACGGCCGTGTCGGTAGGCGTGTCCTGCTCTGGAAATTCATCGGCTCCTGGTGACACAGTCCATGTTGACACAGCCAGCTTGACATGGCCAGTGACACGGCCATAGACACGGCCGTGTCGGAGGCCGTGTCCAGCTCGGGATGAACTCGGGACTTTCCTCTGGTGGTTGATTCCATGGGATCAAGAGACACGCCCCATGACACGGCCGTGTTGGTGGCCGTGTCAGTTCATTTTGGCTGAAAATTGAGAAAACTTGCAAAAGAGCACAAAAACATTAGTGGCATAAATAAATACAAGAGAATGGGACATATAAGCTAATAAGACAAGATTTGCACAATAAAGACCTAAACAAAACTCTAATAACTTAAATACAAAAAAACTATCAACAATTCCACTAAGCTTATTCTTTGCTTGTCCCCAAGAAAAGATATAAAAACTAGATAACTATAAAATATGACTAATCAATAAGTTCTAATTATGCCTACACAAGTACTATGCAAAATTCTAAGAAGGGAAAAAGTGAAACGCGAATCTAAAACAATTATTTAGGTATGGTTTAACTTTTATAAACTTTATTTAATAAAAATAAATAATCCAAAAGTTTGACGAAATTCTTTAAATAGTTTTAAGCAAAGCAACGAAAATGAAAAGACGCATTGAGTTGTTACTAGATCCAAGCAACGCATTATAATTATATCAAATAAATAACAAAAATCTAAGTTTACATCCAAAACTAATACTGATTTACTTTTCTTCTTTTCTTAGTTATTAAATAAAATTCAAAAGACGTGAATCAACATGACTTAATAGGATCGAAGCGTTTGGTTTAGGATTATGATTAGGAGTGGAATGCAAAGATAAACAGGGAGGCTTAAAATCACACTAAACCAAAACAAAGAGTTTCAAAATTTTTATTTTGAACAAAATATTTTTTCTTTCTTTTTTTCTTTTCTATTCTTTCTCTTATTTTCTTTTTCAAAACAAAGGCCATAAATATTTTTATTTTCATTTTGAATTAGCCAAAAACAAACATTTCTTTTGAACACACTTTTTTTGTTCAAAAACTTCTCCAAAAATATCACAAAATAATCTATCATAATCGTGAAAATTCTTTATGAAACTCAAAAAGGCAAGTGTGATTAGATAGGTTGGAAATTTTGGCTTGGTGAAAATGATATGAAAAGAGGAGATATCAAATGAAATTGAAAAAAAAACTCAAAAGTGGCTAACTAGTGGTGAAAGGTTTTAGGTTGGCAGGAAAGCTCAAACGAAAACAAAAACGGCATAAATCATTTTCACGCTTTTAAATTTATTTAAAACATAGATTTGAAAAATTTCAAAAAGCAAGTCCTAGATAATAAAATAAGATTGATGAAATTATCTTGAAAATAGAAATAATTGGTGACTTGGATCGTTCACATCTACTACGCTATTCAAAAGTTGTCCTTACAAAAATTATCTAAAAACGAAAAGAAAAATAGTGGATGGTGAATTTTTGAGAAAGTAAAGAAAATAAAAAAAAACGAAAAACCATAATAGAAATGCGAATTTAAGAAAAATATTTCACCTTAACATGCTACCGTGAATTAGAAACACAGCAAGACCAACATTTGAGAAAGTTATTTATAAGGAATTTTGAGAAAAATAAAACAAAAACAAGGGGTACTATTGAAATACCAAAATGTCTAAACTATTAAAATAAAAAACAAAAAACATATATATGTTTTTTAATTTTGAAATATTCTCTCTTTTATTTTGGATTTTGGAAATATTTTTTTTTTGGAATTTTAAGATATTCATTTTTTTCGATTTTTGAAAAATATTCACAAAAAGCAAAAAGGAGGAAGTCCTCCCCAAGCTTAAAATGGACATTGTCCTTAATGGAGAATGAGGTTAGGGGGAGAGAGAGAGAAAAATAAAGTACAGAATTGAAAAACAGGATTGAAAAACAGGTACTCCTCGGATTTATTTGCTGCAAAAACTGAGTGATGCCAGTCCCCCATGCTTGCACTTTGTATCTTCATGAAATGTCTTCTTTGGACTTCGTGATGGATTTAGTAGCGTTGGAGCAGGCGATCGCAGAAGCTTCAGCTCATGAAAACAAAAAAGATAACTTGGGTTGCCTCCCAAGAGCGCCCTTTGTTTAAAGCGTCGTTTGAGCTCGACACTATAAAATAATATTGTCCAAAAATATTGTCTAAAACAATAGTTCAGAGAAATAGTTCAAAGTCTTAATAAAACAAAGTTCCAAACTAATCAAATGGTAAATCATAAAGGATATAGTTAACACAGTTAGGACTGACATCATCATAGAAATACGGTTTAAGACGCTGACCATTCACTTTGAAATTACCCTTATCAGGGTGGGAAATCAAAACAGTATCATAAGGAAAAACTTCTAAAACACAAAAGGGCCCAGGCCAACATGATTTTAATTTTCCAGGAAATAAACGTAAATGAGAATTATAAAGAAGAACCTGGTCGCCCGACTTAAATGTTTTTGGGTGCCTTAAGTGCTTATCGTGAAAGCATTTCGTCTGCTCTTTATAAAGTTTGTTATTTTTATATGCGTTAGAGCGCCACTCATCGAGTTCGTTGAGTTGAAATTTTCTAAGGTCGCCGACAAAGTGAGGATCGAAGTTTAAGAATTGCAAGGCCCAAAAAGTGCGGTGTTCTAATTCTTCGGGTAAATGACATGATTTTCCATAAACCAATCGATACGGCGTACATTCGACGACGGTTTTGTACGCTGTTCGGTAGGCCCATAGAGCATCATCTAATTTGGTTGACCAGTCTTTCCTAGAAGTTGAAACGGTCTTTTCTAAAATTCTTTTATTTCTCTATTCAGTACTTCGACTTGTACGTTAGTTTGGGGGTGGTAGGCAGTTGAAAGCTTATGAGTAATGCCATATTTAGTAATGATTTTAGAAAACTACACATTATAGAAATGAGAACCCCTATCGCTAACGATGGCGCATGGCGTACCGAATCGAGAAAATATTTTTTTAAAAAACGTAACTACGACTCTGTAGTCGTTCGTAGGAAGGGCTTGGGCTTCCTCCTATCACGAAACATAATCAACGACAACTAAAATATACTTATTTCTGACGCTAGAAGGAAGAGGGCCAATAAAATCAATTCCCCAGAGGTCGAAAATTTCGCACTCAAGGAAATAATTTTGTGGCATTTCATTTTTATTGGAAATGTTGCCCGATCATTGGCAACTAACACACCTACTCACAAAGGCTTGCACGTCTTTAAACAGTCCAGGCCAGTAAAAACCGGCACAAAGCACCTTGTGAGCAGTGCGAGCAGCTTAATAGTGCCCACCAGTCGGACCTTCATGTAAGTGTCTTAAAATATCTAATCCTTCTTCATAAGAAACACATCTCCTTATCACTTGGTCCGCACAGACTCTGAAAAGATGCGGGTCCTCCCAAAAATAGTTCTTCAACTCAGAAAAGAATTTCTTATTTTGTTGAGAGGAGAACTCTTTTTGGAGCACACGAGCCACTAAGTAGTTGGCAATGCATGCAAACTAAGGAGACAGAGAAGTGCTAATTGAAAGCAGCTTCTCATCAGGAAAATAATCATTAAAAGATTTTTCATCTAGATTATCAATAAAAGGAATTATCTACGCGCGAGAGGTGGTCGGCGGCCAAATTCTCGGCTCCTCGCTTATCACGGATTTCTAAGTCAAACTCCTAGAGGAGTAGGACCCAGCAAATAAGGTGCGGCTTGACATCCGTTTTGGCAAGAAGATATTTGAGGGCCGAGTGGTCCGTAAAAATGATAATTTTGAAAGTGTAATATAAGGGCGGAATTTATCAAAAGAGAATACAACAGCTAGGAGCTCCTTCTCGGTTGTGGTGTAATTTTCCTATGCAGATGTGAGCGTCTTACTTGTATAATAGATCAGGTGGAAGTTTTTTAGATATGCGTTGACCTAATATGGCTCCTACCGCAAAACTACTCGCATCACACATTATCTCAAAGGGAAGGTCCCACACCGGAGCTATCATAATCGGGCATTAATTAATTTTTCTTTTATTAAATTAAAATCAGCTAAGCAAAGGTCATCAAAAATGAATGGGCGCCTTTTTCTAAGAGATGGGTAAGGGGTTTGGTGATCTTGGAGAAGTCCTTTATGAAGCGGCGGTAGAAACCATGGTGACCTAGGAAACTTCTTATAGCTTTGATGTTCGTAGGAGGTGGCAGCTTCTCGATAACTTCTATCTTAGCAACGTCTACTTCAATACCTCTTGCAGAAATTTTAAGACCCAAAACTAACCCTTCCCTCACCATAAAATGACATTTTTCCCAATTTAGGGCAAGGTTAGTTTCTTCACATCTTTCTAAGACTTTTTTCGAGGTTTCCTAAACAACTATCAAATGTGTCATCGAACACGAAGAAATCATCCATGAATACCTCCATAATGCTTTCTACGTACTTGTCAAAGATAGCGAGCATACATCGATGGAATGTAGCTGGCGTATTGCACAATCCAAATGACATTCTTCAGTAAGCGAAGGTGCTGAAGGTATAAGTAAACGTAGTTTTCTCCTAGTCCTCGGGAGAGATGGGGATTTGAAAATACCCCGAGAGGCCATTGAGAAAAAAATAAAAGCTATGGCCCGATAATCGTTCTAAAATCTGATCGATGAATGGTAAGGGAAAATGATCCTCATGGGCAGCGTCATTTAACTTACAATAATCTATGCACATTCGCCACTAGGTCACCGTCCGTGTCGGGATTAATTCATTATTCTCATTACTAACTACCGTTATCCCTCCCTTCTTTGGTACTACCTGGACTGGACTAACCCACTTACTATCATATATAGGATAGATAATTCCTGCGTCTAATAATTTCATAACCTTGCCCTTAACTACTTCTTTCATGTTGGGATTTATGCAACACTGAGGTTGGACTGAATTACACGAGTTATTTTCCATTAAGATTTTGTGGGTGCAGGAAGATGGGCTTATGCCCTAGATATCAGATATCTGCCAAGCAATAGCTCGACGATATTTACTTAAAACTAAAAGGAGTTTATCATTTTGCACATTCGTGAGGCTGGCCGAAACTATGACGGCCAGCTTGGAGTTCTTTTCTAAGAAAGCGTATCTAAGATGCTTGGGTAGTTCTTTCAATTCCAGGGTAGGTGGGGTCTTCATACGAGGTTTTAGAAATTATTTATTTTTCAAAAACTATGTCCTCGTAGACTGTTTTATGTGTAAAATTTAAAAGGGTGGGGCTAGCGGCCATGGCGGCTTCTTGCAGCGATGCAGTTGGAAGAGTAGAAGAGGAATAAAAATCAAAAAATTCTTTTTCAAATTCAGAGAGGTGATAGGAGGATTCTTAACTTAGGTGTAGCGATTCAGTTGGAGGAGTAGAGGAGGAACAAAAATCAGAAAATTCATTTTCAAAATCAGAGAAGCGATAGGAGGATTCTTCACGTAGGGCATCTATGAAAAAACAGGAGTCATCATTGGCTAGGGTGTTCTTCATCGAGGGGGTGATAGATAAAGTTACATCGTCATCGCCTACTCGAAGGAAGAGCTTATCATTGCTTACATCGTTGATAGCTTGGGAGGTGGCAAGGAAGGGTCGGCCAAGGATCAGGCTAACCTCGACGTCTTCTTCGATGTCCAATATGACAAAGTACACCAGGAAGGTGAACTTGTCGACTTTAACTAGGACATCCTCCACGATTTCTAACGGGTATTTGACTGATCTGTCGGCAAGCTGGATACTCATGCGTGTGGGGTTGAGACTACCAATTCCTAACTTCTTAAACAACGAGAGGGTCATCAGATTAATACTCAGACCTAGGTTGGCTAATGCGTGCTTGACAAAAAGATCACCAAAGACACACATAATAGAAAAACTACCCGGGTCACTGATTTTCTTTGGTAAACCATTTGTCAAGACCGCCGAGCACTAGACATTTAACGTGACATGTGAAAGGTTCTCTAACTTCTTCTTGTTGGTCAGGAGATCCTTAAGATACTTAGCATACTTCGGCATCTGGGATATCGCTTCGTGAAAGGGCAGATTTATGTGGATTTGTTTAAACATTTCTAAGAAACGAGTGTATTGATCGTCCTGACGTTGTTTATTAAGTTCAGAAGGGTATGGCGGGGTTGTATTATTTTTAAAAGTGGGTGGTGGAGTGAGTTCTTTTTCTAAAAAACGGGTGATAACTTCTTCGGCAGAGGGTGAAATTTTTAAAACGGGAGCGGAGCATTGATTTTTTAAAGCGGAGCGGAGCTTGCCTCAGGCTCTTCACTTGCCATACCGGGAACTTGCTTCCCACTCCGAAGAGTTATAGCTTTCGCTTGCTCTCTCGGGTTGGGCTTGGTATTGGAGGGAAGAGACCCTGCGGGTCGCTCAAAAATTAATTTAGCGAGCTGTCCTACTTGATTTTCTAAATTTTTAACGCTTCCAGTTAAGGTTCTTATCGTAGTGTCATTTGTGGTGATATATTTAGAAAGTAACTCCTCCAAACTTGGAGGTTTTGGAAAGTTCTGAAGAGGTGGAGGCGGTGCAGAAAAATCATTTTGAGGTGGTGGGCGCATTGCGTTCGAAGGATTATTCCATGAAAAATTCGGGTGATTTCTTAAAGCAGGATTATAACTATTCGGAAAATTAAAACCAGGAGGATGTAAATTCGTAGCAGAAAAATTATTGAAAGCATTTCTAGGCATACTATTATTAACATAATCTATTTGTTCTGGAGCTGGAGTTGCAGATTCCCATACTTGAGGGGCGGAGGCAACAGTCATCTCCATAATTTTTTTGCTTAATATTGCAACTTGCAGAGCGAGCTAGGGGACATTGTCCACTTCAAAGATACCTGCAGTTTTGTTTGGGCGCGACCTAGGCACATTCCACTGGTAAGTGTTCATGGCCATGTCGTCAAAAAGCTCAAGAGCTGCTTCCGGGGTCTTATGGTTTAAAGTACCGCTAGAAGCTGTGTCTATCATTTGCTTTGTACTTTGATTTAGCCCGTTATAAAACATCTGCACTTGTAACTATACAGACAGAGCGTGATGTGGGCATAGTATTAATTATTCTTTAAATCTTTCCCAGGTTTCATTAAGGGTTTCAGAGTCTATTTGTCCAATGGCAGAAATGTTGTTCCTAAGTTTTGCAGTTTTAGCTGGCGGAAAATACTTCGCCAAAAATTTTTCAGTTAATTGAGTCCAGGTTGTGATGCTATTTTTAGGTAGAGTGTTCAGCCAGTGCTTAGCCTTAGTTCTAAGGGAGAAGGGAAATAGTATTAGCCTAATAGCATCATTTGTGACATCATTTATCTTGAAGGTGTCACAAATCTCAAGAAAGCTTGCTATATGTGCATTCAGATCTTCATCTTGAAGTCCGTCAAATTGCACATACTGCTGCATCATTTGAATTATGCTAGGCTTCAGTTCGAAGTTATTATTTGCTATTGCAGGGCGAACTATGCTAGATTCTGTACCCTCGAGATTTGGCCGTGTATAATAAGACATAGGCCTTTGCACGACTTCATCCACGTGGGGCTCTTCCATTCTTAAAGTAGAAAATGACTCGGAATCCTCAACCAGTATTTTAAGAGTAGGGCCTTGAAATCGCGATCTTCTCCAAAGAGTACGCTCAATTTCTTGGTGCAAGTCTAAAATAGCTAACGGATTCCCGCGGGTCATGCACTAAAAGAAGAGAAGATGAAGAAAGAGAAATAAAAAAACTTGAAAAAGAGAGTTACTAATTTTTTTTTTGAAATAGATTTTTTTTAAAGTTTAACTCCCGAACTTCCCAAGGGCTACCCAGTGAAGGGTTCACAAGGTACTAGAGAGATTGTGGCATTTAAAGCCACTTTGCCCTTTTCGAGAGAGTTAGGTAAGGTAGAAAAATTGTGATGTGGATTTCTATTAAGAGCGGTAATATAATTTTTTTGATTCTAAAAATTTTTTTAGGAGGATGTGAAAGAGAAATGAAAAAATTAATAGATTCGTGTTTTCAATTTATAAACGAAAGTTGGTCTCCGACAACGGTGCTAAAAACTTGATGGCCTGGCCAACGCTTAAGGAAAGAGAGCAGTCGAACTAGCAATCCAACTAGGCATGTATATCTATCGAATTGTAGTAAGGGGACACAAGTGTCGTATTTAAATCCGGGAACTATTGAGTAAGCTTACTCACACGAAGGCTATTATTTTATCGACAGAAAATCTAGGGTTAAAAGAAAGCTAAATGCACTAAAGGAAATATTGCGTAAAAAAGAGGACTACTTGCAATAAAAATAAAGAGAGCATAAAAGAAATGATTACACTGTAGGGTTAGAATGATGAGATGGAAATGCAGTCGATCAAGAATCACCTCGGCAAGAGTCGATTAAAAATACGATAAATAAACCTAAGCTTAATAGGGTAAAGGTCCTTGACCGTGGAGGTTACTAAAGCTTGAACATGCTTCTCTCGAAGTTGTACCCAATTGAGTTTAGGAAGGTCCGACCGACTCTAGTCTAAATCGGAGGCCTAAAGCTCGCTTTATGCGGTGAACCGCACTATTAGATTTTACTCCAATCCGGGAGATTTGGACGCCTGCCTCTCTCAAGGGGTGCGTACAACTCCCTTTACTCTTGAGTGCTCACTTCAAACTATCGGCCTCTTGGCTAGCCAAGAATGAAAGCAAAGGTGGAGAATATATATCGATAACATATCTGCAACCCATGATAAATCAAGAGTAATTCAAGGCCTAAAACCTAAAAAGAGAAGGTGAACTCAAAGCATCAAAACTTAATCACTCGAACCACGGATCATCAAGATCGAGTACAAGGAGGATTAGTTACTCATGGTGAAGTGGAGGAGTGGGGATGAGTAGTGAAGCATAAAGAACACAAAGTAGAAAGGGAAGAGAAAACAACACTTCTTTATTAATGAAAACAAGGATCTTACAAGTGAAAACAAAAGATTACAAGTGCATGGAAAGTAAAATCCTATTCTAGCCCTATAATTAGCAACTAAAGAAATTACAAAATCTAGTACAAAACCTTAAATTAAACTAGAATTAAACTAAACTAAAGTGAGAAAGAGAGAGAGAGAGAACATGAAAAACTTCAGAAAACAAAAGGGTAGCACTTCCTTACACACTCCAGGACTCTCTTTGAAACAAGGGGGAGGGGCTGAATTTATAGAAATTCAAGAGGGGATGACACGGCCAACGACACGGCCGTGTTGGTGGCGGTGTCCTGTGACGGTTGACTTCGGGCTCTGGCTCTAGCGGGAAATGATCATTGCAACGTCGAATCGGCGGTTACGCCCATGCTGACACGGCCAACGACACGGCCGTGTTGGTGGCCGTGTCCTCTACGGTTGATGGGATTCAATTGGGGGCGCATTAATGGTGGGCTGCATGCATTGAGGGGGTGGCGACACGCCTGGCAACACGGCCGTGTCGGTAGGCGTGTCCTGCTCTGGAAATTCATCGGCTCCTGGTGACACAGTCCATGTTGACACAGCCAGCTTGACATGGCCAGTGACACGGCCATAGACACGGCCGTGTCGGAGGCCGTGTCCAGCTCGGGATGAACTCGGGACTTTCCTCTGGTGGTTGATTCCATGGGATCAAGAGACACGCCCCATGACACGGCCGTGTTGGTGGCCGTGTCAGTTCATTTTGGCTGAAAATTGAGAAAACTTGCAAAAGAG
The DNA here is from genome assembly GCA_039583875.1 of Platanthera guangdongensis. Lineage (NCBI taxonomy): Eukaryota > Viridiplantae > Streptophyta > Magnoliopsida > Asparagales > Orchidaceae > Platanthera > Platanthera guangdongensis. Next base: position 20,978,113 of record CM077160.1, on the reverse strand, counting down.
CACAAAAACATTAGTGGCATAAATAAATACAAGAGAATGAGACATATAAGCTAATAAGACAAGATTTGCACAATAAAGACCTAAACAAAACTCTAATAACTTAAATACAAAACAAACTATCAACAATTCCACTAACCAAGGTCGAATCGGAGTTCGTTTGCTAAATATCCAAATCTGTGCGCCGCGGCGCTCTAAGATGGTCAGAATACTTATATTCGTCGTTATACTTCAAATTTTGATGCAATGAGTTCCAATGCATTTGTATTGACTATACGAAGCCATAGGAACTGATAGGACTCAAATCGAAGCTCTCTACGTCATTATCCAAAAAAATCTCATTTTGGTGACGTTTTACGAGAAATGAATATACCCACCATATGACCTTGGAGTTTAACAGGACGAGTTTCCATGCATTTGTATTGGTGACACAAATCCATAGAAACTGATAGAACTCAAATCAGAGTTCTCTAGCTCTATATGCCCAGTATATGGTTACCTCCTACCCGGGTGTGGGCCTTGGGTAGAGGTTTGGGTCATTTTTTATTGGGCCCACTAGAGTTCTGGTGCCCCAATAAAAGTCGGGATGTTATAATCCAATAAAAATAAAAGAATTTTCATCCCCAAAAATTTGATTAAAGTTGTGGGAAAAGTAACATACCTGGGGAAATAGTCTCGGGTGCTATTCTCGAATGAGTACCTTTGGTTCCCAAGTGTACTCATCTTGTCCATGATTTGACCACAATATCTTGACCATCGGAATGGTCTTATTACAGAGATTCTTCACTTTATAATCTACTATTCTGAAGAGTTCGTGCTGGATGGATCTATCAGACTGCAGTTGTATAGGTGGTGTAGGTAGATGCTGTTCTGCTTGCCGGAGTACTCTCCTCATAAATGAGACATGGAATACATTGTGGAGGTTTCCCAATTCCAGAGGTAGGGCTAATCAATAAGCAATAGGGACAACATGCTCTATCACCTGATAGGGGCCCAAGTCGTGGGGATCTAGCTTCTTTTGTTTCCTCAACTTGGATACACGATGTGTGAGCTTGATTTTTAAAAATATCATTTCTCCCGCACCAAACTCCACCGGTTGGTGCCATGCATCATAATATTTGGCTTGTCGGCTCTATGCTTCTCGCATTCGCTCCTGGATTAGCTATATCACTGTTGTAGTATCATCAATATAAACCACTCCTAAGGTTTTCGGGTCCTCATCTTGAGCCCAAGCTAATGGATTTATAAGGGGCCATCTTAATACTAGCCTGATAGCTATTATTATAAGAATACTCAACTATAGGCTCCAGCTATTCCCATAGCTCACTGTGTTATACTATGAAAAGTCGGAGTAGATCATCCATCATCCGGTTTGTCTTTTCTGTCTGTTCATCTATCTGTGGGTGTAAGGCAGTGCTATAGGACAACTTGGTCACCAAGTATGACTGCACTCGCCTCCACTCCTTGGATGTGAAACATCCATCATGATCCGACATAATGGACTTCGGCAATCCGTGGAATCGGACTACTTGTTCTATGAACAATCTAGCCAGAATGTACACTCCGTCACCCTGTCAGTTTGGAATGAACCGCGCTACTTTGGTAAGTTGATCCACGACAACCCATGTAGAGACGTTTCCAGCACGAGATCGAGGTAAGCCGTTAACAAAATCCATGGAAATATCCTTAAATTTCCACTCTAGTATCGGTAGGGGCTGCATCGTACCTCCTGGGTTGTAGCATTTAACTTTAACTTTTTTGGTAATTCTGACACTGAGCCACGAAGTTTGTGACATCTCTCTTTATTTCAGGCTAGTAAATGGTCTTGTGCAGATCAACATACATTTTAACCACACCGGGACGAATATAATACCTTGACTGGTGCGCTTCTAGAAGGATTTCATCTTGGATTCCCCCGGTAGAGGGAATAAATATACAGTGCCTGAACTGCAAGATCCCATCGTGCAGGTTAAACTCCTCCCGTGCTTCGTATTGTATGGATTGGATAATTGGGACCACTTCTGGATCGACCTTCTGGGCTTCTCGTATTCAATACCGGATATCACACTGAATTTCCATCCAATATAGCTAGGTCTAGTACTCTTTCGGATCCCTACAAGCAACAAGAGTAATCCCCAAGTCTATCAAAGACTAAAACCATTCCCTTAGAATCTGCTCCATCCAGTTCCCGACTATCATGGGCTAGCGTCTCAACGTGTCAGCGACTTTATTAGCCTTTTTGGGGAGGTACTATAAAGAGAAATTATAATCACACAGAAACTGCAACCACCGACGCTGTCTGAGGTTCAAATATTTCTGGGTAAAAATATATTTAAGACTCTTATGGTCGGAGAAGATTTCGCATCTTACCCCATACATGTAGTGTCTCCAAATCTTGACAGCGAAAATGACATCGCCCGACTCCAAATCATGGATTATGTAGTTTAGCTCACGTGGCTTTAGTAGTCGGGATGCGTAAGCCACGACCTTACCATGCTGCATTAGGACAGCTCTTAATCCTTTCAGGGATGCATCTGTATAAATCTAGAATCCTTCGATTCCTGAAGGGATCGTAATGATCGGGGCAGGAGTTAGCCGTTTATTTAGTTCCATGAACGCAACCTCACGTTATGGCGTTCACCAGAATGTATCGTCCTTTTTGTAAGAGCGGTGAGGGGTATCACAATCTGGGAGACGCCCTTTACAAATTTCCTATAGTAACCGATAAGACTGAGAGAGCTTCAAATACTTGCTTCTATCTTGAGCGGCGACCAGTTCTGAACTGCTTGGAGTTTGTCTTGGTCCCCCGCTACTCCATTTTTGTTGACGGTATGACCCAAGCATCTGACTTCTTCTATCCAGAATTCACACTTGTTGAACTTGGCAAAGAGAAAGTGTTCCCGAAGTTTAGATAACACCGACCGTAGATGTCTAGAATGATCTGCCTTGGTCTTTGAGTAGATAAAAATGTTATCGATAAAGACAATCACAAAGTGATCCGAAAAAGGCTCAAATACCCTATTCATCAGGGCCATAAAGGCGGAGTGGCGTTGTTGAGCCCAAAAGGCATTACCATAAACTCGTATAACCCATAGTGAGAGCTGAAAGTAGTTTTGGGGATGTCTTCCTCCCGGACCCGAAGCTGATAATATTCGGATCTTAGGTCCAACTTAGAGAACACAGATGCACCTTGGAGTTGATCGAACAACTTGTTGATCCTTAGAAGTGGATATGTATTCCATATAGTGAGCTTCTTTAGCTCCCTATAATCTATGCACGAGCATAATGTCCCATCTTTCTTCATTATGAATAGTACAGGTGCTCCCCAGGGCGAGGAACTTGGGCGGACAAATCCAGCTTCTATCAATTCCTGAAGCTGGTTCTTCAACTCGGCCAATTACTTAGGGGCCATCCGATAGGGTTCTTGAGATACTGGTCGAGCTCTGGACACAAGCTCGATCTGGAAGTCAACCACTCATTGTGGGGGTAAACCTGGGAGGGACTCTAAGAAAACATCTGGAAAATCACGTACTACTGGAACCTCAACGAGCACTTGAACCCTATTCTCCATTTCGAAGTAGATAAGAAACACTTCATCTTTCTGCCAGACAGACCTCACAATCTGAGTAGAGATCAAAATGATGCGAGAGATGGAGGGTATATATACCAGCATAACGACCTGTCCGTCTGGATTCTGGAGCTTGACCTCTCAGGTTGAATAGTTGATTTGGACATTATGCTCGGTCAGCCGTTCCATTCCCAATATGTGATCGAACTCAGTTATTTCTAGGACCGTTGTCTAAATCTTAAATTCCATGCCCATTAATTTATCCTGGAATGAGTATTTCTCCGTAGACATCATGTCTGATCCATCTAGTAGACGAATCTGTATAGACGGTCCAGATGAGCAGACAACATTTTCCTTAGTTGCAATAAAGTCCTGAAATATAAAGGAGTGTGTTGCTCTAGTATCAAAGAGAGTTTTTGCGGGGTGTCCTTCTACCAAAAGTAGTCCTGAAGAAGTAAGGAGTATATACATATCATTTAGCAAAATATATACCCGATGTATACGTACATATGTATAAAGTCTAAAACATAGGTACGAATATCTGGAGTTCTCTAGCTTCTAAAATATATACCTATCACTACATCAGGGGTTGGTCCACACTGAAGGTCAATGCGTAGGCCTCTAAGGGTGCTGCTTGGCCCTGCTGACCTCTCCTATAAATCTACCTCTGCGGCCTCTCTAGACATATCCTCATACTGCCTGTCCTCCATGAACTTCTGCCAATCCTGGACTTCTGGCTGCCTATGGGCAGAAAGCTCTTATGTGTCCCGGATGCTGGCACAGAAAGCAGTTCCCTATAAAGGGGACATATCATCGAGTTATTGGCATGGGCTGTGGTACTGGAGCTAGCCTAGGCTCCTACTACGGAGCTAGGGGTACTGGTATGTGCCTATAAGGCTGCTTGTACTATCTATGTCTGTGGTCTCTCTCCTATCTGCGGGGAGCTCTTATAGGCACCCACCAGCACCCTTAGCTATCTGCCTGTGGGCAGAAATCTCTCATGTGTCATGGCTGCTGGCACATAATGTAGTTCCCTGCAAAGGGAACATCTCATCGAGTTACTAGCACGGGTTGTGGTACTGGAGTAGTTCCTCTATCTGTCTGTGGTCTTGATTTGAACATCGTTGACCACTTGTGTTTGAAATTGACCGGGACGAACTCGGTTGACTTTGCATTAACCATACGGGTCCAATACCACTGACCGGGGTCGAATCAGAGTTCGTTTGCTAAATATTTGAAATCTGTGCGTCACGATGCACTAAGATGGTCAGAATACTTATATTCATCATTACACTTCTAATTGTGACACAACGAGTTCTAGTGCGTTTGTATTGACTATACGAAGCCATAGGCACTGACATGACTCAAATCGGAGCTCTCTAGGTCATTATCCAAAAAAATCTCGTTTTCGTGACATTTTACGAGAAATGGCTATACCCACCATATGACCTTGGAGTTTAACGGGACGAGTTCCCATGCATTTATGTTGGTTACAGAAATCCATAAGAACTGATAGAACTCGAATCAGAGTTCTCTAACTCTATATGTACTGTCTAAGGTTACCTCCTATCGGGTGCTAGGCGCCGACACCGCCTTGATCGACCTGTCGGGGGCCGACGAACCTCTAGGTGGTGGTCTAGCAGCCTGTCACCACCGGCCACCGTCAGAAATTTTGAAACTGGGAGTAGGGTGGTGGATGGCTCTGCTCCTAGCTCCACCATACCACCCCGCCTCTCCGATGAATACCCCGACCATGAAACCACCCCCATCCGACGCACCAAGGGTTGTGCCGTCCTCCAGTGGCCTGGCACAGCCGGTTGTCACCGCAGAAAATACATGGATATACCCTTTTTTGGGTGCCGCCAGAGCGGCGAATTCCGGTGGCACCTCGCCCTTCCACCATCGGGGAAGGTTATCCCTGGTGGTTTAGCACTTCCCCAGCGCCACCACCGGCACTAGGCAGGGCTAAACACTTGCGGCCACCACCTGACCTAGAGCTCGGCTCGGGTGGTGCCAATGACGCTCTGGCCACCGGGAGACGCATGCAGTATGTTACAAAGATAGGGAAGGGGGAGAGAAGAATCATCCACCTGGACTGAAGGAGTTTGGGAGGGCCCTGGTCGAGATACTGTTAGAGGTGGTGGTGGAGCTTGGGTGGTGAAGGTTTTCGGGCGAGCTGGAGCTCCGATGAGGGTGCTCTGGGCTCAGGTAGGTTGGTGTGGAGGAAAGAAGGGGAGGGCATGGCCTTTTATAGACCAGGGGGGTTCCACTCCTTCCAACCGATGGTATGTGATTAAGCCGAGAGAGAGAGAGAGGAGCTCCTCCCCTCCCCTCCACTTCCTCTAGCCAGGTGTCCTCATCCAGGGGGGGGGGGAGGTCCCCCAAGTGTGAAAGAAATGGTAAACCTATGATACCAATTGAAATATTGGGGATATATATTATTTACTCTAATTAAATATATATGTTCTATAAAAGAATAAGCACAGCACAAAAATAAAGAAGAGAGAGCAAGCAATACAGAAGACATAAGGATTATAATGGTTCCCCAAACTGGGTACATCCACTCTTCTACCACCCTAGTAGGAATCCACTATCAGGTTTTTGATCAGGTGACTGCCACCACAAGATCTATTTGCAGGGAGATCTCACAACCCTTTGCGCTTTTGATCAGGTACCCAAAAACCAACACACAGGTTTTTGATCAGGTGACTGCCACCAAGAGTTTACTTTTGAAGGGTGTAAAGACCCTGTACATAGGAAAGGGAAAATAAATGATGTTGTCTTATCTATCTCAAATCACTGAGAGAAGACTAATGGATTTGATGATGTCAAAGCTCCCCATGAGATGTTGATTGGTTAAGGAAAGAAGGAAACTTTGCTTCAGGGTGTAGGCCTTCAAAGTGATGTTGCTCTTCAGAAGCTTCTTGGACTGATTTTGAATAGTTGTCTCTTGGAAGCCTGATGCAAATGATGAAGAACTCTGTGTGTATGAGAGCTGTGTTGTTCTTCATTGATTCACTGATTTGTTGTTGTTGTTTCTCTTTCTTCTCTCTCATTGCTTCATCTTCTTCTACTTCTATACTGCATAAATATCTCTATATATTGTCTGAATATACTTCAAAACATTTGAATTTACTTTGACTGCAATGACTAAAACAATCCCGAGAATGGTAATTGCTTTGGGAATCAATGAGCATTAAATCTTGATTTAATCCATAATTAATGCAGCCTCCAAACGGCTATATTCATACGAATATATAGCATTTAATGTAATAAATATAATTGCCTTAATTAATTCTGCCAACTGTAAAATATTTGCCTGAAAACTACACAGAATTCGTCGATCTGGGCTCACAGATCGTCGAGCTCAGCTTCCATTTCATCGAGCTGAGATTCTGTCTTGAGTTCAGTGATTATCGACCTGAGCTCAGAGTTCAACGAGCTCAGCTGGATTTCGTCGAGCTAAGCTTCTTCCTTGAGATCAGAGTTCGTCGACCTGAACTCAGAGAAGGAACTCTGAGTTCGTCGACCTGAGTTCCAGGTTCATCGAACTGAGTTCCTGACTTTATCATAACTGCATTTCTTGGAATTCTTTCAGCAATTCTTGAGAGTCCTTCTGAGGCAAATTTGGAAATAAACCTATGACCCATGACTATACATTTTGGGTCAATCTAAACATCCTAATAGTGATCCTTGCCCAAATCAGAACTAGGGTTCCAACAATCTCCCCTATTTGGGTGAGGACACAATTTACACAAAAACAAATAAAATACAAAGCAAAATAATTTGCCTGAATTATAAATTTTTCAACAGATGTACAAGGGTTGTTTGAGAAATAAAATAAATAAAATAAATCTACTGCTGCAACCTCTTAAGCAATTTCCCCTTTATAAAATACATAATCTCCCCCTGCTGCTGTAGCCTTTTAAACAATCTCCCACTATACAGCTACTACTGTATCCTTTGTACTGATTGAGACTATAGCTTTTGGTTACTATCAAATACCACTATTCCTCTGTGGTAAGATAGGTCTTTTCCTGAAAAAGGAGGTTAGGAGTTCTGGACCCAAATTAGCTTGGGTCCTGGTTCTCTTTTATAATAATTAGAAATAAAAGAACATTCAGGTTGATTTTTATAACCTAGTGAGTGAAATTTCCTAGGAGAGATGAACCACTGGGTAAAAGGATGTGTGAAATTTTGAGTTTGATTATAATTCTGAAGAGAATAAAAATTTCTGTTCTGAAATTTTTAGTTCGACGAATTAATGTAATTTCGTCGAACTGAGTTCGACGAATGGTAGTGGTTTCATCGATCTCTGCTTAAAGAAAAATAAAAATTGTTTTCTCTATTCCACTTTTATCGACCTCTGTTCGACGAATCATATTTATTTCATCAAGCATAAATTCCTGACCAGTTAAGATCAAAATCTCTGTTCATAGTTCGTCAAACTTTGTTCGACGAATGGTGTTGTTTTCGTCGAGCTTGGTTCAACGAATTATATTGAACGTAAATTTTCTGAAGATTTTTAGTTTGATTTGGTAAAACTTCAGTTATTTTGTCTAAATCTATCAACTTTTCTTTGCCTTTAACCAATTCTAATGAGGTTATTTGTTCAGAAGTATTTTTAAATCTTCTTTGAGTTTTATGTTTTCAGAAGATACCTCATTTAATTTCTCTCTGAGAAGTCTTATTTCCTTCTCAGATCGAATCAAATCTTTACACAATAATTTAAAATTAGTTTTAAATTCTTCTGATGAAAAATCAAGGGTAGAGATTACCTGATCTTCTTCTGATTCACATTCTGATTCTTCATTAGAGTCTGATTCTTCATCAGGGTTGCTGCAAGAGGCATTTATTGCCATCAGGCAAAATTCTCTTACTCTAGACTCTTCTTCATCTTCAGTTGAGCAGGATGAGCCTCAGAGTCACTCCAAGCTTCAGCTTCAAAGTCTCTTTCTTTAGCTGGTCCAGTAACCATTGCTGTGAGGGAGTCCCACATATCTTTTGCTGATGAACATTCAACAATTTCCTGAAAAATGTCATCAGAAATTGATTGTGCAAGAACTTCATTACTTGTGCATCAACAATCTTTAGCTTATTATGTGCTTCTATCCATTGAGGTGATGGAGCAACATTGATGCGTGTTGTTTCCACTGATTGATAAGGTCCTGTCAAAATGGAATTATAAATGGCTTCATCAATAGACTTCATAAAAAGAATAATCCTTGCCTTCCATAGTGCAAGCTTATCTAGATTGGCTTCTTGTCTCAGTCTTCCTTCTGTAAATTTGTAGTCGAATTCTTTTGAGGGGTGGCAAGCACGTGTATGTTCTTACTGTTATAACAAAAAATGAACTCAAGAATGTCCACTTAGGAATGAATATACACATATTTGAGGAACCTTCGTGTTCCTATTGGTTTTTATTTGCCCTTTGTGCAGTTGCTGAATTATGTATTTTACACTTATAGGTGATTAGAATTGGTGTGGGGCAGTCTGATCCCCAACGTTCTAAGGAGAGTATGACACCAGCTGATGTGGCCACACCTCCCCCTTATACAAAAATGATACGCTTAGTTGCAGAGGCAGTGTTTGCTATGATAAATGCACAGCCTATTAGGCAGGTGGATCCTGCTATGGTCCCAGACTAGGTTAGTGTTGCTGAGCCTATAGCTGTAAGGCAAATGCCTATTGAGTCCTTGGGTGAAAGGTGAGCGACTGAAAGGCAGCTAAAGCATTTAATGAGTTTAGTCCTTCTACATTCACGGGTGTTGGATCCCCAATGCAGGAGGAGGACTAGCTTTCACGTGTCAAGAGACTATTGACGATGATTGAGGCATAGGAGGGGCAGAGGGTAATCTTGGCCACATTACTTTTAGATGGAGAGGCACGGCTTTGGTGGGATGAGTTGGAGTTGCACCATTTTGCAGGCAGACGACTATCTGAGATCTCGATGGATGAATTTTTGAGATTATTTTTAGCAAAGCATCTTACTTCTTCACAGAGGATTGCCATGGAGAATGAGTTTCAACGCTTGACTCAGGGCAAGAGTAGTGTAGATAACTAGTTGCACGAGTTCACCAAGTTAGGATGATATGCGTGGTCTACTTTTGCTGATGAGGAGCTTAAGGCCAATCAGTTCTAGGAGGTATTGCGGGATGAGCTGAGGTTGCTTCTGTCGGGTCCGATGAATCAGGGTTTTCAAATATTTGTGGATACAACTTGTTCGTTAGAGAAGGACATGAAGAGGGTGCAGGGCAAGAGGGACTTGGTTGTGAAAAAGCCCTAGTTCAAAGTACCGACTTCTTCCAAATTACATTTTCAGAAATGGAATAAGAAGTCCAAGTCTTCTAGACAGGCTCCATCTACTGTTACTTCTAGTGCAACATCTGGGCAAAGCACTCGTACATGTTATACTTGTGGCAAGCCAGGGAATTTTGCCCATGTGTGTACCAGTGGCCTTCCAAGGAAGGATAAGAAGTCAAATGCATCATATGATGATAAGGGAAAAGCGGTGGAGTCCACTGCATCCCAATATGCTCCATCTCAGCCGAGAGTTTATATTCTTGGCAATAGGAGGCCATTAAATAGGTTGACGTCATCAGAAGTACGAGTAGTATATAGTTTTCATACTTCAAATACTTTAAACCCTATGAATTGCTTGTGTCTAAATCCATTAGAATAGGCTTTGTCCTTATTCGAGACTATCCAATGAGAACACTTTTGGATACAGGTACTTCTCATTCATTTCTATCTGAGGACTTCATATTATGTTTACAGATAGATTAAAGGTATTGTTACCTAACAGATTCTTGATGTGTGTAGATAGATCTTGCTGTGTTGAGGTGCGGATAGGAAGTCAGGATTTCGGATTGGAAGCATCAGTGCTATTAGTATCTGGGTTTGATGTAATATTTGACATGGACTAGCTCCAGGAGCAACATGCCTGTATAGATTGCAACTTTAAGGAAGTCACGTTGGGACAGAATAGCGAATGAGAGACTACGTTTGCTGGTATGCTTGGATCGAGCAAGATATTGATGTCTGCTCTCCAAGTAGTCATGATGGTGCAAAAGGGCGCAGAGTTATTCTTCACACTGTTGGAGGTTGTAGAGCCGAAGCCCAGTTTGAGTGATGTTCCTATTGTGTCGGATTATGTAGATGTGTTTCCTAAAGATCTCCCTGGGATTCCACCCCAATGAGAGATTGACTTCGCTATTGAGATGGTGACAGGTGTAAAACCTATGACATGCTCACCATACTGAGTAATGCTAAAGGAAATGGCGAAATTGAAAGTTCAATTACAAGAATTGCTAGACCAAGGCTATATACGTCCAAGTATGTCATCTTGGAGTGCACCAGTCCTCTTTGTGAAGAAGAAGGACTGAAGCTTGCATCTATGCATTGATTATCAGGAATTGAACAAGTTGACAAAGAAAAACAAGTATCCAATTCCACGGATTGATGACTTGTTTGATCAGCTGGTGGGACCGACTGTCTATTCAAAGCTAGATTTAAAGTTTGGCTATTACCAGTTGCGGATTAGGGAATATGACATTCCCAAAACAACTTTCGGTACACGATATGGTCATTATGAGTTCACTGTATTGTCATTTGGGTTAACAAACACGCCATTGGTATCCATGGGCTTGATGTACCAGACTTTTCGAGAGTACTTAGATCGATTTGTGATCATCTTTATTAACGACATATTGATGTACTCTCAATTAGAAGAAGATCATTCAAATCACTTGAGGATGGTTTTGCACACCTTGAGGAGGAATAAACTCTATGCCAAGTTCTCAAAGCGTGAGTTTTGGTTGTCTCAGTGGCTTTTCTTGGCCATGTGGTTAGTGGAGAGGGTATTGTGGTGGATCCGACGAAGATCGTTGCGATGCAAGAGTGGCATGTGTTGTCTACTAAAGATAAAGTCAGGAGCTTGCTTGGACTTGCTGCTACTACAGGCGCTTTGTGGAGAACTTTTAGCGGATAGCCTTACCTCTCACCACACTGACGAGGAAAGATCAGAAGTTCATTTGGACGTCTGAGTGCGCACAGGCTTTTGAGGTGATGAAGTGTCGACCGACCACGACACCTATCATTAGTTTTCCATATGGTACAGAGTTTTGAGATTTATAGTGATGCTTTAGGGAGCGGCTTAGGCTGCATTCTTCTATAGTTCAGAAAGGTTATAGCTTATAGCTCATGCCAGTTGAAAGTGCACAAGCGAAACTATCCACTCCATGACTTGAAGTTGGTGGGTGTGATTTTTGCACTTAAGCTGTGGCGTCACTACTTGTATGGCATGAAAGTTGACATATTCACGGACCATAAAAGTCGTAAGTATTTAATAGATCCGAAGGATATGAATATGCGACAACAGAGGTGGATCGAGTTCTTTGGGGACTACACCTTCAAGATACATTACACTCCCAGGAAGGAAAATGTGGTCGCAGATGCCTTGAGTCGTAGAACTCCAGTATGGGCACGTTGGCTACAGATGCATGAGCAGCGTCTGATCTAGGAGTTTGAGGCCTTGGATATTTCTTGTGTTGATAAGATTATCACAAAAAATGCGAGCTTGAACTAGATGGAGATGCAATATGACCTTGCGGATAGGATTCGACAAATGATGGAACTCGATGAGAGTATGAAGCGTTATACAACAGATGGGTCAAATTCCCAATTCTCCTTGGATGACGGTCTTTTGATAAAGGGCGGTCATTTGTGTGTCCTAAATATGGGTAAAATACGGGAGGAGTTGATGTATGAGGCACACTTTGCTAAATACTCAATCCACCTTGGGAGCACAAAAATGTATAAGGACATGAAAAAGATGTTCTAGCGGCTGAGTTTATAGACGGACATAGCTCTTTATGTGGCGAACTGCAATACTTGTGTTTTTGTAATAGCGAATTGTTAGAAACCTGGTGGTTCCTTGAAGTCATTGCCAATTCTGGTGTGGAATTTCGATGATATATTTATGGATTTCGTGCATGGGTTACCGAGATCATAGAGTGGGAATGAGGTCGTATGGGTGATCATTGGCCGGTTGATAAAGGTATCACACTTCATATTGAACAAGAAGGACGATTTAGTTGAGAAATTGACTAAGTTGTATTTTGACAACATAGTACTTTTGCATGGTGTGCCCTGTAGCATCATCTGTGACCATGACAAGCGCTTTACTTCGAATGATTGGAGGCTAATCCACTAGTTGTTGGCTACTAATCTAAGGTTCTGTGCGGCCTTTCATCCGCAGACGGATGGTCAGACCTAGATAACCAACAGAACAATGGAGGTTATGCTATGTCTGTACGCCTTGGATTTCGGGAAGAGGTGGGAGGACCATCTCTATATGATCGAGTTCGCCTATAATAATAGCTATTAAGATAAGATTCAGATGGCACCATTTGAAGCTTTATATGGTAGGAAATGTCGTACTCCTTTAGCTTGGGCAGAAACAGGTGGATCGAAGCTATATAAGCGAAAAGAGATCAAAGATGCCAATTCAACAATACACATTGTTCGAGAGCAATTGTTGGTGGCTCAGGATAGGCAAGCGAAGTACTACAGTGTCAAGCACCGAAACATGGAGTTTGCGGTTGACGATTGGGTCTACCTCAAGATTAAACCGTTCAAGGACGTATCGAGGATCTGACACTTGAAAAAGCTAAGTTCGAGATACCTTGGGACGTTTGAAATCTTTGAGCGGATTGGAGAAGCTAACTATCGGCTGAAGCTTTCAGCTCAAATCAGTGGTTTGCACAATGTGTTTCACATATCGATTGTGTGGAAGGTTGCGCAAAAGCCTACCAAAGTGGTTATTGTGGAGTAAATTCCGGTCGATAGTGGCTTGACAATGAAGGTCAAGCATATTTGTATCGAGGACATGGAAATAAAGCGACTATGGAACAAAGAGATTCGAATGGTCAAAGTCCGTTGTGACAATTATGGCCCTGAGGAGCTATCATGGGAGCGCGAGGAGACCATGCAAGAAGAGTTCCCTGAGTTGTTCCGTCAAGGTACATTTAATATGAGTTGTACTTCAATGTTGATTTAGACTAATTTTGGATTTTGGGGCGAAATATCTTAATGGAGGGGAGAATTGAAATGTCCCAAAAATCCTGAAAATGGGAAGGAGTTGATTTCTGGAAGTCACGGCCAGGCGGTAGTGTTAACGCCGGCGGTATCCAGATGAATGAATTCAACCTTCATTTCTGGTAGGTACCGCGTGGTAGTAGAAAGTTAACGACGGCGATTCCACTTGATGCACTCAACGCACTTGTTGAAGTCAGTAACCCGGCTTCACCTAGAGTTCGGACCTGAAGTTACAACACACACCTACTCTTCTTGAACCACCCTCTCTATGTGATTCACAGGACTAGAAACATACCGAGGATCTTAGCTCGGAGGTCCCACCTCTTACCAGGAAGAATCAGAAGTTCTCCCCCTCCCTAGCCAATGTTGAGCTAGGTGCCTTTGAGGAATAAGATAGATGGGTTCAACAACCTTTTCAAGGCATCTTATCGGTCTATTTATTTGCCTCTGAGTTTGATCTGCCAATAACCATACTGAACCGACCTGAAATTACCAAAATACCATGGGATAGGTCTGCTAACAGCCAAACTCCGCTTTTCTGAATGGTTATATGCAGACCACCGAGGGTAGAAGAGTAAAGTTACCTGGGGTAAAACAGTAAAATCCCCTCTTGGGGGTAAGAAAGTAAAAACAACTTTTTCTTATATGGCGAGTGGGGAAATGACCGGCGGGCAAGACGAGCCCACCTGCTCGTCTCGTAGGTCTCCTGTCTTAGGAGAGCCATCATGCCATCAAGGGCCAGCCCGCGCCTTGAGAGATGTCTCGCCTACCCAGCCGAGCCCCGTCTCGCCTCCAACGAGTGAACCGCATGGTCCCACTCGCCTCTTCAGCTCCTCTCGCCCCTCCCGCGAGCCCAAGGTTGTACACAATCCCCGCTCTTTTCGAGGTTATCCCAAACTCGGAAAAAGAGTCCAACCGAGGCTCGCGACGTTGGGACTCATTTATGAGAATCTTTGGCTGGCCCTCCCCCTGGAGCCTATATATATATGGCCCCATCTCATCATGGAGATTGCCCCCTCACTTATTTCCTTCTATCTTCTATCGTCAACATGTCCCATAGCCAGAGTTTCCGTGAGCATCTCGCGATGGTCCAGAAGCAAAACAAGGCCAATGTGGCTTCCCTAGCTCCCGCTCTTGTTCGCTCCCCCACTTATGCACCTTTATCATCTCACATGAAGAAGGCAAAAACTGCCGACCATCCATTCTCGGCCGACGCGACTAATTTGACACCCTTGGGAGGTGATGCACTTCCTCCCATACCCTCGAGGGAGAGACATGTGATTCTCGACTCTTCCTCTTGCCTCTATCTTTCCCTTTTTTTTATTGTTTCGCTTATTGGCCATGATTTTTCAGGGAGACCCCGCCAATCCCCCATGCCTGTGAATCCCCTTGATGCTACCGACAAACAATATAAAGACTCCGACTTGCCTCAGCAGTCCTCGCTCCCTACCTCGAAGAATGATGACCTCTTGCGGCTTGTGGGTATCCCTCGTATCCCAAGTAAATGAACTAACCTTGCCCTTCAATCCGTGCAGCTCGCGGCCTCCAAGCCTTCTTGCGAGACCATCATATATTCTGATCTTCGACTTTTCTTGTGTAGGTATCCAGATCGACTCTGCAGCTAAGGATTTCTCCGGGCCGCCCGCCCTCTCGCCTCTTCCACACCCAGATGAGATTGAAGACTATCTAGGTGATCCTATGAATCCGCTGGACATGAAGCGTAGGATGGATGGGATGCTTCAGAAATATACACACATCATCCGTGAGATGGAACGGGAGAAGGAAGCCTCCGACCGACGCATTGACTTGCTGGAAATTGAGTGCACCCGCCTCTCCTCCGAGATCGACGGTGGTGTTGAAATAGACGAGACCGACCCCCAGACCATCATTAGCGAGATCGACCAGCAGATTCATCTCGCGCGCCATGGTCTGGATGCCGTTCGCGCCTTCCACATCCATGGACGGCCTCAATGTGCGGGATCTCGCAATGGTCGTTGGAGATGGCACAAGAACTGAGGGATCTCTGTCTTGTCTCGCCTGTTCACCTATGCCTTGTAACTGTTGTTTCTATTAATCTGCCGTCTGTTTGTTTAAGTATAATTTGTTTTTTAAAACCCCTATGGACATGCTGCCCGCCTCATGCGGGATGAAATAATGTATGATGATATTCTCTTAATCTCTCTCATGCTGGGTCTTTTATTATAGCTGCGTTAATTGCTACTTTTTCCTTTTTATTTCGTCTCATTGGAAAGATCGCCGTGAAACACCGTGCTTCAAGGTCAGGAGAGAGAGGGAAAATGAACTGTCGGGTTGCCCCTTCGACTTCCCCATTTACATTTTCCCTCCCATTTTTTGTTATCTCTCCATCCGCTATAAATACCTCCCCCTGGATCTAGATGTTTCAAGCATGTGCTGTCGCTTCCTGCTACTTATGAGATCCAGATTTCTCACTTGCTTCCCCTCGCCTGCCTCTTCCCGCATCTCACTCCCGCCACCTACTTTTTTATCCCCTTCTGCTTCTGCTGTCTCGCTTGCCATGGGAAAGAAAAAGGCTGAAGAGGGTGAGGGTCGCAGTCGTTGCGGTAGGAGATTCGTTGACCACGACTTTCCCCCTGGCAAAATCTCAGAAGAGGATTATAGCCGCTTCACCAGTGAGTTACTGGCGGAGGGGTATGAGTCTCGCCCGCCTAAGGTCGGCGAGTCGATTAATACCTTCTATCCTGGTGAACTCGCATTCCCCGTCTCGCACTTCAAGTCAGGGCTAAGACTCCCCCTCTGGCCAGAGGTAAAACATGTTTTGAAATATTTCAGGGCCGTCCCCGCGCAGCTCAAGCCGAATGCCATCACGATGTTGGTTGCATTCCCTAGCTACATGCATGACAAGCGGATCGAGTTTAGCCTCACCGTCTTCCGCAAACTATTTATCTATCAAGCCAAAGACGACGACATCTCGTACTTCACCGACCAGGGATTAAAGGTGTGCGAGAAACCCAACAAAAACCACCACCGGCTCACCCGCTTCATCTTCATCCGCAAGAATCTGGGAGGCATTCCACTCGCCCCAGTATTGGCTGCCGCGGTATATTACGAGACCCCCAAGGTTGGGGGAGCGGAAAAAGCCCTCTGAGTTTTCTTCGCAGGGAAGAATTTTGAAGTTAACTTCCGACGGCGAGATCTCGACTCGCTCCTTCCCTTCTTCCCCAGTGAAGGTACACTCACGCCCCCTTAGTCTATGTTCACCATTCCTTTATTTTGTTCTAACTATTTTCTTGTTTAGGAGAGAGAACTATTCCCATCCATCCCCATATATGAGCAGTGCAGGGCCATCTAAAGGTCTCTCCCTCGCCAGTATGGCGGCAGAGACGGCGAAGGAATCACTGACCCCCGCCCCTAAGAAAAGAGCTGGGGATGATGTTGTCGCTCCGCGGCACAACCCCAAAAAGAAGATCAAAAAGGTTGTGTCATGCCCGAAAGGGAAAAAAGGAGCTGCCCCGAAGGAGGTAAAAGAGATGTCAGAATCTCTGACCCCCATCTCCGTGGAAGAATCACAATCACCTCGCCGCCAAGCCGTCTCCCCTTCTCGCGAGATAGCCCTACCTGACCGAACTGCCACCAGCTCTGCTCAATCTGCCGAGCTTCCTCCTCGCGAAACTAGCTCCTCCAGATGCCCAGCCCCCTCCTTGCATATGAATTACAATATGGGGCCTGTGGTGAAGGACGCCATCGGCGAGCCGGTTCTTCTGTGGGAGAAAGACTCAAAACGAGTGTCGGTGTCCACCCTCCTTCCCCACTGGAAGGAGCAGGACCCTCCCACCAGTCATGCCTTCTCCCTCGGGTATGGGCTCTATGGTGGCCTTTGGATAGAGCCTTTTGACAATGAGTCATAGCGAGACCATGTCTTGAAGACCTCCCATGCCAAATTTCGTGCCCTGGAGCTCTCGCACAGAGTCTCGCGCCGCCTCATTTTCAACAACAAGAAGTGGAAGGATGTCGAGGCCGGCCTTGCTGCAGAGCGCGAGAAGTCGGATGACGTCGAAAAGAGGCTAGTGGTTGCTGAGAGTCTTCTCGCCAAAAGCCAGTGTGGTGTGGTAGGCCTTTTAACTGTCTACCAGTTTCAATTTTGCGTAAATTTTCGTTGACTGATGACCTTCCCGCAGGATGCCGATACGACCGCTCGAATGTGTTCGCGCATAGCGGCTCTAGAGGAGGTGAACAAAGAATTAAAGGCCTAGAATGCACGCCTTCTGGACAGCACCCTGCTTCACTCTCATCCAGATCCCCTCCAAGCACCCCCGCCCACTCATTATTCTATAGACGAGGTCGACGACCTTTGCCGAGACGCCAATATCAAGACGGCCAAGCTCATCTTGAAGACAATGAAATAGCTACTGGTTGTCAAAGAAGATGTCAAGATGGTGACCGCCCGCGACCTGGTCGCCCAACTTTACGACAAGACGGATGACGGTTCTACTTCTAGTGAAGGGGAGTGAATGGGCGTTAGTGTATCCTGGGACTTCTCCCCCTTCTTTGTTTCTTTTACTTGTACTTATATATATATATATATATATATGTATTTTTTGAAAGCATCAAAATGCTCTTTCATGGGAGAGCCTCCCTACCCTTTTTTTGTAATGAACATAAGAATTTCTGTCACGTCTCGCCCATGGGGTATTTTCTTTTTATTTCATTTTACTTTATTCATTGTGGGTAACCCTCTGCTCTGTTTCTACTCGTGGGGTAGAGCTCCCAACGGTCTCGCTTAAGAATCAATTTAGGGCGCGAGTTGTTAGTCTTCCTCTCGCCTTTTTCGTGCGCGAGACCATTTGGTCTTTTATCCTCGTCTTGCCACGAGACCTATCTAGCGCGAGTAGACCCAGGAGATCAATCCGCTCTTTGTGAGGTCATCCCTCTTCAACCTTTCATGCGAGACCTACCACTTGCCAGTGAGTGCTTACTCGCCACAGGCGAGATCCTCAATGCCAAGCGCTGGTTAGGGATGTCCATCCTTATTTGCATCTCACCCATTTCTCCCACTCATAGGAGTTTTTCGTTCTCTTCAGGCCCTCTTCGTTCTCTGACATGTTAAGATATTTTCCTTTGGGGAAATCTTATCACTCATCTTGCCACCGAGTGAACCTACATCCCTGCCAGCTCGATGGGAGCCTGGTCAGCGGATCTGCTTGGGGTCCCCTCTCCAAATCATCTCCAACCACCGAGTGAGCCTACAGTCCTGCCAGCTAGGTGAGAGACTGGCCAGCCGGTCTGCTCGGGGTCTACTCTCCAAATCATCTCCAACCACCGAGTGAGCCTACAACCCTGCCAGCTAGGTGAGATCCTGGTTAGCGGGTCTGCTCGGGGTCTCCTCTTCAAACCATCTCCAACCATCGAGTGAGCCTACGACCCTGCTAGATAATTGAGAGCCTTATCAGTGGGTCTGCTCAGGGTCTCCTCTCCAAACCATCTCCAACCACCGAGTGAGCCTACAGTCATGCCAGCTAGGTGAGAGCCTCATCAGCGGCTCTGTTCGGGGTCTCCTCTCCAAACCATCTCCAACCACTGAGTGAGCCTACAGTCCTGCAAGATAGGTTAGAGCCTGGTCAGCGGGTCTGCTTGGGGTCTCCTCTCCAAACCATCTCCAACCATCGAGTGACCCTACAGTTCTGCCGGCTAGGTGAGAGACTGGTCAGTGGGTCTTCTCAGAGTCTCCTCTCCAAACCATCTCCGACAATCGAGTGAGCCTACAGTCCTGCCAGCTATGTGAGAGCGTCGTGAGCGGGTCTATCGGGGTCTCCTCTCCCAACAATCTCCAACCACCGAGTGAGCCTACAGTCCTGCCAGCTAGGTGGCAGCCTGGTCAGCGGGTCTGCTCGGGGTCTCCTCTCCAAACCATCTCCAACCACCGAGTGAGCTTATAGTCCTGCCAGCTAGGTGAGAGCCTGGTCAGCGGGACTTGTTGGGTACATTGGAAACTATGTACCTGATTTGGAAAAGCCTTACTTAACTCAATGATATTCATCACTGTGTATTTGATGGGGTGTTGAGTTTTAATGCGCAGGTTAAGGAAATGCAGAAAAACTTTCTAAGTACAAGTGTCGACACTTGAGAAGGAGATGTGTCGACACAAGGAGCAAAATTATGTCGACACACATGACTTGTGTCGACATATAGAAATTCTGTCGACAACAATTGTGTCGATACACAGGGCTTATGTCGACACACACCAGAATTCGATCAACACCAACTGTGTCGAGACTAGAAGTAATTGTGTCGACACACAGGACTTGTGTCGACACACACCAAAATTCTGTCAAACACCAACTATGTCGAGACTAGAAGCTATTATGTCGACACACAAGACTTGTTTCGATACATTCCACAGAAGCTGTGTCGAGTAGATAAAGAACGGCTGTGTCGACATTATATGAGCTGTGTCGACATCATCAAGAATTATGTCGATACATGGTCTATTTCTATTGACACATTTGAAGTATTTTCTCGTCGCTTTTCTGCAGAGATAGAATACAATGAGGTATCAGGTGTCAAGACTGAAGACTTGATAGCAGTCATAACTAACAAAGCATTTACATCTGTCAGAGCTGTCAGAAGGTCGTTATAAACCGAATCAACCGGTAACCTTAGATGGGTCTATATAAAGACATGTTCTATCATCAAGCCATAGAGATCTAAGAAGAATGGACTTGAAATTTTACTAACTGTTGAAATCTTCAAGTCATCAAGAGAAGGCAGATTCTGAACAAGTCTGTAAGAAGATTTCAGAACAAATTCTGAATAGAAGAAGGAAGCTGGATTGAGGATTATCTCCAACTTCACGAGAAGATCAACCTTACTTTGTTCAGATTCAAGAAGCTTTGAAGAAGCTAAGACAGGTTGAATCTTAAGCAGTCAGATCACTCAATAACTGATCAAGAAGGCTTCACCCCTTTCTCTCTCTACCTGGGTGAAGGATTTATCTCTTTTATAATTAAATTTTTCTGTAAGATCTTTTATAGATCTGACTGTAAGAGAGTTATCTCTCTGAGTTGTAAGCCTTAGTTTATAAAGGCTGAGGTAGGGCTGAGTGCCTGAGGTAGGAGATTGATTTGTCTGAGTTGTAAGCTTGGTAGAAGAGGCTGAGGTAAGGCTTGATTGCCTGAGTGGTAGGAGTGTGGACTCACTCTGAGATAGGATTCTCTGATAGAATCTGAGTTGTTGGACTTTCTGAAGTATGAGCTATAGGAACCATTCCGGGTTCTGAGTTGTAAGATCTGAGGATCTGAGAAGGAAGAAGGGAGTTAGGCTGAATCTAGTATACTGCTAGATAGACGAAGGGGGAAAGTGGATGTACCCATCTCTTGGGGAACCATAATAAATCTGTGTGTATGATGTGATTGGCTGTGTTTCTATTAATCTGTGCTATGATAGTTGTTGTATAGGTAGTCTACTAGTGATATATATTATCTGTCTTAATAAAAAGGAATTGAACCTATTCACCCCCCCTCTAGGTGTTTAGGATATGTTGAAACCAATTCTTTCAAGTGGTATTAGAGACAAGTTACTCAAGAATAGACTTAATAGTCTGAGTTGATCTCCAAGGAAGTTATCAGTTAGACAAAATGGGTTCAGGAGAAAATCACAAGGAACTTTGATCCATGAAACTACCTATATGTAGAAAGGAAATCTTTGGCATATGGAAATAGAGAGTTAGATTATTCATGGAAGCTTCTGACCCAAGAATCTACATCACTGTCAAAGAAGGGCCATTCATTCCTATGAACATCTCAGTTCTTGATGCCAACCTCAAGACTCCAAAACGCTACTCTGAAATGACAAAGGATGAGATCATCTTAGCCACTATGGATAAAAGAGCACAAAACATAATAGTTAGTGTTATAAATGACTCAACTTTCCAAAACTTGGTTCACTGTAAAACCTCCAAGGAGTTGTGGGACACTTTGATTATCTACATGGAGGGATCAAAAGAAGTAAGAGAGGACAAAAAGTCTATGCTAAATCAAGAATATGAAAGTTTTAGACAAATCAAAACAGACAACATAACTGAGTGCTACAAGAAGTTTTTCAGAATAGTTAATGAGCTAATGTCATATGGAAGAGTCTTTAGCACATATGAGCTCAATGATAAGTTTATCAGATCACTAACTAAGGCCTGAGATACCAAGATATTTACCATCAGGGAAGTGGCCAGACTTGTAGACACCTCTTGTAACGCCCCGAAAATCGTATTCGAGTTGGTCGCATAAAAAGGGAATTTTTGGTGCTAGTATAGTGGTACACAGCCTAGGACACGGACGTGTCCAAGGCCATGTCTGGCTGGTGTTTTGGCCGATTTCATCACGAGAAGGACACGTCCAGGAACACGGCCTAAGACACGGGCGTGTCATTTGACACGGGCATGTGCCTACCCGTGTCAGTACCCGTGTGAATGTGCAGCTAGATCTGATATACTCTAGAGGGGGGTGAATAGAGTATATGGTGCTTGAAAACTTTTTACAACAATTGTTGTAATGTGAGTGAGCAGGGAAGCAATTATTAAATCTAATCACAGAACTAAACTAATCACAAAATAATCACAGAACAATCACAGCCAGAAACAAAAATAAAGACAAGCAAAACCAGATGACACAAGGAAATATAGTGGTTCCCCTAAACTTGGGTACATCCACTCTTCTACCACCCTAGGTAGGAATCCACTGCAGGATGAGTTGATCAGGTGTCCTGGGCACCAATGAGCTTTTGATAAGGTGCTCATAAACCAAATCAGATTTTTGATCAGGTGTCTTGCCACCAATGAGCTTTTGACAAGGTGCTCAAAAACCAAGCTCAAACTTTTGAAGGGAGTTTGAGAAACCCTTTACAGAGATGGGGGTGAGAGATTGATGGAAGTCTTCTCTTTCTCAAAGTAGCTGAGAAGACTATGTGGACTTGATGGTGTCAAAGCTCCCCCTGAGTCCTTGAGATGTTCAGGAAAAGAAGCTTTGCTGTAGGGTGGTAGGCCTTCAGAAGTTGATCTCCAGCAAAAGATGATTTCAGCAACAGCTGAAATGTTAGGTGTCTGGAGTCTTGAAAGATGTTGGCCTTGAACACTTGAGACAAGAGAGATCAGAAGATTTCAGAAAGTTTGATTTCCTTGGATGTGTGTTCTTCAGAGAATTCTTTGAGACAGAGAATATATTTTTCTTGTTCTTCTTGTCTTTGTTCTAAGGATTATTGATGTCTCTAAGAGATTCAAAAAATTCTTATCTTTTATTCTCTGATACTGAATAAAAGAAAACATCCTCTGTCAAGAATAGCCGTTGGCCTGCATTAATTGCATCCTTAATTGCAAAATGTCTTCTGGAGGAAAGTCCAAAGAAACATTCCTTGAAAATCCCTTGAAACTTGGTCCAGAAATAAATGAAAACGGCTAGAAAATCTTCGGAATTAATTGCAGAATAACTCCTTAACTGATCTGAATTTGAATCTTGAAAATCCTTGAAGTCATCAGAAAACGTCGAACTGAGCTCTGCTATCATTGAACTGAGCTCAGCGATATGGACTTATACTGCAACAAAATATCGTCGATCTGAGCTCAAAGATCGTCGAACTGAGCTCAGAGATAGAGATCCAACAATGAGTCAAGATCGTCGAACTGAGCTCACCGATCGTCGAATGGAGTTCGACGATATGTGGAAGTTGAGCTCAGCGATCGTCGAATGGAGTTCGACGATCTGTCGAAGTTGAGCTAGACGATCGTCGATCGGAGTTCGACGAATCGTCGTGCTGAGCTCGACGATATGACTTAGTCTCAAACTGAAAAATTCTTGGTCTTGAGGGCAGCTTCCAAACCTAGACTTCTAACCCTTAGACTCAATTCTAATTGACCTTTAAGCTATACAGGAGGTCAAAAACTGGTTTCCTAGAGACATAGTGATCCTGACCCAAATTAGTAATAGGGTGTTCCAACAATCTCCCCCTATTTGGGTTAGGATTACTACTTACAGAATTTGGAAAAATTAAATAACAACATATACAAGCAACAATACAGAAAAAAAAGCTGGACATTGCAGAACCACAGATATATATCATCCCAGATAATAATCAGAAGTTAAGATGATTGTCACCTTACATAATCATTTCTTTTCCTTGCTCTTAATGAGTTTTATTTCTCTGTTGGGGTTGAGAGCTTCTTTCTTTGATCTTGTATCATCTGCTGCACCTAAAGTGGTTTGCTATTTGGGCCTGGGAACTACAGCTTCAGGATGCAGCTCCATGTATCTATCTGAATCAAAGAATTTGCTTGACCCATATCTTTCCAACTCTTTCTTTCTCTGTTCAGACATTGTAGTGATGTTGGAAGAGTCTTTGCCTTGCTCTCTAGCTTTCTTAATCTGGTCTAGTGCAGCAAGTTCTTTCATCCTTGCAGTCCAAGTAGCTGGATTGTTCTCAGGGTCTTCAAATGGCACTGGTGGCTCATATCTATTAGATGGATTGTCCTGAGGAGGCCTGGATGAAACTGTTTCCTTCAATTTATAGGGAAAAGGACTAGAGGTGGTGTTAAATGAGATTTGTCCTTCCCTAGAGTAGGGATGTTGCCTTGAGTATCCTTTAGAGTAAACCTGGAATTCTCTTTGATTGCCTCTATAGCCTCCTCTTCTGGATTGAGAACCCCTGGACTGGCTTCCACTATGATAAGATATGGCATGTGGCTGATAGGGGGTTTGACTTCTAGCAGGGGGTTGAGCAGCTGAACTTCCACCTGCACCTGCATCAGGAGGAGGTGGTGGAGGAGGATGAGGATGTTGGAATTGAGAAGAGCCTTTTTTATATTTCCTTTTCTTCTTCATTGCTTTAAGTTGATTCTTTTAGTACTGCATCCAGTGCTCAGTTATGGGGCAATCATGAAGGATATAATATGGTATGTCATTGTTGTCCTTGACCTTGGTTGGAGGTACTCTCTTCATGGATTTGCTCCTTGCCTTTATCTTTCTGGCAATGGTAGCAGAAGAATCATCAGAATCTGTATTAAACTCATCACTTTCAGAACTTTGATCATCATAAAGAGCATCAATCTTCTTCATCAAATCTTTCTTGAGCTGGATTGAAGCAGATACAGAACTGGTAACAGGAGTTGAAGCAGCAGCAACAGCAGCAAATACTGAAGGTGTGGCAGTTGAAGTTGAAGCAGAAGCAGAGGTTGAAGCAGCAGTAACAACAACATATATAGAAGGTTCAGGAGCAGTAATGACAGCAGTTGGGGCAACAGCAGTTTCACTAACAGAAACAACAATATCAGCAGAAGAAATATCATCAGAAAATACAGAGGGCTCAAACTCATGTGCCTCTGTCATAAGGATCTCCTTAGAAGTTGACTCATCAGCAGTATCAGCAATAGTATCAACAAAATTGTCAGCAGAAAGGGCAGCAACATCAGAAACAACAACACTGCTTTCAGCAGGAGTAGCAGCAGCATAAACTGAGTTAACAAAGGAAGTGATGATGCTGGAGTCACAGCAAGAGAAGGGCACAAGGGCCTTGGACAAATCCTCTAGGGGATGGATAGAAACTGTCTCTGGAAGACAAGCTTTCTCTGGCAGACAACTGAAATACATTGAATCAAATTCTGAGAGCAAAGACCTGAGGTCTATTGAAAAAACTGCAACAGGAGGTGGAATTGGATCTTGAAACACATCAGCAGCAGCAGTAGCAGTAGCAAGAACTGAAGAAACAGCAAGAACAGCAGCAGGCAGGCTCACTGAAACAGCAAGAACAGCAGCAGGCAGGCTCACTTCATAGGGCATCTCCCCCTGCCTAGATTCAGACAAGGCTTGATCAAGGCACACTGCTGAAGGGACTGCCTGAGGGAATAAAGAGGAGAGCCTGGCAGAAAGAGCTGCCACTGACTGGATTAATGGAGCCAAGGAGGTCTCCAAAAGAAGAGATAGCCTGGGGGCTAGCAATGCATAAAGCCTATCAGCAAGGGCTGGAATATCTACTTGCTCAGTAGTGACAGGAGCAGAGATAGAGGATGGAGGTGTAGCTGTTGATGATGTTAGTGGAGAGCTAGGGTATGGAGGAAGAGATGGTTGAGGTGTGGGTAAGGTGGTGATGGAGGACAGTGGGATGGAGATAGATGGGGTGAAGGTGGGTTGATCAATGATCTCTTGCAGAAGATCTTGGTAAGATGTTGATGATGAGGGTAGCTCAGGAGGAGAGGATGGTGAGTCATCCATGAAGGAATCATCAATGAGGTTGAAGGATGGAATGGAGGGTGATGAAGTGGCAATGTCTGTTTGAGGGTAGGAGTATAATGGATGGAATTGTTCTTCTGTGGTTGGAATTGGAGATGGTGTAGATGTTGGAGAAGGGCTAGAGATGATGATAGTGGATGGAGTGTGAGTGGTAGATGGAATTGGAAGTGATGGAATTGAAGGAGGAGGAGGAGAGGCAGCAGCAGGCAGGTCATCTGCAGGGGTAGAGACTTGAGGGGAAGTGACTCTGACAGTCCTGGTGCCTGAAGGAGTGCTGGAAGAGGGCTTGCTAGGCTTGATGATCTGCCTGTCCCATTTACCAAAGAGGGCACAAGACAGTCTCTTGGAAGCATTTATGTGAATCCCAGAGGATACCAGCAATGCAGGGCACCTATTCTGCAGAAAAATGCCTAATATCCTTCCAAAATTTACAAAACTTTTGTTAATTTTCTTCTTAATGAGGTCAAAGAAGACCTCTCCCCAGTTCAGATTCTTCCTATCTACTATGGCTCCCATTAGGCAGAGCTGATACCTGGAAATTGTATCATGGGCAGAGTGCTTAGCTAATAGGACTTTCCCAACTACATCAGCCAGGAATCTGTATTCCACAGACAGATTCTTTTTCAACAGCTTGCTAGAGTTAGCCTCAGAATGACCCATTCTGGCAAGCAAGTCAGCATATTCTTCTCCAGAAAAATCAGTAGAATCTCCACCAGTTCTTAACTCAAAAACCTCTGTCAGAATTGCTGGGGTTAAAGGTACCTGTGTGCCAGAGATGGATCCAACAATGGTGTTTTGATCCTGATTGTGGGCAGTGTAGACCCACTCTTTAATCTCATCAGAAGCAAGCTTAATCCTTGTGGTCATGATTGCAGCAAGTTTCTACTCTTTGAATAGCTCTAAGATATCCTGAAAAACCTCGTCTGTCGTGCTGAAGGATTCCATGTCTATGTCAAAGCCGGCGTCAAATTTCATGGCGGCGAGAACAGCAACAGAAACAACCATAGTTACTTGCAAAGATTCAACAAACAAAATGACCAAGTGCAGAAATGTTTGGAGGGAAAGAAAGGTTTTGCAGAGAAATCGAAAGCGCAAAGGAGAACGACGGCGAAAAATGTATTTTATATTAGGGTTCGACGCAGAAATGGAAAGATCGTTGAACCCAGTTCGACGATCGGGGCTTCTAAAGGAATCTGAAGAGTCTTCAACATCGTCGATCTCCGTTCGATGATTCTGGAGAGCGTCGAGCTCTGTTCGACGATCGTTCATAGAACAAAATCGTCGAGCGCCGTTCGACGATCGCTGACCGGAAGAGATAGTTCATACTATCTGAGAAACACTGAACTCAGGTCGACGATTTCAGAAATCGTCGATCTCCGTTCGATGATCTGGGGGAAAATCGTCGAGCGCAGTTCAAAGACCAGAAAAACTCTAGACACTAAGAAAAATCAAGATGTTTGCCTAGTCTTGGTCAATTTTTAAACTTTTAAAATCTTGGATATTATTTAAGACTTCCTCCATCTAACATTACTAACTGATTTAGGAAGAAGGTGTGTTTCTTTTCATCCAAGGGCTTGGTGAAAATATCTCCCCTTTGTAAATCAATTGGGATATATTGAAGTTCAATTTTATTCTTTTCAACATTATCCCTTAAGAAGTGATGCCTAACCTCTATGTGTTTTGTCCTACTATGGAGGACTGGATTTTGAGCTATAGAAATAGCACTGGTGTTATCACAAAAGATTTTAGACTTCTCTAAGTTGTAGCCATAGTCTAGGAGTTGGTTTTGAATCCACAAGATTTGTGAACAACAACTGCCTGCAGCCATATATTCAACTTCAGCAGTTGAAGTTGACACAGAAGTTTGTTTCTTACAAAACCAAGAGACAAGTCTGTCACCAAGGAACTGATAGGTTCCACTGGTGCTTTTCCTATCAATTCTGCATCCAGCATAATCAGTATCAGAAAATCCAGTTAAATCAAATGCTGAATCTTTTGGATACCAGAGACCTAGATTTGGACAACTTTTAACATACCTGAGAATCCTCTTTACTAATGTGAGGTGTGACTCTCTAGGGCTTACTTGGAACCTAGCACATATACATGTAGCAAACATTATATCTGGTCTAATAGCTGTAAGGTACAGTAAAAAGCCAATCATTGCTCTATATGTTGTCTGATCAACAGGTTTCCCATGTTCATCAGCATCCAATACAATATTAGTAGGCATAGGTGTTTTCATACAAGATGCTTCAGACATGCCAAATTTCTTAACCAATTCATTTGCATACTTGGTTTGAGAAATAAATATGCCTTCAACATGCTGTTTGACTTGCAATCCTAGGAAGAAGGACAACTCACCCATGCTACTCATTTCAAATTTAGAATGCATTAGGTTGGAAAACCTTCTGCACAATTTTGAGTCAGAAGAACCAAAAATAATATCATCTACATAAATCTGCACTAGTAGGGTATGAGACTTATGGGTTGTAATGAAAAGAGTTTGATCTACTCTACCCCTTATAAATCCATTTTCCAAAAGGAAGCATGCTAGGGTCTCATACCATGCTCTAGGAGCTTGCTTGAGACCATATAATGTTTTGTTCAATTTAAAACATAATCAGGATAAGTTAGAGAGATAAAACCTGAAGGTTGTCTGACATATACTTCTTCTTTGATGTTTCCATTTAGAAATGCACTTTTGACATCCATCTGATATACCTTGAAGCCTTTATGTGCTGCATAAGATAAAAATATTCTGATGGCTTCCAATCTTGCAACTGGTGCAAAGGTCTGGTCATAGTCTATTCCTTCTTCTTGAGAATATCCCTGAGCAACTAGCCTTGCCTTGTTCCTTATAATTACTCCTTGATCATCCAGTTTGTTTCTGAACACCCACTTTGTTCCAACAATGGAGTGATCCTTAGGCTTCGGCACTAGTTCCCACACTTTGTTCCTTTCAAATTGATGCAACTCTTCTTGCATTGCAATGATCTAGTGTGGATCTTGCTCTGCATCTTGAATGGACTAAGGTTCAATTTGAGATAGGAAGCAGGTGTGCAACAGGTTTTGGTTGACCTGATTTCTAGTTTGCACACCAGCTGAGATGTCTCCAATTATTTGGGAAATTGGATGGTCTCTTGATGTTACTAAATCAACAGGGGTGTTGATTGTTCACCAACCTGTGTTGTTGTTTCCTCTTGTGGTACAACAACTGGCTCTTCAAGTTGTTCTTCAATATGTTGAACACTTTCTTCATCTCCACTACTTTAATCCCTTTGGGTAACCTGTAACTTGTTCAAGTCTTCAACAAGAGAATGTTCCTACAAAGGTTCTATGGTATAAGAGATCTTCTCCTTGAAAGACATGTTAGATTCATCAAATGATATATGAACAGATTCCTCAATTTTTAGAGATGATTTATTATAGACCCTATAAGCCTTGCTGATCATCGAGTATCCCAAAAACACGCCTTCATCAGCTTTAGCTTGAAATTTTGCTAAATATTTCTTGTCATTATTATGTATGTAGCAAATACAGCCAAAAACTCTAAAATAATCAACTTTAGGTTTCTTCCCTTTGAGTAATTCATAGGGAGTCTTTCCCTTTAGTTTATGTATTAAAATTTTATTCAGCACATAGTTGGAGGTGTTCACTACCTCTGCCCAAAAGGATAGAGGAAGGTGAGCATCTGACAACAATGTAGTGGCAGATTCAATAAGAGTTCTATTTTTCCTTTCAGCTACCCCATTTTGTTGAGGAGTTCTAGGAGCTGAGAAAGTATGCCTGATCCCTTCACTCTGACAGAACTCTTGCATAAGAAGAGAATCAAACTCTATCCCATGATCACTTCTGATCAGGGCAATGTGAGTATTGAACTCAATCTGTATACATTTGAGAAACTATGTCAGACACTTAAAGTTATCAGACTTCTTCCTTAGAAAGAACACACAAGTGAATCTAGAGAAGTCATCTACAACTACTAAAGTGTAAGATTTCCCTCCTAGGCTTTGTACTGTGATGAGTCCAAAAAGATCCATGTGTAACAGATATAATATCCTAGGTGAATCACTCTTATTAAGTGACTTAAAACTATTTTTAGTTTGCTTGACTAATTGACAAGCCCTGCAGAGTCCTTCCTTCTTGTAGGGGCCAGAAGGTAGTCCTCTAACAATGTTATCCTTGGATAGCCTAGCAATAGTTCTAAGGTTTAGGTGTCCTAGTCTTTTATGCCATAAAATATTTGGTCTACAAACAGAATTGAACAGACAAATATCTACATCTGTTGAAAGAAAATCTACTAGATATATGTTACCTTTCCTTTTACCTGTCAACACAGTTGTGTTATCCTCTGACTTGATTTTGCATAATGTTTTGCTGAAGGTCACCTGGTAGCCTTCATCACACAGCTGACTGATGCTTATTAAGTTGTGCTTCAGTCCTTCCACATAAGCTACCTTCTTGAATGTTACTGATCCAATCTGGACTGCACCATAGCCTTTAGTCTGTCCAAAGTTTGAATCACCAAAGATAACTTTGGGTCCAAGCTTGGCTCTAAAGGATGTGAGGTTGTCCTTGTTCCCTGTCATGTGCTTAGAGCACCCACCATCCAAGTACCATTGCTGGTTTGATGTTGGATAGGTCTTCACCTGCACATAAAATAATTCATTTGTTTTTGACCCAGTTTACCTTGGGCCTAGGTTGATAACCTTTAAATTCTGAAATAAAAGACATCCCAGGTTGACTCTTATATCCTTCATGATAATATCTCCTTGGAGGTATAATCCATTCAGTATAAGGGTTAAAGATTTGGGATGAAGGACCCTTAGGATTGGATTTTGATTTGCCCTTGAAAAAAATTCCAGAGCTCTGACCTCTGTTCGACGATCGTGGAGCTGCGTTCGACGATCTTGGGTCAAATCGTCGAGCTCCGTTCGACGGTCGACTATAGCAGAGTTCAGGAACTTGAGATCGTCGACCTGAGTTCGACGATTTTGCCTGAGATCGTCGATCTGCGTTCGGCGATCGTCGATCTCCGTTCGACGATTTCTGCTGGGACTTAGTTTTCTTGGGCAGATCAGAATTTTTCCTAGCTACCTCTACAACTCCCTTTCCTTTATCAGAAATGAAATTGATTGGAGTTGTTAGAACTATGGGTTGGCTGGATGAAGCACCCAAGCCCAGTGTACTATTAAATCTAGAGTTCACTGTGCTTGTGATGTCCATCAGCTTGATGCTTCTCCCATTAAGGGATTCTTCAAGCTTCTTGGCCTCAGATAGCTCACTTTTCAGTGAAGCTATCTGCTCCCTACAACACTCCAACTCCTGAGAGAGTTTGAGGTTTTCTGACTTTAAGGTATTATGTTCAGATAAATGATTTCTGAGAGAGATAATTTCTTTCTCAGATTTTAGCAGGTCTAAACATAATGCTTTAAATTCAGATTTAAAGTCCTCTGAATTAAAATCAAATGAACTAATTACCTGATCTTCTTCAGGTTGAGTCTCTGAGTCTGACTCTGACTCCTCTTCATCTGAGTTATGTTGTGAGGCATTGATTGCCATCATGCAGAACTCTTTCTCTTCTGCATCATCTTCATCATCATTGGAGCTGGATGAGGCTTCTAACTCCTCTTCAGTCTCACTCCAGGATTCAGCAACAAACCCCTTTCTTGTATGTTTGTTTTTTCTTGAGGAGGGTTTGCCATTGCCATTCCTCTTGGAGTCTTTCTCCTTTCTTCTTTCTTTCTTATCCCTTCTGTCCTTGTTTTTGTTTTCTGGACAGTCAGGAACAATATGCCTTGGTTTCCTGCAACCAAAGCAGACAATTTCCTTATTATTAATTGACTTGTCATACCTTGGCTTGTCATGCTCCTTGTATGATCTCCTTCTGAAGTCCTTTCTGGCCATCTTGTAAAATCTTTTGGCCAACAGACTGAGCAGTTCATCATTGCCCGTGACTTTGTCTTCAGGCTGATCTTCAGTTGCCTTGAAGGCTATTGTTTTCTCTTTTCTTGTGGCTGGTGAGGCAGCCTTCTGTTCTTCTTCTCTATTCTTGATGAGTAGCTCATAAGATTTGAGCTTACCCAATAGAGCTTCAGTGGTGATCTCATTCAAACTTCTGGTATCCTTGATTGGCCAGATTCTTGAATCCCAAGTGCTAGGGAAGCACATTAGAATTTTGTCATTGAGTTCAGTTAGTGAGATCTCTTTATCTAATGTCCTGAGTTCACTGACTATTAGATTGAGCCTGTTGTACATATCTCCCACTGACTCAGTTTCTCCCTTCTTGAAATTCTCATATTGAGATATGAGGTGGGATCTCCTATCCTTTCTCTCATCAGCTGAGCCTGAGACTATTTCAGAGAGTTTGTCCCAAATTTCCTTTGCTGAATTGCATTCAGCCACCTTTTGAAAGATGTCATCAGACATTGTCTGGGCTAAGATGTTCATAGCCTTGGCATCAGCTACCTTCCATTTCTTGATGTCAGCATCTGTTCCTGATGGAGGTGGAACAGCATTTGTACTTGAGTTCTCTGGAGGTCTTGGACAAACTATCAAAACAGAGTTAAAAATATCCTCGTCAATAGAATTCATGTATAATCTGATCCTTGCTTTCCAAAGTGCAAACTTGGATAGATTGCACACTGGAGGTCTGGTGCTAGCATAATCTTTGTTTTGGGCCATGATTTGTGAAAACAAAACCTAATAATAAACTCAAAAGAAAACAGATCTAACTAGGGATCTTTGGGTTCAGGTGTTAGCCTGTGCAACCACCAAGGTGTGGTCTGTTTAACCAACCTCCCTCTGATACCAATTGAAAGTGCAGCTAGATCTGATATACTCTAGAGGGGGTGGATAGAGTATATGGTGCTTGAAAACTTTTTACAACAATTGTTGTAATGTGAGTGAGTAGGGAAACAATTATTAAATCTAATCACAGAACTAAACCAATCACAAAATAATCACAGAACAATCACAGCCAGAAACAAAAATAAAGACAAGCTAAACCAGATGACACAAGGAAATATAGTGGTTTCCCTAAACTTGGGTACATCCACTCTTCTACCACCCTAGGTAGGAATCCACTGCAGGATGAGTTGATCAGGTGTCCTGGGCACCAATGAGCTTTTGATATGGTGCTCAAAAACCAAATCAGATTTTTGATCAGGTGTCTTGCCACCAATGAGCTTTTGACAAGGTGCTCAAAAACCAAGCTCAAACTTTTGAAGGGAGTTTGAGAAACCCTTTACAGAGATGGGGGTGAGAGATTGATGGAAGTCTTCTCTTTCTAAAAGCAGCTGAGAAGACTATGTGGATTTGATGGTGTCAAAGCTCCCCCTGAGTCCTTGAGATGTTCAGGAAAAGAAGCTTTGCTGTAGGGTGATAGGCCTTCAGAAGTTGATCTCCAGCAAAAGATGATTTCAGCAACAGCTGAAATGTTAGGTGTCTGGAGTCTTGAAAGATGTTGGCCTTGAACACTTGAGACAAGAGAGATCAGAAGATGTCAGAAAGTTTGATCTCCTTGGATGTGTGTTCTTTAGAGAATTCTTTGAGACAGAGAATATATTTTTCTTATTCTTCTTGTCTTTGTTCTGAGGATTGTTGATGTCTCTAAGAGATTCAAAAAATTCTTATCTTTTATTCTCTGGTACTGAATAGAAGAAAACATCCTCTGTCAAGAATAGTCGTTGGCCTGCATTAATTGCATCCTTAATTGCAAAATGTCTTCTGGAGGAAAGTCCAAAGAAACATTCCTTGAAAATCCCTTGAAACTTGGTCCAGAAATAAATGAAAACGGCTAGAAAATCTTCTGAATTAATTGCAGAATAACTCCTTAACTGATCTGAATTTGAATCTTGAAAATCCTTGAAGTCATCAGAAAACGTCGAACTGAGCTCTGCTATCGTTGAACTGAGCTCAGCGATATGGACTTATACTACAACAAAATATCGTCGATCTGAGCTCAAAGATCGTCGAACTGAGCTCAGAGATAGAGATCCAACAATGAGTCAAGACCGTCGAACTGAGCTCACCGATCGTCGAATGGAGTTCGACGATATGTGGAAGTTGAGCTCAGCGATCGTCGAATGGAGTTCGTCGATCTGTCGAAGTTGAGCTAGACGATCGTCGATCGGAGTTCGATGAATCGTCGTGCTGAGCTCGACGATATGACTTAGTCTCAAACTGAAAAATTCTTGGTCTTGAGGGCAGCTTCCAAACCTAGACTTCTAACCCTTAGACTCAATTCTAATTGACCTTTGAGCTATACAGGAGGTCAAAAACTTGTTTCCTAGAGACATAGTGATCCTGACCCAAATTAGTAAAAGGGTGTTCCAACACCGTGTTCAGTTGGGTCGTGTCGGTTGGCATGGCGGTTATGGGTAACATGCCCCTGGACACGGGCGTGTCGAGGAACCTGACACGGGCGTGTCGAGGAACCTGACACGGGCGTGTCGAGTGAGACACGGGCATGTCGAGTGAGACACAAGCGTGTCTTAGCCCATGTGAGTCTCTGTGCTCGACAGTCGTTCCTGGATCAAGGTACACGGCCTGGGACATGGCCGTGTGCCAAGCCATGTTCGACCCAGGTTTGGGGACTTTTGAGCGAATCTGAGCCGTTCGTTTTATTTAAATAAGATCCAATGGCCCAGATGGTTTCCTACTCTGTTAAGGCCGGGAATAGGGGAGTTAATCCTTCATTTCTCTCCAACCATTCTCTCTCTCAAGGAGTTGGAAAGAGGATTAAGAAGGGAGGGTTTTCCGACCGCCGGCAGAGTATCAGAGCACCGTTTTGAGATTTGAGAGCAGATCCGTGGAGGAAAGTTCGTTACGAAGAGTTCTATCCGTGTTGTTTTTCCATGGAGCAAAAGCGGACTACAAGGGTAACGATTCTCTACTTGAGCATGTGAAGCTCTTTCTTTCTGCATAGGGAATCCCACTCCCGCAAGTGTGCGGTGAGTGCGTGGTGTTCCTTGGGGTAGACGTGAATAGTCCCCCCTTGTGTTGCATATAGAGTCCGAAATCGTAAGTACGGACATATGCATTGTGTGTGAAACCTACCCGGACATGTTGGTCTGGATCAGTGATGTTGCATTTGTATGGTTGCCGGAGAAGACTCCGTGATTTGGGTTTTCGGGTTTCTACGTGGTAGATTGCAGCAGGGATCCTTGTAGGTTAGCTTCAAGGTGCACCCGAAAAACTGAGCGGAATCATTGTTCTGCTAACTTGGCGGTCTGGGAATCATCCTTGAACATAACTGGGTTATGTGGTTGTTTGGAAAATGTTAGGATCCGAGAGAAGCTTGGCCCGCGCGTAGGACTTAAATTGACTAGGCGATATGAGAAACGGGCAAGTGGAATCGGACCTAGGCTATGTGGTTCATTGCGAGAGACCCGAAGATGGGGACTGGCCGTTGGCATAGTCGGGAGCCTTAGAAAATGGTCAGAAAGGATAAAATGCTCATGTTGTTGCCATCCTAGGGGTGGTGGTGAAGACGCTGATTGGTCAGGATTCACCGTGAATGTGCCTTGAGTGCACGGGGTGTTTGGACGTGCGAGCCTACACCTGTATCAAAGTATATTTTATAAAACTGTTTAGCTGGGCTAACGATATACAGGGAAGGAGCACCGCCGTACCGAGAAAAGGGGCGGGGTCGTTATAATTTGGTCATCTTTTGGCTGACCGTTGCCTTGTTTGCCACCGTGCGGTGGTATGTGCTTGCAGGTGCTGCGGAGCCGAGTACCAAATAGCGGGCTGGAGCCTATGTTACTGTGCTGGCCCTAGAAGGACAAAGCGAATAGTTGTACTTTACTTTTGTCATGTGTGGCCGGGCTGCGATCCGATGTATGGAAAACATAATTTAATTAAGTGAACCTCTGTAAGGCCATAAGGCCAAGTTTCTTTCAGTGTATTATTATTTCATTCCAGTGGTTTTGGTTGTGGACATTCATGTTTAGTGGATACAAGTTTGTGTTCTTTCTATCTTTAAAAGCTTCCGCTAGAATGCTCTGTGTAGGACGAGTAGTCTTAATTGGAATGTTTGGATATTTTTATGTAACCCTTCCGACTATCTGTGGTATATGGTGTCGGGTTCCAGCTGGACCTTCTGTTATATGCCATGCGACGGATGGGGGTGTTACAATTTGGTATTAGACTTCTGGTTACGGTCAGGCTTAAATGAATTCGTGGGCGAATCTTTTTAAGGGGTGGTGAGCACATGTGTGCGTCATCGTTATAACATCAAAAAGAACCCATGAATGTCCGCTTAGGAATGAAAAATGCACTTGTTTTGTGGAATCTGAGTGTTCCAATGATTACTTTTAGCAATTTGTTTGTCATCTAATCGTGTGTCTTTGCTACTATAGGCAGCTAGGAGCGGTGCTGGTCAGTCAGAGCGTCCGCAATCAGCGGAAAGTAGTGCACCAAGGGACGTGCCTACAACACCTCCTTCAGCGGAAACCATCAGGTTGGTGGCTGAGGCGGTATTTGCAATGATAAATTCCCAACCTGTAGGGCAAATGCATCGTGCACCTCCTGCGAATGAGCAAGAACCGGTTAGGGCGGCAGAGCCGAGAGTGGTGGAGCGCGCAGCAGTTGATCTGGTATAGCCGAGGGAGCTACGGAGAAGCAGCTCAAGCATGTAATGGGATTTCATCCCGCAGTATTTGACGGGACTGGAACGCCAGCTCAAGCTGAGGACTGGCTCTCTTCAATAAAGAGGGTCTTGATAGCCACGTTAACTGAGGAGTGGCAGAAGACCACCATAACGACTTTTCTTTTGGTGGGTGAAGCGAGGCTGTGGTGGGATGAATTGGAGTTTCATCTCTTAGTAGGAAGGCAGCTTGCGAATGTGCCGATGGAGGAATTCTCTAGACTATTCTTGGCCAGATACCTACCCTTTGCTCAGAAGTTGGAGATGGAGAATCAGTATCTTGGGTTGACTCAGGGAGCCAGAAGCGTGGATGAGTATCTCCATGAGTTCACACGGTTGGGTCGTTATGCTGGTGCTACGTTTATGGAAGAAGAGAGGAAGACCAACCGATTCTATGAGGGTCTACGTAGCAACCTACAGTTACTCCTTGTTGGGCCTAAGGCGCAGGGTTTCCTAGCCTTGGTCAATTCGGCCCGGTCTTTGGAAAACATTGTGAAGAAAGTTCAAGAGAAGAAGGACCCAGGAGAAAAGAAGTCCGAGTTCAAGGTGCCAAATACCAAGTCATGTTTCCGCAGGTGGAACAAGAAGCAGAAGACTTCGAACTCATCCCCTTTGTCTGTTGCGTCGGGGGCAACTACAAGTCGAGTCCCTGGAGCTTGCTAAAACTGCGGGAAGACGGGGCATTTTTCTCGTGAGTTTTGGAGCGGACGTTCAAAGTCCGAGAGGAAGTCTGGAGCGACTTATGAGGAGAAAGGGAAGGCGGTGGAGTCAACCGCGTCCCATCAGGCTCCAGCCCAGCCTAGAGTCTACAACCTTGGTCTGCAAGAGGCCATAAAGCAAGAGGACGCGGTGACATGTATGAGTTAAATTACAGTGGTTTAACTTTTATAGTTGTTACCTTCGTATTTGTTAGCTTACTTTTGTTTGTGCTAGGCTTTGTGTTGATCTTTGAGTTTCTGGCGAGAGCCCTGTTTGATACGGGAGCATTGCATTTCTTCTTGTCCGAAAAATTCATATCGCGCATCGGAGTTCCGTCCTCGATGGCAAACGACAAATTGGATGTGTTGTTGCCCAATTGGTGCTCAATGCGCGCGGATAGGATCTGCGTAGTGAAGATTTGGATTGGAGACCAGGAGTTTGATTTGCGAGCGTTGATTCTACCGTTAGTAGAGTTCGACGTAATCTTCTATATGGATTGGCTCTCGGAGCAGGGTGCATGCATTGATTGCAACTGTAAGGAAGTTCAGTTAGGTCTGAACACTGATCGGGAGACTTCTTTTGCGGGCATGAAGGGGTCGGGTAAGATTTTGATGTCAGCCGTTCAGGTTATTAAGGCAGTTCGGTCTGGGGCAGAACTGTTTGTCACATTAGTGCAGACTTCGACGCCTAAGCCAGGTCTTGACAGTATCCTAGTCATGTCTGAGTATCCTGATATGTTCCCAGATGATCTACCTGGAGCCCCTCCTCAGCGGGAGATTGATTTTACTATTGAGCTGGTGCCGGGTGCCAAACCGGTGTCACGCTCTCCGTATCGGATAGCGCCCAGAGAGATGGCAGAATTGAAAGTGCAACTGCAGGAGTTGTTGGAGCAAGGGTATGTGCGTCCAAGTTCATCGCATTGTACCGCACCAGTTCTTTTCGTTAAGAAGAAAGATGGGAGCTTGCGACTTTGTATTGACTATCGGGAGTTGAACAAGCTTACGGAGAAGAATAAGTATCAGATCCCAAGGATCGACGATCTGTTTGATCAGCTGGTTAGGTCAGCGGTATATTCGAAGCTAGATCTGAAGTCCGGTTATTATCAGTTGAGGATAAGGGAAAGCGACATCCCAAAGACAGCGTTCAGCACGCGGTTTGGGCATTACGAGTTCACGGTCATGCCATTTGGGTTGACGAATGCGCCATCCATATTTGTGGATCTGATGAACAGGACATTCAGAGAGTACCTGGATCGCTTCGTGAAAGTATTTATTGACGATATCTTGGTATACTCACGATGTGAGGAGGACCATTACAAGCATCTACACATGGTGTTGGAGACGTTGAGGAAAAATCAGTTGTATGCCAAGTTCTCCAAGTGTGAATTCTGGTTATCCTCTATATCGTTCCTTGGTCATGTTGTTAGTGGAGAAGGGATAGCGGTGGATCCGGCGAAGATAGTGTCAATACGAGAGTGGCCTACTTTGACTACGGTGGCGGAAGTCTGGAGCTTTCTGGGGCTTGCCGGCTACTATAGGCGCTTCTTAGAGAACTTTTCGCGGATAGCACTTCCACTAATGATGTTGACAAGGAAGGATCAAAAGTTTGTGTGGTCGTTGGAGTGCGAGCAGGCTTTTGAAGAGTTGAAGTGGCGGTTCACCACGATGCCTATTTTATGTTCGCCGAGTGGAACCGAAGGATTTGAAATCTATAGTAATGCTTCGGGAAGCGGTTTGGGCTGTGTTCTGCTACAACATGGGAGCGTGATAGCCTATGGTTCTAGATAATTGAAGGTTCATGAGAGGAATTATCCGGTTCACGACTTAGAGTTAGTGGCCGTGATATTCGCTCTGAAGCTGTGGAGGCACTACCTGTATGGTGTGAAGGTCGATATTTACACCGATCATAAGAGCTTGAAGTACCTGTTGGACCAAAAGGATTTGAACATGAGGAAGCGGAGGTGGATGGAGTTCTTAGGGGACTACACCTTCAAGATACATTATGTGCCTGGGAAGGGAAATGTAGTGGCAGATGCGTTGAGTCGCAGGACTCTGGCGCAGGCCAACTGGTTGTCGGTACATGATGAGAGATTGGTCCATGAGTTGGAGGCTTTGGAGATATCTTGCGTCAACAAGCAATCTAGTGCTGAGGCGAAACTGTTTTGGACAAAGGTGCAGTGTGACCTAGCTGATAGAGTTTGGCGGGCTTTGGTTCTAGATAACAGCATGAAGCAGATCTTGGATGAATCATTGGATGGGTCAAATTCCCAGTTTGCTGTTGAGGATGGTTTGCTAAGGAAGGACGGTCGCATATGCGTTCCTAGTGCGGATAATCTTCGGGAGGAATTGATGTATGTGGCTCATCATACCAAGTACTCAATCCACCCGGGAAACAAGAAGATGTATAGAGACATGAAGAATTTATTCTGGTGGCCAGGTTTGAAGAAGGATGTAGCACTTTATGTGGCCAAGTGCCGTACTTGCGCATTGGTGAAGGCAGAATGCCAGAAGCCCGGAGGTTTCTTGAAATCCCTACCTATCCCAGAATGGAAATTCGACGACATATCTATGGATTTTGTGCATGGCTTGCCGAAGTCGCAGAGGGGAAACGACGTCATTTGGGTGGTCGTGGATATGTTGACAAAGGTGTCACACTTTATTCTGAACAGGACGGAGGATCCGGTGGAAACGTTAGCCAAACTCTACGTGGATAAAATTGTACAGTTGCATGGTGTGCCCCGCAGTATTATTAGTGATCGAGATGGATGCTTCACGTCGAATGACTGGAGGTTGGTGCATAGTCTGTTGGGTACTAAGCTAAAGTTCAGCACAGCCTTTCATCCGCAGACGGATGGCCAAACCGAGAGGGTCAACCGGACGTTGGATGACATGCTTCGCATGTGCGTCCTAGATTTTGGAAAGCAGTGGGAAGATCACCTGTATATGGTGGAGTTTGCATACAACAACAGCTTTCAGGCAAGTATTGGAATGGCACCTTTCGAAGCCTTGTACGGGAGGAAGTGTCGTACGCCGTTGTCTTGGTTGGAGGCAGGCGAATCTAAGTTGTACAAACGTCAAGCAGTGGAAGATGCCACTTCAGTGATACGTACAATTCAGGAAAGGTTGAAGGTCGCTCAGGACAGGCAGACAAAGTATTACAATGCCAAGCATAGGAACGTGGAGTTCAGGGTTGGCAACATGGTGTATTTAAAAATCAAGCCGTTCAAGGGTGTATCGCGGGTTCGCCGCTTGAAGAAGCTGAATCCGAGATACCTTAGACCGTTTGAATTACTGCAGCGTGTTGGCGAGGAGGCATATAGATTGAAGCTGTCGGTGGAGTTGAGTAGGCTACATGATGTGTTCCATGTGTCAGTGTTACATAAGGTGGTGCAAGAGCCTTCGTAGAAAGTTGCGGTCGATCAAGTACCGGTTGATTATGAGTTGACAACAAGGGTCAAGCCTATACATATAGAGGACGTTGAAGTCAAACGACTCCGCAACAAGGTTATCTGAATGGTTAAAGTCCGTTGGGACAACTGCGGACGGGAGGAGCTTTCTTGGGAGCGAGAGCAAACTATGTTGGAAGAATACCCCGAGTTATTCCATTCAGGTAACATTTAATTTTGTATACCTTTTACTTAATTTCGGGATGAAATTCCTTAAGTGGGGGAGATTTGTAACGCCCCGAAAATTGTATTCGAGTTGGTCGCGTAAAAAGGAAATTTTTGGTGCCGGTATAGTGGTATACGGCCTAGGGCACGGGCGTGTCCAAGGATGGGTCTGGCTGGTGTTTTGGCCGATTTCATCCCGAGAAGGACACGGCCAGGAACACGGCCTAAGACACGAGCGTGTCATTTGACACGGGCGTGTGCCTACCCGTGTCAGTACCCGTGTTCAGTTGGCTCATATCGGTTGGAGTGGTGGTTATGGGTAACACGCCCCCGGACACGGGCATGTTAAGGAACCCGACACGGGCGTGTCGAGTGAGACACGGGCGTGTCTTATCCTGTGTGAGTCTCTGTGTTCGACAATCGTGCCTGGATCGAGGAACACAGCCTGGGACACGGCCGTGTGCCAAGCCGTGTTCGGCCCAGGTTTGGGGATTTTTGAGCGGATCTGAGTCGTTCATTTTCTTTAAATAAGATCCAATGGCCCAGATGGTTTCCTGCTCTGTTAAGGCCGGGAATAGGGGAGTTAATCCTTCATTTCTCTCCAACCATTCTCTCTCTCAAGGAGTTGGAAAGAGGAGGAAGAAGGAAGGATTTTCCAACCGCCGGCGGAGCATCGGGGCACCGTTTTGAGATCTGAGAGCGGATCCATGGAGGAAAGTTCGTTACGAAGAGTTCTGTCCATGTAGCTTTTCCATGGCGCAAAGCGGACTACAAGGGTAACTATTCTCTACTTGAGCATGTGAAGTTCTTTCTTTCTGTATAGGGAATCCCGCTCCCACGAGTGTGCGGTGAGTGCGTGGTGTTCCTTGGGGTAGACGTGAATAGTCCCCCCTTGTGTTGCATATAGAGTCTGAAATCGTAAGTACAGACATAGGCATTATGTGTCAAGCCTACCCGGACATGTTGGTATGGATCGGTGATGTTGCATTTGTATGGTTGCCGGAGAAAACTCCGTGCTTTGGGTTTTCGGGTTTCTACGCGGTAGATTGTAGCAGGGATCCTTGGAGGTTAGCTTCAAGGCACACCCGGAAAACTGAGCGGAATCGTTGTTCTGCTAACTTGGCTGTCTGGGAACCGGCCTTGAACATAACTGGGTTATGTGGTTGTTTGGAAAATATTAGGATCCGAGAGAAGCTTGGCCCGCACGTAGGACTTAAATTGACTAGACGGTATGAGCAACGGGAAAGTGGAATCGGATCTAGGCTATGTAGTTCGGTGTGAGAGACCCGAAGACGGGGACTGGCCGTTGGCATAGTCGGGAGCCTTAGACAGTGGTCAGAAAGGCTAAAATGCTCATGTTGTTGCCATCCTGAGGGTGATGGTGAAGACGCTGATTGGTCAGAATTCACCGTGAATGTGCCCTGAGTGCACAGGGTGTTTGTCCATGTGAGCCTACACCTGTGGCGAAGTATATTTTATAAAACTGTTTAGCTGGGCTAACGATATGCAGGGAAGGAGCACCGCCAACCCGAGAAAAGGGGCGGGGTCGTTATAATTTGGTCGGCCTTTGGCTGACCGTTGCTTTGTTTGCCACCATGCGGTGGTATGTGCTTGTAGGTGCTGCGGAGCCGAGTACCAAATAGCGGGCTGGAGCCCAAGTTGTTGTGCTGGCCCTAGAAGGCCAAAGCGAATAGCTGTACTTTACTTTTGTCATGTGTGGCCGGTCTGTGAGCCGATGTATGGAAAACATTATTTAATTAAGTGAACCTCTGTAAGGCCATAAGGCCAAGTTTCTTTCAGTGTATTATTATTTCATTCCAGTGGTTTTGGTTGTGGACATTCATGTTTAGTGGATACAAGTTTGGGTTCTTTCTACCTTTAAAAGCTTCCGCTAGAATGCTCTGTGTAGGATGAGTAGTCTTAATTGGAATGTTTGGATATTTTTATGTAACCCTTCCGACTGTCTGTGGTATATGGCGTCAGGTTCCAGCTGGACCTTCTGTTATATGCCATACGACGGATGGGGGTGTAACACCTCTCCTCAAACCTTATTTGGAAAACTTCTATCATTTGAGATGCAGCTTATGGCCAGAAAGGAGGAGGAGAAAAGCTATAGGTCTGAGTACAAAGAGAAATCTGTGGCCTTCAAGGTTGAAGCCACAAAGAAGGACATGAGGATGTCTCCATCTCCTCCTAGGAAAGCTGCTGAAGTTATCTCAGATAATTCTGACAACAACACATCATACAGCCCTAATTCTGATGAAGACTTTGCTGCCTTCATAAGGCAATTCCAAAGATTCATGAAGAAAAAACAGTGGAGAACCAAGCCATCCTCCTCACATTCTAAGGATGACTATTACCAGAAAAAGAAATCTTTTAAGGAAGACAGGTATGACACTAAACCTAGCAAAATAACTTCTTCGAAGATTGTTTGTTATTGTTGCAACAGGTCTGGACATGTTGTAGCTGACTTCCCTGATAAAAAAAAGGAATCTAATGACAATAAGAAGCATCAAAATTAGGGAAAGAAGGAGAGATCCTTGGTTGCAAAGAAGCATAAATGTTGGACTGACTCCTCATCATCAGGTTCAGGAGAAGAGGCTGAAGCTGAAGCCTATTTTGGATTGTTCACTACGGAAGAGGATTCAGTAGAATATGAATTCTTGCAAATGCTGGACTCTATAAATGGGATTGAAGATCATCATTGCAGAGGGCTGATGGCTTTGTCTGAGGAAGATCAGTGTCAGGATCAGCCTGGTCCCAGTAAGGTAAACAACCTATCTTCAGTTTCTGATTATTATACTGGATCAGAATCAGAAGCATCTGCATCAAGAGATGAGGATGGTTCTGAATCTGAAGGGGATGTTCATCAACTAATTGATGAGTATGGTGATCTATTGCAAGCTCTTAAGAGAAGCAGAATCCTTATCAAAAACACAGGCTAAGGAAATTGCATCTCTTAAATTGGCAGCATCAGATTCAGCACAAATGCTGGATTTGAAGTTGAATGAAGTTTCCAAACTGAAAAACAAAACTGTTATTCAGATGGGTACAATTACTGTTGGGAACTATGTCCACATTAACCCAGATTTGATGAAGTCACCCTAGAACTAAGATGAATTAGTTTGTATTTGAGGCTTCGTTTGAGTTATGTGTTTGCAGGACTCCAATGGGAAGTGTAGACCAATGTCAGTCTACAATGGGTCACCAAACACAGTACCATACAGTGTAATCCCTCATTGTGTGTTCCAAAGTGTTGACTCATGTGTAGCCTCTCTATTGGGATACACTTCATATTCAAGCTACATGACTGTGAAAAGACTTGATGTTGATTCCCCTTTAGTAGAAGAAAAATTACTGACAAAAATTTTTTTCTAAGTGTTTCTCTCGAGTAGGTCGTTAACTACTCGAGTAGATTGCTTGAGATATACTCGAGTAAAACTTATGCATACTCGAGTAAGAAAATTCTTCCTCTCGTGAAGTAAAGTAAAACACTCGAGTAGTCCAATTCAGATACTC
Source organism: Platanthera guangdongensis (assembly GCA_039583875.1). Classification (NCBI taxonomy): domain Eukaryota; kingdom Viridiplantae; phylum Streptophyta; class Magnoliopsida; order Asparagales; family Orchidaceae; genus Platanthera; species Platanthera guangdongensis. Next base: position 20,933,726 of record CM077160.1, on the reverse strand, counting down.
GAGTAGCTCATTCTGCCTCGAGTAGTTCATACTCGAGTAGTTTACTCTTCCTGTGACAGATTCCACTTTCTCAGAATTTTTTCTAAGTCATTTACTCGAGTTGGTACTTTATATACTCGAGTAGGTCTCGACACTGTGTCGAGTAACTCTCTTCTCTGTGTCGAGTAGTTAAGAAATACTCGAGTAAGTCCTTCATATACTCGAGAAGATTTCTTTCCTCTCGAGTAGTTCAATCTGACTACTCGAGTACTTATTTTTCCCGTGTGCAGAATATTTCTAAGTGTTTGTCTCGAGTAGTTCTTCTAACCACTCGAGTAGTTCAATTTTGCCTACTCGAGTAGTACAACTTGTACTCGAGTAGTTCTGCTCCTTCTCGAGAAACTTTTCTGTGTACTCGAGTAGATCTTCAAAGTACTCGAGTAGTTGATTCTATGCAATCGAGTAGTTGTCTTCAACCTACTCGAGTGGTCATGAATTATATACCCGAGTGATATTTCTTTGCTTACTCGAGTAGTCCTTGACCTACTCGAGTAGTTTTATACCTACTCGTGTATACAACCTCATTTTCTCTGAAATTTATTCTAAGTCCAGATTTGACAGATTTTCAAATTCTGTGACATGATTGGTCCACGTGTACGTCATTAAAACCAATTATGTCCGTTATTAGTACTCATATAAAAGGTCTTGTCTAATCGACAAACCCTAACAAGAAAATAAGTTTTTCAAGAGGAAAATTATTTTAAGTTTTGCAGCAGCCTCTTTCCAAAGAATCGTTGTTTCCACTCTCTCTCTTCACGGAACGAAAGCCGCCGCCGCCTCTGTTCTTCTCCGGCAAGGGCTTCAATTTTCAGAGGAAATAGACTGAAGAAGTTTTACAGGTCGAGATCGTTTCTCAATCGCTCATCCTCTTTCCGATCGTGTAAGATAGAAGATTCAGATCTGATCGAGATTTTCTTCACTTGTCTGAAACTGTCGTAAAGCTCACAAGAAGAAGATCCTGGTTGTTGTTTGCAGATCTGACAGAAAAATCATTGTTTGTACTTTCTTAAACAATTTTTGATTCTTGTAGTAGAATATTTCTCCGAGTGTAGGAGTTTTCAACTCCGAGTTTGTAGGAAGTTTGGCCTTCCGAGTTATAGATCCAGTTGGTTGTATTGAGATTGTAGGAACTTTGTTCCGATGGTAGGATTGATTTTCAATCCGAGATAGTGGAGTAGCCGAGTCTAGTTTATTGCTAGATCGGTGAGGGAAAGTGGATGTACCCAAGATCGGGGAAGCACTATAAATCTTGTCTCGTCTGTGATAATTTGGTAGATAGATCTGTGCTGTGTTCTAAGATTTTTTTTATTCCTCAAAAGACGCGCAACTCACCTATTCACCCCCTTCTAGGTGATTTAGGTAGACAACTATTATCTTTCAATTGGTATCAGAGCCAGGTTCATCATTAAAAGGTTAACACCTTGATCAGTTCTTGCAAATAGTTGTTATTTGAGATCTACCTATCATGGACAAGGCAAAGGATTTTGCCAAGCTTCCCCTATGCAACAAGAACAACTTTCCCATGTGGAAAGAAAGGATGAAATTCTTTATGGAAGCTGTGGATCCGAAGATCTTCATGATAGTGGAAGAAGGTCCTTATATCCCTATGACTGTCTCCACTATAGATCTTACCAAGAAGGTTCTAAAGAAGCTGATGGATCTAGACAAGGACGAGATTGCACTTGTCTCACTAGACAAGAAAGCTAAAAACATTATAGCAAGTGCAGTCGATGACTCAATGCTGCAGAACTTAATCCACTACCAATCTGCAAAGGAGATGTGGCAGTCATTGGTTACATTGATGGAAGGTACAGAAGAAGTGAGGGATGATCGGAGATCCCTCCTCAATCAGAAGTATGAAGCCTTCCGACAGGGAAGCAAAGAGACCATTGCTGATACATTTGAGAACTGTTTCAAGATAGTGAATGGCCTAAGAGTCTATGACAGAGTATTCACTAATGGAGAACTGAATGACAAGTTCTTGAGATCCCTGACCAAAGAATGGGACAACAAGGTCTGTGCCATCAGGGAGTTTGGGATGCTGGCTGAGACAGACCCACAAAATCTCTTCGGGATGCTTATGTCATATGAGCTTCAACTCAACACCAGGAAAGCTGAAGAAGAGAAGTGTAGGTCTGCTCTCAAAGAAAAGTTTGTTGCTGTAAAAGAAGACACCTCCATAAAGACAAAGGCTGCCTCCCCTGCTCCAGCTCTAGAGATTAGTGAAGAAGAAGAAACTTCTGAGTCTAGTACCTCATGCTCTGAGCTATTAGAAGGAGAGTTCTCACTGCTCTCAAGTCAGTTCAAGAAATTCTTGAACGAGAAAAAGCAATGGAAAGGCAAGGATGCCTCCTATAGAAGATCACGACACGATGGTGATTGACAAAGAAAAGGCTCAAGCAGCCATGACAGGTATAATACTAAACATAACAAATATGTTTCGACTGACATCATTTGTTATTGTTGTAATAAGCCAGGTCACGTCATCGCTGACTGCCCTCATAAGAAGAAGGAGGGTGGTAGAAGAGAAGAAAAGAAATCCTCGTACAACAAGAAGAGGAAAGAGAAGAGCCTGATAGCCAAAAAGAGCAAGGCTCTTAGTGACTCTAACTCATCTGAGTCAAGTGAAGAAGAAGCTTATTTTGGCCTTATGGCTCAAACAGATGATGATCAAGAGCCCCAGTTCACTGGGAAGGTAAACTCTCATACCCCTCTTTCAGATTCTGAAGTCTCTGAACATGATTGTGAGGATAGCTTCTCTGACGATGAGTCAGAACTAATGGCCCAGTACAAGGAGTTAATCATGGCTTACAACAAATGTCGTCGAGTCATGAAGACTCAGGCTAAAGAGATCAAATCTCTAAAAGCTGAAGAGAGCATCTTGAGAGAGAAAGTTGCAAAGACTGACTCCTTCGAAGAAAACTTCAATAATGCAGCTGAAAAGAAACTGGTTGAAAGTTTCTCGAAGCCCAAGACGGTTCTTCCATTCGTTGCTGAATTCGCATCCAAGGCCAAGGGTGCCGGATTAGGCCATGAAGAAACTCCTAGTAAATCCTCTAGGAGAAACAAGAATCAATGAAAGAATAAGGCCGCCAGAAAGGCCTTAGCCAAAGAGATGGGGAAAGCCCTCAAGATCAAACTACATTCAAGAAAGTCATCTTTCCATCAAATGAGTTTGATTTTGACTCATCCTACGGGCACTTTGCTAGGCCTACCTATGTAGAGCCAATGTCCCGCTATCAAGGATGGACTCGACCCCGAAACTTTGGCGAAAGTGTCTTTAAGGCACCTTATGAAGAAGTTATTCTTCAGAGCTATGGCCCTTTCAATCATGGATACAACTTCAAGAAGGCACCGAAGACAAAGCCTGTTGTAGAAAAGCCTATAAAGGAGAAGAAGCCATGTGATTGCCATCATCATGAGGCATCTTCCTCCAAGAATGCTGGCCCTGCTAGACCACAATTACAAAAAGACAAGCAGGAGATTATGAGGCAAAGGTATAACAGATTTTACTGTTGGTGCTGTGGCAAGGTTGGTCACTTCGCCATCGATTGCTGGTTCAATCCCAGAAATGCTGCAACCCCTCATGTCAGCAATATGAGAAAGACCGCTCATAATGCTAACACTCGTAGGGGGTGTACTCTAACCCGAGACCAAGGACCCAAACGTGTTTGGGTTCCTAAGGCAAATTTATTATGATTGCAGGTATGTCTAAAGACCAACAAAACACCAATCTTGTATTTGGACAGCGGATGCTCTCGGCATATGACCGGGACTAGAAGCCTCATTCAGAATTTTACTCCAGTCGTGAACGGACAAAAGGTCATCTTTGGAGGTTCAGACCGTGGAATTACTAGAGGCTATGGTATGATTACTAATGACAATGTATCCTTCTCGAATGTGGCTTATGTCGAAGGATTGGGACACAATCTCATAAGCATAAGCCAACTCTATGATAAAGGATACATAGTTGAATTCCATGCTGATAAGTACTTGATAAAATCCATTGACAATATGGAAACGATTCTATCTGGCACTAGAAGCAGGAATATTTTCTGTTTAAATTTCATTTGTATAGATTCCTCTACACCAGTGTGTATTTTAGTAAAAGATAGTGCGTCTCTTGGTGACCAATGGCACAAGAGACTAGCACATATTAATTTCAAAACTATTAATAAATTATTTTCAATGAACTTAGTACGTGATGCTCCAAATGCTAAGTGCGTCAAAGATAGACCTTGTCATGCATGCGTAAAAGGCAAGCAAACAAGGGCTACCTTTAAAAGCGTTATTGACAAAAACTCTAATAGATGTCTTCATCTACTGTACATGGACTTGTTTGGTCCACTGCAAATTAGAAGTTTGGGAGGCAAGTATTATACGTTGATAATTGTTGATGATTACTCGCGCTTTGCGTGGGTGTTCTTTCTGAAACACAAGTCAGATACCTTCGACACCTTTACTAATTTTGTCAGGCAAGTCCAGAATGAGTACAACTGCTCCGTAGTCAAAATCAGAAGTGACAATAGAACAGAGTTCAAATCTGGGGCCATGACAGAATTCTGTGAAAGCTTAGGTATCTTTCATGAGTTTTCCTCTTCTCGTACTCCACAACAGAACGGAGTTGCTGAGAGAAGGAACGGAACACGCATAGAGGTCTGCAGGACAATGTTGAGTGATGCTTCACTCCCGGAGTATTTCTGGGCTAAAGCAGTCAACACTGCATGCTACATGCAAAATCAAGCACTCATAAACAAAGACCATGATAAGATACCTTACGAACTTCTGAAAGGCAGGAAACCAACAGTCTCATACTTTAGAATCTTTGGCTGTAAATGCTTCGTACTTAACAATGTTAAGTATCATACCATCAAGTTCAGCGAAAAGAGTTTTGAAGGTATTTTTGTAGGTCATAGTAGTCATAGTAAGGCATATAAAATATTTAATAGAAAAACACTGGTGGTAGAAGAATCGATTCATGTTGTATTTGATGAGATGAGCTTGCTGCAAAGCAATCCGTCTAATGTGCTCATTGAAGATGCAGGTGCAAAGCTGAAAGAAACTAGATTGGATGAACTGTCCGAAGACAAAGGCGAAAAGTTCATTAAGATCACCACTCCAACTGCTATTGGAGAGGCTGATGATCAAAATGAATAAGTCATCAAAGATGAAGAAATCACTTCAGTGATTGAAGATAATCCAGATGCAAGAACTCTAGAGCTCAGACATTTGAAGGATCATCCCATGGACCAGATCATAGGAGATCTCCGGGATGGTGTCAGAACTCGAAGGGTACAACTAATGAGAATTTATATGTGAGTTTTCTCTCACAGGTTGAACCGAAGAAGTTTGAGGAAGCAAACTCAGACACACCGTGGATAATGGCAATGGAAGAAGAACTAAATCAGTTCAAGCGCTGCAATGAGTGGAAGCTTGTTCCAAGACCCAAAGGAAAGAACGTCATTGTAACAAAATGGGTCTATAGGAACAAGATGGATGAAGACGGGACGATCATAAAGAACAAGGCTAGACTTGTCGCTAAAGGCTATCGTCAAGAAGAAGGAATCGACTTCGACCAGACATATGCTCCAGTGGCGAGGCTGGAGGCAATAAGGTTGTTCCTAGCATATGCTGCATTCAAAGGCTTCACCGTCTATCCGATGGACGTGAAGTCTGCCTTCCTAAATGGTAACATAAAGGAGGAGGTGTATGTGGAACAACCTCCAGGTTTCGTTGATCCTAACTTTCCTAATTACGTCTATTTACTGCACAAGGATCTATATGGTCTGAAACAAGCTCCTCGAGCTTGGTATGAAACGCTGTCTAGCTTTTTTACTTGAGAACAAGTTCACAAGGGGAAAGATAGACAAGATATTATTTCTTAGGGAAATTAAAGGCAAGATTTTGATAGTGCAAATCTATGTCGACGACATTATTTTTGGCTCTACAGACGACAACCTCTGCAAAAAGTTCTCAAAACTTATGCAAGGGAAGTTTGAAATGAGCAGTATAGGCGAGCTGAAGTATTTCTTAGGGCTTCAGGTGAAACAATCTGAAGATGGAATTTTCATCTCGCAGACCAAGATCACCAAAGAGCTAATTAAGAAATTCGGAATGGAGAACGCAACCTCTATGAGGACTCCAATGGGCTCAACTATGTCTCTTGACAAGGATGAAAAAGGGAAACCTTTTGATGAAACCAAGTACAGAAGCATAATTGGATCCTTGCTCTACCTTACTGCCAGTAAACCTGACATAATGTTTTCAAAATGTGTCTGTGCTAGATTTCAGGTGAACTCCAAGGAATTTCACTACGCTGCTGCAAAGAGGATTTTGAGATACCTTAAAGGTACACCAAATCTTGGCTTATGGTAACCAAGAAGTAATGACAAGAACTAATTGGTTTTTCAGATGCAGATTTTGCAGGTAGCAAGGACGATAGGAAAAGCACTTCAGGAACTTGCCAATTCTTTGGAAGAAGGCTAATCTCCTGGAGTAGCAAGAAGCAGAACTGTGTCGCAATCTCAACGGCTGAGTTAGAGTACATCTCTGCAGGCAGTTGCTGCGCACAGTTACTGTGGATCAAGAATCAGTTCAAAGACTTGTTGGGTAATGTATCCACAATCACCTGGATTTGAGGAAGCCACCTGTCAAGCTAAGATGAATTCACAATGTATTTGATGAAACTTTTCAAGTTGTACTTGCAACTATTCCACGCTAAGTGCACACCAATGTCAGGGTGCAGTAGGTCAATATACACGGGTCTGCACGACGTAATCCCTCGTTGAGCAGATCAGTGTGTTGGCCTACATGTACTCTCTCTATTGGAGTGCACTTACTTTCAAGTACAGGGCCGTGCTTATGCAAGAGAAGACAAGGAGCAAGGATGGGTCAAGGGGTAGCTCTTGGGTGGAAAGACGAAAATTCGTCCAAGTAAAATTCGACGAGAATCACTAGTGATTCTCTCCGAATCGTAGAGAATCATTAGTGATTCTCGCCGACTCCCTCCGGCTACCTCAAATTGGTGCCAAGTAAGATTCGGCGAGAATCACTAGTGATTCTCGCCGAACCCATAGCAGAGCAGATCCTGAATACCAAGTTATATTCGTTTAGAATCAAAAAGTGATTCGGCGAGAATCATTAGTGATTCTCGACGAATCGTCGAGAATCACTAACTGATTCTCGCCGATTCGTCGAGAATCACCTGCGATTCTCGCCAATTTTTACTTGGCGTTTTCTCTGGAAGCTGCTGGACCGGATTCTGCCGCTGGACTATTTTGAACCGGATTTCGGGTTTCTACTTGTGGGACCCACAACGGTCATATTGTTGGTATCTACAGTGTATAAATACACGGGTATTTTTGAACAGTAATTGAAGCGAAGAAGATAAGAAATTCGCGAGCCATAACGTGACCTAGATCGCCGCTTCCGCTCCGTCGTCGCCGCTGCCGCTCGCGACAAGGTGTTCGCCGGTTGATCGTGGTTTCGCCCAGATCCTCCTGTGACAGAAGCCTAGCTAAGCTCAGCGTCTCACGTGTCTAACCGGAGATCTCTTGTCTCTCGATTTGTAGATCGGGAAAGTCTTCCCCATCTGAATCGATCGAGACGATTGATCCTAGTGTGACCGTTGGTAGACCTAGCTAGCTTCGCTACGAAGTTTGGATCTCAAAGTACAGCAGCCGCGCAACGTCGTTGCCGCCGATCCCGAACCAAGCCGCCGCCCTTCTTGCCGCCGCCGGTTCCGGGGAGATCCTCTCCAAGAGAGATCTAGGGTTGTAGACTCTTCGTTGACTTCACGAACACGTCGTCAAACGAAGAGGAACACCGTAGTCTCCAAACGAAGTTTGTATCTCGTGTACATTCTAGATTTACTTTTGTTGTAAAGGAACGTTTGTTCCGTATTATAAGGGTTGGGTGCAACCCGGTTTGTGGGAGTGGTGACTCCTACGTGTGGAAGGGTTCCTTCCGTTAGTGCAAGGATTGGATTTCAATCCTGTTGGTGAAGAGACCGAGTCGTCCCTTGTTGGGAGATAGGTCGAAGGGGGAAAGTGGATGTACCCAAGTCGGGGAACCACTATAAATTGCCTGTGTATTCTGTGTGCTGTGCTGTTTATTTCTATTGTGCAGGTACAATCTTAAAATCCGCAAAATCGTTGCACGTCACCTATTCCCCCCCATAGGTGAACATAGTTGACACTAGGTGGACTTTCAAGTGGTATCAGAGGGAGGTTACGGGTTCGAAACCCCGTGGTCGTTACTGGGGGGGGGGGGATTGTTGGGTTCCATAAATGCCCCTGGTGTTGGGAGGTACGGCGTGAGGCGCTATGGCCCGCACTAGTCGAAACAGAAGGGTGTGTCCCCTGGGGCCTAACTGGCCGCCCCGTGGATCCTAGGGTAACCAGCTCTATAAAGGAGTGGTAGCGCCGTCCTCAAACAGTCCGGGCTTTTGGGCGAGTTGGTTGCGCCTTCCCTACAAGTGGTATCAGAGCGAGGTTGCTCATCAAAAAGGTTAACTCCTTGAGTAGTATCCTGCCACCGGTGTCAGAAGCATGGAGCTGGATTATGAGATATCGCCTCTAAGACTTCCCGCATGTACAAAGGAGTATTATCCCGTCTGGAGGATGAGGGTGTCATGTCACTTGGAGGCCATCGATCCTCGAGCATCTCTCATCCTGGAAGAGGGTCCTTTTGTTCCTATGAAGACCTCCTGCTCTGGAAAGAATATCGAAGTGCCCAAATGCATTGCAGAGATGTCAGAGACAGAACTGTCACTAGTTAACTTGGACGAGAGGATTCGTCAAATTATCTTGGATATCTGGTCTGGAGCTTCTCGCTCTAGATTGGAAAAATGCAGGACTGCTAAATCTATGTGGGTGATGATCTCAGAGTTGATGGGGGGGGGGGGGGTCAGAGAAAGCTGAAATCTGCAGTCAACCAGAGGATGAAGCCTATGTGGGGGTCCTCACCTCTGAAGATGAAGGCATGGATCTCTCGGACAACATCAGAGCTCCAGTGTCCATGTCAGAGACTGAAGAGGGCAGTGAGGAAAGCAGCTCTGATGAGGATGAAACAATGGTCACTGGCTCTAATGACAATAACACGGAAGAGCAGGTAACTTCTTCATCCTGCCCCATATCTTTTGAACTTTCTGAAGACAGGAACTGCTCTCCTCCAGAAAATTCTGATTCCCTGAAGAGAGCCCTTTAGGAAAGCAACCTACTTGCTGAGGAGCAAGCTCAAGAGATTGCTCGACTGAAGATCTTGTTGTTTCTCCAATTGGCATCCAACAAGGTCAAGGACTCTAAGATCTCAGCTCTAGAGAGTAGTCTAGAGAATGAGAAAAGAATAGTATCAAACTTTTCCAAGGTTGATGCTATAAAGAGAAAGCAAGAAAATGAGTGGATCTCCCGGATTATCAAGTCATGGAGAAATGGGGAAACGGTATTCCGACCCCCCACTCCAAGCAGGAAGGCAACTCATCATGCCTTCAGGTATGACCACAGGAATAGTCGTGGTCACTACAAGGGTGATCTGTCCCCATGTGGAGACACCCGTAGTGCAAGGGCCGTCGTGGCCACCCATGAGAGAATACCTAAGGCTCATTCTGAGCCCTTTGTATTCACTGCCACTGCCCCAACTCGGTGCGAATCTGCATGTCCCAGCTCACAGAAGACTTCTCACCACCTGAGGACACATGATAGGGAGGTTAGGAGTCATGGTGTAAGTTTTCATGAGGCCTCAGGAAGGGGGATGCCTGAAAGGAAGGCACCACCTCCCCGGCCACATGCCGCTTGCAACGTGCATTCCTTCCACCCTTCCACGTGTCACGGTGGAAGAGGAAACTTTGTGAGGAGATCATGCCCTATCCCGTTTAGACATGGGACCGTGACTACCTCAGTTATTAGATCAGGTCAGAAACGACGATACAACATTCACCCGTGTTGGTGTTGTGGCAAAGTGGGGCACTTTGCCATCGATAGTTGGCACAACCCCTCTGTGCCAAAGGCAAGGGCTTATCCACATTCTCGGGACAGAGGTAGTCTTCCTGGCAGGTTTTCTGAAGGAAGGCAGTCGAGTGCTTATGCTAACAGGAACCTAGGACCCAATATGATTTGGGTTCCTAAGGTAAAGTAATTCTTTCTTGCAGGGTAGTCTAGATTCCCTTAAATATGATGGGAACTAGACAGTAGGTGGCTCAAGAATAAATTGGAACAAGCGTCTGGAATAACAGATGTGATATTTAATTGAGCTTATTCACATCGAGCTCCTAATATGTTTTACCTGAGGGACTAAATGATAACTCTCATAATCCTAGGTACGTTTGCTCAGTTCCAGGACTTGAGTCATAGGGTATCCACAGTTATATATATATATATATATATATATATATATATATATATATATATATATATATATATATATATATATATACATACATACATACATATACATCTTTATACGTTTACTTCACTTGTATGTAAGTACATCTAAGGAATGTCAACTGATATGAGGGTGATTGCAAGTCAGTGTTTTCTTGATCACTTTCTAGTTATCCTTGAATCATCTAATAACATGGAGGAAAAAGTCCTTATTACATTGGCCTTGAAAAGCTTATTAGTGATCCTGGTTATTGTTCTAACCTCTTCTTTTAGTGTTCCCTTCATGAACTAGGAATTGATTTTAGGATGGCAAATGTACAGATTTAAATAAAGGACCTGTAGCATACACAAAGCGTATTTACTAGCCTTTGAGGAAACTTAAAAGATATTCATCACTCGTTGCAGAAACCCTGAAAGAAATCATGAATTTTCCATCTGTTCACTAAAAACTAGCGAAGATTGTCATCAAGAAATATATGGAAAAGCCGGAAACCCATTAAATTCATTCTAAATCCCGTTTATCTCACGTGGTCTCCCGCCGAACTCATCTTTATGTACATTAGAATCCCGCCGACCTTTCACCTTCCATAAGAATCCCGCCGAAGGAGCAAGTTATACGAATCCCGCCGAACTTCGCAGGAAACACGCCAAATCGCACTAGGTTTCTACCGCCGACTCTTCCCATTCCCACCGACTCGCGGAAGCACGCCGAATCTCGCCGACTCTCTCCACAGGGGACTCTCTCCTTCTCCGCTGGAAACTCTCCAAGGGGAAACTCACCGACTCCCACAAGACTCACCGCCGCAGGGGAAACTCACCGGAAGGGCAACTCGCCGACTCCCGCAGGAAAGCTCGCCGAAGCGGTCTCCATCGAAGGTCTCCCGCAAGAATCCCGCCGAAGCTCTCACCGACGATCTCTCCCAGTTTCGATTCTTCTCCGCTCGAACTAATTCATCGTCTACACCGTTAGGTATCCCCTCACCCTCACTTGGACTTGATCACTAGTATCGCTTCCTTTTTTGTTTTTTTATTAAGCGTAGAATAGGGCTTCTCTCCCTAGATCTGCAATGGCTCCAAGGACAACTGCTGGGTTGGTCACTGGTTGCGAGCTTGTTCGAACTGGGTTCTCTCACGCCTCTAACGAATTCAGAAACATCATTCTGATGCTGGAAGAGGCTGGGCTATCATTCATCCTGGAGCACCCGTGCAAAATCCTGGACAAAGAGGTGCTGGAGTTCTTCGCTACCGCAAGACTCCGGAATAGCGACTCTATAATCAAAAGCAAGGTGGCTGGGGCGAAGGTCAAGATGTCTGCCAGCAAGCTGACCCGCTTCCTGCAGCTTTCTAGCTCGGAGCATGAAGACTATCTGGAGGACGATGACAAAACTAGAACTCTCTTATTCTGCGGTCTCCCACGAGGAACTCGGTCAATAAAGAGAAAGGATATGAATGAAGAAGGGAAGCTCCTATCCGACATAATTGGAAAGGTACTCATCTGCAAGCCAGGATCTCATGACCATATCTCTGCGGATATGTTCAAGATCCTGGTGGCAATTATCTGCCGTAAAAAGTTCAACTGGGGGGCGTTGCTGTTCGAGAACATAAAGGACACCTTGAGCTCTCCGAGTTTTGGCCGCATCATAAGTCTGTATCTAAATCAGCTAAATGGAGACAAGTTTGACATGAGTAAAGGTATTCCTATACACTACTTGAAGAAGATGGACTCAAGTGTGTTTGACCGATGGGCAAGGCGTATTGGGCAGACTGCCGTGGAAGAACAACAGGGAGTATCTCCAGCAGTCACCCCCAGTGAAATTCCTGATACTTTGACTGCAGGAATCGAGGGGGAGCCTCTACCCCCTCATACTGATGTAGTATCTGACATCTCCCAGCTGGCCAGAGATGCTGTGGCAGATCTACACGAAGAAAGTGAACCTGAGCTGGAGCATGGGGAGGCCCCGAACCGAAACGATCAAGGGGACGAAGCTACTGTACTGGAGACTGCTGACAAAGAGTTGGAAGAGGCTGCTGATGAAGATGATTTCATGGATGATGACAGAGAGAGACGGGAATGAGGGACATGAAGCTTTGGAGGTTCCGGATCTCTTTGAACCTCCATCTGACAAGCCTGCACCAGTGGAGGGGGAGTCTGACAATTCTACAAAGGCCGCCAGCATTCCCCCATTAGAGACTGTGCTTGTATCCAGCTCTACAGATGGGTCTGCTGAAGAGCAAGGACAAGAAGTGCCTCCGGCTCTTCCGTTATGAGATGAGCTAGCCACTCACACTGTAAATGTCATTCAGGGCATAGTGAATGAACTTAAAGCCTCCTTTGATAAAGCTCAGAATAACCTGCTGCAAAGAATTAAGAAGTCTGAAAATCTCATGCTCAAGAATATGGTGGAGATCAATCATAAACTTGACGTGATGGACAAGAAATTTGAAGAGAAGTATACCGCGGCCGGCGAAGCTGTCACACTTCTTATGGCCGGATTGAAAAAGAACACCGATACTCTTGCTGTAGTAAATCAGAACGCTCATGTTGTAGCCAACAACATTCAAAAGTTTGACGGTAATATGGTCACTCTCAATGCCAATCAGCAGGCCTTGGTCACTGAGTTCTCCCGGACCACCAAGCATATTGATGACTCCCTGCACTCCTATGCAAACTTCATCGCTGTCGAAGCCAAAAAGGGGGAGAAGGAATACTTAGCTAAGATGGCTGAGCTCCGAGAAGTCATGATCAAAAACTTCGAACAGTCAAACAAATATGTCTATGACAGCAGCTGGTGGATGCTCCACCAGGCGTTAGGCGTCGCCTTGCCTGAAAATCCTGCGGGTATTCATGCTCCTGAGACTTCTACGGCTGCTGCGGGAGTAAGTGCTGCTGAGGGAGTAAGTGCGGCAGAGGTTCCCATGAGTGGAGATGATGCTAGGGCAATTTCTAAAGCAAAACTGATGAGCATGTTTGACCAAGAGGCCCTAGCAAAAGCAAGGGGGAAGAGAAAAGCTCAAGAAGGGACCTCCAAGGAGACACAGGCTGAAAAGAGAACTCGACTGAGTGAGGAGGAAGTAAGAAATGAAAAGTGGAGTCCAGTTTCAAAGAATATCATCTTGGACACCTTCTGGCTACAGGAACAGGGGGAAATCAATCGAAAGGAGGTATACAGCCAATATGAATGGGAGATGCATAAGACGTATGAAGCGAAACGAAACATCTTCTTCAGAAACAACACGAATGAAAATAAAGTTCCTCCTCCCAGATATTATCCGAAGCCTAAAGAGTATATTTAGAGGCAAAGGAAGAAGTACTTGGCGCAAAAACTCAAGGATGACTTAGCTAAGGAAAAATAGTCAACAATCTATAGCTTGTCATTTTCTCTTAAGAACAATTCTGAGATTATATGTGTATATATATATATATTGGTATATATATTTGAATTTGTGAATGACTCAAGTCCTGATCTGGTTGCTTATATTCTCTTGTGCAGCATGTTTAACTTTTGAATGCTGTTTTTATTATTTGAATGGTGTTATTCATCTTAGCTAGTAGGGTTTTGGCTTCGTCAAATAGGGGGAGATTGTTGGGTATTGTATCCACAATCACCTGGATTTGAGGAAGCCACCTGTCAAGCTAAGATGAATTCACAATGTATTTGATGAAACTTTTCAAGTTGTACTTGCAGCTATTCCACGCTAAGTGCACACCAATGTCAGGGTGCAGTAGGTCAATATACACGGGTCTGCACGACGTAATCCCTCGTTGAGCAGATCAGTGTGTTGGCCTACGTGTACTCTCTTTATTGGAGTGCACTTACTTTCAAGTACAGGGCCGTGCTTATGCAAGAGAAGACAAGGAGCAAGGATGGGTCAAGGGGCAGCTCTTGGGTGTAAAGACGAAAATTCATCCAAGTAAAATTCGACGAGAATCACCAAGTGATTCTCGCCGATTCGGCGAGAATCACTAGTGATTCTCGCCGAATCGTCGAGAATCATTAGTGATTCTCGCCGACTCCCTCCGGCTACCTCAAATTGGTGCCAAGTAAGATTCGGCGAGAATCACTAGTGATTCTCGCCGAACCCATCGCAGAGCAGATCCTGAATACCAAGTTATATTCGTTGAGAATCAAAAAGTGATTCGGCGAGAATCATTAGTGATTCTCGACGAATCGTCGAGAATCACTAACTGATTCTCGCCGATTCGTCGAGAATCACCTGCGATTCTCGCCGATTTTTACTTGGCGTTTTCTCTGGAAGCTGCTGGACCGGATTCTGCCGCTGGACTATTTTGAACCGGATTTCGGGTTTCTACTTGTGGGACCCACAACGGTCATATTGTTAGTATCTACAGTGTATAAATACACGGGTATTTTTGAACAGTAATTGAAGCGAAGAAGATAAGAAATTCGCGAGCCGTAACGTGACCTAGATCACCGCTTCCGCTCCGTCGTCACCGCCGCCGCTCGCGACAAGGTGTTCGCCGGTTGATCGTGGTTTCGCCCAGATCCTCCTGCGACAGAAGCCTAGCTAAGCACAGCATCTCACGTGTCTAACCGGAGATCTCTTGTCTCTCGATTTGTAGATCGGGAAAGTCTTCCCCATCCGAATCGATCGAGACGATTGATCCTAGTGTGACCGTTGGTAGACCTAGCTAGCTTCGCTACAAAGTTTGGATCTCAAAGTACAGCAGCCGCGCAACGTCGTTGCCGCCGATCCCGAACCAAGCCGCCGCCCTTCTTGCCGCCACCGGTTCCGGGGAGATCCTTTCCAAGAGAGATCTAGGGTTGTAGACTCTTCGTTGACTTCACGAACACGTCGTCAAACGAAGAGGAACACCGTAGTCTCCAAACAAAGTTTGTATCTCGTGTACATTCTAGATTTACTTTTGTTGTAAAGGAACGTTTGTTCCGTGTTGTAAGGGTTGAGTGCAACCCGGTTTGTGGGAGTGGTGACTCCTACGTGTGAAAGGGTTCCTTCCGTTAGTGCAAGGATTGGATTTCAATCCTGTTGGTGAAGAGACCGAGTCATCCCTTGTTGGGAGATAGGTCGAAGGGGGAAAGTGGATGTACCCAAGTCGGGGAACCACTATAAATTGCCTGTGTATTCTGTGTGCTGTGCTGTTTATTTCTATTATGCAGGTACAATCTTAAAATCCGCAAAAGCGCTGCACGTCACCTATTCCCCCCCCATAGGTGAACATAGTTGACACTAGGTGGACTTTCAAGACTATAACATGAAGTTCAAGAATATCCCTCTATTTTGCGACTCTTCCAGTGCGATTGCAATAGCCAATAATCCAGTCTCGCACAACCGGACAAAGCATATCGATCTAAGGTATCATTTCATCCGGGAGCATGTAGAGCATGGGGGCATAGATCTCCAATATGTCTCCACAGACAGGTAAGTCGCAGATATTTTCACGAAGCCGCTGGATGAGACCAAGTTCTCATTCTTCAAAACTGAACTTGGGATGCTCAACAAGGAATATTAAAGAAGTTTGGACTTCAAGAAAGCAAAGGAAAATAAAAGGTTAGCCAAAATTTGGCTTTTCAAAGTTTTCTTCCTTCTCTGACTCAAGTAAAACTTGACCTACTCGAGACATTAAAGGACCTACTCGAGTAGTCCATTTAACTTACTCGAGTAAGGCAATTAATGTACTCGTGTAGTACACTTTGTAACGCCCCGAAACTCAAAAGAGTGACGGGGGATGTTTTGGGCCAGTTTTGAGTTCTGGCAGGAGGCACACGGCCTAGGACACGGGCGTGTCCCAGGGCGTGTCAGGCTTGTGTCGACACTCAGCCGGCGAAGTAGACATTTTGCTCTCGACATTGTGTCGAGACTAGGCACACGGATTGCAACACGGGCGTGTCGCAGGGCGTGTCGACCCGTGTCGACACTCAGCCCGTGAAGTCGACACTCTGCGCTCGACAAAGTGTCGAGAATTGGCACACGGCCTACGATACGGGCATGTCGCAGGGCGTGTCGACCTATGTCGACACTCGTCCCGGGGAGTCAACGAATTTTGCTCGACGATGTGTCGAGACAAGGCACACGGCCTAGGACACGGGCGTGTCCAAGGCCGTGTCGTCAGGTCGACGATCTTCGCTCGACGAAGTGTCGAGTGTCGAGACCGTGTACACGGACTGGAGCCCAGGCGTATTGAGGTAGACACGGGCAAGGACACGGGCGTGTCCTAGAACCCGTGCAGTGCTCGGGTTGTTTTCGGGATAAATCTATGGGGGTATACGGCCGGCCACACAGCCGTGTCAGGTGCAACACGGGCGTGTCAGGTCGAACACGGGCATGTTCGATGCCCGTGTGTTGTTCCAGGCGAGTCGATTTTGATGGTGAATGAGGCACACGGCCCTGGACACGGGCGTGTGCTAGGCCGTGTTTGGTACAGTTTGGACATTTCAGTCCCGAATCAAAGCCGTTCGTTTCTTTAATTGGTGATCCAACGGCTGGTGGTTGTTCCTGATGGGATATACCCGGGATTTGGCCTTAGAAACCCTCACTTTTCATGAGTTGTTATCTTTCTAAAGCTTAGAGAGAGAGGAGAGCCAAGGAAGGAAGAAGAAGCTAGATCCGGCCATTGGAGGAGCTTTGAAGCTCCAAATCGCGAGCCGACTCCGGATCCACGGAGGCAAAGCTAGTGTGGTGCTTTTCATCCGCTTACTTTTCCATGGCGCCAAAGAAGAACGCTAGGGTAACGATTCTCTTCTTGAGAATGTGTAGCTCTCCTTCTTTGCATAGGAAGCCCGCTCTCGCGAGTTTGCGGTGAGTTGGAGGCGTTCCTTCGGGTAGATATGTAAAGTCCCCGTTGTTTAGAGTCCGTAAGCGAGAACGGACATAGACATGATGTGTGAAGCATACCCGGACATATTGGTCTGGATCGGTGATGTTGCATTGCATAAATGCCGAAGAAGACTCCGCGCGATTGGTTGTTTTTCGGGTTTTCTACGTGGTAGATTGCAACAGGGAGCCTTGGGGATTAATCCAAAGGTGCACTCGGAAAACTGGGCGGATGCGTGATCTTGCCAACTTGTGGGCCTAGGAGCCAACTTGTACATAACTGGGTTATATAGCATTGTACGTTCGAATCACGGGCTTCGGGGAAACTTAACTCATGCCGATGATATTTAAGTGTCGTGGCAAGTGAGCAACGGGTTGAGTGGGAACCGTTCCTGCTTTATGCCGAGGGCATAGAGGTCGGGTCTTTCTGTCGATGACATTAAAGTGTCGTGACATAGGCTGATGATGACATTAAAGTGTCGTAACATCTGCCTAAAAGACAAATTTTGCTCATGTGATATTGCCGTCCTGGAGATGGTGGTGAGTTAGCGGCTTAGACTGCGATCACCGAGAATGTGCCCTGAGAGCACGGGGCGTGTGGCCCTGCGTGCCATAGCCTGTGATGCAATGAGTTGTTTTACTGCTCGCTTATGCTAATGAAATGCAGGGAAGGAGCATCGCCGCCCCGAGCTGGGGGCGGGATCATTATAATTTGGTCAGCATTGCTGACCGTTGCCTTGTTTGCCACCGTGCGGTGGTTTTGTTGCTTGCAGGTGCTGTTGGACCAAGCGGTCAATAGCGGGCTAAAGCCCAATTTGCGAAGCCGGCCCTCGAAGGCCTAATTGGAGTGTTTACTGTTTTTATTCATGTATGACCAGCCTGCGTGCCGTGGTTTGTAAATCATGTATTATCAAGTGAACCATTTTGTAAGGCCTTAAGGCCTGTACTTGTGTATGTACAACATTCCTATTTTGGTATTAGTGGACATTCATGCTTTAGTGCTGGGTTCTTTATTGCAACTTACTAATCTGCTTCCGCTAGAATGCTCTGTGTAGGACGTAATGATTGGTTGGATGGTTTCCATGGGTAACCACCCGGTCTGTCTGTGGTATATGGCGTCGGGTCCCGGCCGGACCTACTGCTATATGCTATGCGACATAGGGGGCGTTACAATTTGGTATCAGACTACTTGTTTGGTCGGGCTTAAGATGAATTCGTGGGCGAATTCTTTTTAAGGGGTGGTGAGCACATTGTGTGCGTCATCATTATAACAGTAAAAGAACTCATGAATGTCCACTTAGGAATGAAAATACACGTGTTTGAGGAACCTGCGCGTTCCTATAATTACTGTTTGCAATTTTATTTGATCGCTTAACGGTGTTTTGTACCACTATAGGTGACCAGAAGTGGTGTTGGGCCGTCGGAACGTCGAGTTTCTGAGGCTAGCAGTGCACCAGATGTTGCTCCTGCAACACCTCTATCGGCTGAGAACATACGATTGGTGGCCGAAGCAGTGTTGGCCGTGATAAATGTGCAGCCTGCAAGGCAAACGCAGCAGCCCGCTCCTACGATGGAGCAGGAACCTCTTCCAGAGGTTGAGCCGAGGAGAGTGGAACAGGTGGTAGTGGAGCCGTTGGTGCTAAGGAGGGCAACCGAGAGACATCTTAAGCATGTAATGAGCTTTAACCCTCCGGTATTCTTGGGGTTGGGAACCCCATCTCAAGCTGAAGACTGGCTCTCCAGGGTGAAGAGAGTCATGACAGCAACGGAGATGGAGGAGTGGTAAATGACCACCATCGCTACGTTCCTTCTGGACGGTGAAGCGAGAATGTGGTGGAAAGGATTGGAGCTGTACTTATTGAGAGGTAGGAAACTTATTAATGTCTCGACGGAGGAGTTCTCGAGATTGTTCTTGGCTAGATACCTCCCTTCGGCGCAGAGGATAGCGTTGGAGAATGATTTCCTGAAGTTGGTACAAGGAGAAAGTACCGTGGATGAATATCTCCACGAGTTTACCCGTTTGAGTCGATATGCTAGCTCCACCATTACGGATGAGGAGCGTAAGATGAATCGACTCTACGAAGGGTTGAGAGATGAGTTGAGATTACTACTCTCGGGGCCGATGACGCAGGGTTTCTTGACCTTGGTCAACACGGCCCGGTCCTTGGAGAAGGACATGAAGAATGTGCAGGCAAAGAAAAGCTTGGGCGAGAAGAGGTCGGAGTTCAGAGGGCCGAACACCTCAAAATCTGTGTTCCAAAAGTGGAACAAGAAAGCTAGGACTTCGGGTCAAGCCCTCTCTGCTGGTGCTTCTGGGGCGACTACGGGTCGGACCACAGGTACATGTTACAACTGTGGGAAGTTGGGGCATTATGCCCGTGAGTGCCGGAGCGGACGTCCCAAGTCCGAAAGGAAGCCGGGAGCTACTTACGAAGAGAAGGTCAAGGCGGTGGAGTCAACCGCATCCCACTATGCTCCGGCTCAACCAAGGGTCTATAATCTTGGCCAACAGGAGGCCATCAAACAGGCTGATGTGGTGACAGGTACGGTTTACTTTATAGCAAGTAAATTTCTTTAAATACTTGTTATGCACATGTTACCTTACCACTGCTTGTTTAGGATTTGTTTTAATTTGTGAAAATCCGGCAAGAGCACTCTTCGATATGGGAGCTTCACACTACTTCTTCTCCGAAGGATTTATATCACGCATTAGAGTCCCTTCTTCGATGGAGAAGGATAAGTTGGATGTGTTGTTGCCCAATGGGTGTTCGATGCGCGCGGATAGGATCTGCGATGTTAAGATTCGTATTGGGAATCAGGAGTTCGATTTGCAGGCGTCGTTACTTCCATTGGTGGAGTTCGACGTTATATTTGGCATGGACTGGCTCTCAGAGCAGCAGACCTATATTGATTGCGGTAGCAAGGAAGTCAAGCTGGGAGTAAGTCGTTAAACGACTTTTACGGGCTTAAAGGGGTCGAGCAAGACGTTGATGTCTGCTCTTCAGGTGGTGAAGGCGGTTCGTGCCAGTGCAGAAATGTTCTTTACACTAGTGGAGGTTGAAAAGCCAAAGCCCGCGTTGGATTGTATTTCAGTGGTATCAGAATACCCTGATGTGTTCCCCGCAGATCTTCCTAGAGCCCCGCCTCAGCGGGAGATAGATTTCACGATTGAGCTAGTGCCAGGTGCAAAGCCTGTGTCACGATCTCCTTATCGGCTAGCGCCTAAGGAAATGTCGGAGCTGAAGGTTCAACTGCAAGAGTTGTTGGAGCAAGGGTATGTGCGCCCAAGTTCTTCGCCTTGGAGCGCACCGGTCCTCTTTGTTAAGAAGAAGGACGGAAGCTTGAGGCTATGTATTGATTATCGGGAGCTCAATAAGTTGACGGAGAAGAACAAGTACCCGATCCCCCGGATCGATGATCTTTTTGATCAGTTGGTCGGGTCGACGGTGTACTCGAAGTTGGATCTCAAGTCGGGGTACTATCAGCTGCGAATAAGGAAGAGTGATATCCCAAAGACAGCGTTTAGTACGAGATACGGGCATTATGAGTTTACGGTCATGCCGTTTGGGCTGACTAATACGCCGTTAGTGTTCATGGATTTGATGAACAGGACTTTCAGGGAGTACTTGGACCATTTTGTGATCGTCTTCATCGACGATATTTTGGTGTACTCGCAAAGTGAGGAAGATCACTTCAAGCATCTTCATTTGGTTTTGGAGACGCTAAGGAGGAATCAACTGTATGCCAAGTTCTCGAAGTGCGAGTTTTGGTTATCCTCAGTGGCGTTCCTCTGTCACATAGTGAGTGGAGAGGGTATTGATGTGGATCCGGCGAAGATTGTTGCGATACGGGAGTGGCCTGAGCTTGCTACGGTAGCGGAAGTACGGAGATTTCTGGGGCTTGCCGACTATTATAGGCACTTCGTAGAGAACTTCTCGCGGATAGCGTTACCTCTCACTACTTTGACGAGGAAGGAACAGAAGTTCGTTTGGATGCTGGAGTGCGCGCGAGCTTTTGAGGAGTTGAAGTGTCGGTTGACCACGACGCCTGTGATGAGTTTGCCATGTGGGACCGAACGCTATGAGATTTACAGTGATGCTTTGGGCAGCGGTCTGGTTTGCGTGCTACTGCAACACGGAAGTGTAATAGCTTATGGCTCGAGATAGCTAAAAGTGCATGAAAGGAACTATCCAGTCCATAACTTGGAGTTAGCGGCCGTGATTTTTGCCTTAAAGCTGTGGAGACACTATTTGTACGGTGTGAAGATTGATATCTACACCGATCATAAGAGCCTGAAGTATCTGATTGATCAGAAGGATCTGAATATGCGGCAGCGTAGATGGATGGAGTTCCTGGGGGACTATACATTCAAGATCCACTACGTGCCGGGTAAAGGGAATGCGGTTGCGGACGCGTTGAGTCGTCGAGCCCCAGCTCAAGACAATTGGCTATCGGTGCATGATGAGCGGTTGGTGCGGGAGTTGGAGGCGTTGGAGATTGTTTGTGTGGATAGGCAATCAAGTGCTGAAGCAGTTCTGAATTAGACTGAAGTCCAATATGACCTGGCTGATTGTATTCGACAGGCTTTGGATATGGATGTCCATATGAAGCAGTTCATGGTAGAGGCTCTGGATGGGTCAATTTCCCAATTCGTTGTGAAGGACGGATTGCTTTGGAAAGACGGTCGTCTGTGCATCCCACGTGTGGGCGATTTGCGGGTGGAGTTGTTGTACGAGGCACACCACACTAAGTACTCAATTCACCCGGGGAGCATGAAGATGTACCGTGATGTCAATAAACTATTTTGGTGGCCGGGTTTGAAGAAGGATGTGGCACTCTACGTAGCGAAGTGCCAAACTTGCGCCTTGGTGAAGGCGGAATGTCAAAAGCCGGGAGGATTTATTAAGTCCTTGCCTATTCCGGAGTGGAAATTCGACGACATCTCTATGGACTTTGTGCACGGTTTGCCAAGGTCGCAAAAGGGGAACAACGCCATTTGGGTGGTTGTTGATCGGCTAACGAAGGTGTCGCATTTTATTCCGCATAGGAAGGATGATCCGGTGGAGAAGTTGGCAAAACTGTATGTGGATAACATTGTACGACTTCATGGTGTGCCCCGCAGCATTATGAGTGACCGAGATGGGCGGTTCACGTCCAATGATTGGAAGCTAGTGCAACAAATGTTGGGGACAAAGTTGAAATTCAGCACAGCCTTCCATCCGTAAACGGATGGGCAGACCGAGAGGGTCAATAGAACCATGGAAGACATGCTCCGCATGTGTGTCTTGGATTTTGGAAAGCAATGGGAAGACCACCTTTATTTGGTGGAGTTCGCATACAACAACAACAACTACCAAGCGAGTATTCAAATGGCGCCCTTCGAGGCCCTATATGGTAGAAAATGTCGCATGCTGTTGTCTTGGTTAGAAACGGGTGAGTCAAAGTTGTATAAGCGATTAGAAGTGGAGGATGCTACTTCTTTGGTGAGAACCATTCGGGAGAGGTTGCTTATCGCTCAGGACCGGCAAGCGAAGTACTATAATGCCAAGCACAGGAACGTGAAGCTCGCTGTGGGCGACTATGTGTACTTAAAGATCAAGCCGTTCAAGGGTGTCTCGCGGGTGCGGCGATTGAAAAAGCTAAGCCCGAGGTACCTTGGGACGTTTGAGGTTCTGGAGCGAGTTGGTGAATCGGCCTATCGGTTGAAGCTTTCAGTGGAGATTGGTGGATTACATGATGTATTCCATATTTCGGTGCTTCGGAAGGCGGTGCAAGAGCCTACGCAAGTGATCGCGGTTGATCAAGTGCCGGTGGATAGTGGGTTGATGACAAAAGTCAAGCCCGTGCGGATTGAGGACTCGGAGGTCAAGCGGCTACACAATAAAGAGATCAGGATGGTCAAGGTCCGGTGGGACAATTGCGGTCGTGAGGAGCTCTCTTGGGAGCGAGAGCAGACTATGCTTGACGAGTATCCGAAGTTGTTCCGTTCAGGTACAAATTTTGGTTTTGTACATGTCTTTTATTTATATAATTTCGTGGACGAAATTCTTTTAGGGGGGGGGGGGGAGTTGTAGCGCCCCGAAACTCAAAAGAGCGATGGGGGACGTTTTGGGCTAGTTTTGGGTTCTGGCAGGAGGAACACGGCCTGGGACACGTGCGTTTCCCAGGGCGTGTCAGGCTTGTGTCGACACTCAGCCGGCGAAGTTGACATTTTGCTCTCGACATTGTGTCGAGACTGGGCACACGGCCTGCGACACGGGCGTGTCGCAGGGCGTGTCGACTCGTGTCGACACTCAGCCCGCGAAGTCGACACTCTGCGCTCGACGAAGTGTCGAGACTTGGCACGCGGCCTGCGACACGGGCGTGTCACAGGGCGTGTCGACCCGTGTCGACACTCATCCCGGGGAGTCGACGAATTTTGCTCGACGATGTGTCGAGACAAGGCACACGGCCTAGGACACGGGCGTGTCCAAGGCCGTGTCGTCAGGTCGACGATCTTAGCTCGACGAAGTGTCGAGTGTCGAGACCGTGTACACGGCCTGGAGCCCAGGAGTGTTGAGGTAGACACGGGCAAGGACACGGGCGTGTCCTAGAACCCGTGCAGTGCACGGGTTGTTTTCGGGATAAATCGATAGGGGTACACGGCCGGCCACACGGCCGTGTCAGGTGGAACACGGGCGTTTCAGGTCGAACACGGGCGTGTTCGATGCCCGTGTGTTGTTCCAGGCGAGTCGATTTTGACGGCGAATGAGGCACACGGCCCTGGACACGGCCGTGTGCCAGGCCGTGTTCGGTCCAGTTTGGACATTTCAGTCCCGAATCAAAGCCGTTCGTTTCTTTAATTGGTGATCCAACGGTTGGGGGTTGTTGCTGATGGGATATACCCGGGATTGGGCCTTAGAAACCCTCACTTTTCATGAGTTGTTATCTTTCTAAAGCTTAGAGAGAGAGGAGAGCCAAGGAAGGAAGAAGAAGCTAGATCCGGCCATTGGAGGATCTTCGAAGCTCCAAATCGCGAGCCGACTCCGGATCCACGGAGGCAAAGGTAGTGCGGTGTTTTTCATCAGCTTACTTTTCCATGGCGCCAAAGAAGAATGCTAGGGTAACGATTCTCTTCTTGAGCATTTGTAGCTCTCCTTCTTTGCATAGGAAGCCCGCTCTCGCGAGTTTGCGGTGAGTTGGAGGCGTTCCTTCGGGTAGATATGTAAAGTCCCCGTTGTTTAGAGTCCTTAAGCGAGAATAGACATAGGCATGATGTGTGAAGCCTACCCGGACATGTTGGTCTGGATCAGTGATGTTGCATTGCATAAATGCCGGAGAAGACTCCGCGCGATTGGTTGTTTTTCGGGTTTTCTACGTGGTAGATTGCAATAGGGAGCCTTGGGGATTAACCCAAAGGTGATCCCGGAAAACTGGGCGGATGCGTGATCTTGCCAACTTGTGGGCCTAGGAGACAACTTGTACATAACTGGGTTATGTAACATTGTACGTTCGATTCAAGGGCTTCGGGGAAACTTAACGCGTGCCGATGATATTTAAGTGTCGTGTCAAGTGAGCAACGGGTTGAGTGGGAACCGTTCCTGCTTTATGCCGAGGGCATAGTGGTCGGGTCTTTTTGTCGATGACATTAAAGTGTCGTGACATAGGCTGTTGATGACATTAAAGTGTCGTAACATCTGCCTAAAAGACCAATTTTGCTAATGTGATATTGCCGTCCTGGAGATGGTGGTGAGTTAGCGGCTTAGACTGCGATCACCGAGAATGTGCCCTGAGAGCACGGGGCGTGTGGCCCTGCGTGCCAACGCCTGTGATGCAATGAGTTGTTTTACTGCTCGCTTATGCTAATGAAATGCAGGGAAGGAGCATCGCCGCCCCGAGCTGGGGGCGGGATCGTTGTAATTTGGTCAGCATTGCTGACCGTTGCCTTGTTTGCCACCGTGCGGTGGTTTTGTTGCTTGCAGGTGCTGCTGGACCAAGCGGTCAATAGCGGGCTAAAGACCAATTTGCGAAGCCGGCCCTTGAAGGCCTAATTGGAGTGTTTACTGTTTTTATTCATGTATGACTGGCCTGCGTGTCGTGGTTTGTAAATCATGTATTATCAAGTGAACCATTTTGTAAGGCCTTAAGGCCTGTACTTCTGTATGTACAACATTCCTATTTTGGTATTAGTGGACATTCATGCTTTAGTGCTGGGTTCTTTATTGCAACTTATTAATCTGCTTCCGCTAGAATGCTCTGTGTAGGACGTAATGATTGGTTGGATGGTTTCCATGAGTAACCACCCGGTCTGTCTGTGGTATATGGCGTCGGGCCCCGGCCGGACCTACTGCTATATGCTATGCGACGAATATGGGGCGTTACACACTTCTTCTACTCGAGTCATTGCAGATTCTCCTACTCGAGTAACTTCTATAGACCTACTCGAGTAACATCTATAGACCTACTCGAGTACCTTCTATAGACCTACTCGAGTACCTTCTATAGACCTACTCCCTATATACTCGAGTACTTCTTTTATCTCTCGTGTATATGCCTCTTGGCTTTCAAATTTTCCTGTACTGCCTCTTCTATGGTTTTAGTTTTTTTACTTCTTTTAGGATAATTAAACTTAAACCTAGGGTTTTATAAGTTCGAAATTCCAAAAATCATTCTACACGAAATCAATTCCAATCACTCGAGTACCCGTCCGCCGCTTCGTATTCATTCGAGAATTGCAGAGCCGCGACTGTTCCTCTTCCCCTCAACAGAGTTTTTCCCATTTTCTAGATCATGGCCGCCGTCTTCAAGATTGGTGTAGGTTCGGAACTTGTTACCGCCGGGATTGCCGAGCTTTCTTATGACTTTCACAATTTGCTGATTCTTCTAGACACCGCAGGGTTATCCTTCATCCTGCAAGAACCCTACTAGATCCTCTTCCCGGAGGTAGCATAATTCTTCTCAAATCTGAAGGTCAAGCGACATGGACTAATCCTGAAATCAAAAGTGAAAGGTTTGAAAATTAAACTCTCTAAGACCTCTGTCTCTCAACTTCTCCGATTGCCGATAGTAGACGAAGAAGATGATCTAGATGACGAAGATTCTGACAGAACAGCCTTATTCTGTGGCATCTCGGCTGACGCTCAGTATATCAAAAGGTCAGACATGAACACAAAAGGGAAGTTTCTGGTTGATGTCATTGGCAAGATTTTGCTATGCAAGACCAACTCCATAAGAGACATTCCACTATATTTCTTCGACATCATGTAAGCCATTGTTTGCCGCAATAAATACCAGTTTGGGATGCTAATTCTGGACAAAATCAAGGATAGTTTGAAATCCCCGAACTTTGCCAGAATTATCTCTCTGCTCCTCCATGAAACAAATCCTCAGGTATTCGACTTCTCCAAAGGGACCCCTCTTCATCACATGAAGAAGGTCTCCATTTCTTCTATTCAGAGATGGGAGCTCAAGCTGAAGAATCCTGCCCAAGCTGCAAAGATCTCAGAAGTTCCAGCAGAACCAGTATTAGAGGACAGGACTCCATCTCCCTCTCCTCATCATGTGGCCAGCTCCTCTGGTGCACCAAGTGAGGGGGAGCCTGTTCCTTCTATCCAAGTCAGGAAGCCCTCTACTCAGCCAACAACTTCTTCCCTACCTCATACACCACAAACTCCAGCAACTCCTTCAGATCAGATTCCTCAAGAATCCCTTCTCTCAACAGCTGCTGCTATAGATGCAATGATTGCAGAACTTACTGAAGAAGTGTTGTCTATTCCTCCTCCTCCTCTATCTCCTCCATCTCCATCCTCTGAATTTCACAAGGACTCAACTTCTGGACAATATCTAGGTAATTCTCCTGCCAGGACTGCAGCTTCAAATCCTGACTCCTCTCAACCACAGACAAACCCCATTCTCTTTTCTGATGAGCCCTCTCCTGTGCCAGCAGAGGCTCCTCTCAGAAACTTAGATTTCTCTATCCCTTATGATCCAGAAGAAAGGGATGCTCTCATTATTACAATAAGACATCACAGCTCTGTGACCCTTGAAGAGATAGCTCCATGGGTAGCTCCTCCTCTCCCTTCTGCTCTTCCTACATCTGCTGCTCCTTCTACTGCTGCTGCTACAGACTTTTCCTCCTCAGATTTGCTGACACAGATTGCACTGCATCTTCAAGACCAGAGAACTTATTTTGATACTTGTCTCAAGACTGTAACTGATAAGGTAACTGCTCTGGAGACTGAGTTGAGCAGAGGATTTGCTGAAATCCAGTACAACACTGACAAACTCAAGTACTTATTTCAACTTGGTGGGAAAGCCCTAGACCACACTATCACTAGTGTCAGAGAAGTTATGGAACAAGGTGTCACCCTTATAAATAATCAAATAGAGCTAGACAAGAGAAATGAAGCAAACAAGGTGAAAATCTGTGAAGAAGTTGGACTTTTTAAAGAAGATGCTATAGACAGGTTATCTGTTGAAATCAAAAAGGGGGAGGGCTTGGTCAAAGAACTGTTAGAAAAATCAGCTGCTCTGAAGTCAGATGTATGGGAAACTCATGTGAAGACAATTCATGATGATGTGCTAGGCCAGATACAGAGTGTTAAATTTCATACCTATGACACTGCTATCTGGATGCACAATCAGATTCTGCCAGACCTTGCTGTTGACCCCAACATCATTCCACATCATTTAAATCCACTAGCTACAGATGCCTCTGCCCCAGCTACTCCTCTGCAACCTACATTCTCTCTCAGGCCTGGAGACACAGTTGCTCCTCCAGACACCTATGCTCAAGGCTGGGAAGAAGATCCTGCTGACATTTTCCTTTAGGCTCCTCCAGAGATCAAAACTTACAAGAAGAAAAGGAAGTATGGTGAAGGTCCTTCTGCTAGCAAGACTGTCCCTACTAAAGCTACTGAACATGCTGAAGTTTGGTCACCAACCTCCAAATCCCTGATTCTGGAAACTCTCAGATTAGTTATGGAATTCCATGAGAGCAGGAATATTCATTACAACTCATATGAATGGGAACTTTATCAAAAATCCATGACCAAAAGGAGAATCTATGATAGAGAGTATGGGAGGAACAACCCTGTTGCCCCTCCAAGACCTCCCAAATATTATCCTAAACCCTACTGCTACCAGAGGAGACATCAAGAGAAACTGAACAGACAACAACAAGGCTGATTTTCAAGGATGTTTGAGATTGTGAAATGATTGACTGTAGAGTTGATAATTTTGGACATTCTTACTTATATGATTCTATGTTTTTGCTCTTATTATCTTTTCTCATGGTCTATTACTTGCTTGCACATTTTTCTACTTAGCACTTTTTATGTCTATAATTCACCTTAGTGTAAAGGGTTCTGAATTCAACAAATATGGGGAGATTGTTGGGAATTATGTCCACATTAACCCAGATTTGATGAAGTCACCCTAGAACTAAGATGAATTAGTTTGTATTTGATGCCTCGTTTGAGTTATGTGTTTGCAGGACTCCAATGGGAAGTGTAGGCCAATGTTAGTCTACAATGGGTCACCAAACACAGGACCATACAGTGTAATCCCTCAATGTATGTTCCAAAGTGTTGACTCATGTGTAGCCTCTATATTGGAATACACTTCATATTCAAGCTACAAGACTGTGAAAAGACTTGATGCTGATTCCCCTGTAGTAGAAGAAAAATTGTTGAAAGAAATTTTTTTCTAAGTGTTTCTCTCGAGTAGGTCGTTAACTACTCGAGTAGATTGCTTGAGATATACTCGAGTAAGAAAATTCTTCCTCTCGTGAAGTTAAGTAAAACACTCGAGTAGTCCAAGTCAGATACTTGAGTAGCTCATTCTGTCTCGAGTAGTTCATACTTGAGTAGTTTACTCTTCCTGTTCCAGATTCCTCTTTCTCAGAATTTTTTCTAAGTCATTTACTCGAGTTGGTACTTTATATACTCGAGTAGGTCTCGACACTGTGTCGAGTAACTCTCTTCTCTATGTCGAGTAGTTAAGAAATACTCGAGTAAGTCCTTCATATACTCAAGAATATTTCTTTCCTCTCGATTAGTTCAATCTGACTACTCGAGTAGCTATTTTTCCCGTGTGCAGAATATTTCTAATTGTTTGTCTCGAGTAGTTCTTCTAACCACTCGAGTAGTTCAATTCTGCCTACTCGAGTAGTACAACTTGTACTCAAGTAGTTCTACTCCTTCCCGAGAAACCATTCTGTGTACTCGAGTAGATCTTCTAAGTACTCGAGTAGTTGATTCTATGCACTGGAGTAGTTGTCTTCAACCTACTCGAATGGTCATGAATTATATACCCGAGTGATATTTCTTTGCTTACTCGAGTAGTCCTTGACCTACTCGAGTAATTTTATACCTACTCGTGTATATAACCTATTTTCTCTGAAATTTCTTCTAAGTCTAGATTTGACAGATTTTCAAATTCTGTGACATGATTGGTCCACGTGTACATCATTAAAACCAATTATGACCGTTATTAGTACTCCTATAAAAGGTCTTGTCTAATCGACAAACCCTAACAAGAAAACAAGTTTTTCAAGAGGAAAATTATTCTAAGTTTTGCAGCCGCCTCTTTCCAAAGAATCGCAGTTTCCTCTCTCTCTCTCTTCACGGAACAAAAGCCGTCGCCGCCTATGTTCTTCTCCAGCATGGGCTTCAATTTTCAGAGGAAATAGACTGAAGAAGTTTTACAGGTCGAGATCGTTTCTCAATCGCTCATCCTCTTTCCGATCGTGTAAGACAGAAGATTCATATGTGACCGAGATTTTCTTCACTTGTCTGAAAGTGCCGTAAAGCTCACAAGAAGAAGATCCTGGTTGCTGTTTGCAGATCTGACAGAAAAATCATTGTTTGTACTTTCTTAAACAATTTTTGATTCTTGTAGGAGAATTTTTCTCCGAGTGTAGGATTTTTCAACTCTGAGTTTGTAGGAAATTTGGCCTTCCGAGTTGTAGATCCAGTTGGTTGGATTGAGATTGTAGGAACTTTGTTCCGAGGGTAGGATTGATTTTCAATCCGAGATTGTGGAGTAGCCGAGTCTAGTTTATTGCTAGATCGGTGAGGGAAAGTGGATGTACCCAAGATCGGGGAACAACTATAAATCTTGTCTCGTCTGTGATAATTTGGTAGATAGATCTGTGCTGTGTTCTAAGATTTTTTTTATTCCGCAAAAGATGCACAACTCACCTATTCACCCCCTCTAGGTGATTTAGGTAGACAACTATTATCTTTCAATTATCTTCAAAAATGATCACATCAAGAGTTTGGAAGTCAGACTTCAAAGAGAGAAGGATCTTGTGGCTAAATTCTCAAAGTCAAAGTCAGTCTTACCCCTAATTGATAACTTCATTGCATAAGAGGGTAAGAAAGGATTAGGCTTCAAGGGAAGAACAAAGGCAGCTAGTTCCAAAAGGAAAGGCAAAGCCCCAGTTCAGCCTCTTGCCTCCAAACCCCCTATTCCTTTCAAGAAAGTTATGCAACCTACTAACAGGTATGACCATGACATCACACATGGTCACTATAAGCATGGTGATTAGAATGACAAGAGTACAAATGCCAATAGGGTAGCCCATGAACAAACACACCATGTTCTTCAGAATCATTAGTGTTTGATGCATCAGCACCAACACTCAATAAAAGGACCACTGTTCCTACAAAATTAAGGACTGCTGACAGCAATGCTGTTAAGACTGTACTTAAAAGAAGATACAATAGATATAAGTGCTGGTGTTGTGGCATAGTGGGTCATTATGCCATTGATTGTTGCCACAACACTAGTGTCAGAAAGGCTGCAGGCAAGCATGTCAAATTTCAGTCTAACCTGAACCTAGAACCCAATAATTATTGGGGTTCTAAGGTTACGTAATCTTATTTGATGCAGGTGAGTCCAAGTGACCATACCCCAATATGGTGCTTGAATAGTGGATGTTCCAAGCACATGACTAGAACAAGAAGGATGCTGAAGGATTACTCTCCCATAAAAAATGGACCCAAAGTGATCTTTGGGGGATCTAAGAAGGGGGTCATCAAAGGGTTTGGTAACATTTCCGATAGCTCTATCACTATCACCCAAGTGGCTTATGTGAAAGGTCTGAAACATAACCTATTAAGCATAAGACAACTAAGTGATCATGGTTATGACACTTCTTTTATTAAGAATGGGTGTCAGATTAGAAGAACAAGTGATCAAGAGGTCATCTTGTCCGGTTATAGAAAAAGAAATGTCTATTGTCTAAATTTTGTGAGTGAGAATAAAGATTCTCCTATTTATCTAGTTGTAGATGAGAAATCTTCTCAGTGTGTCAAATGGCACAAGGGGCTATCTCACTTTAACTACAAACTATAGGTCAACTCTTTAGTAAAGAGTTAGTGAGAAATGGTCCTCAGGTCAAGTGCATGAAGGAGGGTGTATGTTCAGCTTGTCAAAAAGGCGAACAGACCAAGACCTCCTTCCATAGTCTTGATACCAAAGATTCAGTGAGGTATTTATACCTCCTTCATATGGATCTATTTGTCCTATGCCAGTTCATAGTCTAGGTAGGAAAGCTTATACATTTGTGATTGTGGATGACTATTCTAGATTTACATGGGTTTTCTTCCTGAGGCAGAAATTTGAAACCCCTACTGTATTCCATAATTTTGTTAGGCAAATTCAGAATGAACTTAACAATTAAGTGGTCAAAATTAGAAGTGACCATGTGACTGAATTTCAGTCTGAATGCATTATAAGGTTTTGTAAAGAACTTGGGATTCATCAAGTGTTCTCCTCACCTAAAACTCCCCAGCAAAATGAGTTTGCTGAAAGAAAAAATAGGACTCTTATTGAGACTGGTAGAATACTGCTAAGTGACACTTCTCTCCTAGAATATTTCTAGACTGAGGCAGTAAACACTGCATGTCATGTTCTCAACAGAGCTTCCATCACCAAAAGCCACAAGAATACACCATATGAGATTATGAAAGTCAGAAAACCAAATTTAACCTACTTTAGTATCTTTGGTAGCAAGTGTTATGTTCTTAATAATGACAAGCACTATTTAACTAAGTTTGCTGTCAAATCCCAAGAAGGGATATTTGTTGGGTACAACAACAGCAATAGGGCATACAGGGTCTACAATTTGACTTCTCAAGATGTAGAAGAATCTATCCATGTAGTATTTGATGAATCTAAGCTAATCAATTGTGAGCTCTCTAGCACTTCTTGTAGCTCTACAGGTTTGAAGGAAAAGATGGACATGCTAACCATTAGTGAAGACCAACCTGCAAGACATGATGGGGAAAATGATGGATGCTGTCCAGGGGGAGTACAAGACCCACAAGCTGATGATGAAAACAATGAAGTACAACATGGTGGGGAGATTGGAGGAAATCAAGTTGTGGATAGATTGCCTCCATTAATAAGACATCTAAGGGATCATCCAGCACACCAAATTATTGGTGATCCAAGATATGGTATTCTGACCAGAAGCAAGAACTTGAACACAGTTCTTTGCTCACGTTTTCTGTCCTAGATGGAACCCAAGAAATTTGAAGAGGCCATACAAGGCTCAAACTAGATTGATGTCATGCAGGAAGAGCTGAATCAATTCAGAAGATGTAAAGTCTGGAAGTTGGTTCCTAAACCAAAGAATCACAATGTCATAGGGATTAAGCGGATCTACAAGAACAAGTTAGATGAAAATGACATTATAGTCAAGAACAAAGCAAGACTGGTGGCAAAAGACTACAGGCAGGAAGAAGGAATATACTTTGACCAGACATTTGCCCCAGTGGCAAGGTTGGAAGCAATAAGGCTGTTCCTTGCCTATGCAGCTTACAAAGGATTCAAGGTATTCTAGATGGATGTAAAGTCAGCATTTTTGAATGGTGACTTAAAAGAGGAAGTTTATGTTGAACAACCCTCAGGTTTTGTTAATCCTCTTTATTCTAACTATGTTTATAGGCTTAAGAAAGCTCTATATGGATTGAAACAAGCCCCTAAGGCTTGATATGAAACACTGTCTACCTTCCTCATTGATAATAAATTCTCAAGGGGGAAAACAGTCAAAACTCTATTTCTAAAGGAAACAAAAGGCAAGATCATCCTAGTCCAGATATATGTTGATGACATTATCTTTGGATCAACTGAAAACAACCTTTGTAGAAAGTTTGCTAAACTTATGCAAGAGAAGTTTGAGATGAGCAGCATGGGTGAGCTGAAATTCTTCTTGGGACTCCAAGTTAGACAGACTGATGATGTTGTTGGAACACCCTATTACTGATTTGGGCAAGGATCACTATGTCCTTTGGGAAATTTGTTTTGACCTCCTTGTATAGATCTAAAGGTCAATTAGATTGAGTCTAAGGGTTAGTATTTAGGTTTGAAAGCTGCCCTCAAGACCCTCAAGACCAGATATTTCAGTTCAGGAGACTAAGTCATTTCGTCGAGCTCAGGTCGACGAATCATCGAACTCCACTCGACGATCTCTGTAACGTCCCTAGCCGATCCAACGTGACGGTGTCACGGCTCCGCTCTAGGCGACGCTACCGGGCTGCAGCCCAAGCACCCCAACCCCTCTCCATCCACAGGTGGGTTGTTGGTGGCCACAACCTCCCTTTGATGAGCGAACTCGACAGTTAAGCTGGGCCGTACGGGGACTTCCCAGGAGGTCACCCATCCCAGTACTACTCTCGCCCAAGCACGCTTAACTATGGAGTTCCTTCACTTCTCATCACCAATTGAGCGTGCTGAGAAGTGAAGGAACTCCATAGTTAAGCGTGCTTGGGCGAGAGTAGTACTAGGATGGGTGACCTCCTGGGAAGTCCCCGTACGACCCAGCTTAACTGTCGAGTTCGCTCATCAAAGGGAGGATGTGGCCACCAACAACCCACCTGTGGATGGAGAGGGGTTGGGGTGCTTGGGTTGCAGCCCGGTAGCGTCGCCTAGAGCGGAGCCGTGACACCGTCACGTTGGATCGGCTAGGGACGTTACAAAAAAGTGCACTTTTTATGTAACGGCCCAGCCTAGAGCTCAGAGGCTGCTGCACCCCACATGGGTCAACAGCTTGTCTCACCGGTGACAACGTTACAGGGATGCAGCCCAATACACCTCAATGCCTGTCCCGCCTGTTTTTCAGCAAGGCGCGTTGTTAGGGCTAGGTATCGAACCTACAACCCTTGATAACACTCTCTTACACCAGAGCTCATCACCAACTGAGCTGTCACAACCCGCATTTTCTCAACGGTAAAATCGTATCAGAGTAAGAGAAAACACATGCCGTGATGCCACGTCGTGCAGGGGATAACTGCACATGCTCAGGCAAAACTCCAGACGCTAGATTTTAAGGAAAATTGTTGATTAAGTGTGAAAGAAAATCAGTTAAGTTGAATGGTCGTATCCCTCGACACGGTGGATCAGCTAGTCCACAGTTAAAATTATATTTATACGCAGCAGAAAATACTTTGGTTCAATTAAGTTGACACCCTAAATGAGCATAAGTGTCCCCGGGGGACGACTTATGCGTGCACGACTCTAAGGTGAATATAGTAGGTATGAAAAATAGTGTTTTACGTTGAGGAAAAATAGTGTCTTTGATTTAGAAACATGTTATGCATGGGGTACATATAATAATACTTTTAGGTTTTAAAATACCTAACATGCAACCTAGCATAAATCCTTCCCAGAAGCAAGTAACCAACCACAAGTAGGCAAAATCAGTAGTTTAAATTCATACCCAGCATCACAAGGAGCCACCAGTGGGCGTCAACAACCTAACACGAACCCACTGGCGAGTATGTATGTCTATACAGAAATGTAAAGAACTACCTCACAACAAAACAGGGATCAGCTATCTCAGCTACCCTAGAGGCCACCAACAAGCCCCTCCAAAAGAACTAGCCGCTGAACTGGCTACAACCTGGACCTGAGGCAATCAAGAAAAGAACACCTCAGCAAGGAAACAATCAAAAGGTAAATAGAGCAATAGATTAATTAGCAAATAAGAAGAAGGGTTTACCAACCCGGCAACAAACTGCTATAAGCAAAAGAAAAGGGGGGGGGGGTGACAGTAGAGGAGAGTACTGTCTAAAGCACAGCAGAGCACACCAAAAGCGAGCAATAAAACCATTATACCCTACCAAAAGAGTCTGCAACAGCAACAAGACATATACATATATGCCAAAATAAAGGAAAGCATAAACAGGAAAGGGACTAACAGTCCTAACACGGGGGTAAGTGGTAGTGGTCAAAACATGGATCTGAATACATAACCAAAATCAGACCCAAAAAGGGCTAAGGGGTCAAACAGTGGCAGCTTTAGGGTCCCACACACACCAACCCAAAGCGGGGCAAAAGGCGGTGGCCACAGCTCTCCACATAAAACCACCCCTCCAGAGGCCACCAAAACTCCACCACCTGCCACAACCCAAGAGTCGGCATGCAGAAATTAGCCGAACACCCAATGCCCCCCCCTAGGGAAAGGTCACACTAACAATCCTAAGAAACACACGAACCCAAGGCAAAAATGTCGGGTCCAACCGACGCGGCCTTGTACGCTTAACCAGAACCAACCCCGAGTCTACCTTACCCCAAAACAAGCGCAGCACCCAGTGTCGACACGATGTGTCGACACCACGACAGCCGGTGTCGACACAAGGTGTCGACACAACAGCTGCCGGTGTCGACACCACTGCGGCCGGTGTCGACACAAGGTGTCGACACTGCCGCTGCGGGTGTCGACACCAAGTGTCGACACCACTGCGGCCGGTGTCGACACAAGGTGTCGACACTGCCGCTGCGGGTGACGACACAAAGTGTCGACACCACTGCGGCCGGTGTCGACACAAGGTGTCGAAACTGCCGCTGCGGGTGTCAACACCAAGTGTCGACACCACTGCGGCCGGTGTCGACACAAGGTGTCAACACTGCAGGTGCGGGTGTCGACACTAAGTGTCGACACCCCGACTGGCCGGTGTCGACACCAAGTGTCGACACCACGACTGGCCGGTGTCGACACAACGGTGTCGACACCCCGACTGGCCATTGTCGACACAACGGTGTCGACACCCCGACTGGCCGGTGTCGACACAACGGTGTCGACACCCCGACTGGCTACAGGCGCCAGATCCAGCAAACAACCAGAAACGAGAACGAGGTCTCTCTAGGGTACAAAATCCATCGACAATAGCAACTACTCGACCTGAACCGAACCAAATCTGTCCCTAATAGATACAATCCCTCAGGAAAACTGAGATTTTAATTGGAACTTTCTACACTAACCACGACAAGATCAGGAACGAACCCTAGTGTACACCTAAGATCTAAGCAGGAAAGAGATACAATTAAATCAAAGAAAAAGACAAAGATCAACTATGGCAAGGATGAGGGTACATCACTTGTCTCAATACCAGAAAAGCTTGGTCGGCGGCATCCCCCACTCTCAGATCTAGCCGCATAGCACCAGCTGAGGAGCAGAAAGAATGCAGATCCAGGCGAGGGCAGTCCAGATCCACTCTCGAAATCGAATTCGATAGCTAAATCTCCAGGAAATCGGCGTCCGAAGGCTAGGGTAGTCCGGCGGTGCTCTTCCTCTCGCACAGGCGGAGGCTTCCAAACATAGAAAGGAAAGGAAACAAAAGAACCGAGCCCTATTTCTAACCTAAGGCAATATATACATACAACAGTTTATTAATAAACAATCAACATATTAATTTCTTACATGCAAAAATCAAAACAACACGAGACCCAAAACATCTCGGAAAATGACGAAATTCACGTCGCAGCTAAAAACCCACGCTACGAACACATCTGCGAAGTCAAAATTAGCATTCGACGAACAAAACCCGGGATAACACCACCCGAAGCCAAAACACAAGCATTCCCTAAGAGGCCCAGCCGAGTCATCAAACGGACTCCGGTTAGCTGGGGAATCTTGCTAACAGGCTACACAGGGAACCCTAAGAGCTAAGACCACGCTCTATAATGGCAAAAAGCCCGAAATATGCCATCGTAACGCCAGCCAAAGATCAAACAAAACATAGAAAAATCGGGGGCGTTACAGCCACTCCCCCTAAAAGAAAGTTTCGCCTCGAAACTTTACTCACGACACTCCTATATAGAAGGAGAGAGAAAGAGCCAGGAAAGGGCTATACAATAAAACAGAGCATACCAGGCACAAGATCAGGGAAACAGATGAGGGTGAGCCTCCCTCATAGCCGACTCCAACTCCCAAGTCGCGCTTTCCACATCCTGATTCCTCCATAAAACTTTAACCATAGGAATAGTCTTCTTCCGCAACGCCCGAACATGAGAATCCAAAATACGAACAGGCACCTCCATATAAGAAAGATTCGGCTCCAACTAAGGCACAGAATCCAAAACCTGCCTGTCATTTATCACACATTTTCTCAGCTGACTGACGTGAAAGACATTATGCACGCCAGGGAAATTTGCGGGCAGAGTCAGCCTGTAGGCTGATACCCCAATCCGCTCAACAATCGGAAACGGCCCCACGTACCTCGGGTCCAACTTCCTATTCTTGCCAAACCGCTTGACTCCAATCAACGGGGAGACCTTTAAGAACACCGAGTCCCCCACAGCAAATTCCAAATCCGATCTACGCCGATTGGCGTTCTTCTCATATCTCTCCTGGGCTATCCGAAGCATTTCCCGAATAAGCTTCACAGCGGTTTCCATCTCCTCAAGCGCTTCTGGACCCAACAAAGGTCCCTCGCCAAGCTCAGCCCAAAACAAGGGAGTCCTGCAGCGCCTCCCATACAAAGCTTCAAAAGGAGCCATTTGCAAGCTTTCTTGATAACTGTTGTTATATGCGAATTCAATAAGCCGCAAGCACTCGTCCCACGCTCCTCCGTGGTCCAGAATATAACATCGGATCATATCTTCCACAATCTGATTTACTCGCTCCGTCTGACCATTGGTCTGCGGATGATAAGCTGTGGAATATCTCAAATCTGTACCCAACCCTTCTTGAAGGCTCTTCCAAAAACGAGACGTGAACCTGGAGTCTCGATCTGATATGGTACTTACGGGTACACCATGCAATCTGACAACCTCTTCCAGATATAGCTCGGCTATCTTCCTCATTGGATAATCGATCTTAAATGGTACGAAATGAGAGCTCTTCGTCAATCTGTCTATGATTACCCAAACTGAATCATGCCCCTTAGGAGATCTCGGTAAGCCGGTAATGAAATCCATCGAGATACTCTCCCACTTCCACATCAGAATCTCCAAGGGAGTCAGCATGCCACCAGGCCTCCCATGGTCGGCTTTCACACGACTGCAAGTGATACACTCTGAAACAAATCTGGCTATGTCCTTCTTCATCCCGTACCACCAGGCAATCTATTTTAAATCATGATACATCTTGGTAGACCCTGGATGGTAGGCAACACTAGATCCGTGGGCGTCTCTGCACATCATATCCCGGATATCTCCAACTGCGGGGATGCAAAACCTGCCAAGATACTTCAAGGTACCCGCATTATCTATAGAGAAATCTGGTAATTCTAGCTTCTCAGCTCGAAGATACAAATGCAGAAGATCGGGATCGTCCTTCTGATGCAGTCTCGTAAGCGCAATCCACGAAGGTTCTGCTAATGCTAAGCTACTCTGCGAATCACACCTTCCCACAGAAATGTCCATCAAAAGAAACTCTTCCACTAGACGCTCGGCGGAAAGATTAAAAATCTTACCTGACTTCCGACTCAGGGCATCAGCCACCACATTTGCCTTGCCCGGATGATACTGAATTTAAACATCATAGTCGGCCACGTACTCCAACCACCGCCGCTGGCGTAGATTCAATTCTTTCTGAGTGAAGACATACTTCAAACTCTTATGATCCGTGAAAATCTTGCACTACGCGCCATATAGCAAATGCCTCCACAATTTCAGCGCATAGATCACAGCTGCAAACTCCAGGTCATGCGTAGGGTAATTCCTCTCGTGATTCTTTAGCTGCCTCCACCCGTACGCAATCACCTTCCCGCCCTGCATCAAAACGCAGCCTAGACTGACATGCGACGCATCCACATATATATCATACTCACTACCCTCCGTAGGCAAAGACAAAATTGGTGCCGAACATAGCCTTCTTTTTAGTTCCTCGAAAGCCTTCTCACACTTGCCATCCCATATAAAGGCTATATTCTTCTGCGTCAACTTGGTCAATGGCGCGGACAAGGTAGAGAAACCTTCTACAAATCTTCTATAGTAACCGGCCAAACCCAAGAAGCTTCTGATCTCTTTGGGGGTAACAGGTCTCGCCCATTCCATAACAGCAGCGATCTTTTCTGGGTCCATCGATATTCCCTCCTTATTATTCACATGACCTAGAAAAGAAACTTGAGGCAACCAAAATTCACATTTGCTCAGCTTGACGTATAGCTTATGGTCTCTCAGAGTCGCCAAGATCAG
This sequence comes from Platanthera guangdongensis, assembly GCA_039583875.1. NCBI lineage: Eukaryota > Viridiplantae > Streptophyta > Magnoliopsida > Asparagales > Orchidaceae > Platanthera > Platanthera guangdongensis. The sequence continues at coordinate 20,894,106 of CM077160.1, read as the reverse complement.
CCGCAAATGTCGATCATGCCCCTCCGCATCCTTAAAATACACCAAAACATCGTCTATAAAGACAATTACAAACTTATCTAGAAAGTCCTTGAAAACTCTGTTCATCAAATCCATAAAAGCTGAGTGCGCATTAGTCAAACCGAATGACATAACCAAAAACTCAAAATGCCCCTGACGAGAGCGGAATGCCGTCCACGGAACATCTGACTCCCGAATCCTCAACTGGTGATAGCCCGAACGAAGATCTATCTTGGAAAACACGGCACTACCACGCAGTTGGTCGAACAAATCGTCGATTCGCGGCAAAGTGTACCTGTTCTTAATAGTAACCTTGTTTAGCTCTCTATAGTCGATGCATAACCTCATCGACCCATCCTTCTTTTTAACGAACAGCACTGGCGCACCCCAAGGCGAAGAACTCGGCCTTATAAAGCCTTTTGCCAACAACTCATCCAGCTGAATTCGCAACTCTTCCAGCTCTCGCGGGGCCATCCGGTACGGCGCCTTTACGATAGGATGCGTGACTGGCTCCAAATATATGGCAAAATCGACATCTCGATCGGGTGGAAGACCGGGAAGATCGTCAGGAAACACATCAGAGAAGTCACACACCACAGGAATCTCTTCCAAGCGGGGCACACTAACCATCGTCCCTACCAGAGAAACCACACAGGCAAAACAGCCAGAAACTAGTAACTTCCGAGCACGCACCGCAGAAATGATTGGAGACTCCTGGAGAGAATATCCATAAATGCTCCCTGGCTGACCGTTGTCTTTGACGAAATCCAAGCGCTTACCCTTGCACTGGATCACAGCATCATACCTTGACAACCAGTCCATGCCCAAAATAACGTCGAAGTCCTCCAGGTCAATCACCTTCAAATCTGCCTTGGCTAGAAAATCTCCCAACAAAATTGGACAATCGAGAAGAGTCACCGGAGGGGAACTTAACGCAGAAGGCACCACCAACACAATCTAGGCCCAAACTGAACCGCTCCGCGAAGGCTCTAGCCACAAACGAGTGGGTAGCACCGGAATCAAAGAGAACGCGCGCCCAGCGGTTCTTTACCTTAAATCGTCCTACGAATTGCACACGCATCTAAGGCAACAAGCGCTAAAACGAAAACTACAACCATAAAGGGAACGTAATGAAATGACTGGGGAGGAGTCGAACCTGAGATAACCTGGGTTGAGGTCTGCGCTTCATCTGCCGAAAGCACATTCAGCTTCCCCTTTCCTTTATCCATTTGCTGAGGCGGTGGCAAAGCCTGGAGGGGAACTGGCTGCAGAATAGGCTGGGTCTGGGGGCACCTTGTCTTGAGATGACCCTTCTGGCCGCACTGAAAACAGACCTTATCTTTTAACCAACAACGGGCAGCCTCATGTCCCTTCCTTCCACACAAGGCACACACCAAGTCTCCCCTGGAAACACCCTGAATCGCGTGCACCTGTTCCTTCTTCTGTGCTCCCAACCTTTTGAAACACTTCTCAAAGGGGTGGCCTGGCCGGCCACAAAAGCTACAAATCTCTTTGACCTTCTTTCTTGAGACAACATCAGGTTCCTGAGGGCTCTTCCCTCCACCGGGCTTCCACTTATCCTTCCTTAACTACCGGCCTCTATTCTTGGCATTCTCAATGGCCTCAACTCTCAAGGCAGCTTCAGCCACGCTGGCATAACTGACTGCTCCATATGCATTCGCTAACTGCTGAATGTCGCTTCTTAGTCCACCCAGAAATCGCTTAACTCGGTCTGCCTCAACACTCACCAGACCCGGAGCAAACCGGCTCAACTTACTAAACTCAATCTCATACTCACTAACCGTGAGTTTCCTCTGCTTTAGATGAAGAAAGTCATTCATTAGCCGGTCCCGCTCGACTGAAGACAGAAACATACTTAACAACATCACCTTAAATGACTCCCAAGTGCAACCTGCCACTAAGCTCTCTTTCTCCCTCAGCCACCAATTCTTTGCTAAACCCTTGAGCTGGTAGGCAGCGAGCATCACTCTCTGGTCATCCGTAATCCCTGAGTAAGAGAACATCTCCTCAATGGTAATCAGCCAGTCATCCAAAATCATGAAATCTGCCTGCCCATCATAGGTAGGGGGTATCAGCTGCTGAAACTGGGATATGAACGCCATCTCCGGGGGCACCACAACCAAAGGCACGGGAGGAGCAGGAGGGGTAGGAACAGCTACCCCCTCAGCGGGGTTCTGAGCCCTCGGGGTCGGTCCCGCCACCACTGCTACAAGGGACTGAATCTGAGCCTGCATAGCCACTACCTTCCTCGATAACTCCTCATTACTCTGCAGCAGGCTTTCTACCAACGCATCGCTCTGCGCTCCTGATGTTTCACCCTCGGATTGGGGGGTCGATCTCGTCGCAGGACGTCTCGCCATCCTAAAATCGTACAAGCTTTAGACAAAACCAAGCCCATCAGCTAGAACAAAACTACCCGGTACAGACAAACACACTTAAATATGAACTTCAACTGCAAAAACTTGCTCTGGGAGTTGTTTTTATCATGATGATGTTATGCTTAACCTAGGATGGTTCACCACTATCATACTAACTCATGTGCCTAAACCATGAATGCATGTCTTTGTATTCTTTTTGACTCAAAATCATGTGTGTACATATGTCATCTTACAAATCTTTAGCTTGGCACGTTGTGCTTATGAAATGTTATGCTATGCATGATGTGCTATGCATTCTAAAAAGGCCTTAGTGCATGCCATGGGCGGCGTACACATGAAAATGTTATGCATCCCATAATACATAACATTCCCATGCAACGAAAAAAGAAAACGTGTTAGCCGCATTCATGTGGTGAGGTTATGCATCCCATACTACATAAGCCTCACATGTTGCCTCCTATGGTGGATCCATATACAAACACATATTATGCATCACATACTACATAATATGCCTCGTATACTTCTTTATGCTCATGAGTGTAGTGTTCGTGCTTCGGCCAAGACGTGCTGATGATATATCGGTGTGTGAATAGTATGACGCTACCCACTAATGCAGACAAGGGAAAGGTTGTCCAACCATTTGTCAAGCAACCTCCCTCTGATACCAACTATCACAACCCGCATTTTATTAACGGTAAAATCGTATCAGAGTAAGAGAAAACACGTACCGTGATGCCACGTCGTGCAGAGATAACTGCACACGCTCAGGCAAAACTCCAGACGCTAGATTTTAAGGAAAATTGTTGATTAAGTGTGAAAGAAAATCAGTTAAGTTGAATGGCTGTATCCCTCGGCACGGTGGATCAGCTAGTCCATAGTAAAAATTATATTTATACGAAGCAGAAAATACTTTGGTTCAATTAAGTTGACACCCTAAATGAGCATAAGTGTCCCCGGGGGACGACTTATGCGTGCACGACTCTAAGGTGAATATAATAGGTATGAAAAATAGTGTTTTACGTTGAGGAAAAATAGTGTCTTTGATTTAGAAACATGTTATGCATGGGGTACATATAATAATACTTTTAGGTTTAAAAAACCTAACATGCAACCTAGCATAAATCCTTCCCAGAAGCAAGTAACCAACCACAAGTAGGCAAAATCAGCAGTTTAAATTCATACCCAGCATCACAAGGAGCCACCAGTGGGCGTCAACAACCTGACACGAACCCACTGGCGAGTATGTATGTCTATACAGAAATGTAAAGAACTACCTCACAACAAAACGGGGATCAGCTATCTCAGCTACCCTAGAGGCCACCAACAAGCCCCTCCAAAAGAACTAGCCGCTGAACTGGCTACAACCTGGACCTGAGGTGTTCTTTTCTTGAAGGCCTCAGGTCCAGGTTGTAGCCAGTTCAGCGGCTAGTTCTTTTGGAGCGGCTTGTTGGTGGCCTCTAGGGTAGCTGAGAGAGCTGATCCCCATTTTGTTGTGAGGTAGTTCTTTACATTTCTGTATAGACATACATACTCGCCAGTGGGTTCGTGTCAGGTTGTTGACGCCCACTGGTGGCTCCTTGTGATGCTGGGTATGAATTTAAACTGCTGATTTTGCCTACTTGTGGTTGGTTACTTGCTTCTGGGAAGGATTTATGCTAGGTTGCATGTTAGGTATTTTAAAACCTAAAAGTATTATTATATGTACCCCATGCATAACATGTTTCTAAATCAAAGACACTAATTTTCCTCAATGTAAAACACTATTTTTCATACCTACTATATTCACCTTAGAGTCGTGCACGCATAAGTCGTCCCCCGGGGACACTTATGCTCATTTAGGGTGTCAACTTAATTAAACCAAAGTGATTTCTGCTGCGTATAAATATAATTTTAACTGTGGACTAGTTGATCCACCGTGCCGAGGGATACGACCATTCAACTTAACTGACTTTCTTTCACACTTAATCAACAATTTTCCTTAAAATCTAGCGTCTGGAGTTTTGCCTGATCGTGTGCAGTTATCCCCTGCACGACGTGGCATCACGACACGTGTTTTCTCTTACTCTGATACGATTTTACCGTTGAGAAAATACGGGTTGTGACAATCTCTGAGCTCACTTCGACGAATCATCGAACTCCATTCGACGATCTCTGAGCTCACTTTAACAAGTCGTCAAACTCCATCCGTTCGGCGATCTTCGAGCTCAGATCGACGTTCCTGTCTTTAGTTTGTTTCCCTATCTCTAGGCTCAGTTCGACGATAGTTGAGCTCAGATCGACGATTTCTGCTTCAGTCTAAGTCCAGTCGCTGAGCTTAGTTCAACGATAGTTGAGCTCAGGTCGACGTTTTTCTGGAGAGATCGATGTTTTTCAAGATTCAAATTCAGTCAGTTTTGGTATTCCCTTCTATTTATTCCCAGCATTCATTTCAAGAATCTTGTAGCCGTTTCAATTAATCTGGAGAAAGTTTCAAGGAGATTTTAAAGGAATGTTTTATTGGACTTTCCTCCAAAAGACATAGTGCATTTAAGGAAGTCATTTATGACAGGCTAACAGCTATCTTGGACAGAGAATTATTCTATTCAGATCTAAGGAATAAAAGATTATTCATTCTGTTGGTTAATAACAACAACAAGAAGGAGAGAAAAAGTTGCAGATATTCACAGTCATAGAATTATTACAGGAACACACATCACTGAAGGAGATCAATACACTGAAATTTCTAGATCCCTTTTGATTCCAGTGTTCAAAGGCCTTATCATTCAAGACTCCAGACACCACACATTTCAGCTGCTGCTGGAATCATCTTTTGCTGGAGATCTAATCTTCTGAAGGCCTATCACCCTATTGCAAAGTTTCACTTCCTGGACAACTCAAGATCTCAGGGGGAGCTTTGACAACATCCACTATCTTCTCTCTGATTGTTGACAGAGAAGATCATCTCACCTCTCTCTCTCTCTGTTGTAAAGGGTTTATCAAACTCACTTCAAAAGTTTGTGTTGGTTTATGAGACCTTGTCAAAACTCAGTGGTGGTAAGACACCTGATCAAAAAAATCTAGTTTGGTTTTTGAGCACCTTATCAAAAGCTCATTGGTGCCCAGGACACTTGATCAACTCATCCTACAGTGGTTTCCTACCTAGGGTGGTAGAAGAGTGGATGTACCCAGATTGATTGGGCAACCACTATAGCTCCTTGTGTCCTCTGGTTGATTCTTCGTGTTTTGCTGTGTGCTGTGTTGTTTTATTTCTTGCTTTCATATTTTTACTTTCTGCAGCACTATACACATATTATTTAAATTAAGTCTTCCACTGCAAATAATTTTTATCTTGAAAATTATTTTATTATACTCTATTCACCCCCCCCCCCCCTCTAGAGTTAAGATAGATCTTATCCTCCACTTTCAATTGGTATCAGAGCCAGGTTGGTTAAAATACCAGACCCTAGAGGTTGGTTAAAATCCTACAGGCTAACACCTGAACCAAAAGATCTCTGATAAGATCAATCTTTTATAGAGGGTTTTTATTTTTATTATTTGTATTATATTTATTCTTATATAAAACTATGACACAGAATAAAGATTATGCTAGCACCAGACCTCCAGTGTGCAATCTATCTAAGTTTGCACTTTGGAAGGCAAGGATAAGATTGTACATGAATTCTATTGATGAAGATATTTTTAATTCTGTTTTGACAGTGTGTCCAAGACCACCAGAAAATACAAGTACAAGTGCTGTTACACCTCCTTCAGGAACAGATGCAGAAATCAAAAATCGGAAAGTTGCAGATGCCAAAGCAATGAACATTTTGGCACAAACCATGTCTGATGAAATATTTCAAAAAGTAGCTGAATGCAACTTAGCAAAGGACATCTGGGACAAGTTATCTGAGATAGTCTCAGGATCTGCTGATGAGAGAAAAGATAGAAGATCTCATCTCATAACCCAATATGAGAACTTCAAGAAAGGAGAAGCTGAGTCAGTAGCAGATATGTATAATAGACTCAGTCTCATAGTCAACGCGCTGAAAACATTGGACAAAGAGATCTCATTGACTGAGCTCAATGATAAAATCCTAATGTGCTTCCCAAGCACTTGGGACTCAAGGATCTGACCAATCAAGCATTCCAGAAGCCTAAATGAGATCACAACTGAAGATCTCTTGGGAAAGCTCAAGTCTTATGAGCTGCTCATTAAGAATAGAGAAGAAGAGCAGAAGGCTACTTCACCAGTAGTCAGAAAAGAGAAATCAATAGCATTCAAAGCTATTGATGATCAGCCTGAAGACAAGGTCACAGGCAATGAAGAGCTGCTAAGCTTACTGGCCAGAAGGTTTTATAAAATGGCTAGAAAGGATTTCAGGAAAATCTCATACAGAGGGCGTGACAAGCCAAGGTATGACAAATCAAATAACATAGAGATTATTTGTTTTGGATGCAGGAAACCATGCCACATTGTGCCTGACTGTCCAGAAAATCAGAATAAGGACAAGAAGGACAGGAAAGAAAGGAGAAAAGAAAAGGACTTCAAGAAAAATAGCAATGACAAACCCTCCTCCAGCAAGAACAAAAATACAAGGAAGGGGTTTGTTGCTGAAACTTGGAGTGAGACAGAAGAAGAATCTGAAGCTTCATCCAGTTCTAGTGATGATGAAGATGATGCTGATGAAAAAGAATTCTGCATGATTGCTATCAATGACTCACAATAAAATTCTGATGCAGAAGAGTCAGGGTCAGAATCAGAGACTCAATCTGAAGAGGACCAGGTAATAAATTCTTTTGATTTTAATTCTGAGGACTTCAAGTGTGAGTTTAAAGCACTGTGTTTAGATTTATTAAAATCTGAGAAGGAAATCATTTCTCTCAGAAATCAGCTATCTGAACACAGCACTTTAAAATCAGAAAACCTCAAACTCTCTGAGGAGTTGGAATGCTATAGGGAGCAGATAGCTTCACTGAAAAGTGAGCTATCAGAGGCCAAAAAGTTTGAAGAATCCCTTAATGGGAGAATTATCAAAATAATAGACATCACAAGCACAGTGAACTCAAGATTCAATAGTACACTGGGCTTGGGTGCCTCATCTAGCCAACCCATAGTATTAACAACCCCAATCAAGTTTATCTCTGATAAAGGTAAGGGAGTTGTAGAGGTAGCTAGGAAGAATTCTGATTTACCTAAGAAAACAAAAGTTCAACAGAAAATGTCGAACGGAGCTTGACGATCGCCGAATATAGCTCAACGATCTCAGGATGAATCGTCGAACTTAGGTCGATGATTTCTGAACCTTGAACTCTGGCATAGTCGATCTTCGAAAGGAGCTCGATGATCTGACCCAAGATCGTCTAACTCAGCTCAGTGATCATCGAACAGATATCAGAGTTTTGAAAATTTTTCCAAGGGTAAATCAAATTTCAAACCTAGGGGTCCAACATCTCAGAGGTTTAACCCTTATACTGAATGGATAATACCTCATAGGAGATATCATCCTGAAGGCTATAAGAGTCAACCAGGGATGTCTTTTATTTATGAATTCAAAGGTTATCAACCTAGGCCCAAGGTAAACTGGGTCAAAAACAAATAAATTATTTTATGTGCAGGTGAAGACCTATCCAACATCAAACTAGCAATGGTATCTGGATAGTGGGCGCTCAAAGCACATGACAGGAAACAAGGACAATTTCACATCCTTCAAGGCCAAGCTTGGACCCAAAGTAATATTTGGTGATTCAAACTTTGGACTAACAAAAGGATATGGTGAAGTCCAGATTGGCACAATCACTTTCAAGAAAGTAGCCTATGTGGAAGGACTGAAGCAGAACTTAATCAGTATCAGTCAACTGTGTGATGAAGGCTATCAAGTGACTTTCAACAAATCCTCATACAAAATCAAATCAGAGGACAACACAACTGTGTTGATAGGTAAAAGGAAAGGAAACATTTATCTTGTAGATTTTCTTTCAACTAAGGTAGATATATGCTTGTTCAACTCTATTTGTAGACCTAATGAACTATGGTATAAGAAACTAGGACATATAAACCTTAGAACCATTGCTAGGCTATCGAAGGACAACCTTATTAGAGTACTACGTTCTGGCCCCTACAAGAAGGAAGGACTTTGCAGGGCTTGTTAATTAGGCAAGCAAACCAAAAATAATTTCAAATCACTTAATAAGAGTGATTCACCTAGGATTTTGTATCTGTTACACATGGACTTTTTTGGACCCATTACAGTACAAAGCTTAGGAGGGAAATCCTATACTTTAGTGGTTGTAGATGACTTCTCTAGATTCACATGTGTGTTCTTTCTGAGGAAGAAGTCTAATAACTTTAAGTGTTTGACAGAGTTTCTCAAATGCATACAGAGTGAGTTCAATACTCACATTGCCCTGATCATAACTGATCATGGGACAAAGTTTGATTCTCTTCTTATGCAAGAGTTCTGTCAGAGTGAAGGGATAAGGCACACTTTCTCAGCTCCTATAACTCCTCAACAAAATGGAGTAGCTGAAAGGAAAAATAGAACCCTTATTGAATCTGCTACTACATTGATGTTAGATGCTCACCTTCCTCTATCCTTTTGGGCAGAGGCAGTGAACACCTCCAACTATGTGTTGAATAGAAGTTTAATACATAAACTGAAGGGCAAGACTCCCTATGAATTACTCAAAGGGAAGAAACCTAAAGTAGATCACTTCAAAATCTTTGGTTGTATTTGCTACATTCATAATAATGACAAGAAATACTTAGTAAAATTTCCAGCTAAAGCTGATGAAGGAGTGTTTCTGGGATACTCCATGATCATTAAAGCTTATAGGGTATATAATAAATCTACTCTCAAAATTGAAGAATCTGTTCATATATATTTTGATGAATCTAACATGTCTTTCAAGGAGAAGAATACTTCTACCATAGAACCTTTGCAGGTACACTCTCTTGCTGAAGACTTGGACAGGTTACAAATTATTCAAAAAGATGAAAGTAGTGAAGATGAAGAAGTCATTCAACATCTTGAAGAGAATCTTCTTGAAGAGCCAGTTGTTGTACCACAAGAGGAAACAACAACACAGGTCGGTGAACAATTAACATCTCCTGTTGATTTAGTAACATCAAGAGACCATCCAATCTCCCAAGTGATTGGAGACATCTCAGCTGGTGTGCATACCAGAAATCAGGTCAACCAAAACGTGATGCACACTTGCTTTCTTTCTCAAATTGAACCTCAATCCATTCAAGATGCAGAGCAAGATCCACACTGGATCATTGCAATGCAAGAGGAGTTGCATCAATTTGAAAAGAACAAAGTTTGGGAACTAGTGCCAAGGCCAAAGGATCACTCCATTGTTGGAACAAAATGGGTGCATAGAAATAAATTGGATGATTAAGGAGTCATTGTAAGGAACAAGGCAAGGCTAGTTGCTCAAGGGTACTCTCAAGAAGAAGGGATAGATTATGACAAGACCTTTGCACCAGTTACAAGGTTAGAGGCCATAAGAATCTTCTTAGCCTATGCAGCACTCAAAGGATTCAAAGTATACCAGATGGATGTAAAGAGTGCTTTTCTCAATGGAGATATCAAGGAAGAAGTCTATGTCAGACAACCCCCAGGTTTTATCTCTTCAACTCATCTTGATCATGTTTTCAAATTGCATAAAGCATTATATGGTCTAAAGCAAGCTCCTAGAGCATGGTATGAGACCCTAGCATGCTTTCTTCTGAAAAATGATTTTATAAGGGGTAGAGTAGACCAAACTCTTTTTATTAGAACCCATAAGTCCCATACCATACTAGTACAAATCTATGTAGATGATATTATATTTGGTTCTACTGATTCAAATTTGTGCAGAAGGTTTTCCAACCTAATGCATTCTAAATTTGAAATGAGTATCATGGGTGAGCTATCCTTCTTTCTAGGATTGTAAATCAAACAACATACTGAAGGCATATTTATTTCTCAAACCAAGTATGCAAAAGAATTGGTTAAGAAATTTGGTATGTCTGAAGCATCATGTATGAAAACACCTATGCCTACTAATGTTGTATTAGATGTTGATGAACATGGGAAATCTGTTGATCAGACAACATATAGAGCAATAATTGGCTCTTTATTGTACCTTACAGCTAGTAGACCTGACATAATGTTTGCTATATGCATATGTGCTAGATTCCAAGTGAGCCTTAGAGAGTCACACTTAACCTCAGTAAAAAGGATTCTTAGGTATGTGAAAAGTTGTCCAAATCTAGGTCTCTGGTATCCAAAAGATTTAACATTTGACTTAACTGAATTTTCAAATGCTGATTATGCTGGATGCAGAATAGATAGGAAAAGCACCAGTGGAACTTGTCAGTTTCTTGGTGACAGACTTGTCTCCTGGTTTTGCAAGAAACAAACCTCTGTGTCAACTTCAACTGCTGAAGCTGAATATATGGCTGCAGGTAGTGGTTGTTCACAAATCTTGTGGATTCAAAACCAACCCCTACACTATGGCTACAACTTAGAGAAGTCTAAAATATTTTGTGATAATACCAGTGCTATTTCCATTGCACAAAATCCAGTCCTCCATTGTAGGATAAAACACATAGAAATTAGACATCACTTTCTAAGGGATAATGTTGAGAAAAACAGAATTGAACTTCAATATATCCCAACTGATTTGCAAAGGGGAGATATTTTCACCAAACCCTTAGATAAAAAGAAACATACATTCTTCCTGAATCAGTTAGGAATGTTAGATGGAGGAAGTTTAAAATAAGATCCAAGATTTTAAAAATCTAAAAATGACCAAGACTAGGCAAACAATTTGATTTTATTTTGTATCTATAGGGTATTTCTGGTCTCTGAACTGTGCTCGACAATTTTCCCCAAGATCGTCGAACGGAGATCGATGATTTCAGAAATTGTCGACCAGAGTTCAGTGCTTCTTAGATAGTACTAAGCTATCTTCTTCCGGTCTGTGATCATCGAACGGAGCTCGACGCTCTCCAATATCGTCGATCAGAGATCGATGATGTTGATGACCTTTTAGTTTCCTTTAGAAGCCCAGATCGTCGAACGGACTTCAACGATCTTTCCTTATCTGCGTCGAACCCTAATATAAAACTCATTTTTCGGTCGTCATTCTGCCTTTGCGCTTTCATACTCTCTGCAGAATTTCTCTTTCCCTCCAAACATTTCTGCACTTGCTCTTGTGTTTGTTCATTTGTTTTGCAGGAATCAATAGCAGTTTCAGTCGCAATCTTGATAGCCATGAAATTTGATACTAGCTTTGATATAGACATGGATTCTTTCAATAACAACGATCAAATATTCAAGGACATTCTGGAACTCTTCAAGGACCAACAATTAGTTAACATAATGTTTATAAGGATCAAATTGGCCGCAGATGAAATAAAGAATGGGTGTATACTACCCACAATCTGGATCAGAACACTGTGATTGGAACCATCTCAGGAACTCAGGTACCTTTAACACCTGCTGTTTTGACAGAGGTATTTCAATTAAATTCTGGTGAAGATTCTTTTGAGCTTTCTGGAGAAGAATTTTCAATTATTCTTGAGAGGATGGGCCATTCAGCAGCTAACCCTAATAAATTGCTTAAGAAGAATCTGTCAGTTGAGTACAGATTTCTTACTGATGTAGTTGGGAAAGTGTTGTTGGCAAAACGCTCTGCTCATGATACCATCTCTAGGTATCAGCTCTGTTTGATGGGTGCCTTGGTGGACAAGAAGCAGCTAAACTGGGAAGAAGTGTTTTTTGATTTGATCAAGAAGAAAATTAACAAGAATTTTGTTAATTTTTGGAGGATTTTAGGGCTGTTTCTTCACAATAGATGCCCTGACCTGCTTGTGTCCAATGGAATACACATCAATGCCTCCAAGAGGCTTACATGTGCCCTATTTGGGAAATGGGACAGGCAGATTGTAAAGCCCAGCAGAGCCTCTACAATCTCTTCTTCAGGCACAAAGACTATTTCAGTCTCTTCCCCTCAGGTTTCTGCCCCTGCAGAAGATTTGCCTGCCTCATCATCTCCTCCTTCTCCACCTATTGTTTCATCAACAACAATCACATCCACTATCACAATTTCATCCCGCATTTTCATCATATCTCCAACTTCAATCCCTTCTCCAACTCCAACATCAACTGAAGAAATCTTCCATCCCCTACATCACTACCCACATATGGACATTGATTCATCATCTCATATTCCATCATTCACACTTTTAGATGATTCCTATATGGATGACTCTCCTTCATCCCCTCTTGAGTCACCGTCATCATCCACTTCCTATCAATAATTACTTCAGGAAATCATTGCTCAACCATCATTCACACCATCCATCTCCACTCCATTATCTTCCATCTCCACAATTCCAATATCTCAACCATCACTTCCACCATCCACAGTTTCTCCAACATCTCCTGCTACTCCAACTTTCATCTCTACCACATCCATCCCTACCTCTACTCAAGTCCCTCTTGAGCAAGTAGACCTTCCAGCTATTGCAGACAAGCTATATGAGCTGATAGCTCCTAGGCTATCACTACTGCTGGAGACTTCATTGGCTCCACTTCTAAAAACTGTTCAGGAGTTGTCTGCCAGGCTATCCTCTATTCTTCCACCTCAGGAAATCCCTTCTACTGGGTGCCTTTATTATCACTGAATCTACGCAGGGGGAGATGCCTTATGAAGCTGAGAGATTGCCTGCTGCAGTAACTCCAGTTCAAGCTCCAGTTGCAGTCATTATAGTGTACCTTAGGTCACTGCTATCAGTATTTGATTCTGTATACTTCAGCTGCCTTCTAGACCAGCATACTGAAGACCTTACTAAGGCCATTGTGCCTATTTCTTGCTATGAGCCCAGCATTTTAGCCTCTTTTATAGATTTTGTTCAGGTTGTGGATAATGTTGAAATTGCTGCTGCTGCTATTGATGTTTTAGTTAGTTCTGATGTTGCTGTTTCAGTCTATGAGGATGTGCATATGACAGAGGCAATTGAATTTTAGCCTGCTATATCTGAGCTTATTGTTTCTAAACCTGCTGTTATAGTTCCTTCTGCCAGTGTTGTTTCTGTTCCAATTCCTGCTGCTGCTGTTGCTCCTGTTGCTGTTCCTGCTGTTATTTCTTCTGCTCAGTCTCAACAACAGAAAGAATATATCAAAAAGATTGATGCATTGTATGATAATCCACAAAGTTCAGACAGTGATCAGTTTAGAACTGACTCTGATGATTCCTCTGCAATAATTGAAAGGAAAAGGAAAGCAAGAAGCAAGGCCATAAAGAGAGTTCCCCCAGAGAAGGTTAAAGATGCAAATGATGTTCCTTATTATATATTGCATGATTGCTAGATTACAGAACCATGGATGCAGTACTCCATAAATCAGCTGAAAGCCATGAAAAAGAAAAGGAAGTATGACAAAGGTTCATCCCTTTTCAATCCTCCTCCTCCTCCTCCTTCACCTGATGCAGGTACAGGTGGAAGTTCTTCCTTTTAATCTACTGCTAGAAGCCAAAGTTCATATCAATTTCAAGGAAGATCTCAGCAAAGAGGAAATCAGTCTAGAGGTTACCAGTCCAGAAGAGGACAGTACAGGGGAAATCAAAGAGAATTCAGAGTTTATTCAAAAGGCTATTCTAGGTATCATCCTTATCACAGGGAAGGACAAGGTCCCTCTGACACTACATCTGGTCCTTTCCCTTATAAGTTAAAAGATCTAGTTTCTTCCAGAGCTACTCCTGATAATTCTTCAAACAGATATGAACCTCCTGTTCCATTGGAAGACCCAAAAAATAATCCCACTTCATGGACTGCCAGAATGAAAGAGTTGGCTGCATTAGATCAAATTAAAAAGGCTAGAGAACAAGGAAGAGACACATCAAATATCACCACTCTATCAGAACAGAGAAAGAAAGAACTTGAGAGATATTCTTCCAGCAAATTCTTTGACTCAGAAAGTTATATGAAGCTGCACCCAGAAGCTGTAGTCCCCAGGCCAAAACATCAAACTTTTCTAGGTGCAGATGATGACAGAAGATCCAAGAAAGAAGCTCTTAAACCTAACAGAGAAATAGTTCTCAAAAAGAGCAAGGAGAAAGAATGATTTTGTAAGCTGACAGTGATACCAATTTCTAACAATCTGTGATTATATCTGTGTTTTTGCAATGCTTTTTTGGTTATATTTCTGCATTGTATGTTTTTATTTTTCCAATGTCTGTAAATAGTAATCCTAACCCAAATAGGGGGATATTGTTGGAACACCCTATTACTGATTTGGGCAAGGATCACTATGTCCTTTAGAAAATTTGTTTTGACCTCTTGTATAGATCTAAAGGTCAATTAGATTGAGTCTAAGGGTTAGTATTTAGGTTTGAAAGCTGCCCTCAAGACCCTCAAGACCAGATATTTCAGTTCAGGAGACTAAGTCATTTCATCGAGCTCAGGTCGACGAATCGTCGAACTCCACTAGACGATCTCTGAGCTCACTTCGACGAATCATCGAACTCCATTCGACGATCTCTGAGCTCACTTCAACAAGTCGTCGAACTCTATTCGGGGTTCTTCGGGATCAGATCGACGTTCCTGTCTTTAGTTTGTTTCCCTATCTCTGAGCTCAGTTCGACGATAGTTGAGCTCAGATCGACGATTTCTGCTTCAGTCTAAGTCCAGTCGCTGAGCTCAGTTTAACGATAATTGAGCTCAGGTCGATGGTTTTCTGGAGAGATCGACGTTTTTCAAGATTCAAATTCAGTCAGTTTTGGTATTCCCTTCTATTTATTCTCAGCATTCATTTCAAGAATCTTGTAGCCGTTTCAATTAATCTGGATCAAGTTTCAAGGAGATTTTAAAGGAATGTTTTATTAGACTTTCCTCCAGAAGACAAAATGCATTTAAGGAAGTCATTTATGATAGGCTAACGACTATCATGGACAGAGAATTATTCTATTCAGATCTAAGGAATAAAAGATTATTCATTCTGCTGATTAATAACAACAACAAGAAGGAGAGAAAAAGTTGCAGATATTCACAGTCATAGAATTCTTACAGGAACACACATCACTGAAGGAGATCAATATACTGAAATTTCTAGATCCGTTTTGATTCCAGTGTTCAAAGGCCTTATCATTCAAGACTCCAGACACCACACATTTCAGTTGCTGCTGGAATCACCTTTTGCTGGAGATCTAATCTTCTGAAGGCCTATCACCCTATTGCAAAGCTTCACTTCCTGAACAACTCAAGATCTTAGGGGGAGCGTTGACAACATCCACTATCTTCTCTCTGACTGTTGACAGAGAAGATCATTTCACCTCTCTCTCTCTCTCTGCTGTAAAGGGTTTATCAAACTCCCTTCAAAAGTTTGTGTTGGTTTTTGAGACCTTGTCAAAACTAAGTGGTGGCAAGACACCTGATCAAAAAATCTAGTTTGGTTTTTGAGCACCTTATCAAAAGCTCATTGGTGCCAAGGAAACCTGATCAACTCATCCTGCAGTGGATTCCTACCTAGGGTGGTAGAAGAGTGGATGTACCCAGATTGATTGGGGAACCACTATAGCTCCTTGTGTCCTATAGTTGCTTCTTTGTGTTTTGCAGTGTGTTGTGTTGTTTTATTTCTTGCTTTCATATTTTTACTTTCTGCAGCACTATACACATATAATTTAAATTAAGTCTTCCACTGCAAATAATGTTTATCTTGAAAATTATTTTAATATAATCTATTCACCCCCCCCCCCCTCTAGAGTTAAGATAGATCTTATCCTCCACTTTCAGATGTCTTGTCCATATCCCAGTCTAAGTTCACCAAGGAGTTAATTAAGAAATATGGCATGGAGTCATCCTCCACCATGAGAACTCCAATGGGGTCAAGTATGCCTATAGACAAAGATGATGCAGGAAAACCTGTAGATGAGTCTTTGTATAGAGGGATAATTGGCTCCCTTCTTTACTTAACTGCTAGTAGACCAAACATCATGTATGCTACATGTGTCTGTGCTAGGTATCAAGCTTGCCCTAAAGAATCTCATTATACTGTTGTCAAAAGAATTTTGAGATATCTTAAGGGAACACCAAATCTTGGCCTTTGGTACCATAAGAATAGAGATTTTCTACTAACAGGTTATTCAGATACAGACTTTGCAGGTTGCAAAGAAGATAGGAAAAGCACCATTGGCACATGTCAGTTCCTAGGAGGAAGATTGGTGTCATGGAGTAGCAAAAAGCAGACAAGTGTGGCTATATCCACTGCTGAGTCAGAATATATAGCTGTTGGCAGTTGCTTTGCTCAGTTGGTATGGATACAACATCAACTTGAAGACTATGACATCAAGGTAAGTAGAACTCCATTATTTTGTGATTCTACTAGTGCCATATCTATTGCTAGAAATCCTGTTTTCCATATTAGAACTAAATACTTAGAAATCAGGTTTCATTTCATTAGAGATCATGTTGAAAAAGAAGACATAAGTTTAGAATTTGTCAACACTAATTATCAAATTGCTGACATGTTCACCAAACCACTGGATGAAATTAAATTCAATTACTTTAAAATTGAATTAGTCATGTTAAACTTGGAGTAGAATGGTAAATAAGACTAAGTAATTATGTGTCAACACATAAAGAAATCTGTGTCGACACTTAGTAGTTGGTGTCGACACATAAGGAAAATTCTGTCGACACATCAAGAAGATTATGTCGACACTCAGAATTTTGTGTCGACACATAGTATTCCTGGCACTTAGATACTGGTGTCGACACATACATTCATCTGTGTCGACATGCAGAAATTAGTTTAGACTCTTAAGGTTGTTGTGTCGACACATCGCAATTTATGTCGACACATAGTATTGTAATACCTTTAAATTCTTTGTCGAGACTTTAGTAGTCTGTGTCGAAACCATCCAAACTGTGTCGACACAATAAGCTTATTTTCGCCCGACTTTTGGCCTTCTTTGTTTAGAAACGTATAAATAGGTGGAAGCAAAACCCTGTCGACTACGCTCTCAGAATTCTCGAGACCAAACCCTTTGTGACGACAAGATCTTCATCTTACTTCTTTTCCTCTCTCTCTCACCCCTAATGGCGCCAAAAATTGAAGAGAACATCAATGAGGGATATGAACTGGTTCGCAATGCGTTTGAGACTGCCACGTAAGAAATCCAAGTCGTGATTACCCTAATCACCGATAATGGATTGGCATACTTAGTCTCAGAACCTACCAGGATATGGAAGAACGAGGTTCTTGAATTCTACTCGTCGACATCAATGGATGCAAAAGGCATGAAAATTAAATCATCTGTCCAAGGAACTAAGGTAAAACTCACAAAGAAGAGTTTAAGTAAGACTCTCCAGCTTCCTAGGATTAAGGAAGAAGATGGCATAGCATCTACCATGACAAAAGATGCTCTCCAATGGTGTGGACTGGATCTCACTACCAAGATTGGATCTTCAATGAACAGGAAGGGAATGAATTCCCAAGGTAAATTCTTGTCTGAGATTATAGGCAAGGTTATTCTGTGCAAATCAGGAGTACATGATAGGATTTCATCCTATATGTTTAATCTCATGATCAAAGTTATATTCAAGGTGAAAACTAACTAGTCTGCTATTGTCTTTGAAAAGATCAAAGAAAGTATCAAGAAACCTAATTTGGGCAGAATACTAAGCTTGTATATGGCTTTGAATATTCCAGAGGTGATGAATCAGACTACAGGTTCTAAGATTAATCATATGAGGAGAATGTACATAAGAATAATGTACAGATGGGATATGGTATTGACAAAGGATGTCTCTACACCTAAAAAACACCAAAAACTGGTTCAGAAAAAGAAGAAAACACCACACAAGACAGCTGAATCTTCCAGTGATTCAGAAGAGGAAGTTGTTTTCAGCTCAGATAATGAGGGATCAAAAAGGACTAGAAAATCACCTGCTCTAGAAACTGTAACTGATGGTCAGGTGCAGGGGGAGCAGATTCCTTCAAGCAACATCTCAGTGGATCAGGTCCAGGAAGAGCCTCTTCAAGGGGGAGCTAATGAGCCTCTTCAAGCTTCAGCTCAACAGCTGCCATCACCTTCATGGGGAGCTAATGTGCAAGATCCAAATGTCCAAACAGCTGTATTGGACAGTAAAGCAGCCATTCAATCTATACTTGAGGTAATACAGGATATAAATCAAGCTGCTATAGGCACTAGGAATGATGCACTGGACGTACATATGAATGATTTTGATCAAAATAATCAAGACAATGTCCCTGCACATGAAATTACCATGGAAGAAACTTTTGAATTTGAAGGAGGTCCATCTGCTGAGAAAGAGAGAGTTATTCCTCCAGTGCAAATACAACAAGAGGTCACATTAGAAGAATTATTTCCTGATTTACTTGGAGCAAGAAATGAGGGGGAGCTGCCAAGAACTGAGAGGGAGCTGCCCATCATGGCCTCTAGACCAAAAGATACTGTGGATATTGCTACATTATCTGATTCCTCTGATGATGAAGAAGCTTCCAGGGCTAAGAAAAGGAAACTTCTAGAGCTCAGGAAGAGGAGCTCATGCTATAAAAAAACCTTGAAAAATGCACCACACAGTCCAGCTCCTGTAATAGACATCAACTCACTTTTCGTGTCACTGCAATTACAATTGGATGAGCAAAGAGTTGTTCTTGAAAAATATGTGGATGAGAGTCATAAAGAACTGCAATCTACTTTGGCCCAAGATATCAAATCCATCAGATTTGAAGTCAATCTGCACAAAATGGAAATGACAGAATGCTTCCAAAAGGGTGGTCATGCTGTCATCTACTTGGCCAAACAACATCGGGAGGCCAAGACTCAGATAGATGACATTGTAGTAAAACAAGGTTATATTCTGGAAAATCAAATCAGAATGAATGACAATCTCACAGAATCCCATAATGTTATTGTAACAGAACTCAAGAATCAAGCAGCTGCTGTCACATAACACATGGTTAAAGTAAAGTCTGAGTTTGATAAACAAATCAAAGCGAATTTAAGCTAATGTCCACACCGCTATCTAGGCCTCTCAAAAGGTAATTGTTGATCAGCTACAGAAGTTCAAATCCTACTATAAAGAAGGAACAAATTATCTAGCTGATCAGATAAGATTTCAAAAGGATGATCTACGAGACCATATCGAAAGAGAAGTCATAAAGGGGGAGAGAGTAATAGTCAATGCAGGCTCAGATCATACTAAATGGATAACTAAGCTATCAGAGCAACTCATGGTTATCCACCCCTTTGTGATGATGAAAACACTGCTAAAATAGGAATTTAACCTGCTTACATTGAAGGTGTTCAGCAGGAAGTAGCCCGAATTATTTATCCACCTTCAGATTTTATTGCAACTCAGTATGTAGTACAACAAATGTATAGTCCTCCAAAGGAGGTACAAAATGTTATTATTGAAAATGTTGAAATGTCTGAAGCTGCATTACAAAGAGAGAAAGAAGCATAAAGAGCCAGGGATGCTCAGAAAGAATCTCAACTATCTAAGAGAAGGTTCAGAGAACAGGCAGATTTTGAACAATGGAGTCCAACCTCCAGGAATATTATTCTCACTGCTTAGCAAGCTGTTAAAGATAATATGCATGATAGAGGCAAGTGGTATTCTGAACAGGAATGAAGCAAATATTAGAAGCGGCAAGATGCCATATACCAGTTCGGAAAATATCTCAAAGCTGGGAAAATACCTGCTAAATCTGTGGAGCCTAGCAAATATTTTCCAAAAACTTATCATTACTTTGAAAGGTAAAAGACCAAGGCTGAAGAGCTCAAGAAGTAGGATCTGAAAGGAAATAAGCTGGCTGATGACACAGAAGCTAATGTACAAGCTAGGATTCAGTCTCGTAAAGGAATTGTCATCAAGGAGCCTGATCAATCCTAGGATAGATTGACTAGGTTTAGAACTATGTAATCTTTTGTTCTAAAATCATTGTAATGTAAAAAAAAAAAAACTGACTCTTGTTGACTGTATTTTATCATATTTTGTGATAATATCACATGTTATTTCTGTTTATGAGTTATCCTGTCTGAGTAATGCTTTTATACATAATAATTTGTGTTTTATTATAAGTGATGTATATCATTGACTAAGGGTTATGACTTCTCCAAATAGGGGAAGATTGTTGGGTACATTGGAAACTGTGTACCTGATTTGGAGAAGCCTCACTTAACTCAATGATATTCATCAATGTGTATTTGATGGGGTGTTGAGTTTTAATGTGCAGGTTAAGGAAATGCAGAAAAACTTTCTAAGTACAAGTGTCGACACTTGAGAAGGAGATGTGTCAACACCAAGAACCAAATTGTGTCGACACACAGGACCTGTGTCAACACACAGAAATTCTGTCGACAATAATTGTGTCGACACACAGGACTTGTGTCGACACACACCAAAATTCTGCCAACACCAACTGTGTCGAGACTAGAAACAATTGTGTCGACACAAAGGACTTGTGTCGTCACACACCAGAATTCTATCAAACACCAACTATGGAGAGACTAGATGCTGTTGTGTCGACACACAAGACTTGTGTCGACACATTCCACTGAAGCTGTATTGAGTAGATAAAGAGGGGCTATGTAGATATTATGTGAGCTGTGTCGACATCATCAAGAATTGTGTCGACACATGTTCTATTTCTGTTGACACATTTGAAGTATTGTCTCGAAGCTTTTTTGCTGAGATAGAATACAATGATGTATCAGGTATCATGACTGAAGACTTGACAGCTATCATAACTAACAAAGCTGTTGCATCTGTCAGAGCTGTCAGAAGGCCATTATAAATTGGATCAGCCGGTAACCTCAGATGGGTCTATACAAAGACATGTTGTATCATCAAGCCAGAGCGATCTAAGAAGAAAGGACTTGACATTTTACTAACAGTTGAAATCTTCAAGTCATTAAGAGAAGGCAGATTCTGAACAAGTCTGTAAGAAGATTTCAGATCAAATTCTGCATAAAAGAAGGAAGCTGGATTGAGGATCATCTCCAACTTCACAAGAAGATCAACCTTACTTTGTTCGGATTCAAGAAGCTTTGAAGAAGCTAAGACAGGTTGAATCTTAAGCAATCAGATCACTCAAGAACTGATCAAGAAGCCTTCACCCCTTTCTCTCTCTACCTGGGTGAAGGATTTATCTCTTTTATAATGAATTTTTTCTATAAGATCTTTTATAGATCTTAGTGTAAGAGAGTTATCTCTTTGAGTTGTAAGCCTAAGTTTATAAAGGCTGAGGTAGGGCTGAGTGCCTGAGGTAGGAGATTGATTTCTCTGAGTTGTAGGCCTGGTAGAAGAGGCTTAGGTAAGGCTTGATTGCTTGAGTGGTAGGAGTGTGGACTCACTCTAAGGTAGGATTCTCTGATAGAATCTGAGTTGTAGGACTTTCTGAAGTCTGAGCTGTAGGAACCATTCTGGGTTCTGAGTTGTAAGATCTAAGGATCTGAGAAGGAAGAAGGGAGTTAGGCCAAATATAGTATACTGCTAGATATGCAAAGGGGGAAAGTGGATGTACCCATCTCTTGGGGAACCACTATAAATCTGTGTGTATGCTGAGATTGGCGGTGTTTCTATTAATCTGTACTGTGATAGTTGTTGCATAGGTTGTCTACTAGTGATATATATTATCTATCTTAATAAAAAGTAATTGAACATATTCACCCCCCCTCTAGGTGTTTAGGATATCTTGAAACCAATTCTTTCAGGACTGCTCGGGGTCACCTCTCCAAACCATCTCCAACCACCGAGTGAGCCTACAGTCCTTCCAGATCGGTGAGAGCCTGGTCAGTGGGTCTGCTTGGGGTCTCCTCCCCAAGCAATCTCCAACCACCGAATGAGCCTACAGTCCTGCCAGCTAGGTGAGAGCCTGGTCAGCGGGTCTGCTCGGGGTCTCCTCTCCAAATCTTCTCCAACCAACGAATGAGCCTACAGTCCTGCCAGCTAGGTGAGAGCCTGGTCAACATGTCTGCTCGGGGACTCCTCTCCAAACCATCTCCAACCACCGAGTGGGCCTACAACCCTGCCAGCTAAGTGAAAGACTGGTCAGCAGGTCTACTCGGGGTCTCCTCTCCAAACCATCTCCAACCACCGAGTGTGCCTACAACCCTGCCCGCTAAGTGAGAGCCTAGTCAGTTGGTCTGCTTGGGGTCTCCTCTCCAAACCATCTCCAACCACCGAGTGAGCCTACAGTCCTACCAGCTAGGTGAGAGGCTGGTCAGCAGGTCTGCTCGGGGTTTCCTCTCAAAACCATCTCCAACCACCGACTGAGCCTACAGTCCTGCCAGCTAGGTGAGAGCTTGGTCAGCGGGTCTGCTCGGGGTCTCCTCTCTAAACCATCTCCAACTAACAATTAAGCCTATAGTCCTGCCAGCTAGGTGAGAGCCTGGTCAGTGGGTCTGCTCGGGGTCTCCTCTCCAAACCATTTCCAACAACCGAGTGAGTCTGTAGTCCTGCCAGCTAGGTGAGAGCCTGGTCAGCGGGTCTGCTCGGGGTCTCCTATCCAAGCCATCTCCGACCACCGAGTGATCCTACAGTCCTGCCAGCTAGGTGAGAGCCTGGCCTGTGGGTCTGCTCGGGGTCTCCTCTCCAAACCATCATTTTCACTCTCATGCCATGAAAGAAGACACTTGCGATTTCATCATATCAGAAGGTCACAACAAATTTACAAGTATTGAATGATGAAAAATGTTATGGATAAAATCTTTTTAAGTTATCGCCGCTTCGGGCACGATCGAGGGATACCCCGTCCACATCCTCGAGGTGGTACCCTCCTTACTTCAAGACCTCCTTCACTATAAAGGGACCTTCCCAGTTGGTATTGAGCTTTCTTATTGAGGCTCCTCTGCCTGCTGCATCTACTTTATTGATGACCAAGTCGCCCTTCTGGAACTTTTTGACCATTATATGTTTATCAAAGTATCTCTTCATCCAGCACTTCACTTCTTCTTGTCCGATCAATGCTAAATCCCCGAGTTCCTCTACCAGATCAAGAGAGAGTTTTTGCCCCACCTCGTTCTCTGCCCTCCATCCTTCGTCTCCCTCCTTAGCAGATGGTACTCTTGGGGAGGTGACCTCAAACTCTATTGGATCCTTAGTTTGATTTGGGCTAGGTTCACTGATTAGGATAATTGACCCGCCATGTATAGTTAGGGTCATGTCTATGTCCTAGAGTTTAGGCTATGTTCTTAGAGTTAACATTGCATGGATTAGCCAACAAAAGACTGCAGAAGACTCCAGACTTAGAGAAAAATCAAGTTTCAGGAAAGTGAGTTCGACGTTCGTCGAACTCAGCTTGACGAAAGTCGTGCTCAGCTCGACAAACTCAGAGACAATTCTCTGAGTTGAGCTTGACAAGATTCGAGCTCAGTTCGATGATTTCTGGAAGATCAACTTCAACATTCTAAGCCCATAATTCTTTATCTGAACTCCAGTCGATGAAGTTATGCTATCAGCTCGACGAACTTAGAGCACAGAATTGGTAAGTTTTATCAGAAAGCAGTTAGCTGTTCTCAGGTCGACGAAAGTGGTGCTCCGGTCGACGAATAGGAATTATCTGTTCGACAAACATGATTTCTCTGTTTGACAAACTCTGGACTCAGGTCGACGAAATCTGTTCCTTGCTCGACGAATTTTGTGTAGTTCCAAACTTGGATTTTTTCCTTCTTTTGTCCTTACTTTATTGCAGTAATTCCTGAATAATCAATGCTTAATATTCTCTGAATATAACCATTAGAAGCATCATTGATTATGGTACTCATCAGGATTATTGCTTGCCGCTTTTCAACAGGACGGTTGGGGAAATCCTTTAATGCAGATATTATATCCAGCCGTATTACATTCTCCAGGCCGTCAGCTATTAATGCAAAAGAAATTCAAAAAATTCAAAGGAGAAATTCGACTAACCATATAAAAGAGATTTTCTCTCTTTTCGACAAGAAGATAGACCAGACCAGAAAGAGAAGACAAGGCACACAGAGAAGATCAACAACATGTACATTCTAATCCTTCTCTGTACAAAAAACAATCTTATTTTCAACTTGACATTGCTGAAGAAGAAGAAGAACATTCATTCCAAATCAAGTGTCTTCTTCAAACTTCACTCCAGGATTCTTCAAGACAACAAATCTCTATCAGTCAAGAAGTTCCTGGATCTTCTCAAATGAAGGCTGAAGATAGAAGTCCTACACCCTGAAGCAAAGCTCAAATCTTCCTGAACAATTCAATATCTCACGGCGGAGCTTTGACAACATCAAGATCCACTTGTCTTCTCAGTTGTTTTGAGAAAAAGAAGACACCATAAATCTCTCACCTCCTCTCTGTATAAAGGGTTCTTTAACTCCCTTAAAAAGTTATTCCTTGGTTGCAAGTATCCTGATCAAAAGACTTGGGTTAGTATTTGAGCACCTGATCAAAAGCTCATTGGTAGCAGTCACCTGATCAAAACCTGTTAGTGGACTCCTACCAGGGTGGTAGAAGAGTGGATGTACCCAGGTTGGGGAACCACTATAAAAGTTCTTGTGTTATCTGGTTGCCCTCTTTCTTTTTGTTCTTGCTGTGCCTGTGTTAGTTTTGTTTTGTTGTGGCTGTGTAAGATTAATCATAGGTTGCCCTTTTTGCTTTCTGTTAATATTAGTGTCTATTATTTGCTTTACTCTGACAATCTTATAAATAGCAAAAGTTTTCAAGATACTCTATTCACTCCCCCCCCCCCCCCGCTAGAGTATATCAGGTCTAACCCTCACTTTCAATTGGTATCAGAGCACTGTTCCTTTGGCTGTACAAGCTAACCCTTGAGCCAAAAGATCCTGTGTTAGATCTAATCTTTTATTTCTCTTAGGATTATTTTCACAGCATGACACAAAACAAGGATTATGCAGGAACCAGACCTCCAGTGTGCAACTTGAATAAGTTTACCATCTGGAAGGCAAGAATTAAACTTTATATGAATTCCATTGATGAGGACATCTATAATTCTATTTTGACAGGTCCTCCTCAATCATCTGCATTTATATTTACATCAACTTCAATCACAGATACAATTCCACCACCTAAGTGGACTGAAGCTCAGAAGAAGGCCAAGATTATTGATGCAAAGGCCATGAATATTCTGTCTCAGACTATGTCTGATGATATCTTCCGGAAAGTGGCTGAATGCACATCAGCCAAGGCTATTTGGGACTCTCTTAACCAGATGGTAGCTGGTTCTGCTGATGAGAGGAAAGATAGAAGATCAACTTTCATCTCCCAATATGAGAACTTCAAGAAGGATGAGTCAGAATCTGTTGCTGACATGTACAACAGATTAAGCTCAATAATCAATGAGCTGAAGACTTTAGACAAGGACATTACTCTTACTGAAGTGAATGATAACATCCTCGTGTGATTCCAAAGCTCATGGGATTCCAGGATCTGGCCAATCAAGGAGGCCAGGAGTTTAAATGAGATTTCCACAGAATCTCTATTGGGAAAGCTCAAATCCTATGAGCAGCTGATAAAGTCTAGAGAAGCTGCAGAGCAAAGGACTCCTACACTAGCTGATAAAGTCTAGAGAAGCTGCAGAGCAAAGGACTCCTACACCAGCTAGAATGGAGCAAAATATAGCATTCAAGGTTGCTGAAGAAATAGAAGCTTCAATAGTTAATGAAGAACTAATGAGTCTCTTTGCCAAGAGATTCTACAAAATGGCAAGAAAAGACTTCAGGAGAAAACCATCCAAGCATGATGATAAGCCCGAGTATGATAAAACTCCTACTAAAGAAGTAGTGTGTTTTGGATACAGGAAACCTGGACACTTTATCTCAGAGTGTCCAGAGAATCAGAAGAAAGAAAGAAGAAGAGAGGACTCCAGAAGACAACAATACATCAAGCCTTCCTCCAGCAAACAGAAAAGAAAGGAGAAGGGCTTTGTTGCTGATACCTGGAGTGACATATAAGATGAATCCACATCTTCTAGTTCCAGTGAAGAGGAAGAAGAGGCAAACGCCAGGGAAGTCTGCCTTATGGCCATCAATGCCTCTAGCAGCCCATCAGATGATGAAGAAACATCTGATAATGAAGAGGCTTCAGAATCAGAAGCTGATCAGGTACTATCAAATTTTGATTATAGTTCTGATAGTTTCAAAATTGAATTTAAAACCATGTGTATTGAGTTAATTAACTCTGAAAAAGAAATCAAAATACTTAGGGAATGACTGACTGTTGGAACACCCTATTACTGATTTGGGTCAGGATCACTATGTCTTTTAGGAAACTTGTTTTGACCTCATTGTATAGATCTAAAGGTCAATAAGAATTGAGTCTAAGGGTTAGTACTTAGGTTTGGAAGCTGCCCTCAAGACCAAGATTTTCAGTTTTAGAAGACTAAGTCATTTCGTCGAGCTCAGTACGATGAATCGTCGAACTCCATTCGACGATCGTTGAGCTCACTTCGACGAATTGTCGAACTCCATTCGACGATCTCTGAGCTCAACGTCAACAAGTCGTCGAACTCCATTCGTTGATCTTCGAGATCAGATCGACGATCTTGACTCCAGTTTAATTCTATCTCTGAGCTCAGTTCGACGATAGTTGAGCTCAGATCGACGATCTCTGTTTCTGTCTAAGTCCAAATCTCTGAGCTCAGTTCAACGATAGTGGAGCTCAGTTCGACGTTTTCTCTGAAGAGTTCAACGATTTTCAAGATTCAAATTCAGACAGTTAAGGAATTACTGTCAGCATTTAATTCAGAGATCTTATAGCCGTTTTTAATTTAATCTGGAGCAAGTTTCAAGGAATTATCAAGGAATATTTTATTGGACCTTCCTCTAGAAGACAATTGCAATTAAGGAAGTAATTAATGACAGGATAACGGCTATCTTGGACAGTGGATCATTTCTATTCAGACAAAAGGAATAAAAGATAAGATTTTTCATCCCTGAAAAAGAAGAACAAGAAGTTAGAAAAATATTCTCTGCAACAACAACACTCACAACCACAATTACACAAGAGAAAGAGAAAGAGTTGCAGACATTCTCAGTCTCAAAGATTCATACAAGAACACCATCACCAAAGGAGATCAACAAACTGAAATCTTCAGATCTCTTTTGATTCAAGTGTTCAAAGGCCATCATCATTCAAGACTCCAGACACCTCACATTTCAGCTGTTGCTGAAATCATCATTTGTTGGAGATCAATTTTCTGAAGGCCTATCACCCTACTACAAAGCTTCACTTCCTGAACAACTACAGATCTCAGGGGGAGCTTTGACAACATCCACTATCTTCTCTCTGACTATTGACAGAGAAGATCATCTCTTTCCCTCTCTCTCTCACTCTGCTGTAAAGGGTTTTTCAAACTCCCTTCAAAAGTTTGTGTTTGGTTTTTGAGCACTTTATCAAAAGCTCATTGGTGGCAAGACACCTGATCAAAAATCTGGTTTGGTTTTTGAGCACCTTATCAAAAGCTCATTGGTGCCCAGGACACCTGATCAACTCATCCTGCAGTGGATTCCTACCTAGGGTGGTAGAAGAGTGGATGTACCCAGATTGATTGGGGAACCACTATAGCTCCTTGTGTCTTCTGATTGCTTGTGTTTCTTTTTGTTTCTGGCTGTGGTTTGTGATTACTTTGTGATTATTCTGTGGCTAGATTTACTTTATATTATTTGCTTTCCTGTTCACATAAGAATACAACAACTGTTGTAAAAGTTTTTTGCAAGCACCATACTCGATTCACCCCCCCCCCCCTCTAGAGTATATCAGATCTAACTTGCACTTTCAATTGGTATCAGAACCAGGTTGGTTAAAAATACCACATCTTAGTGGTTGCACAGGCTAACACCTGAACCCAAAGATTCCTATAGTTAGATCTGCTTATCTTGATTTGGTTATTAGGATTATTTCTTCACAAAACATGGCCCAAAACAAAGATTATGCTAGCACCAGACCTCCAGTGTGCAATCTATCCAAGTTTGCACTTTGGAAGGCAAGGATTAGACTCTACATGAATTCTATTGATGAGGACATCTTCAATTCTGTTTTGACAGTGTGTCCAAGACCTCCAGAGAACACAAGTACAAATGTTGTTCCACCTCCCTCAGGAACAGATGCTGACATCAAGAAATGGAAAGTTGTAGATGCAAAGGATATGAACATTCTAACCCAGACCATGTCTGATGAGATATTCCAAAAGGTGGCTGAATGCAACTCAGCAAAGGAAATCTGGGATAAGCTATTTGAAATAGTCTCAGGATCAGCTGATGAGAGAAAAGACAGAAGATCTCACCTCAAAACCCAATATGAGAACTTCAAGAAAGGAGAAGCTGAGTTAGTAGCTGAAATGTATAATAGACTCAGTCTGATAGTCAATGAACTGAAAACATTGGATAAAGAAATCTCATTGACTGATCTAAATGATAAAATCCTAATGTGCTTCCCAAGCACTTGGGACTCAAGGATCTGGCCAAGCAAGGATGCTAGAAGTCTGAATGAGATTACAACAGAAGCTCTCTTGGGCAAGCTCAAGTCTTATGAGCTGCTCATTAAGAACAGAGAAGAAGAGCAGAAGGCTGCCTCACCAGCCTCAAGAAAGGAAAAGTCAATAGCTTTCAAAGCCACTGAAGATCAGCCAGAAGACAAGGTCACATGCAATGATGAGCTGCTTAGCTTACTGGCCAAAAGATTTTACAAAATGGCCAGAAAGGACTTCAGGAAGAGATCATACAAAGACCATGACAAGCGAAGGTATGATAAATCAAATAATAAAGAAATTATTTGCTTTGGTTGCAGGAAACCAGGCCACATTGTGCCTGACTGTCCAGAGAACAAAAACAAGGACATAAAGGACAAGAAAGAAAGAAGAA
Source organism: Platanthera guangdongensis (assembly GCA_039583875.1). NCBI lineage: Eukaryota > Viridiplantae > Streptophyta > Magnoliopsida > Asparagales > Orchidaceae > Platanthera > Platanthera guangdongensis. The sequence continues at coordinate 20,864,842 of CM077160.1, read as the reverse complement.
AAGACAAGGAATTCAAGAAGAACAACAATGACAAACCCTCCTCAAGAGGGAACAAACACACAAGGAAGGGATTTGTTGCTGAATCTTGGAGTGAGACTGAAGATGAATCAGAAGCTTCATCCAGCTCAAGTGATGATGAGGATGATGCTGAAGAAAAGGAATTCTGCATGATGGCTATCAATGCCTCACAACACAATTCTGATGCAGAAGATTCAGAGTCAGACTCAGAGACTCAACTTGAAGAGGACCAGGTGATAAGTTCTTTTGATTTTAATTCTGAGGACTTTAAGTATGAATTTAAAACACTATGTTTAGACTTATTAAAATCTGAGAAGGAAATCATTTCTCTCAGAAAACAATTGTCTGAACATAGTACCTTAAAATCAGAAAACCTCAAACTCTCTGAGGAGTTGGAGTGTTGTAGGGAGCAGATAGCTTCACTGAAAAGTGAGCTATCAGAGGCCAAAAAGCTTGAAGAATCCCTTAATGGGAGAAGCATCAAGCTAATGGACATCACAAGCATAGTGAACTCTAGGTTCAACAGTACACTGGGCTTGGGTGCTTCATCCAGCCAACCTATAGTACTAATAACCCCAATTAAGTTTATTTCTGATAAAGGGAAGGGAGTTGTAGAGGTAGCTAGGAAGAATTCTGACTTACCCAAGAAATAAAGTGTTCAACAGAAATCGTCGAACGGAGCTAGACGATCGTCGAATGCAGATCGACGATCTCAGGCAAAATCGTCGAACTCAGGTCGACGATCTCTAAACCCTGAACTCTGCCACAGTCGATCATCGAATGGAGCTCGACGATCTGACCCAAGATCGTCAAATGCAGCTCAACGATCGTCGAGCAGAGATCAGAGATTTGAAAACTTCTTCAAGGGTAAATCAAATTCCAATCCTAGGGGTCCTTCATCTAGATTTAACCCTTATATTGAATGGACAATACCTCCAAGGATATATCATCCTGAAGGTTATAAGAGTCAACCAGGGATGTCATTTATTTCTGAATTTAAAGGTTATCAACCTAGGCCCAAGGTAAACTGGGTCAAAAACAAGTAAATTATTTTATGTGCAGGTGAAGACCTATCCAACATCAAACCAACAATGGTATCTGGATAGTGGGTGCTCAAAGCACATGACAGGAAACAAGGACAACCTCACATCCTTCAAAGCCAAGCTTGGACCCAAAGTCATATTTGGTGATTCAAACTTTGGACTAACAAAAGGATATGGTGCAGTCCAAATTGGGACAGTCACATTCAAGAAAGTAGCCTATATGGAAGGACTGAAGCACAAATTGATCAGTATCAGTCAGCTATGTGATGAAGGCTACCAGGTGACTTTCAGCAAATCCTTATGCAGGATCAAATCAGAGGACAACACAACTGTGTTGACTGGTAAAAGGAAAGGTAACATTTATTTAGTAGACTTTCTTTCAACTGAAGTAGATATTTGCCTGTTTAATTCTATGTGTCGAACTAATGTATTATGGCATAAGCGATTAGGGCATATAAACCTTAGAACCATTGCTAGGCTATCCAAGGACAACCTTGTTAGAGGATTACCTTCTGGCCCCTACAAGAAGGAAGGACTATGCAGGGCTTGTCAATAAGGCAAGCAAACCAAAAATAGTTTCAAGTCACTTAATAAGAGTGATTCACCTAGGATTTTGTATCTGTTACACATGGACCTTTTTGGACCCATTACAGTACAAAGTTTAGGAGGGAAATCTTACACTTTAGTGGTTGTAGATGACTTCTCTAGATTCACATGGGTGTTCTTTCTGAGGAAGAAGTCTGATAACTTTAAGTGTTTGACAGAGTTTCTCAAATGCATACAGACTGAGTTTAATACTCACATTGCCCTGATCAGAAGTGATCATGGGACAGAGTTTGATTCTCTTCTTATGCAAGAGTTCTGTCAGAGTGAAGGGATCATGCACACTTTCTCAGCTCCTAGAACTTCTCAACAAAATGGGGTAGCTGAAAGGAAAAATAGAACCCTTATTGAATCTGCCACTACATTGTTGTCAGATGCTCACCTTCCTCTATCTTTTTGGGCAGAGACTTTGAACACCTCCAACTATGTGCTGAATAGAAGTTTAATACATAAACTGAAGGGCAAGACTCCCTATGAATTACTCAAAGGGAAGAAACCTAAAGTAGATTATTTTAGAACTTTTGGTTGTATTTGTTATATTCATAATAATGATAAGAAATACTTAGCAAAATTTCAAGCTAAAGCTGATGAAGGAGTGTTTCTGGGATACTCCATGTTCAGTAAGGATTATAGGGTATATAATAAATCAACTCTCAAAATTGAAGAATCTGTTCACATATCTTTTGATGAATCTAACATGTCTTTCAAGGAGAAGAACACTTCTACCATAGAACCTTTGAAGGTACATTCTCTTGCTGAAGACTTGGACAGATTACAAATCATTAAAAAAGAGGAAAGCAGTGAAGATGAAGAAGACATTCAACATCTTGAAGAGAAACTTCTTGAAGAGCTAGTTGTTGTACCACAAGAGGAAACAACAACACATGTTGGTGAACAATCAGCACCCCCAGTTGATTTAGTAACATCAAGAGACCATCCAATTTCCCAAGTAATTGTAGACATCTCAGCTGGTGTGCAAACCAGAAATCAGGTCAACCAAAACCTGATGCACACTTGCTTTCTTTCTCAAATTGAACCTCAATCCATTCAATATGCAGAGCAGGATCCTCACTGGATCATTGCAATGCAAGAAGAGTTGCATCAATTTGAAAGGAACAAAGTTTGTGAACTAGTACCAAGGCCTAAGGATCACTCCTTTGTTGGAACAAAGTGGGTGTTCAGAAACAAATTGGATAATCAAGGAGTCATTGTAAGGAACAAGGCAAGGTTAGTTGCTCAAGGGTACTCTCAAGAAGAAGGCATAGATTATGATCAGACTTTTGCACCAGTTGCAAGGTTGGAGGCCATAAGAATCTTCTTAGCATATGCAGCACACAAAGGCTTCAAAGTATACCAGATGGATGTAAAAAGCACTTTTCTCAATGGAGACATCAAAGAAGAAGTCTATGTCAGAAACCTCCAGGTTTTATCTCTTCATCTCATCCTGATTATGTTTTTAAATTGCACAAAGCATTATATGGTCTCAAGCAAGCTCCTAGAGCATGGTATGAGACCCTAGCATGTTTCCTTCTAAAAAATGAATTTATAAGGGGTAGAGTAGAACAAACTCTTTTTATTAGAACTCATAAGTCCCATACCCTACTAGTACAAATCTATGTAGATGATATTATTTTTGGTTCTACTGATTCAAATTTGTGCATAAGGTTCTCCAACCTAATGCATTCCCAATTTGAAATGAGTAGCATGGGTGAGCTATCCTTCTTTCTAGGATTGCAAATCAAACAACATGCTGAAGGCATATTTATTTCTCAAACCAAGTATGCAAAGGAATTGGTCAAGAAATTTGGTATGTCTGAAGCATTTTGTATGAAAACACCTATGCCTACTAATGTTGTATTAGATGCTGATGAACATGGGAAACCTGTTAATCAGACAACATATAGAGCAATGATTGGCTCTTTATTCTACCTTACAGCTAGTAGACCTGACATAATATTTGCTACATGCATATGTGCTAGATTCCAAGTGAGCCCTAGAGAGTCACACCTAACATTAGTAAAAAGGATTCTCAGTTATGTAAAAAGTTGTCCAAATCTAGGTCTCTGGTATCCAAAAGACTCAGCATTTGACTTAACTGGATTTTCTGATGCTGATTATGCTGGATGCAGAATTGACAGGAAAAGCACCAGTGGAACTTGTCAGTTTCTTGGTGACAGACTTGTCTCTTGGTTTTGTAAGAAACAAACATCTGTGTCAACTTCAACTATTGATGCTGAATATATAGCTGCAGGTAGTTGTTGTTCACAAATCTTGTGGATTCAAAACACACTCCTAGACTATAGCTACAACTTAGAGAAGTCTAAAATTTTTGTGATAATACCAGTGCTATTTCTATAGCTCAAAATCCAGTCCTCCATAGTAGGACAAAACACATAGAAATTAGGCATCACTTTTTAAGAGATAATGTTGAGAAAAATAAAATTGAACTTCAATATATCCCAACTGATTTACAAAGGGGAGATATTTTCACCAAATCCTTGGATGAAAAGAAACACACCTTCTTCCTAAATCAGTTAGGAATGTTAGATGGAGAAAGTCTAAAATAATATCCAAGATTTTAAAACTCTAAAAATTGACCAAGACAAGGCAAACATCTTGATTTTTCTAGTGTATAGAGTGTTTCTGGTCTCTGAACTGCGCTCGACGATTTTCCCCCAGATCGTCGAACGGAGATCGACGCTTTCTGAAATTATTGACCAGAGTTCAGCGCTTCTCAGATAGTGCTCAACTATCTCTCCAGGCCAGCGATCGTCGAACGAAGCTCGACGATTTTGTTCTCTGAACTATGGTCGAACGGAGCTCGACGCTCTCCAATATCGTCGAACGGAGATCGACGATGTTGATGACCTTTCAGTTTCCTTTAGATGCCCCGATCGTCGAACTGAGTTCAACGATCTTTCCTTTTCTGCGTCGAACCCTAATATAAAATTCATTTTTTCGGCCTCCGTTCCCTCTTTGCGCCTTCATTCTCTCTGCAAATTTTCTACTTCCCTCCAAATTTCTCTACACTTGGTCGTTTGGTTGTTGATTTTTGTAGGGATCCATGGCCGTCTCAGTTATAGTCCTGGCCGGAATGAAATTTGATGCAGGTTTTGACATTGACATGGATTCTTTCAGCACCAGTGATCAAATCTTCCAAGATATTCTCGAACTTTTCAAGAAACAAAAGCTAGTTACAATAATGACTACCAGGATCAACTTAGCTGCTGATGAAATAAAGGAATGGGTATATACTGCCCACAACCAGGATCAGAATATAGTTGTTGGATCAATATCAGGAACCCAGGTACCTCTGACACCTACAATCTTGACAGAGGTTTTTCAATTACATTATGTAGAGAATTCTGCTAAGATGTCTGGAGAAGAATTTTCTACTATGCTTGAGAGAATGAGACATTCAAATACAAACCCTAGCAAACTGCTGAAGAAGAATTTATCTGTGGAGTACAGATTTTGGCTGATGTTGTAGGAAAGGTGTTATTGGCCAAACACTCAGCTCATGATACCATATCCAGGTATGAGCTATGCTTGATGGGTGCTCTTGTAGTTAAGAAACAACTGAATGGGGTAGAAATCTTCTTTGATCTGATTAAGAAGAAGATCAACAAGAATTTTGTGAATTATGGGAGGATATTAGGGCTATTTCTTCAGAATAGATGCCCTGCTCTGCTAGTTTCTAGTGGGGTGCACATCAATGCCTCCAAGAGGCTCTCCTGTGCCCTGTTTGGAAAGTGGGACAGGCAAATAGTGAAGCTCAGCAGGCTCTCTGCAAGTGCAACTTCAGGCACAAGGACTGTTGCAGTCTCTTCCTCTCAAGTCTCTACCCCTGCAGAAGACTTGCCTGTTTCTTCTCCTCCTCCACCTTTTATTTCATCTCCACCAGTCACATCCACCATTACAGTTTCCTCCACCATCGTAATTTCAACCCCATCTCCAACTTCTATCCATTATCCAACTCTTTCACCAACTGAAGAACTCTTCCATCCTTTACATCACTACCCACAACAAGAAATTGATTCCTCATCTCAACTTCCATCTTTCACACTTCTGGATGATTCCTTTATGGATGATTCCCCTTCATCCCCTCCTGATCTACCCTCTTCATCCACATCCTATCAACAATTGCTTCAATACATCATTGCACAACCATCCTTCACCCCATTCATTTCCATTCCACTATCTTCCATTTCCACAATCCCCATATCTCAACCCTCATTTCCACCATCCACCAGCTCTCCACCCACATCTCCAGCTGCTCCACCTTCAGTCCTTACCTCTGCTCAAGCCCCTCTTGAGCATGTAGATCTTTCAGCTTTAGCAGACAGACTCTATGAGCTGATAGCTCCCAGGCTATCACTCTTGTTGGAGACCTCCTTGGCTCCACTTCTCAAGTCAGTTGCAGACCTGTATGCCAGGCTCTCCTCTCTTCTTCCGTCTCAGGCAATCCCTTCCTTTGGGTGACTTGATCCAGCTTTCTCTGAATCTAGGCATGGGGAGATGCCTCATGAAGTGGATAGATTGCCTGCTGCTGCTGCTGTTGCTGTATCTTTAGCCCAAGCTTAAGCCTCAACACCTCCTGTTGCAGTTTTCTCAATGGACCTCAAGACACTATTATCAGATTTTGACTCTATATATTTCAGCTGTCTTCCAGAGCATACTGTAGTCCAGCCATCAGAAGATCTCTCTAAGGCCATTGTGCCTATTTCAAGCTGTGACACCAGTATAATACTTTCTTTTGTAAAGTCCCTTTCTGCTGCTGCTCCTTCAGTTTCTGTTGAAAGTACTGATATCATTGATGTTGCTGTTAGTTCTGATTTTGATATATCTGAGGATATACATATGACAGAGGCACTTATTCTTGAGCCTGCTTTTATTGCTGCTGTTGCCCCTTCTAGTGATGATTTTTCAGCATCAACTGATACTACTGCTGATGTTATTCCTGTTACTAAAACTGTTATATCTGAATCTGCTGCCCCAGCTACTGCTGTATCTACTGCTGCTGCTACAACTTCTTCTGCTAGTGTTATTTCTACTACTCTGTCTGCTGTTGTTGTTACTACTCTTGTTGTCACCATTGTTTCTCCTGCTCAATCAGAACAACAGAAAGACTATCTGAAAAGGATTGATGCACTATATGATGATCAAATCTCAGAAAGTGATCAGTTCAGGACTGATTCAGATGACTCCTCTACAACTATTGCAAGGAAAAGGAAGGCCAGAAGCAAGGCTATGAAAAGGGTTCCTCCAGCAAAAGTCAAAGATACCAATGATATTCCTTACTACATTCTGCATAACTGTCCTATCATAGAACACTGGATGCAATACTCCAAGAATCAATTGAAGGCCATGAACAAAAAGAGAAAGTATGAGGAAGGTTCCTCTCAGTTCCATCATCCTCCTCCTCCTCCTCCTCCTTCACCTGATGCAGGTGCAGGTGGTAGTTCAGCTGTTCAACCCTCTGCCAGAAGCCAAACCCCTTATCAACCTCAAGGTAGATCCCAATACAGGGGAAGTCAATCCAGAGGCTACCAATCAAGGATAGGAAACTACAGAGGAAAACAAAGAGAATTTCAAGTATACTCCAAAGGCTATTCCAGGAAACACCCTTATTCAAGGGAAGGACAAGCTTCCTCTGATACTACTTCAGGTCCCTTTCCCTACAAGCGTAAAGAGTTAGTCTCATCCAGAGCTCCTCCAGATAATCCCTCAAACAGATATGAGCCTCCAGTTCCTTTTGAGGATCCAGAGAACAATCCAACTTCATGGACAGCCAGGATGAAGGAATTAGCTGCTTTGGATCAAATTAAGAAAGCCAGAGAACAAGGCAAAGACACTTCCAGTATTAATACTTTATCAGAACAAAGGAAAAAAGAACTTGAAAGATATGCTTCCAGCAAGTTCTTTGATTCTGAAAGCTACATGAAGCTGCACCCTGAAGCTGTAGTGCCCAGGCCTATGCAACAAACCTCTTTAGGTGCAGCTGATGACAGGAGATCTAAAAAGGAAGCTCTCAATCCAAATAGAGAAATAATACTTATAAAGAGCAAAGAAAAGGAGTAATTCTGTAAGGTGACATTTGTTTTGATTTCTGATCTATTTGTGACAATATATGTGTGATTCTGCAATGTCTTGTTTGTTATATTGTTGCTTTGTATATTGTTTTTAATTTTCCAATATCTGTAAATAGTAATCCTAACCCAAATAGGGGGAGATTGTTGGAACACCCTATTACTGATTTGGGTCAGGATCACTATGTCTTTTAGAAAACCTGTTTTGACCTCATTGTATAGATCTAAAGGTCAATTAGAATTGAGTGTAAGGGTTAGTACTTAGATTTGGAAGCTGCCCTCAAGACCAAGATTTTCAGTTTCAGAAGACTAAGTCATTTCATAGAGCTCAGTACGACGAATCGTCGAACTCCATTCGACGATCGTTGTGCTCACTTCGATGAATTGTCGAACTCCATTCGACGATCTCTGAGCTCAACTTCAACAAGTCGTCGAACTCCATTCGACGATCTTCGAGCTCAGATCGACGATCTTGACTCCAGTTTAATTCTATCTCTGAGCTCAGTTCGACGATAGTTGAGCTCAGATCGACGATCTCTGTTTCTGTCTAAGTCCAAATCTCTGAGCTCAGTTCAACGATAGTGGAGCTCAGTTCGACGTTTTCTCTGAAGAGTTCAACGATTTTCAATATTCAAATTCAGACAGTTAAGGAATTACTGTCAGCATTTAATTCAGAGATCTTGTAGCCGTTTTTCATTTAATCTGGAGCAAGTTTCAAGGAATTATCAAGGAATGTTTTATTGGACCTTCCTCAAGAAGACAATTGCAATTAAGGAATTAATTAATGACAGGCTAACGACTATCTTGGACAGTGGATCATTTCTATTCAGACAAAAGGAATAAAAGATAAGATTTTTCATCCCTGAAAAAGAAGAACAAGAAGTTAGAAAAATATTCTTTGCAACAACAGCTCTCACAACAACAATTACACAAGAGAAAGAGAAAGAGTTGCAGACATTCTCAGTCTCAAAGATTCATACTAGAACACCATCACCAAAGGAGATCAACAAACTGAAATCTTCAGATCTCTTTTGATTCAAGTGTTCAAAGGCCATCATCATTCAAGACTCCAGACACCTCACATTTCAGCTGTTGCTGAAATCATCATTAGCTGGAGATCAATTTTCTGAAGGCCTATCACCCTACTACAAAGCTTCACTTCCTGAATAACTACAGATCTCAGGGGGAGCTTTGACAACATCCACTATCTTCTCTCTGACTGTTGACAAAGAAGATTATCTCTTTCCCTCTCTCTCTCTCACTCTGCTGTAATGGGTTTTTCAAACTCCCTTCAAATGTTTGTGTTTAGTTTTTGAGCACCTTATCAAAAGCTCATTGGTGGCAAGACAGCTGATCAAAAATATGGTTTGGTTTTTGAGCACCTTATCAAAAGCTCATTGGTTCCCAGGACACCTAATCAACTCATCCTGTAGTGGATTCCTACCTAGGGTGGTAGAAGAGTGGATGTACCCAGATTGATTGGGGAACCACTATAGCTCCTTGTGTCTTCTGGTTGCTTATGTTTCTTTTTGTTTCTGGCTGTGGTTTGTGATTGCTTTGTGATTATTCTGTGGCTAGATTTACTTTATATTATTTTCTTCCCTGTTCACATAAGAATACAACAACTGTTGTAAACATTTTTAGCAAGCACCATACTCTATTCACCCCCCCTCTAGAGTATATCAGATCTAACTTGCACTTTCACTGACTAATCAAGAAGATTTGATTTCTGAAAATACTAAATTAAAAGATGAACTAACCCTAGCAAATGAACAAATTATATATTTAAAATCTGAACTGGCTGAGGCAAGAAAACTTGATGAATCCCTAAATGGGAGAAGCAATAATTTGATGTACATCACTAGCACAGTGAATGCCAGACTTAGGATTCATTTGTTTCGGCGGTGGCGGATCGATTCGGCGGGTGGAAACGGAGTGTTCGAAATGGAGGGGGAGAGGGAGCTGCTCCACACGGAGCTTTTTTGGGCGTTTCTCAAGGCAGACGGGTGGAAACGGAGCAAACACCATCGGATGTTCATTTGTTTACCCGCCTACCGGTGGCATTTGCCCAAAACGGAGCACCGAAACGCCCAAACAAATAAAGCCTTAATGTCAAACTAGGCTTAGGTGCTTCATCAAGCCTACCCCCACTCAGTTAGAAAAACATACTAACCACTCCAATAAATTTTTTTCTGAAAAGGGTAAGGAGAAAGTAGAAAATAATAATCTTAATCAGACTGAAATTACACACAAGAATAAAAAAAAGAAAAAAGAATAAGAAAAATAATAACCAGACTAATGTTCAGCATTTTTCGTCGAACTCCGATCGACGAAACATGTACAGTTCATCGAACTCAATTCGACGAACTCCGAACGCAGATCTATATTATAATAATTCGATGAACAACGATCGACGAAACCAGTATGGTTTGTGGACCAGAGATCGATGATTTTGGGGCTCAGAAAATGACTTCTATCATTCTCTGAGTGTAGTTCGACGAACTCATCCCAATTCGTCGAACTCGGCTCGACGAACTCACCAGAATTCGTCGAATGCAGATCAATTTAACAGAAATTTAAATTTCTCAAAAACTTATAACCAACCAAGAATATTCAGCAATCAGTTTAATCAGTGGATAATTCCTCCTAGAATATATCACCCCCTAGGGTATAAAAGCCAGCCTGAATATTCTTACATCTCCAATTTTTCTTATGAAAAGAAACAAGGACCCAAGGTGACCTGGGTCAAGAACATCTAACTTATTTTCATACAGGTGAAGGACTATCCTATTACTCAGAATAAGCGGTATCTGGATAGTGGGTGCTTAAATCACATGACTGGATGCAAGGATAGCCTAATCAATTACAAGGCAAAGCTGGGTCCAAGTGTGGTCTTTGGAGATTCTAGCTTTGGACAAACTAAAGGCTATGAAGACTTCAACAGTGGAGCTGTCACTTTCAGAAAAGTGGTATATATAAATGGTCTCAAACATAACCTAATATCCATAAGTCAGTTATGTGATGTAGGTTATCAGGTTTGCTTTACTAATTCCAAATGTATTATTTCTTCAAATAACCAAACTGTTTTAACAGGGTGCAGATAAGGGAATATATACTTAGTAAACTTTAATTCTGCTAATTCAGAACTATGCTTATTCAATCAAGTTAGTAATAACAATATTCTTTGGCATAAGAGACTAGGTCATGTTAACCTTAATAACATATCTAAGCTATCTAGGGACAATCTTGTCAGAGTATTGCCTTCTGGCCCCCTACAAGAAGGAAAGCCTATGTAAGGCTTATCAAGAAGGCAAGCAAACTAAAAATAGCTTTAAGTCAATTAATAAGAGTGACTCACCTAAGATTCTGTACTTGATATATATGGATCTCTTTGGACCCATTATTGTATAAATCTTTGGAGGGAAGTCATACACTCTAGATATTGTAGATGACTTCTCCAGATTCTCTTGGGTGTTCTTCTTGAGAAATAAGTCAGATAAATTTAAAGTCCTTACAGACTTTCTTAAGAGCATAAGAATTGAGTATTCTACTAAAGTTGCATTGATCAGAAGTGATCATGGTACTGAGTTTGAATCTCTTCCCATGCAAAGATTCTGTGAGGAGGAAGGTATCAGGCATTGTTTCTCTGCTCCTAGAACTCCTCAACAAAATGGGGTAGCAGAAAGGAAAAACATAACCCTCAGTGAATCTATAGGAACATTGCTTGCATAAGCAGACATGCTCCTATCTTTTTGGGCAGAGGCTATGAGCACAACAAACTATGTGCTGAATAGAAGTTTGATACACAAACTTAAGGATAAGACCCCCAATGAATTACTCAAAAGGAAGAAACATAAAATTGATTATTTAGAATTTTTGGGTGTAGATGTTTCATCCATAACAATAATAAGAAACACATTAGAAAATTTGAAGCTAAAGCTACAGAGAGAATATTTCTTGGATATTCCCAAGTTAGCAAGGCTTATAGAGTTTTCAATAAATCATCCCTAAAAATGGAAGAGTCTGTACATATTTATTTTGATGAAGCTAACCTGTATTATAAGGAGAAGGACTCTTCTACCTCAGATATTTTGCAGGTACCTAACTTGTGTGAGAAATTGGGTGAGTTGAACCTTACACAAGAGGTTATATCACTTCCTCCTCCACAAGCTGATGAAGACAGTGAAGAAGAATTTTTGGAAGTGGAACTTCCTTCAATAGCAGACATTATTCCACAAGAGGAATTAAATCAAAATGCTGTTGCTGAACCAACTCAACCCACTGACCTTGTCACACTAAGGGATCACCCTAGATCTCAAGTAATTGGGGACATGTCAGTAGGTGTACAGACAAGGCATCAACTCAATCAAGATATGATGCATGCCTGTTTCATTTCTCAAGTTAAGCCTCAATCCACAAATGATGCAGAACAAGATCCCCAATGGATTACTGCATTGCAAGAGGAGCTTAATCAACTTGAGAGATGCAGAGTTTGAGACTTGGTTCCAAGGCCCAAAGGCTATCCAGTAATTGGAACTAAGTGGGTATTCAGAAAAAAACTTGATGCCCATGGTGTAATTGTGAGAAACAAGGCTAGGATTGTTGATCAAGGTTATAGGCAAGAGAAAGAATTGACTATGAACAAACTTTTGCACCAGTTGCAAGGCTGGAAGCAATCTTTTCCTTGCATATGCTGCCTATAGGAAGTTTAAAGTCTATCAAATGGGTGTCAAGAGTGCCTTTTTGAATGAAGAACTTAAAGAAGAGGTTTATGCTGAACAACCTCCAGGTTTTATCTCTCCAACTTATCCTTCATATGTCTTTAGATTGCATAAAGCTCTTTATGGTTTAAAGCAAGCTCCAAGAGCTTGGTATGAGACCTTAGCTAGCTTCTTGATAGAGCATAAATTTACTAGAGGCACTATATATAAGACATTATTCACTAGGGATCATAAGGATCAAACATTATTTGTACCAATTTACGTAGATGACATTATATTTGGGTCTACAGATTCCAAACTATACAAGAGGTTTGCTGGCCTCATGCATTCATAGTTTGAAATGAGTAGCATGTTTGAGCTCTCCTACTTCCTTGGTCTCCAAGTGAAACAGCTGCCTGATGGAATCTTCATATCCCAGGCTAAGTATGCTAAGGAGCTCCTCAAAAAGTTTGGGATGGTTGATGCCTCAGCAAAGAAAACACCCATGGCCACTAATGTTGTAATAGACTCTGATGAACATGGGAAACCTATTGATCAAAAATTATATAGGGCACTGTTGGATCCCTACTATACCTTACAGCAAGCAGACCTGACATAATATTTGCTACATTTCTTTGTGCTAGGTTCCAAGTGAACCCTAAATAATCTCATCTAGTTTTCTTAAAAAGAATTTTGAGATATATAAAGAGTTGTCCTAGTCTAGGACTCTAGTATCCTACTGAGTCATAGTTTGAGTTAACTGGATACTCAGATGCTGACTTTGCTGGATGCAAAGTAGACAGAAAACGTACCTCAGGAACATGCCATTTCCTTGGTATGAGACTAGTCTCATGGTTCAGTAAGAAGCAGTCATCGTTTTCTACATCAACTGCTTAAGCAGAATATATAGCTGCTGACAGTTGCTGCTCCTAGATGCTATGGATTCAGAACCAACTCCTGGACTATGGGTTCAACTTAAGTAATTCAACTCTATTATGTAACAACACAAGTTCTATATCAATAGTACAAAATCTAGTTCATCACAGTAGGACCAGGCATATATACATTAGGCATCGTTTCATTAGAGAGTGTGTAGACAAAAATAAAATTAATCTTGTCTATATGTACACTAATTTAAAAAGGATAGATTTCTTCACCAAATCTTTGGATTAGCGGAATCATCTATTTTTCATAAATCGGCTTGGTATGATAAATGGAGAAGACTTAATTTGATTTCTGTCTATGGTTGACGAATTTTTCAAAGTTCGTTGAACGGAGATCGACGAACTGTGAAAGGTTCTCGATACATTCGTCGAGCGGAGTTGATGCAGGCTTGTCCCTTTGGGGCATTACGGGTGGCCGAAGGAACTAACACGATGCTCTCTGATAACTCTCACGTCACACTCAAGCATTTAACGCAGCAACGACACAATTAATATTGTTACTAATTAAAGATTACAGGGGGGTTCACAAGGCCCCTTAAGATAATACCAATGCGATATGTTGAGGTCCTCTCAAGCGAAAAGAACCCACACGATTCGATCGAGCGCATTGTACCAAAAGAGAAACCACCGAAAACAAAAGATTCGGGCAAGGGTGGTTCTCTCCCAACAAAATACAAACGAGGACCGCCACGCCTCACGAACTTAAGCGAAAATAAGGTAATAGGACAATAACTAAAATAAATTAACCACAAAAAAATCAAGCGTTACACAAGGCACACAATTTGCCAATGCGACAAGATCTATCTAAAGAAGAGAAACACATAAAGGTGGAAATGTTCGTTACCCAACCGGATTTGATGAATACGGTTCACTCTACTAGAATCGTTCTTCAACGAATCCACCAGAGATACGTCAGAGGGAGAGAAATTCATCGCCTTCTTCGTATCACACTATATTTGGAAAGTCCCGGCAAAATCTTCTGAATATGGAAATAATATTTCCCAATAAGGCAGGAGAGAGAAAGGTGGCAGTATATCAGAAATAGTTAAGGAATGATATAATTCGAATATGGTAGGTGGAGGATTTATAGATGGGGATATATTTTGAATATGGTAAATAAGGGGAAATATTGTAGAGAATACTTTGGATTTGGAAAGAGATTTGGTGGGGAGGGAAAGAGGAGACAGTGTGGCTCAGTTTTGGTGGTGGTGGAGTGGGCTCGGGTTGACGAGGATGAGGGATGTTCGGGTGAGGGAGTTTTGGGTGGCGGCCGGGTCTTGTGAGGGAGGAGTTAGGTGGCGGCTTTGGAGGTTGGTGATGGAGGTGGCTCGGCTAGGATTTCTAGGAGGTGGCTCGGGTTGGTTGCGGGAGCGAGGTGGCCGGTTGTGTGAAGGAGGAAGAAGATGGTAGGGCTCGGGTAGTAAGGATGTGGGGAAGGGATGAAGGGAGAAGGGGAGGAGAAGGGAGGCCGAGAGAGAGGGGAGGAGGAGGGTGGCCATCGGCCAAAGAAGAAGAGGAATAGAGGGAGGGGGGTCGAAACTTGCCTTGGAGAAGGAGGAGGATTTCAATCTTGAAATTGGTTTTCTTTTCATTCATTAACTAGGGAAAAACAAAGGAGTACATGCCTTTATATAGGCCTTACAATCAAGGGAAAAGGGCTACATGCAGCCCAACATGAAAATGAAATAAAACACAACCATACACCATGGTTTTATAACATAACCATATTACAAATAATACATGAAATTAAACATGAAATAAAAATGATAATTTTGAAATAAAACAACTGATAAAATATATTATTACTCAATTATTATTTATTAATATATAGTATAAATAAATAATAATTGGGCTTGCGCTCCGGACGGCTATTATGGTGACGTTTCCAAGGGTCTTCCGTAAGCATGCTGTCGCCGTCATCAAAGTGTTGCAGGCCGACGTCTCCATTCAAATCTACCGGGTCACCATCATCGTCAGAGGGAGGACGCTCCTTGGCCACATGTCATGGGAAGTCAGCTCCATCAATCCTCCAACTCTTAAAAATACTCATCACTAATGAGTATACCTGTGTGTACTCGCCTGGAAGGTCATCAGTGGGGAAGAAGAACCTGCATTACAAAAGGTGGTCTTGGAGGGACCTCAAATACGTGTTATCCAAAGAAGGAAAAAGAATTTCAACAACATCCACCAACATACCTCCGATGGAGACCGAGAAGGAGAACGATCCTAGGAAACTGTCACCACCCAACCCAATAGAAAGCATAGTGGAAAATATATACGGAGAGGTAGATATTTCAAGTGGCAAAAAAGCATAAAGCGTAAAGTATGTAACGATGACAATAGGAGATATGCCCCAATCAGTGGAAACTTTTAAAAGAAATGTTATGTCACCAAACTTCCATAAAATTCGTAAAGAATAGACTAGCCGATTCGTTATTATTTCTAAGGTGCCCGGGAGCATCCATTCAAGGGTGAGACAAGCCAAAACCAAATCAATCACATAACGGTGGGAGACTTTCTGACACAAACTCACAAGTAAATTTAAGGACGCATGTTGATGGATTAAAATGATAAGAATGCACCTAATTAACTTAAAACCATGCGGGGTGAACCCATGTGCAACATGACTAGAATTAATAGTAGAAAATAACGGAACTATGTCAGGTGGCACGGGTTCTTTAAATTCAAAAATTATTTCAGTGGAGCCTAACATTTTCGTTTTAAATTTGGAATTAAATTTTGATTTAAAAATTTCGTAATGAATAGCCAGCAGAAAATGCTCGTCACCAACTACGTTTACCCACATCCATCTAAGTAAGCCTATGGGGAGGCGGTAATAATAAACTTTTCCAAATATAAAGGGCTAGGAATGACTAGCTCGTGTCCTAACAAATCATCTACTCGAGTTAAGTGAACCAGAGGGATAGTCGAAATAGGTGATTCTTAGGGGAAGTTAAGTCACACTCAAGGTCAAAACACGGATTACTCGTCCAATAACAAGCCTCCGGTTGCAGGCCGTTAAAATCATAGGAAAAATTAAACAGTGGATTCGTCCTCACTGAAAACTCAGCCGACAAGTCTTCCAACTCATTTGATACTTCAGTTAATTCAGAATTAGTTACCGTATCATGGGTAGTCAAAATCGTATCCGACAAAATTTCGAAACAGTTTTGGGCCCCAGGTAAAGGAGCTATCATCAACGAAATGTCTTTCTGGCCCTCACGGCCACCGTCATTCAAAGATAATTTTTCCCCACCGTGTAAATTTTCCAAAACGACACATCCTTCGTTAACCAACTCTTCCCATGAAGTGGGTGTGTCGTCACAATCAAAGTAAAGGGATGGGCAAATCGAATCCCGGGGAGTATCAAAATTAACTTGACTTTTAAGCGGCGTTACTACCGTAAATGAACTAACTCCCGGATGTATCACAATAAGATTATCCCAAATTGAACAACCATCCCAAGATGACTCTTCCAATGCCGTTGAAACATCTATTAATTCTGGGTCAACCATAATAATACTGGGTAGCAAGTCATCGCCTAAATTAGTAACATGTAAGCTTTCAACATTGGATGACTCAACCGGAATGTCTTCTGACTCAGGATCATCTGAAGACTCCATAACTATCAAGGGAGACGCCTCAGAAACATCGTCAAAAGGAAGAGGAGATGATTCCTCAGAGGAGAAATCCTCATCCAGGTCACTAGGGTAACCAATCTCCTCATCGTCACTAAAATCGCCAGCGTATTCAAAGTCGTCCTCAGTGACGGGCACAGTCCTAGACACCGCCTCAGACTCAACAGGAGAGTCAACGACTACTTCAGGCAACTCGGGGAGTGACTTAATAGGGCCTAAGGGAGTAATCGGGGTAGGATGCTCAATAGAGCCAAGATCAGGAGCGCCACTTGACACATATGTCATAATCGTTTGCCTACCTTTACGGGTAGGACTACTCTCACCCTGCGGGCTCATGGTAGTCCTAGCAATCACATGTACAAAACTCGGGATAGGGGACCTCACTGTTTCCCTTCCTCTATAGGTGGGTGCAAGTACGCTAGGGGTAGCTCTACCAACCTAGGGAAAGGACCTATCTTGGGATCCATGACATCAAGAGTTTGTTGATTGGGACGGTCGTTGCCGCAAGCTCGAGGAAGCAGGTCTACCACGACGTTTCTTCGCCAACGCCGCCCGCTATATGTTTTTGCTCGTCGTCCGCTGCCGCCAATAAATGAAATATATAACTATAAATTACATAATTATAATTATATATTTTATCATTTTTATTTCCAAGAATTTCATTATTATTTTAATTTAATGTAATGATGGGTGCCTATAACCATCAAGAGTGTTTTAATTTCATGCATTTAAATTTTGCATTGTTTTTTATTTCATGATGAGTGCATATAACCATCATAATATCATTTTGAATTTTCAATTTTGAATTGGAGGAGATGGAGTGGTGTAAGCCTATATATAAGTCATGATATTTGTCATATTTTAGAGAGAATGGAAGAAAGAAATCCTAAGAATTCAAGTTTTGAATTTTCCCCCTCCTTTCTCCTTCCTCTTTGAGAAATTCTCCCCCCTTTCTCTTCTCTCTTGGCCGCCGGCCTTCTATCTCTCTGACTATTAGTGGCTCGGCCACCTTCCCCCTCCCCTCCTCCTCCTCCTCCCTCTCCAAGGGTTTGTTAAAAGGAGAAAATCGCGAGCATCTTCATCGTCCGGTGTGGATCCGAGGATTTCTGCGTGGAAATAGAGAATATACCACTGTCAACGTGTGTTCCTCCACTCATCTCTGTGGAAGGTTTTCTTGGGATTTGGGTAACGATTCCTACACCTCTTTGTGTGATTTCTTCTAACTTATTTTGTGAGGTTTTGGTGGATTTAGAATGCTAGTTTTTGGTCTGGATTTATATTAAAATTAGCGCTTAATAAAATCTGAATTTTCAAGCATATATTTCCCGAATATTTTTCGTATAACTTGGAGCGGGTAGATCTCGTGAACGCTTGAAAAAATCGGGTTCATCACCATTGATTTCCCCTTGCGTTCAAGTGATTTGGTAAACCCTCATTTTAATTAATTTGGGATTGAAATTAGGACTTCATTTTAATCACTAATTTAGCCTGAAACTTTTTTTATTGGAATTGTGAATTACTTGCGCATAATCTAATTTGAATAGCTAACTGTTCAGATCGTATGGGTCCTTTTCGCTTGAGCGAACATTGGCCAATAACACTTGTTCAATATATAAAAGGGGTTGCATCCCTTTTCATTGATGGTTGTGGAATTTGTGTCTTTTAATGCTTGAGTATTTGATAGTACTAGGTAGAGAAAACGCGCGCTAAATATTTAATTAAATTATCGAATAGAAGAACACGTAGTTTACTTCGTAGAAACAATGGGCCTGCATCAATTTGGTATCAGAGCTAAGTTGTGCTAATTTCTTAAGTAGTACCATAATAGAAAAAAAATTCCTTTAGCACGCACTTGCACGTTTCACTGCACAACATATAAATCAATTTTAAAATTTTGGGTATGCAAATAGCGGCCTAAAATATTCCGTTTTTTCTCAAAATTCAAAAAAATAAAATTCTGGAAATTCTCCACCATCTTCTTAGTAAGAAACCAAAATTTGTTTTTTCATTATATCATTATTTTTATTAAGTTGTTTTAAAATTTAATTGTTGGTCTGCAAATAGCGGCCTATATTTTTAATTTGTCAGCAAACAAAATTCAAAAAATATTTTAATAATCTCTCATTTATTGTCAGTAAGAAAATCTCAAAAAATATTTTATTGCCTTTGTTATTAAGGGGAACAAATACATCTGTTGCATTTTATATAGGGTCAGGTTCATTATTCATTGCATGTGCATCGGTTCCGGGTGAGTTTTCTCTCTGGTTCTCATAATTATGGGCTATGACGTTTATGCTTCCCGTTTAGATTATTGGTATGTTAATCCCATGGCTAAACAAAACCCAGCCTTGCCTTCATACAATGGGAATACTAACCCTCCCCACACTTATCCTCCAACTAGAATTGAGGCACCTACTTATGATGGTTTGGGGAATCCCCAAAATTTTCGAGACTGGCTTAAGGGATTAGAAAATTATTTTAATTGTCACTTATGGGATGACCACCAAAAGGTTAACATAGCCCGAGATCAATTAGTAGGTCAAGCCCGCGTGTTTTGGCTAAACGAAGAGCGTCGTGTTGGTTGTTATAAACATGCTTGGCCAGTAATGCGTAGCCTACTCTCGGATCAATTTGATCCCTCCTATCTCCGCACTACTAAAACCAAGCCTGTGAGTGAGTATCGTTATGGCGCTAATCTCATACCTACCTATAGGAATGATTATATACCAAACCTAGACCATTTTTCCCAAAGGTCAGCCTGCTCATAGTGTACCTACTACCACCTTTAGGGAAACCATTCCTAATAGATCTTATGCCTTGGACTCAAAAGATGTTACTCCTAGAGTTTTGACTCCTTTATCCTCGACGCCTAAGCCTCCTGATATAGTGATTGATACCCATGAGGTTGCTGAAGTAGATGAGGTATCTCTTGATCTTGAGGATGACCAACTAGGTGAGTGTATTCCATCATGTACGTTAGTGCCCGATGATTCTAATGAATCTGAAATTGAGATTGGATACCCTAGTGATTTAGAAGAAGATTTATGGGATGATTATATTTCGATCTATGAGAGTATTACGTTGCCTATTATGTGCCCTACTAGTGTTGTTCCTGTTCACCCTAGTATTGAGTGCCCTCTGCATGATACGATCCCCATCGCGTTAGATCCTACGATCGCACCCATTGAGATTATATCTGAGTTATCTGAGGAGTCTGAGAGTGAGGATATCCTTATTATTATTGTGGATGAGTTACCATCTGAGGGAAGGGTAATGTTGGACGATCCTGTTGTTGTACACCCGGATGAGATTTCTTTGATGTCGTTACCGTTGGGTGAAATTTGTACAGATTCGGATTTTATCCCGGGATTGAATTTACCGACCCTTTCCCCTATTTATTTGCCTATCTTAGATGACTTTTTACGACGTGGAACCGATAGTCCTAGTCTGAGTTTGTGTGTCATGCCCACTTTATTAGTTCCTACATTGACGTTGACTCGGTGTGTAGATTTTACTATGTTGAGCGCACTAGTATTTGGACTATTCATCGCACCTCATAGATATGACTACACGTCACTTTTGACAGCTCATTTTTTTGCGTGTCCATATACAGTTCTGTCTTATATTACGACTGACCCTGTTTCTTTGGCAATTGTGCCTCTGGATGTGGTGCCCCCTAGATATACTTATATACCACACCCAGTCGCATGCATTTATCCACCGTCATTTGATGACCCAAATTTCACCACGTTAGTGACTATAGTTGTGTCCCTTGAGTTGTTTCGTTCGCACATCTTTTCACATTCAGGAGCGTCCAATTCAATTGCTTATGATGAGCGGTTCACCTTGGAATATCTTCATGCTATGCGTGAAAATATTAAAATTGAAATTAAGATTGCGGTGTTGGTGTCCATAAAATTTATCTCTGATTACAAGGCTCCCGTGCCACCTGACTTAACCCCCTTATTTTCGGTGTTTGGGTCTAGTCATGCAGCACATGGATTCTCTCCTCATGTGTCTTGGACGTTAGTATTTCTCCTTAAGTTATGTCGCACGCACTTCCACACCTATTCGAGACTGTCCGATGCTAGAGATAGTGATTTGGGTTTAGTCTGGTCAATCCCCAAGCGGATGCCTTCTGGATCCATTGACAAATTAATACGTAGGAATGCCGACCCATCCATGATTATGAAGAACGTCGGATTTTATGATTTTATTTTAGATTTTTATATAACACAGGGTGTTTCACTTTATTTCAAGTTTCTGGACATTTTACTGTACGTCTCTGTTCCACCTGAGTGCTTTTCTCCGTCGTTTCTTCCTACCACTAAATATTCTCTTGGGTTGGGGAGTGTTAGTACTACCGTGTCTATTTTCTACGTGGACTCCTTGGTTCTTGAACCAGATGGTAAGATTCAAGTTAATTTTCTTTTATCTGACACCACTTCGAGTTTGGCTATTTCTACACCTGACAGGTTCTTAGTGCTATGGGATGTTCATGATACTAGGACACGGTTTGCGGGGCCAGATTTTCCCCAAGTTGCTGCTACTTTCGGCGGTTCTCCCCTCATGGGCCACTCATCAGTGATGAGTGATTTTGAGTGGGGGAGGATTGATGGCGATGATGCTGATGCGGTCGTGGATCCATGATATCAAGAGTTCGTGGATTGGGACGGTCGTTGACGCAAGCTCGAGGAAGCGAGTCTACCACGACGTTTCTTTGCCAACGCCGTCCGCTATATGTTTTTGCTCGTCGTCCGCCGCCGCCAATAAATGAAATATATAACTATAAATTACATAATTATAATTATATTTTTTATCATTTTTATTTCCAAGAATTTCATTATTTTTTTAATTTCTTATAATGATGGGTGCCTATAACCATCAAGATTGTTTTAATTTCATGCATTTAAATTTTGCATTGTTTTTTATTTCATGATGGGTGCATATAACCATCATAGTATCATTTTGAATTTTGAATTTTGAATTTTGAATTGGAGGAGATGGAGTGGTGTAAGCCTATATATAAGTCATGATATTTGTCATATTTTAGAGAGAATGAAAGAAAGAAATCCTAAGAATTCAAGTTTTGAATTTTCCCCCTCCTTTCTCCTTCCTCTTTGAGAAATTCTCCCCCCTTTCTCTTCTCTCTTGGCCGCCGACCTTCTATCTCTCCGACTCTTAGTTGCTCGGCCACCTTCCCCCTCCCCTCCTCCTCCTCCTCCCTCTCCAAGGGTTTGTCAAAAGGAGAAAACGGCGAACGTCTTCATCGTCCGGTGTGGATCCGAGGATTTCTGCGTGGAAATAGAGAATATACCAACGTCAACGTGTGTTCCTCCACTCATCTCTGTGAAAGGTATTCTTGGGATTTGGGTAACGATTCATACACCTCTTTGTGTGGTTTCTTCTAACTTATTTTGTGAGGTTTTGATGGAATTAGAAGGCTAGTTTTTAGTCCAGATTTATATTGAAATTAGCGCTTAATAAAATCTGAATTTTCAAGCATACATTTCCTGAATATTTTTCGTATAACTTGGAGCGGGTAGATCTCGTGAACACTTGAAAAAATCGGGTTCATCACCTTTGATTTCCCCTTGCGTTCAAGTGATTTGGTAAACCCTCATTTTAATTAATTTGGGATTGAAATTAAGACTTCATTTTAATCACTAATTTAGCCTGAAACTTTCTTTATTGGAATTGTGAATTGCTTGCGCATAATCTAATTTGAATAGCTAACTATCCGGATCGTATGGGTCCTTTTCGCTTGAGCAAACATTGGTCTATAGCCCTTGTTCAATCTATAAAAGGGGTTGCATCCCTTTGCATTGATGGCTGTGGAATTTATGTCTTTTAATGCTTGAGTATTTGATAGTACTAGGTAGAGAAACCGCGTGCTAGATATTTAATTAAATTGTCGAATAGAAGAACACGTAGTTTAATCCGTAGAAACCACGGGCCTGCATCAGGAGTTCGACAAACTCTCTGTGAGTGAAGCTATTTTCATCGAACAGAGATCACCGAATCTGCTTCAGAAAATTTTCGTCGAATGGAGCTTGATGAAATGCTTTCACATCTTCTGACAGAGCGACAAATTCTTTTGACCATCAATTATTTCGTCGACCTTAGCTCGAAGAATTTTTAATTTTTCGTTGAACGGAGTTTGTCGATTCATATTCTGAAAAATAAACCTTATATCTAAGTTTTCTTCGACCTCTGTACCGCGCTTTCAGTTCTCTTGCACATGATCTCTTTTGTGTTTGTTGCGGGTAAACTCATGGCTATTCTAGTTGGCATTCTTGGCGCGATGAAATTTGATACAAGTTTTGATATCGACTTCGAGTCGTTCCAACACTCTGATCCCATCTTCGTGGACATTCTGCAATTATTTGAAGATCAACAGTTGAAGCATCTGATGACCACAAGAATAAAGATAGCTGGTGCAGAAATACGAGAATGGGTTTTAAAATACCTCTTATACCAATAGAGTTAACCTCTGATACTATTGTAAGAGGTGAGTTACATTAGATATACTCTAGCGGGGGGGGGGGGTGAATAGAGTATTTAGAGTTTTATAAAATTCTCTGCAGGATAATAAAACCACAGGACCTAACTACCACAGAAACTAACAACCACAGAAACTAACTACCACAGAAACTAACTACCACAACCACTACAAGAAACAAAAGAAAGAGGGCAACCAGATGACACAAGAAATTTATAATGGTTCCCCAACCTGGGTACATCCACTCTTCTACTACCCTGGTAGGAATTCACTCAGGTTTTTGATTATGTGCCTGACACCAATGAGCTTTTGATCAGGTGCTCAAAAACCAAATCCCCAAGTCTTTTGATCAGGTGACTTGAAATCAGGAATCACTTTTGAAGGGAGATGACAACCCTTTACACAGTGGGGGTGAGAGATTTGATTATATCTTCTCTTTCTCAGACAGCTGAGAAGACTTGGGGATATTGATGGTAGCAAGTGGATCCCACTGAGATATTGAATGAATCTGGGAAAACTGGAAGCCTTGCTACAGGGTGATAGGCCTTCAAGCTTTAAGCCTTTATCGTCAGGATCTTCTTGACTGATTTGATAGTTGTTGTCCTTTGAAGTCCTGTAATGTTGAAGTAAGAAGACTCTTGATTTTGTAAGATTGTTTTCTTCTTTTGAGAGCAGATCTCCTTTTCTGTATATGAGTTTTTGTGAAAGGAGCAGAGAACTGTTGAAGACAGACTGATTGAAAATCTGTGTCTGTGATTTCTCTGGTGTTCTTTCTGATTGCTGTCTTGTGTGTCTTTTTTGTGTTGTTCCCTTCTGTTCTATGCTTCTCAGTTGCTGAAAAAAGTGAAAAGATCTCTTTTATATTTCCTGTAAGAATTTCCTTTCGAAATTTGAATTCTTCTGCGGTAATCAATGCTGACGGTCCTTGAAAATAAACCGCATTGATGTATTTCCCCAACTGTCCCTTAGAAAAATGGAAAGCAATAATTCTGATGAAGACCGTAATTAATGTGCCGTCCAACGGTAATATTCCAGAGAATATTTTATCATTAATCATTCAGAAATTATTGTCCTAGAATGAGGACAGAAGGCAGAAATGCTACGTCTAGAATCGTCGAGCTGATGACAGAATTCGTCGAGCTGAGTTCACAGTTCGTCGAGCTGAGTTGCTGTGTTCGTCGATCAGTTGACTTCTGTTCGTCGAGCTGAGTTCCAAGATCATCGAGCTGATAACAGTACTTCATTCTTTAGAAACTTTGCCTTTTCTGTGTTTGAAGTTCGTCGAGCTGAGATTGTAACTTCGTTGACTAGAGTTTAGTTTGGACTTAGAATTATTTCTGAATGGAAGTGTTGAAGAGTCCAGAATTCGTCGAGCTGAGAGCTAGATTCGTCGACCTGAGAACTTCTAACTATAACTGAATTCTTGTCTAGTCTTTGGTCCAAGTTTGTCGAGTTGAGAACTAAGTTCGTCGACCTGATAATGGTTCTGGACTTAGAAAACTTTGAGAAACTTCTGGCTATAAAGTGTTGAGGTAGAGAATCCAGAAATCATCGACCAGAGAACTAAAATCGTCGAGCTCAGCACGTCTTTCGTTGACCTGAGAATTTGACTTAAACTTCTTGAAACAACTTCTTTGAGATGTGTCGACATAAGTCTTGTGTGTCGACTGATTTTTCTGTGTGTCGACACAATTGCTTCTGGTGTCGACTTAGTTGGTGTCGACTAATAATCTGTGTGTCAACAAAAGTATTTCCGGTGTCAACTTAGTTGGTATCGACTGATATTCTGTGTGTCGACATAACTCTTTCTAGTATCGACTTAGTTAGTGTCGATTGATATTTTGTGTGTCGACACAAGTCTTTCTGGTGTCGATAGAGTCTTTCCCAAGTGTCGACATGATTGCTTCTAGTGTCAACACAGCCTATCCAAAGTGTCGAGACAAGTACTTCTTGAGTCTTTGGCAGTCTGTTGAATGCTGGTCCATGTGTTGTTGACTCTAAGGACATGGCCTAAACTCTAGGACACAACTATGACCCTGGCTATACATGTTGGGTCAAATAATCCTAGGTTAGTGACTTAGTGAACCTAGCCCAAATGAAACTAGGGTTCCAACAATCTCCCCCTATTTTGGTGAGGTCACTTAATCACTGACTCAGTACAGACTCAAAATAAAATGAAAATAAACAAAGCAAATAAAAACATATATCTGCAGGTAAAAATAAATATATGTAGCAGATATATATACATAATCTTTGTCCTGAAAATGAAAACAGTTATAAATATAACAGAGTTTAACCAGTGCAGAGTTTATCTTCTTTGTTTCTCATCCTTTTGCTTATCTTCTTTGCCTTTCTCACCTGGCTTTGTAAAGATGATTTCTCTGATAGGATCAGAAGCTTGCACTCTTGTCATAGTCATGTCAGCTGCCCCTAAGATCTTCAATAATGTAGCCCTGGGGACAACTGCTTCTGGGTGCAGCTTCATGTAGTCATCCATATTGAAGAATTTGTTGGCTTTCTCAAATCGCTTAAGTTCTTCCTTCCTGTACTTTGACATGGTGGAATATCCAGAAGGATCCTTTCCTTCAGCTTTAGCCTTGTTAATCATAGAAAGGCCTACAATTTCCTGGAACTTGGTCATTCTTGCTATAACATCTCATTTCCAACTATACCCCTAGGAGTGGTTTTGTCCACGACTATGTCATGACAAACCCTAGGAAGCCAGAAATGGGCCAAGAGATAGGAGGCCAAGGTGAGGATCACCATGGTCTGCAAATAGTAGAATTTTGAACAATAGTTTAGGATGACCATGGGGCTTCACCATGACCCCAAGACCCTACCACAACACTCCCAAACATTTTGGGAGACCCATTAGAGCCTTAAGGACCCATTGGGGTCACTCAAAGAGACTCAGTTGACCCAAGTCAACCCAACCCTAAATGGGTCAAACTAACCTACTTAGGGTCAATTGACCTACCCCTAGCCAAGTGGACCCCACATATGCCCTCCGAACCCTAAAGAGAGGCCATTGGGTCACTAAGGACACATTGGGGTCAGCCATAGAGGCCAAGTTGACCCAAGTCAACTCAAGCCCCTAATCTGGTCAAAGTGCCCTTACTAAGGGTAGGTGACCTCTAAAGTGTAAGGTAACCCTACATAACCCCACATAGGCCTTAGGGGAGGCTAATGGGTCAACAAGGACCCAATGGGGTCAACCCAGATGATTAAATTGACCTAAGTCAACCCTAACTTAAGCCAAGTCAAACCTAGCCCAAATGGGCTAACCCAAGCCCAAGTCACCTCTCCCTTAGGCTAACCTCACTTTTTATGATCATTATGACTAAGTGGGCTGCACATAGCCTATGGTGTTGACCTGTCAATATGGGTGACTAGGAGAGAGAAGGGAGTTTCCCTTCATGATAATGATGGAGAGAGAAAATTGGGGGAGAGGAAGGGAAGGGTGGGAGCCGGCCAAAGGAGGACAACAACCACTCTTAATGGCTGCAATCAACTCCTCTAGGGAAGAGGAGTTGATTCCAGCCATTTTCCGGCCACCAAGAGGAAGCTTCAGCCTCCCCCCCCCACTCAACCCGAGCCAAGCTTTCAAGGGCATTAATGGCCATTGATGTTTGGCCTCTCCCCTCCCCCAACTGATGATTTAAACACCATCAGGGACCTGAGAGGAACCATTCCCACCATTTACCTGAGGAATTCGAGCTACTTGACTTCACTGTTGCTGAAATCCGGCCGGCGACAGCACTACCATGGCAACCCGAAGATCGACTCGCATTCAGGCCGCCAGGAAGGTCCTCCTCCTCTCTTTATCTCACGGGTAGATCGTAGGTTTCCTTAGATTCAAGGTTCGGGATCAATTGAGCCTGATCCAAACCATGGTTTTCATGGTTTTTTGGCAAAATAATTCATACTAGAACTGCCGAAAAACACCCCTCCGGCGGCTGTGCCGCCGCCTAGCGACAGCCACCACCTCAACGGAGGTGGTGGTGGCGGTGGCCGGCCGAGGAAGGGGCTGGATCGCCGGCGGCAGAGCTTGGAAGTGGCTCCAGGAGGGATGAATCCTGGCCATCGGCTCAAGGAAGGAGATGAAGGGATTCCTTCCCTTTTGCTTCAAGATTCGTGCGGTCATGTGATTAAACTATAGGAAATATATTTATAATAACGTGATTTATGTCACAGATTTTGATATTTTTGGTTTTAAATTTTACAAATACTTAAGCTCACCTGGTGGGAAAACCTTCAACATGCAAGTTGTAGCCCTTTGTTTCTACTTTATTTTAAAATTAGTTTGAACCAATTTGGGTGCAAGGTTTGACCAGGGCACCCATTTTGGTGGGGCCTATACCTAGGGCTAGGCAGTCATTAAACTGAGTGCCCACACTTCATCCTTGGTCCAAACTACCCGAAATTTTGGCAGGGAGTCTAACCTAGCTATACCTAGGGCCTGCTTAAAACTCAGAATTTTTAGAGACACTTTGCCTAAAGCTTTTTACTTTTATTTAATAATGCTAGGGTATTTTAATTAAGTCATCTAATTACCTCCAAACCCTCCCAAATTTTGGTGAGTGGTCCCTGGCATCAATACCTAGTTCTGTACAACATTTTAACTTATTTGGATAGGTTTTGGTTAGGTAATCACCAAACCCTAGTTTGTCCTTAAGGAGGTATTTTTGACTAAAAGTGCACTATGGACTTAGGGTGGTCACCTCCCCTCAACAGAGGCTGAGGTTTTGGGACCCTGACTTAGCATGACCAATGTCCCCCTCTTAAGGAAAATGAGATGATTTAGGCATGATTTACCCTAGGGTTCAACCTCAAACCCTAAGGAAGGACTTTCAGGGGTTGTGAAGGACATGGGAGCAAATGCCCTTGTATGGCCTTGAAAACTCAGTAGAATTGAAGGTAGTGTAACCTAAGTTCTCTGGTAGGAACCTTAGAGGACTTGGAGGAAGGTAGGCACCTCAAAACCCTAACCCTAGTTTTAGGGTAGAAGCACAAATTTGAAGATTCAGCCACTAAACCTTAACCAAAAGTTATGGAACTTGGGTAGAATAGGTTTTAGGCCATCTAGAACACCTGGAAAGTTTACTGGAATTTTATGGATTAAATTTCTGGTACTTCCTTTGTTAAATACCAAAGGGCCCAAAATGATGTTTAAATTACTTCTGGTTATTCTGTTCATTTGAATCTAATGGAACTTGGTCAGATGATAACCCAGGCCTAAGTGAATATCCCTGAATTTTATTATAATTTTTACTTGATTTTATTTAGTACTCCCTTCACAGGTTTTGGAAAGAGGCTTGGTGGAATAAAATTAATTATTGATGATTTATCTGTTGAAACATTATGAGACTTAGGTTTTAATCATTTCAGGCCAAAATATACTTGTAGAAATTTATTCATAATTTTTAGAGAGATGTTTATAACACTTCCTTTACAAGTCCATAATTTTGAGACCTTGATATTTAATTAATTCATAGAATGATTCTTTCTAAAAAATTATGAAAATTTATCTAGAGGTTTTATATGTCCTTATAATCATCCTGGAAGTTTCTCTGAATTTTTGGAAATATTATTGTTGTGCATCCCCTTAAAATGATTTATTATGGAATAAATTTGAAATAAAATTTAACTACTTAAACCTTGCTGAAAATTTTGGAGATTCTGGATTTTTAGATAATTATTCATTTTGCATTTAACATAAATTTAGTGGAATTTTATCTTGTCTAAAACTTGTACTTCATGTTCAAACTTGGAACTTTTGGCTATTAGAATAAATAAATAAATTATAAGTTAAATTATAAAAATTAGGAAATTATGGATTTAGGCTACAAATGCCAGTATAGCCCTCCAATAATTATTATATGAGTACTGGATAATCATTTGGTATACTTCTCATTTTACGGGTCATATAACTTAAGTGGTCTGCATTTAGTAAAACTGCAGGAAATAAGTTGGAATATGAATTAGAGCACATGAGTTGGGTTTTGTTGGTTTGCTGGAAGGGATAAATAGAATTAGGAGCATCATTGGAAGATAAAATGAGTAGAGTGTTGTTTTGGCTAGGGTTTAGAGGCGCTCGGGTTCGACGAAAGATCGTCCTCCCCGAGGTGAAGTAGAGTCAAATCACCCTAGGTTTAGCCTATCGTAACATGAGGAAGTAATGGGTAAGGGAACCAACTAATAATAATAATAAGTACCTTGCGAAATGAAACGCTGGGCGTAATCCCAGCATAGTTCCTAGTGCCCCTTGAGAGCCCTTCACAGGGAATACCGGGGGCAGTCCTCGGTTAACATAAACTGTAATAATAAGCCGAAAAGAGTAACTTAGTAATTAGGGTTGCACATTTCACAAACACTGATAGCACTGGAAGATAGTTGGAAGCTTCGGCTTGGTTGGTTAAGAGACGGACGTTGGGGTCCGGGGAGCTTCAGCTCGATTGTTTGAGGCGGACGTTTTGGTCTGGGGAGCTTCGGCTCGGTTTTTGCTTACGTTAAATTTGCATGTGCATAATAGGAAGGGAAATTAAGGTGGTGGGTCTTCGGTATTGGAGGGTCGATGCACCGACCCCAATACGTTGACTCGGCAAGTGTGGTTAGCACTTCGCCAACAGAAGTCCGGTGCGCCAGCCGGCAAGAGTACGCAGGAGTCCGCTTCGTGCACCAAGCGTTGAGGTGTATGATAGATCTGACCGGTAGTGCTTTACTGGTTTAGAGGTGGGCGAGGCCCAACCCACCGCTTCCGTCTGCCACTACGGAGGTATCCTGGGAGGTTATGGCTCCAGAAAGCGGGAACTAAAGGTCTGTGTACACAGAGTCGGGTGTGTGTGTTGCACTTGCATGTTCCATCATACCCACTTGCATGTCATAGCATAATCGATTCATTTAACCCCTGACACCTAATGTATAAGTGGAATGGGATGCTTATACATTAGGACCTGCAAAACGACCCCTTTGTCTATAAGCTTGTGTGGGCAAGTTTATAAATTAAGGTCAATTTTGATATATATATATATATATATATATATATATATATATATATATATATATATATTGTTGTTTGATACCGACACCCCAACGTATAAATTGGTATGGGACTCTTTATACGATGGGAGCCTTGCAGAAGACCCCTTGGCTTATGTGTCCTCACATAAGTGAAGGTTACTTTTCATATTTCATCTTATTGTCAATATCTATTATAGAATTGCTAGTATAGGTCCGCTGTCATCTGTTTTTGATTATTCTCCAGCTTCAAGTCCTCCCCTTTCTTCCTCTCCTCTCGGTGCCTAGGAGCCATGGGGGAAGGGGTGGGGGATGATAGGGCTTAGTATTTTAGACTAACGGTTTTCGAACCGCATCATTTAGGGGATCGTGGAGCCTAGCATGGAGGAGCAGCCCCAGAGACCGGTGCGCTTGGAGATGGGGCAGTCTAGCTCCGAAGTTCATACAGCCGGGACTGTGAGTCTCGACCTTGAGTAGATCTTTAGCATTTGCTTCGGCATGAGTGACTTGTAGTGAGGACATGATGTACCGGGCATAAGCCCGTATTTTAGTACTCTGATATATTATTCTGTGGACACTCCCTTCGTGGAGATTTATTTACTAAGATATGTGATTATCTGTGGACTGCAAGTTTGCGTTTACTTTATTTTGCTACTTTTCTGTGATCGAATTTGGCCGGCAGAAACGGCGCTTTGTGGTGATGACCCTTCAGGGCGTGAAGGAGTCACCGCAAAACGGCGGTTCTGGGCCTAAGACCCCGGTGTTTAAAAAAAGCGGGGGGGGGGGGGGGGGGGGGTCTTACACTTACTGTGTTAGCTGTCTCTGGATCTTCAAAAGGAACAGGAGGAGAGGAAGGTCTTTCAGAACTTTAAGCTTGTTGATGTTGCTGATGTTGATGTTGTTGCTGTTGATGTTGTTGATGCTGATGTTGTTGCTTTCCTGAAAAGTATTGCCTGTGCTGGCTACTTCCATGTGATCTACCTTCGTGTCTTTGATAGGTTTGAAGTGGGGCAGATCTTTGAGAAGTTGTACTTGAAGTACCTGCAGCTGGAGGAGGTTGAGGAGGTGGATCTCTTCTATACTTTTGAACTTGTGGAGGAGAGTACCATCTACTTTTCTTTCTTTCCTTCTGCTGATTCTTAGATAGGCACATCCAGGCTGGTATCCCCTTATATGGAGTTATATTATGGAGAATATAGAAAGGAGTGTCATTTGTGGGATTAGGCTTTGGAGCAGGAGGAGGAGGAGCTTTTCTTTTCTTTGATACTAACTTCCTCTTAGGTTCTTCATCTGAATCATCATCCTCATCTTCTTCATCATCACTATCAGATCCCTAAGAATTATCATATAAGTCATCAAGTGCTTTCAGAGCCTCAGCAGAAATGATTTGCTTTTCAGGAGCTTGAGCAGAAACTACAACAAGAACAGGAGAAGAAGCCATAGGAGAAACTGGTGAATTGGTGCTGACAGTGCTTTCAGCAACTGCCTTCTCTTCTTCTTCAATATCAGCCAAGATCAGAGCATCCAGATCTGACATTGGTGAATCATCCATTACATAGCTAGGAGCAGAAGAAATTTCTGGAGAAGATGACCTGACAACTGGCTTTGAAAATGCAAAACTTCCCTGAGTTACTTGGCAACTTTTGGAAAGATTGGGGAAGTATATGGTATAATAGCCAAGGATGGCTTAGTATATACTGTAGTAGGATATCTCAAAAATGCAAAATCAAATAATGTTAACAGATTATCTAAATCTACTGTGGGATTAATGATGAAATCACCAACAGAGACTATATCTTCAGTAACTGACTGATCCAAGTCCATGTCAGTATCAATAAAGTTAATCAAATCAATTAAATCTATATTATTGTTATCTGCATACTCTACTGGAGCTGTTGCTGCCTCTGTGATTGTTGTTGTTGCTGATACTGGAGCTACTGTTGGAGCTGCTTCAGCTTCTTCATTAAGCATCTCCCCATGCCCGGTTTCAGTGGGAGCTGGAGCCAGGCCCTTGAATGAAGATGGGGCAGCAGTGGGGGCAGTGATCTGTGCAGATAGGGTAGAGATTGAAGTAACAAGAGGTGTAATGGCCTCTGCTATTATTGATTTGAGGAGGGGTGTTAGGTGAGCAATGATAGAAGAGATGGTGGAGGGGTCTAGTGTTGGAGGGACAGTAGATGTTGGTGTAGAAGATGTAGAGGGGGGAACTGTGGGAGGAATAGGGGGTGTAGCAGCTGGTATGTGAGCATCTGGAGTGGATTCAAGGTGAGGGATGGTAGATGTTGGTGGGGATGATTGAGGAGCATCTGCCATAAATGTATCTGGTGGAGAGGGTGAATTGGGAGGTGATGGAGGTTTGTTGAAAGATGATATGGATGATAGGTGTGGGGGAAGTGGAGATTGTGGTTGTGAGGGAATATAAGTGTCATGGGGGGAATCAGGTGGTGTTGGTGGGTGATTTTCCTGAAGGGGGGAAGATGGGATATCTATAATAGCAATTTGTGGAGATGGAGGTGGAGTAGGAAAATGTGTAGATTGAACTGATGGTGGAGGTGTAGTTTGAGTGGCTGGAAGAGATGATGATGGTGGAGTGATCTCTTCATTAGGGTGGGGAGTGGCTCTTAAAGGCCTGGTGCTTTCAGAAGTTGGTGTGGAAGAGGTGGAAGCCTTAGATGGCTTCGTAATGGTCCTCTCCCACCTGCCAAACAAGGTGCATGTCAGCCTCTTGCTGGCATTGATGAATATGGTCGGAGAGACCAGTGATTCAACAACCTTTTCTCTTAAGAAGATCCCGAGGATCCTTCCAGAGCACACTTCCTTTTTATTAACCTTTTTCTTTATCAGATCAAAAATGATCTGTGCCCAGTTCACTTTCCCTTTGTTCACTACTACTCACATAACCATAAACTGGTGTCTGGTTATGTAATCATGGGTAGTATGCTTGCCCAACAAAACCTTCCCTACAATATCTACCAAGAACTTAAATTCTGCAGATAGATGTTTCTTCAATAGCTTATTAGGGTTATCTCCAGTATAACCCATCAAACCCAACATCATATCATATTCTTCAGAATCTAGTTCCAGTTCTTATTCTCCATTAACCAATTTAAAAACTTTAGTAAGTATGGCGGGAGATAAAGAGATAGCGTTACCCGCAATTATTCCGATCATTGTATTTTCTTCTATCGTCGATGACGTGTAGACCCATTCTCTAATTTCGGTTGCAGGTAGTTTGATTCTAGTAGTCAACAAATTTTTCAGTTGTTGTTCCTCCAGAAGTTCCAGAATATATAGAAAGATAGGATATGAGTGCTGAAATGAATCAAAGTCAACATCAAATCCAGTGTCGAACTTCATCGTAGCCAAAGTTCCTGCTGGAATCGCCATGGAATCACCTGCAAGAGAGACAAACGACGATCAAGTGCAAGAGAACACAAAGCGCAGGACTGAGGCCGAAGAAAACCTAGATATAAGGTTTTCCAGAATATGAATCGACAGACTCCGTTCCACGATAATGAAATAATTCTTCGACCTGGGGTCGACGAAATAAGTTAAAGTTAAATAATTCGTTGAGCTCAATCTGAAAAGTTGAATATAGTTTGTCGAGCTCCGTTCGACGAACATCTTCTGAAGCAAATTCATCGAGCTCCGTTCGACGAAAATTGGTTCACTCACAGACTTTCCCAGTTCGTCGAGCTCCATTCGACAAACTTTGAAAGATTTGTCAAGTGCGGACTTAAACTATACTAAGTCTTCTCCATTGATCATACCCAGCTGATTTATAAAGAAGAGATGATTTCTTTCTTCCAGAGGTTTGGTGAATATATCAGCCCTTTGTAAATCAGTGTAGATGTAGATAAGCTTAATTTTGTTTTTGTCTACACACTCTCTTATGAAATGATGTCTTATATCTATATGCTTTGCCCTACTGTGATGTATTGGATTTTGTGCTATGGCTATAGCACTTGTGATATCACAAAGTAAAGTTGAATTATTTAAGTTGATACCCTAATCTAGTAATTGATTTTGTATCCACAGCATCTGGGAGCAACAACTACCTGCTGTAATGTATTCTATCTCAGTAGTTGAGGTAGACACAGATGACTGTTTCTTACAAAACCAGGACACTAATCTCATACCCAGGAACTGGCAAGTTCCTGAAGTACTTTTTCTGTCCACCCTGCATCCAGCAAAATCAGCATCTGAGTATCCAGTTAACTCAAATTCTGATTCAGTGGGATACAATAGGCCTAGACTAGGACAACCATTTATATATCTTAAAATTCTTTTTAAGAAAATAAGGTGAGATTATTTTTGGTTCACTTGGAACCTAGCACAAAGGCATGTGGCAAACATGATATCAGCTCTGCTAGCTCTAAGATATAATAGAGATCCTGTTGGAACACCCTATTACTACTTTGGGACAGGATCACTATGTCTCTAGGAATCTGTATTTGACCTTCTGTATAGCTTAATAGGTCAATTAGAATTGAGTCTAAGGGTTAAAAGTCTAGGATTGGAAGCTGCCCTGAAGACCAAGTTTTTCTGTAGACCAAGTCTAATCGTCGAGCTCAGCACGATGATTCGTCGAACTCCGGTCGACGATCGTCTAGCTCAACTTCGACAGATCGTCGAGCTCCATTCGACGATCGCTGCGCTCAACCTCATAATTTCGTCGAGCTCCACTCGACGATCGCTGAGCTCAACTTCGCAATATCGTCGAACTCCATTCGACGATCGCTGAGCTCAGGTCGACAATTTTAACTCTGCGTTGGATCCTTATCTCTGAGCTCAGTTCGACGATCTTTGAGCTCAGATCGACGATTATCTTGCTACTTGGATTTTCCAGTTCGCTGAGCTCAGCTCGACGATAGCAGAGCTCAGTTCGACGATTTCAGTTATCTTTCAGAATTCAAATTTAAATCAGATAGAAGTTATTCTGCATTTAATTCAGAAGATCTGCCAGCCGTTTTCATTTACTTCTAGAGCAAGTTTCAAGGGATTTTTCAAGGAAAAATTCAGTGGACTTTCCTTCAGAAGAAATTATGCAATTAAGGCTGTAATCAATACAGACCAACGGCTATCTTTGACAGAGTGATATTCTATTCTGGCACAGAGAATAAAAGACAGAATGTTTTTTGAATCAAGACAGAGAAGAACAAACAAAAAAAAGAGATTGACAAGAAGAGGACACACAACTCAGAATACAGAGACTCTTTCAAAATATTCTGTCAATAAGAATTCTGAAGAACACTCATCAGAGAGATCAAGCTTTCAAAAATCTTCAGATCTCTTCAACTCTCAAAGTGTTCAAGGCCAATATCACTTCAAGACTCCAGACACTCAACATTTCAGCTTGCTGAAATCATCTTTTGCTGGAGATCTATCTTTGAAGGCCTATCACCCTCAGCAAAGCTCATCTTCCTGAAGATCAAGGACTCAGGGGGAGCTTTGACATCAATCCACTTAGTCTTCTCAGTTGATTGAGAAAGAGAAGACTGCCATCACTCTCTCACCCCCACTCTGTAAAGGGTTTTTCAAACTCCCTTCAAAAGTTTGAATCTGGTTTTTGAGCACCTTGTCAAAAGCTCATTGGTGGCAAGACACCTGATCAAAAAATCTGATTTGGTTTTTGAGCACCTTATCAAAAGCTCATTGGTGCCCAGGACACCTGATCAACTCATCCTGCAGTGGATTCCTACCTAGGGTGGTAGAAGAGTGGATGTACCCAAGTTTGGGGAACCACTATAATTCCTTGTGTCATCTGGTTCTACATGTTTTCTTTTTGTTTCTGGCCTAGATTTTCTTGTGCTTAGTCTCTGCATAGCTTAGTTTTGTGATTAGTTTTATTTCTGCTTCCCTGCTCACACTCATTACAACAATTGTTGTAAAGCTTTGCAAAAGTTTTTCTTTGTGTTCAAAAAGCAGCATA
This sequence comes from Platanthera guangdongensis, assembly GCA_039583875.1. Classification (NCBI taxonomy): domain Eukaryota; kingdom Viridiplantae; phylum Streptophyta; class Magnoliopsida; order Asparagales; family Orchidaceae; genus Platanthera; species Platanthera guangdongensis. The sequence goes on along the minus strand of CM077160.1, from coordinate 20,828,356 downwards.
TACTCTATTCACCCCCCTCTAGAGTATATCAGATCTAGTTTCCCCTTTCAATTGGTATCAGAGCGAGGTTGGTTAAACATACCATATCTGTTTGGTTGTACAGGCTAACACCTGAACCCCAAGATCCCAAACTAGATCCTTCTGTTATATTTTATTATTAGATTTAGTTTGCACAAATCATGGCTCAAAACAAAGATTATGCTAGCACCAGACCTCCAGTGTGCAATCTGTCAAAGTTTGCACTTTGGAAAGCAAGGATTAGACTCTACATGAATTCTATTGACGAAGATATTTTTAATTCTGTTTTGACAGTGTGTCCAAGACCCCCAGAAAGCACAAGCACAAATGCTGTTCCACCTCCATCAGTAACAGATGCTGACATCAAAACGTGGAAAGTAGCTGATGCTAAGGCAATGAACATTCTAGCTCAGACAATGTCAGATGACATTTTTCAAAAGGTAGCTGAATGTAATTCAGCCAAGGAGATTTGGGACAAGCTCTCAGAAATAGTTTCAGGTTCAGCTGATGAGAGAAAGGACAGAAGATCCCATCTCATCTCCCAATATGAGAACTTCAAGAAGGGAGAAACTGAGTCAGTGGGAGACATGTACAACAGACTGAGTCTAATTGTCAGTGAACTGAGGACATTAGACAAAGAGATCTCACTGACAGAACTTAATGACAAGATCCTAATGTGCTTCCCCAGTACTTGGGATTCAAGAATCTGGCCAATTAAAGATGCCAGAAGTCTGAATGAGATCACCACTGAAGCCTTGTTGAGTAAGCTCAAATCTTATGAGCTACTCATCAAGAATAGAGAGGAAGAACAGAAGGCTGCTTCACCAGCCACAAGAAAGGAGAAGACTATAGCATTCAAGGCAACTGAAGATCTGCCTGAAGAAAAAGGAACAGGCAATGATGAACTTCTCAGCTTGCTGGCCAAAAGATTCTATAAGATGGCCAGAAAGGACTTCAGAAGAAGATCATATAAGGAGCAGGACAAGCCAAGGTATGACAAGTCCATTGGCAATAACAAAGACATTATTTGCTTTAGTTGCAGGAAACCAGGGCATATAGTTCCTGACTGTCCAGAAAACAAGAACAAGGACAGAAGGGACAGAAAAGAAAGAAGAAAGGAGAAAGACTCCAAAAGGAGTGGCAATAGCAAACCCTCTTCCAGCAAAAATAAGCATACAAGGAAAGGATTTGTTGCTGAATCCTGGAGTGAGACTGAAGAGGAGTCAGAAGCCTCTTCCAGCTCCAGTGATGATGAGGATGATGCAGAGGAAAAGGAGTTCTGCATGATGGCAATCAATGCCTCACAACACAACTCAGAGGAAGAGGAGTCAGAGTCAGACTCAGAGACTCAACCTGAAGAAGATCAGGTAATCAGCTCTTTTGATTTTACTTCAGAAGATTTTAAATCTGAATTTAAAGCACTATGTTTAGACCTGCTAAAGTCTGAGAAAGAGATCATCTCTCTCAGAAATCAATTATCTGAACAAAGTGTTTTAAAATCAGAAAACCTCAAACTCTCTCAGGAGTTGGAGAACTATAGGGAACAGATAACTACACTGAAAAGTGAGCTCTCTGAGGCCAAAAAGCTTGAAGAATCTCTCAATGGGAGAAGCCTCAAGCTGATGGACATCACAAGCACAGTGAACTCAAGATTCAACAGTACACTGGGCTTGGGTGCCTCATCAAGCCAACCTATTGTTCTAACAACTCCTATCAAGTTCATTTCTGACAAGGGAAAGGGAGTTGTAGAGGTTGCCAGGAAAAATTCTGATCTGCCTCAGAAAACTAAAGTCCAGCACAAATCGTCGAACGGAGATCGACGATCGCCGAATGAAGATCGACGATCGCCGAACGCAGCTCGACGATCTCAGGACAAATCGTCGAACGCTGGTCGACGATCTCAGCCAAGATCGTCGAACGCTGGTCGACGATCCCATATACCTGACCTCAGCCATAGTCGACCATCGAATGGAGCTCGACGATCTGACCCACGATCGTCGAACGCAGCTCCAAGATCGTCGAACAGAGGTCAGAGCTCTGGAAATTTTTTCAAAGGCAAGTCAAAATTGAATCCCGAGTGTTTTTCATCCCAAACCTTTAACCCTTATACTGAATGGATTATACCTCCAAGGAGATATCATCCTGAAGGATATAAGAGTCATCCAGGGATGTCCTTCATTTCTGAATTTAGAGGTTATCAACCTAGGCCCAAGGTAAACTGGGTCAAAAACAAGTAAATTGCTTTATGTGCAGGTGAAGACCTATCCAACATCTAACCAGCAATGGTATTTGGATAGTGGGTGCCCTAAGCACATGACAGGGAACAAGGACAACCTCAATTCCTTTAGAGCCAAGCTTGGACCCAAAGTTATCTTTGGTGATTCCAACTTTGGACAAACTAAAGGATATGGTGCAGTCCAGATCGGTTCAGTAACCTTCAAGAAGGTAGCATATGTGGAAGGACTGAAGCACAACCTAATCAGCATCAGTCAGCTATGTGATGAAGGCTACCAGGTGACCTTCAGCAAAACCTTATGCAAAATCAAGTCAGAGGACAACACAACTGTGTTGACAGGTAAAAGGAAAGGTAACATCTACCTAGTAGATTTTCTTTCAACTTCTATAGATATCTGTTTATTTAATTCAGTATGTAGACCAAATGTTTTATGGCATAAGAGATTAGGACACCTAAACCTTAGAACTATTGCTAGGCTCTCCAAGGACAACCTTGTTAGAGGACTACCTTCTGGCCCCTACAAGAAGGAAGGACTATGCAAGGCTTGTCAATTAGGCAAGCAAACTAAAAATAGTTTTAAGTCACTTAATAAGAGTGATTCACCTAGGATATTGTATCTGTTACACATGGATCTATTTGGACCCATCACAGTACAAAGCCTAGGAGGGAAATCCTACACTTTAGTAATTGTAGATGACTTCTCTAGATTCACTTGGGTGTTCTTTCTAAGGAAGAAGTCTGATAACTTTAAGTGTTTGACAGAGTTTCTCAAATGTATACAGATTGAGTTCAATACTCACATTGCCCTGATCAGAAGTGATCATGGGACAGAGTTTGATTCTCTTCTTATGCAAGAGTTCTGTCAGAGTGAAGGGATCAGGCACACTTTCTCAGCTCGTAGAACTCCTCAACAAAATGGGGTAGCTGAAAGGAAAAATAGAACCCTTATTGAATCTGCCACTACATTGTTGTCAGATGCTCATCTACCTCTATCCTTTTGGGCAGAGACAGTGAACACCTCCAACTATGTGCTGAACAGAAGTCTGATACATAAACTGAAGGGAAAAACTCCCTATGAATTACTCAAAGGGAAGAAACCTAAAGTTGACTATTTCAGAATTTTTGGTTGCATTTGCTATATTCACAATAATGATAAGAAATATTTAGCAAAATTTCAAGCCAAAGCTGATGAAGGAGTGTTTCTGGGATACTCCATGATCAGCAAGGCCTATAGGGTCTATAATAAATCATCATTGAAAATTGAGGAATCTGTTCATGTTTCTTTTGATGAAACTAACATGTCTTTCAAGGAGAAGATTTCTTCTACCATACAACCTTTGCAGGAACACTCTCTAGTTGAAGATATGAACAAGTTACAGGTTGCTCAAGAGGATGAAAGCAGTGAAGATGAAGGGAATGCTCAACACATTGAAGCTCAGCTTGAAGAGCCAGTTGTTGTACCACAAGAGGAAACAACAACACAGGTTGGTGAACAATCAACACCCCCTGTTGATTTAGTAACATCAAGAGACCATCCAATTTCCCAGATAATTGGAGAAATCTCAGCTGGTGTGCAAACCAGAAATCAGGTCAACCAAAACCTGTTGCACACCTGCTTCCTTTCTCAAATTGAACCTCAGTCCATTCAAGATGCAGAGCAAGATCCACACTGGATCATTGCCATGCAAGAGGAGTTGCATCAATTTGAGAGGAACAAAGTATGGGAACTAGTGCCAAAGCCTAAGGATCATTCCATTGTTGGAACAAAATGGGTATTCAGGAACAAACTGGATGATCAAGGAGTAATAATAAGGAACAAGGCAAGGCTAGTTGCCCAAGGATATTCTCAAGAAGAAGGAATTGACTACGACCAGACCTTTGCACCTGTTGCAAGATTAGAAGCCATCAGGATATTTTTAGCTTATATAGCTTACAAAGGCTTCAAGGTTTATCAGATGGATGTCAAGAGTGCCTTCTTAAATGGAGACATCAAAGAGGAAGTCTATGTCAGACAACCTCCAGATTTTATCTCTCCAACTTATCCTGATTATGTTTTTAGATTAAATAAAGCATTATATGGTCTCAAGCAAGCTCCTAGAGCATGGTATGAGACCCTAGCATGCTTTCTCTTGGAAAATGGTTTTATCAGGGGTAGAGTAGACCAAACTCTTTTTATTAGAACCCATAAGTCCCATACCCTACTAGTACAGATTTATGTAGACGATATCATTTTTGGTTCTACTGACTCAAAATTATGCAGAAGGTTTTCTAACCTAATGCATTCTAAATTTGAGATGAGTAGCATGGGTGAGCTATCCTTCTTCCTAGGATTGCAAGTCAAATAACATGCTGAAGGCATCTTTATTTCTCAAACCAAATATGCTAATGAGCTGGTTAAGAAATTTGGCATGTCTGAGGCATCTTGTATGAAAACACCCATGCCTACCAATGTTGTATTGAATGCTGATGAACATGGGAAACCTGTTGATCAGACAACATATAGAGCAATGATTGGCTCTTTACTGTATCTTATAGCTAGTAGACCAGATATAATGTTTGCTACATGTATATGTGCTAGGTTCCAAGTTAGACCTAGAGAGTCACACCTCACATTAGTAAAGAGGATTCTTAGGTATGTTAAAAGTTGTCCAAATCTAGGTCTCTGGTATCCAAAAGATTCAGCATTTGAGTTAACTGGATTCTCTGATGCTGATTATGCTGGATGCAGAATTGACAGGAAAAGCACCAGTGGAACTTGTCAGTTCCTTGGTGATAGACTTGTCTCTTGGTTTTGCAAGAAACAAACATCTGTGTCAACTTCAACTGCTGAAGCTGAATATATGGCTGCAGGTAGTTGTTGTTCACAAATACTGTGGATTCAAAATCAACTCCTAGACTATGGTTACAACTTAGAGAAGTCAAAAATCTTTTGTGACAATACAAGTGCTATTTCCATAGCTCAAAATCCAGTCCTCCATATTAGGACAAAACACATAGAGATTAGGCATCACTTCTTAAGGGACAATGTTGAAAAGAATAAAATTGAACTGCAATATATCCCAACTGATTTACAAAGGGGAGATATTTTCACCAAGCCTTTGGATGAAAAGAAACACACTTTCTTCCTAAATCAGTTAGAAATGTTAGATGGAGGAAGTCTTAATTAATACCCAAGATTTTGAAAGCTAAAAATTGACCAAGACTAGGCAAAATTCTGATTTTTCTTAATGTCTAGGATTTTCTGATCTCTGAACTGCGCTCGACGATTTCCCCAAAGATCGTCGAACGAAGTTCGACGATTTCCAGAATCGTCGAACTGAGTTCAGCGCCCCTCAGATAGTATGAACTATCTCTTCCGGTCAACGATCGTCGAACGGCGCTCGACGATTTTGTTCACTGAATGATCGTCGAACGGAGCTCGACGCCTTTCCAGATCGTCGAACGGAGATCGACGATGTTGGAGTCTCTTCAGATTCCTTTCGAAGCCTCGATCGTCGAACTGAGTTGAACGATCTTTCCAACTCTGCGTCGAACCCTAATATAAAACTCATTTTTCGCCGTCGTTCTCTCTTGCGCTTTCAATTTCTCTGCAAGAATTTTCTTCCCTCCAAACAGTTCTACGCTTGTTCGGTTTGTTTGTTAAGTTTTTGCAGGTGCCATGGTCGTCTCAGTTGCTATCCTCGCCGCAATGAAGTTTGATGCAGGATTTGACATTGATCTGGACTCCTTCAACACCACTGATCAAATCTTCCAGGACATCCTTAGTTTATTCAAGGATCAGCATTTGTCTGCCCTCATGACCACAAGAATCAAACTTGCCTCAGATGAAATAAAAGAATGGGTCTATACTGCTCACAATCTAGACAACAACACCATAGTTGGATCTATTGCTGGAACCCAGGTACCTCTGACCCCAACAGTTTTAACAGAGGTTTTTGGCTTGAGAAATGGTGAAGACACTGCTGAACTATCTGGAGAGGAATTTTCTGATATACTTGCCAGGATGGGTCATCCAGAGGGAAACCCTAGCAAGTTGTTTAAGAGGAACTTGTTAGTTGAATACAGGTTTCTAGCTGATATTGTAGGCAAGGTGCTGTTGGCAAAGCATTCTGCACATGATACCATCTCCAGACATCAGCTCTGCCTCATGGGAGCTCTGGTAGATAGGAAAAGCTTAAACTGGGGAGAAGTCTTCTTTGACCTGATAAAGAAGAAGATTAATAAAACCTTTCTAAATTTTGGAAGAATTCTTGGAGTTTTCCTTCAGGCAAGGTGCCCTGCTCTGCTGGTCTCCTCTAGAGTGCACATCAATGACTCCAAGAGACTCACCTGTGCCCTATTTGGGAAGTGGGACAGGCAAATTAGCAAACCCAGTAGGCCCTCTTCAACTGCTCCTTCAGGCACCAGCACTCAAAGAGTTACTCCCCCCAGGTCTCTGCTCCTGCAGAAGACCTGCCTGCTGCTAGTGCTGCTTCTCCTCCTCCTCCAAGTCCAACCCTACCTATTCCATCCACCACTCCAGCTCCATCCACCATTACAATCTCCAGCCCATCTCCAACATCTATTCCATCTCCAGCAACAATTTCATCACCTCCAGTAGACCAATTCCACCCATTATTCTCATATCCACCACCAGATGTCACCTCATCTCCATCCCTACCATCATTCACCCTTCTGGATGAATCCTACATGGATGATTCCCCCTCTTCTCCTCCAGAATTACCATCCTCTTCAACATCTTTCCAAGATCTTCTCCACCACATCATTGACCAACCCACATTCACTCCCTCCATATCCATCCCCCTGTCCTCCATCTCCACAATCCCCTCTCCTGAACCATTCATTCCACCATTCAGCCCTCCACTTCCAGCTTCCTCAGCCATCCCAATACCATCTACCTCTGCTCCTCTTCTTGAGCAAGTAGATCTCTCAGCCCTTGCTGACAAGTTGTATGAGCTCATTGCCCCCAGGCTCTCCCTCCTCTTGGAGGCCTCTTGGTTCCTCTACACTTGTCAGTGGCAGCCCTCTCTGCCAGGCTTTCCTCTCTCCTTCCTCAAGCAGCACCTCCAGCAGTGTGCCTTGATACAGAGGTATCTGCATCCAGGCAGGGGGAGATGCCCTATGAAGCCAGCCTTCATGCTGCTGTTGCTGCTGCTTCTGCTCCTGCTGTTGTTACTGCTGCTACTGCTGCTGTGTTTGTATCTGCTACTCCTGTTGCTGCTGCTCCAGTTCAGGCTCCCACTCCAGTCTTAGCAATAGACCTAAGGTCTTTGCTCTCTACATTTGATACTGCATATTACAGATACCTCCCAGAGCCAAATGCTGTCCAGCCCCCAGAAGATCTGTCCAAGGCTCTGGTGCCTCTCTCTGGCTGTGACCCCAACATTCTTTCCTCTTTTGTACTCTCAGTGATGACTGCTGCTGCTGCTGATGAAGAAAAGGCTGTATCTGCTTCTGAATCTGTCTTTGCTGCTGCTGAAGAAAATGTTCCAACTGCTGCTGATATTCAAATTGTTTCTGATGAGCCCACATCTCAGGATTTTCTGATGACAGAGGCTGCTGTTTTTGAGCCTGCTGAAGATTTTGTTGTTGTTTCTGAAGATGCTGCTGCCATCATTCCTGAAGTAACCAGTATTCTTTCTGCTGTTGCTCCTGTATCTATTGTTACATCTGCTGCTGTATCTGTTTCTGTTGCTCCCTCTGCTTCTGCCCCATCTGCTGCTGTTCAACTGAAAGAAGATTTGATGAAGAGGATTGATGCTTTATATGATGCTCAGAGCTCTGAATCTGATGACTACAACACTGCCTCTGATGATTCTTCTGCCACCATTGCAAGGAAAAGGAAGGCAAGAAGTAAGGCAATGAAAAGGGTTCCACCTGCCAAAGTAAAAGATGATAATGATATTCCAAACTATATTCTGCACAACTGCCCAATTACTGAACATTGGATGCAGTTCTCTAAAAATCAGCTAAAAGTAATGAAGAAGAAAAGGAAGTATGAGAAGGGCTCCTCCCAGTTCAAGCACCCTCATCCTCCTCCACCACCTCCTCCTGATGCAGGTGCAGGTGGCAGCTCTGCAAGCCAAGCCCCATCTAGAAGCCAGGCTCCCTACCAACCCCATGCTAGAACCTATCAAAGGGAAAGCCAGTCTAGGGGCTCTTACTCTAGGAGGGGAGGATATAGGGGAAATCAAAGAGAGACTCAAGTTTATTCTAAAGGGCATTCCAGGCAGCATCCTTACTCTCGGGGAGGACATGCTTCATCTTATACTTCTTCTGGTCCATTCCCCTATAAGCTCAAAGAAACTGTGACTGTCAGGACTCCTCAAGATAATTCTTCCAACAGGTATGAGCCACCTGTACCATTTGAGGACCCTGAGAAGAATCCTGTTGCTTGGACTGCTAGGATGAAGGAGTTGGCTGCATTAGACCAGATAAAGAAAGCCAGAGAGCAAGGCCTGGACACCTCTAATATTTCTATAATGTCAGAACAAAGACAGAAAGAATTAGAAAGATATGCCTCCAGCAAGTTCTTTGATGCAGACAGATACATGGAGTTGCATCCAGCTGTAGTGGTTCCCAGGACTTCAAAGCAAACATATTTGGGTGCAGCTGATGATACTAGATCCAACAAAGAAGCTTTAAATCCTAACAGAGAAATCAAAATGGTAAAAGGCAAAGAGAAAAAGTAACTCTGTAAGGTGACAATCCTTGGCTTTTTTGACTGCTGTCTGGATATCATGTTATATATATTTCTCTGTGATGTTTCTGCATTGTGTCTAGCTGCTATTGTTTTCATGTTTTTCTGATTGTATGATGTTATTTGATTTTTCCAAAGTCTGTAAATAGTAATCCTAACCCAAATAGGGGGAGATTGTTGGAACACCCTATTACTAATTTGGGTCAGGATCACTATGTCTCTAGGAATCTGTATTTGACCTTCTGTATAGCTTAATAGGTCAATTAGAATTGAGTCTAAGGGTTAGAAGTCTAGGATTGGAAGCTGCCCTGAAGACCAAGTTTTTCTGTAGACCAAGTCTAATCGTCGAGCTCAGCACGATGATTCGTCGAACTCCGGTAGATGATCGTCTAGCTCAACTTCGACAGATCGTCGAGCTCCATTCGACGATCGCTGAGCTCAACCTCATAATTTCGTCGAGCTCCACTCGACGATCGCTGAGCTCAACTTCGCAATATCGTCGAACTCCATTCGACGATCGCTGAGCTCAGGTCGACGATTTTAACTCTGCGTTGGATCCTTATCTCTGAGCTCAGTTCGACGATCTTTGAGCTCAGATCGACGATTATCTTGCTACTTGGATTTTCCAGTTCGCTGAGCTCAGCTCGACGATAGCAGAGCTCAGTTCGACGATTTCAGTTATCTTTCAGAATTCAAATTTAAATCAGATAGAAGTTATTCTGCATTTAATTCAGAAGATCTGCCAGCCGTTTTCATTTACTTCTGGAGCAAGTTTCAAGGTATTTTTCAAGGAACAATTCAGTGGACTTTCCTTCAGAAGAAATTATGCAATTAAGGCTGTAATCAATGCAGACCAACGGCTATCTTTGACAGAGTGATATTCTATTCTGGCACAGAGAATAAAAGACAGAATGTTTTTTAAATCAAGACAGAGAAGAACAAACAAAAAAAAAGAGATTGACAAGAAGAGGACACACAACTCAGAATACAGAGACTCTTTCAAAATATTCTATCAACAAGAATTATGAAGAACACTCATCAGAGAGATCAAGCTTTCAAAAATCTTCAGATCTCTTCAGCTCTCAAAGTGTTCAAGGCCAATATCACTTCAAGACTCCAGACACTCAACATTTCAGCTTGCTGAAATCATCTTTTGCTGGAGATCTATCTTTGAAGGCCTATCACCCTCAGCAAAGCTCATCTTCCTGAAGATCAAGGACTCAGGGGGAGCTTTGACATCAATCCACTTAGTCTTCTCAGTTGATTGAGAAAGAGAAGACTACCATCACTCTCTCACCCCCACTCTGTAAAGGGTTTTTCAAACTCCCTTCAAAAGTTTGAATCTGGTTTTTGAGCACCTTGTCAAAAGCTCATTGGTGGCAAGACACCTGATCAAAAAATCTGATTTGGTTTTTGAGCACCTTATCAAAAGCTCATTGGTGCCCAGGACACCTGATCAACTCATCCTGCAGTGGATTCCTACCTAGGGTGGTAGAAGAGTGGATGTACCCAAGTTTGGGGAACCACTATAATTCCTTGTGTCATCTGGTTCTGCATGTTTTCGTTTTGTTTCTGGCCTAGATTTTCTTGTGCTTAGTCTCTGCATAGCTTAGTTTTGTGATTAGTTTTATTTCTGCTTCCCTGCTCACACTCATTACAATAATTGTTGTAAAGCTTTGCAAAAGTTTTTCTTTGTGTTCAAAAAGCACCATATACTCTATTCACCCCCCTCTAGAGTATATCAGATCTAGTTTTCCCTTTCAGATCCAATAATGACCATATATAGTTTTTGATCCACAGGTTTCCCATGTACATCTGAATCAATTACAGCATTTGTAGCCATAGGTGTCTTCTTTGCTGAGGCATCAGCCATCCCAAACTTTTTGATAAGCTCTTTAGCGTACTTAGCTTGGGAGATGAAGATGTCATCAGGGAGCTGCTTCACTTGGAGACCAAGGAAGTAGGAAAGCTCACCCATGCTACTCATTTCAAATTTAGAATGCATGTGATCAGAAAATCTCTTGCGTAATTTGGAATCAGTAGACCCAAATATTATGTCATCCACATATATTTGTACTAACAGTATTTGATCCTTATGATGTCTAGTGAAACGTGTTCTATCTACGATGCCTCTAATGAATTTATGCTCTAACAGAAAGCTGGCTAGAGTCTCATACCAAGCTCTTGGAGTTTGCTTTAGACCATAGAGAGCTTTATGCAATTTATAAACATAAGTGGGATGAGTTGGAGAAACAAAACCTGGAGGTTGTTCTACATACACCTCTTCTTTGAGTACTCCATTTAAGAATGCACTTTTCACATCCATTTGGTAGACCTTGAATCTCTTGTAAGCTGTATAGGCAAGGAATATTCTGATTATCTCCAACCTTGCAACAGGGGCAAATGTCTGGTCATAATCTATTCCTTCTTATTGCCTATATCCTTGTGCAACAAGCCCGACTTTATTCCTCACAATTACTCCTTGTGCATCCAGCTTGTTTTTGTATACCCATTTGGTTCCAATGACTAGGTAGTCTTGAGGCCTTGGAACCAAATCTCAAACTCTACATCTCTCAAACTGATTTAATTCCTCTTGCATTGCAATGATCTAGTGGGGATCTTGCTCAGCATCATGGATGGATTGAGGTTCAATCTGAGAGAGAAAACATGCATGCATCAAATCTTGGTTGAGTTGATGCCTTGTTTGTACACCTGCTGATATGTCTCCAATAACTTGAGATCTGGGGTGATCCCTAAGTGTGACAAGATCAGCTGGTGGAGTTGGTTCTACAACAGCATCAGTAATTAATTCCTCCTGTGGAATTATATTTGCTGTTGAGGGAATATCACTCCCTTCATCTTCACTTTCTTCAATGACTTGTAGAGAAGGAAGTGTTGGGACCTCTTGGGTAAGGTTTAGTCCATCCAAACTCTCACACAAGTGATGTATCTACAAGTTACTTCTGGTAGAAATTTCTTTCTCCTTGCAAGACACGTTAGATTCATCAAAAGTAACATGGATTGACTCTTTAATTTTTAAGGTTGATTTATTATAAACCCTATAGACTTTGATTACTTGGGAATATCCTAGAAAAATTTCCTCTTCAGCCTTTGCCTCAAACTTTCTAATATATCTTTTGTTGTTTGTGTGAATATAACATATACAACCAAAGACTTTAAAGTAGTTTATTTTAGGTTTCTTCCCTTTTAGTAATTCATAGGGAGTCCTATTCTTAAGCTTATGTATCAGGCTTCTATTCAGGACATAGTTTTCAGTGTTCACAGCCTCTGCCCAAAAGGATAGTGGCATGTAAGCATCTGCAAGTAATGTACCTGCAGCTTCAATGAGTGTCCTATTTCTCCTTTTAGCTACCCCATTTTGTTGAGGAGTTCTAGGAGCTGAGAAGCAGTGCCTGATACCTTCTTTCTCACAGAATCCATGCATAAGAAGAGACTCAAACTCTTGTGCCATGATCACTTCTGATCAATGCAACATGAGTAGAGAACTCAATCTGTATGGTCCTAAGAAGATCTGTAAGAACCTTAAAGGTATTTGACTTAGATCTCAGAAAGGATACCCAAGTGAACATGTAGAAGTCATCTATAATAACCTAAGTGTAGGATTTCCCTCCTAGGCTTTGTACAACAATGGGTCCAAATAGATCCATATGTAGCAAATACAAAATCCTAGGTGAATCACTTTTATTATTGGATTTGAACCTAGATTTAGTTTGCTTGCCTAATTGACAAGCCCTGCAAAGACCTTCCTTCTTGTAGGGACCAGAAGGTAGACCTCTAACAAGGTTGTCGTTAGATAACCTAGCAATGTATTTCAGATTTATATGAGTTAGTCTTTTATGCCATAAATCATTCTGATTACTAGTTATATTAAGAAAACAGATATCAGATTTGGTAGAGAAGAAATCAACTAAATATATATTTCATTGTCTATTCCCAATTAAAACCTTTTTTTCTTTATTAGAAATAATACAGGAAGATGAATTAAAATGTACCTGATAACCTTCATCACATAATTGACTTATGGAGATGAGGTTATGCTTCAGTCCTTTGACATATGTCACTTTCTTGAAAGTGACAGCTCCAATCTTTGCTTCTCCAAATCCTTTTGACTGGCCACATTTAGAGTCACCAAAGATAACCTTTGGCCCCAGCTTGGACTTGTAATTGGATATAATGTCCTTGCAGCCTGTCATATGTTTGGAGCAGCCACTGTCCAGGTACTATATTTGATTATTAACTGGACATCTCTTCACCTGCAATAAAAAACAGTTAATTATTATTGACCCAGGTTACCTTGGGTCCTTTGTATTGCAGATAAGAAAAACTGGAGATTATAGAGAATTCTGGTTGACATTTATATCCTATGGGGTGGTATCTCCTAGGTGGTATGACCCAATCTGCTAATGGATTCAATGCTTTCTTAGTATTATTAAAGTTGCTGTTATAATTATAGTTTTCATCAAGTCTTCCTGGGTTCGACGAATTCCTGTGAGTTCGTTAACCAGAGTTCGACGAATAGGGTTGAGATCGTCGATCTCTGCCCAGAGAATGAGTATATTCATTTTCTATGCCCCTTGTTCCTTGACCTCTGCTCGACGAACCATACAGAGATCGTCGATTGCAGTTAGACAAATAATTATTACTATAATTTGCATTCAGAGTTCGTCGATCTGGATTCGACGAACTAGCTAAATTTCGTCGATCTAAGTTCGACGAATTCTACAGAACTTTGTTGCCTATGTTTTTTTGGTTGGTTTTCTGGCTTATTGATTTAGCAACATTTTCTATTGTTTGTTTATTTACTTTTTCTTTTCCTTTAGCTTTGACAAATTTTATGGGGGTTGTTATGATGTTTTTCCTGAGAATGGTGGGCAAACCTGATGAAGCACACAAGCCTAGCTTGCCATTAAGTCTGGCATTCACAGTGCTTATGATGTTCATCAGCTTGAGACTTCTCCCATTGAGAGTTTCCTCAAGTTGTCTAGCCTCACATAACTCAGTCTTTAATGATATAATTTGTTCATTAGCTAAGGTTAATTCTTCTTTTAACCTATTATTTTCAGAATTTACATGTTCTAGATTTCCTAACCTTTCCCTAAGAGTTTTAATTTACTTTTCTGAATTGATTAAATCTATGCACATGATTTTAAATTCAGACATATAGGATTTAGAGTTATAGTCAAAAGAGGATAGTACTTGATCTGCTTCTGACTGAGAAGCTCCTTCATCTTCTGAATCTTCTTCTTCTGAATTGCTCCTGGAGGCATCAATTGTCATGAGGCAAACCTCCTTATCTCTTGCTTCTTCCTCATCTTCACTGGAGCTTGAAGATATTGACTCATCTTCTGTCTCACTCCAGGATTCAGCCACAAAATCCTTCTCCTTCTTCTTGTATTTACTGGAAGTGGGTCTGCTGTTATGATGTCTCCTGATGTCTTTCACTCTTCTCTTGTCTTTCTTCTGATTCTCTGGACACTCAGAGAGTAAGTGCCCAGGTTTCCTTTATCCAAAACACACAATTTCTTTGGCTGGTGTCTTATCATATCTAGACTTGTCATCCTGCCTTGATAACTTCCTCCTGAAATCTTTTCTTGCCATTTTGTAGAACCTTTTAGAAAAAAGACTCATAAGCTCTTCATTTGATGTTGACGTCTCAGTCTCCTCAGTAGCCTTGAAAACTATACTTTACTCTTTTCGGGCTGGTGGAGGTGTCCTTTGCTCTGCTGCCTCCCTAGAATTGATCAGTTGGTCATATGACTTGAGTTTGCCTAATAGAGATTCAGTAGATATCTCATTTAGACTTCTGGCTTCTTTGATAGGCCAGATCCTTGAATCCCATGAGCTTGAGAAGCATATTAGGAACTTGTCATTTACTTCAGTCAAGGTGATTTCTTTATCTAAGGTCCTTAGCTCACTGATGATGGAGCTAAGCCTGTTGTACATCACTTCAACTATTTCTGCTTCATCCTTTTTGAAGTTTTCATATTGTGTGATGAGGTTTGATCTTCTATCTTTCCTCTCATCTGCTGAGCCAGCAACCATTTGGTTGAGTGAGTCCCAGATTGCTTTTGCTGAGGTGCATTCAGCCACCTTCTGAAATATTTCATTTGACATGGTATGTGCTAGGATGTTCATAGCCTTTGCATCAGATATCTTTGCTTTCTTCTGGGATTCAATCAACTCAGGTGGTGGTACTGCAGAAGTGCTTGTAGATATTGCAGAAGTTGAAGCTTGAGGTGGTCCTGTCAAATTAGAATTGTATATATCCTCGTCAATAGAATTCATATACAATTTAATTCTTGACTTCCATATGGCGAACCTGTTAAGGTTACAAACTGGAGGTCTGGTGCTTGCATAATCCTTGTTTAATGCTATGGCTGTGTATATATTCCTATTAATTAAAAATAAGATCTAACTAAGGATCTTAGGTTCAAGAGTTATCTTGTACATCCAAAGGAACCTGCTCTGATACCAATTGAAATACCTCTTATACCAATAGAGTTAACCTCTGATACTATTGCAAGAGGTGAGTTAGATCAAATATACTCTAGAGGGGGGTGAATAGAGTATTTAGAGTTTTATAAAATTCTCTGCAGGATAATAAAACCACAGAACCTAACTACCATAGAAAATAACTACCACAAAACTAACTACCACAGAAACAAACTACCATAGCCACTGCAAGAAAATAAAAGAAAGAGGGCAACCAGACGACACAAGAAATTTATAGTTGTTGCCCAACCTGGGTACATCCACTCTTCTACCACCCTGGTAGGAATCCACTAAGTTTTTTGATAAGGTGCCTGACACCAATGAGCTTTTGATCAGGTGCTCAAAAACCAAATCCCCAAGTCTTTTGAACAGGTGACTTGAAATCAGGAATCACTTTTGAAGGGAGATGACAACCCTTTACACAGTGGGGGTGAGAGATTTGATTATGTCTTCTCTTTCTCAAATAGCTGAGAAGACTTGTGGATATTGATGGTAGCAAGTGGCTCTCCCTGAGATATTTAATGGATCAGGGAAAACTGGAAGCCTTGCTGCAGGGTGATAGTCCTTCAAGCTTTAAGCCTTTATCTTCAGGATCTTCTTGACTGATTTGATAGTTGTTGTCCTTTGAAGTCCTGGAATGTTGAAGTAAGAAGACTCTTGATTTTGTATGAATGTTCTTCTTCTTCTGAGAGGAGATCTCCTTTTCTGTATACGAGTTTTTGTGAAAGGAGTACAGAACTGTTGAAGACAGACTGATTGAAAATCTGTGTCTGTGATTTCTCTGGTGCTCTTTCTGATTGCTGTCTTATGTCTTTTGTGTGTTGTTCCCTTTTGTTCTATGCTTCTCTATTGCTGAAAAAAGAGAGAAGATCTCTTTTATATTTCCTATAAGAATTTCCTTTCGAAATTTGAATTCTTCTGCGGCAATCAATGATGGAGGCCCTTGAAAATAAACTGCATTGATGTATTTCCCCAACTGTCCCTTAGAAAAATGGAAAGCAATAATTCTGATGAAGACCGTGATTAATGTACCGTCTAACGATAATATTCCAGAGAATATTTTATCATTAATCAATCAAAAGGTATTGCCCTAGAATGAGGACAAAAGGCAAAAATGCTAAGTCTGGAATCGTCGAGCTGATGACAGAATTCGTCGCGCTGAGTCCACAGTTCGTCAAGCTGAGTTGCTGTGTTCGTCAATCAGTTGACTTCTGTTCGTCGAGCTGAGTTCCAAGATTATCAAGCTGATAACAGAACTTCATTCTTTAGAAACTTTGCCTTTTATGTGTCTGAAGTTCGTCGAGCTGAGATTGTAACTTCGTCGACTAGAGTTCAGTCTAGACTTAGAATTATTTTTGAATGGAAGTGTTGAAGAGTCCAGAATTCGTCGAGCTGAGAGCTAGATTCGTCGACCTGAGAACTTCTAACTGTAACTGAATTCTTTTCTAGTCTTTGGTCCAAGTTCGTCGAGCTGAGAACTAATTTCGTCGACCTGATAATGGTTCTGGACTTAGAAAACTTTGAGAAACGTCTGGCTATAAAGTGTTGAGGTAGAGAATCCAGAAATCGTCGACCAGACAACTAAAATCATCGAGCTCAGCACGACTTTCGTCGACCTGAGAATTTGACTTAAACTTCTTGAAACAGCTTCTTTGAGATGTGTAGACATAAGTCTCGTGTGTCGACAGATTGTTCTGTGTGTCGACACAATTGCTTCTGGTGTCGACTTAGTTGGTGTCGACTAATAATCTGTGTATCGACAGAAGTCTTTCCAGTGTCGACTTAGTTGGTGTCGACTGATATTCTGTATGTCGACACAAGTCTGTCTGGTGTCGACTTAGTTGGTGTCGACTGATATTTTGTGTGTTGACACAAGTATTTCAGGTGTCGACAGAGTCTTTCCCAAGTGTCTACATGATTGCTTCTGGTGTCGACATAGCCTATCCAAAGTGTCGAGACAAGTACTTCTTGAGTCTTTAGCAGTCTGTTGAAGGCTGGTCCATGTGCTGTTGACTCTAAGGACATGGCCTAGACTCTAGGACACAACTATGACCCTGGCTATACATGTTGGGTCAAATAATCCTAGGTTAGTGACTTAGTGAACCTAGCCCAAATCAAACTAGGGTTCCAACAGGTTTACACCTCCTCCTCCCCATATGAGAATACCATGACGGGAACCATATCGGGTAATGAAATATCTCTTACCCCCGCCGTCTTAACAGACATTTTTGGATTGGTTAATGGTGAAGAAGAACTTGAAATCGACAGTGATGAATTTGATGAGATGTTGAATAAGATGGGTTACTCTGGAGCCACACCCAAAAAACTGCTAAAGAAACATTTGTCTGCTGAATACAAGTTTCTAGTAGATGTCGTTGGCAAGGTGCTACTGGGAAAACACACAACCTATGACTACATCACTCGGTATCAATTCCTGGTGATGTATACTATTGTGAATAAGAAGCCTGTGAACTGGGCCAGGACTCGGTTTGAGATGATCAGGAAGAGAAACACCAAGAAAGAGGTGTGTTCTGGAAGGATTAAGGGAATCTTCCTTCACGCCAAGGCTGTTGATTCCCTGGTCACACCGACCATATTCATTAATGCCTCCAAGAGGATTACTTCTGCCCTCTTTTGCAGGTGGGAGAGGACTATCACCAAGACATCCAAGGCTCCCTCCTCCTCCTCCAGACCTTCTGAGAGTATAAGGGCTGTTACATCTACTCCCCACCCTGCTGAAGATGTTCCACCTCCACCTCCTCCAGCCTCCCCAATTCATCTCTCTTCCCCAGTTCATACCACAGTCCATACTCCTACACCTCCCTCATCTCTAGTGCACCCTCCACAAACTCATATTCACTCTCATACATCAACTCCATCACTCCATGGTACACCAACTCCATCACAAACTCATATTCACTCTCATACACCAACTCCATCACCACCCTCATCTCCTCTACTAACACATCTAGACAACATACCCCTTTCCAACCTCCTCTCACTCCCTTCTTTTGCCCTACTGTCATCCCCCATTCATACCCCCTCTTCACTAGATGAGCCTATGCTAGATCCTCTACCTTCCCCTCCACCATCATCTTCCATCCACCATTCTGTATCCACGCAGACACCTTCTGAGTTCACGTAACTGGACCCCTCCTTCATTCCATCTCTTCTGGCAATTCTCACTCCCCTCATCAAAAACCTCATAGCAGAGGCTCTTTCACCTCTTGCTTCTTCCATCTCCTCACTTGCTGCTCAAATTTCTACTCTCTTTGTACCTCCTTCTTCAGTCAGGGGCCTGTCTCCAGTGACTACTGAAACCAGGTAGGGGGAGATACTCCATGAAGAAGTAGCTCCAGCACCAGCAACAGCAGTAGAAGCAGCAACAGTAGTAACAGAAGCAGCAGTAGACTCAGCTATTCCTGCTGAGTTACTTGATTTCATTGAATCTGATATAGATATGGATGAGACATATATAGCTGAAATAAACACTGTTGGTGATTACCTCATAAATCCCACAGTAAATATTTTGAATTTTGAGCCTATTAAATATTTTTGATACAGTTTACTTAAACTTTCTTCCAGAAGACAGCTCTAAGCCTTCTATCGCTATAGTTCCCAACACCTCCACAATAAGCCCCAAAGTTGCAATGTAACACAAGGCCAGTTTTGCAAGAACAGAGGCTTCAGTTATTCCATCTCCACCAAGAGAAGATTCCTTCATTGTTTCATCCCCTCCTAAAGCTATCTCTCCTCCAACATTCAAAATGGATGATAGCCCAATGCCTGATCTAGATGAGCTGATCATGACAGATATTGAAGAAGAAGATAAATCAGTTGCTGAAAGCACTGTTGTACATAGTCCTCTAGTTCCAGCTCCTGCTCTAGAGCTAGTATCTCAGGATGAAAAGACTATTAATAAAGATCTTCTGAAAGCCATTGATGCTTTGTATGATAATCCCCAGGAATCTTCTGAAAAAGATGATGATGATGAAAATGATTCTGATGATGAGCCAAAGTCCAAGAAGAGAATCTCTAAGAAAAGAAAAGCCCCTCCAGCTGCTGCTCCAAAACCAAACCCAACTCACGATATCCCTTATTATATTCTTCAGAATATCACTCCCTACAAGGGCATGCCAGCTTGGATGTAGCTGTCAAAGAATTAGCAGAAGGACAGGAAGAAAAGCAGAAAGTATTCTCCTCCTCCTCAATGATACAGGAAAGATCATCCTCCTCCTCCTCCACCTATTGCTGGTGCTTCGGGCACTTCTTCTCAGAGATCTACCGAATTTCAAACTTATCAGAGACATCAGGGTAGATACTCTTCTCATTCTGGAAGCAGCCAGCACAGGTAGTCCTCAGGCAAGCAACATCTATAGCATCAACATCAACAACCTCAGCAATATCTACAACAAGCTCCTGAATCTTAGAAAGCTGACAGTCCAAAGAGACCTGAATTTCCTCTTGTTCATTTTGAGTATCCTGAAATAGCTACTTCTGCTAGAATGGCTAGGTTTCAAGAATTGGTTGGATTATCTATGATAAACAGGGCCAAAGCTGAAGGAAAGGATCCCTCACAATATTCAACAATGTCAAAGTACAGGAAAGAAGAATTAAACAGGTTTGCAAAAGCTAATAAGTTCTTTAATGTAGATGATTATATGAAATTACATCCAGAGGCTGTTGTTCCAAGGGCTACGTCCCTCAACATCATTGGTGCTGCTGATATGATATAACAAAGAGTCAAGCAGCTAATCCTAATAGAGAGATCAAATTCACTCAGCCTGCTGACAAAGCAAAGGAGGATAAGCAAAAGAAGTTAAAGAAGAAGAAATGAGTATATGCTGATTCAGTTTTCTGTATGTTTAAAACTGTTTATTTAATTCCAGACACAAAGCTACATTGTATCCATATATCTGCTGCATGTTTTAAACTTTTCTACCAGATATATTTTTCTCCTGCTTTGTGAATTATTTTTGTTTGTATTAATGACCTCACCCAAATAGGGGGAGATTGTTGGATGCCTAGTTTGATTTGGGCTAGGTTCAATAATTAGGATAATTGACCCACCATGTATAGCTAGGGTTATGTCTATGTCCTAGAGTTTATGCTATGTCCTTAGAGTTAACATTGCATGGATCAACCAACAAAAGACTGCAGAAGACTCCAGACTTACAGAAAAACCAAGTTTTAGGAAAGTGAGTTCGACGTTCGTCGAACTGAGCTCGATGAAAGTCGTGCTCAGCTCGACGAACTCAGAGAGAATTCTCTGAGTTGAGCTTGATGATATTCGAGCTCAGTTCTACAATTTTTGGAAGATCAACTTCAACATTCTAAGTCCAGAATCCTTTCTCTGAACTCTAGTCGACAAAGTTATGCTATCAGCTCGGCGAACTTAGAGCACAGAATTGACAAATTTTATCAGAAAGTAGTTAGTTGTTCTCAGGTTGATGAACATGGTACTCAAGTCGACGAATGTGGTGCTCAGGTCGATGAACAGAAATTATCTGGTCGACGAACATGATTTCTTTGGTCGACGAACTCTGGACTCAGGTCGATGAAAGCTGTTCTTTGCTCGACGAATTCTGTGCAGTTCAAGACTTGGATTTTTTCCTTCTTATGTCCTTACTTTATTACAGTAATTCCTGAATAATCAATGCTTAATATTCTCTAAATATAACCGTTAGAAGCAGCATTGATTATGGCACTCATCAGGATAATTGCTTGCCGCTTTTCAATAGGACAGTTGTGGAAATCCATTAATGCAGATATTCTATCCAGCCGTATTACATTCTCCAGGCTGTCAGCAATTAATGCAAACTAAATTCAAAAAATTCAAAGGAGAAATTCGACTGACCATATAAAAGAGATTTTCTCTCTTTTAGTCAAGAAGATAGACCAGACCAGAAAGAGAAGACAAGGCACACAGAGAAGATCAATACCTTCTACATTCTAATCCTTCTCTGTACAGAAAACAATCTTGTTTTCACCTTGACATTGCTGAAGAAGAAGAAGAAGAACATTCATTCCAAATCAAGAGTCTTCTTCAAACTTCACTCCAGGATTCTTCAAGACAACAAATCTCTATCAGTCAAGAAATTCCTAGATCTTCTCAAATCAAGGCTGAAGATAGAAGACCTACACCTTTAAGCAAAACTAAAATCTTCCCGAACAATTCAATATCTCAGGGGGAGCCTTGACAACATCAAGATCCACTTGTCTTCTCAGTTGTTTTGAGAAAGAGAAGACACCATAAATCTCTCACCTCCTCTCTATACAAAGGGTTCTTTAACTCACTTCAAAAGTTATTCCTTGGTTGCAAGTCTCCTGATCAAAAGTCTTGAGTTGGTTTTTGAGCACCTGATCAAAAGCTCATTGGTGGCAGTCACCTGATCTAAACCTGTTAGTGGATTCCTACCAGGGTGGTAGAAGAGTGGATGTACCCAGGTTGGGGAACCACTATAAAAGTTCTTTTGTTGTCTGGTTGCCCTCTTTCTTTTTGTTCTTGCTGTGCCTGTGTTAGTTTTGTTTTGCTGTGGATGTGTAAGATTAATCTTAGGTTGCCCTTTTTGCTTTCTGTTAATATTAGTATCTATTATTTGCTTTACTCTAAAAATCTTATAAGCAGCAAAAGTTTTCAAGATACTCTATTCACCCCCCCCCCTGGAGTATATCAGGTCTAATCCTCATTTTCAAACTCTATCGGTATGATGGCTTCCGACCCATGAGAGATTTAAAATGGAGTCTCCCCTCTTGGTGGTGTTTGGTGTGGTCCTCAAGGCCTAGAGAACCGAAGGGAGCTGTTCCACCCAAGTTCCACTTAAGTTCTCCACTTTCTTCCTTAAAATATTAATGATAATCTTATTTGCTGCTTCCACCTGTCCATTTCTCCATGGATGATGAACCTAGGAAAAATGAAGGACTATGCCCAGCTAGATGTAGAAATCGACGAATTCCCTGCTAGCGAATTGAGGTCCATTATCAGTGACGATGGCCAGCGGTAGCTCATGCCTGTAGATGATCTCTCCCCATATAAAAGTTATGACTACCTACGATGTCACCTTAGCCAACGCCTTCACCTCCAGCCATTTTTAAAAGTAAGCCACCATGACCCACAGAAACGTCCTCTGGCCACTATCCTGGGGAAAAGGACCCTCCAGATCTAGCCCCCATATCGCGAAGGGCCAGGGAGCCGTGGTTGTTGTAGCCTTTCGGTGGGAAGGAGTTGGATGGGGGCGAACTCCTGACAATTTTGACATCTTTTCGTGAATTCCTTTGCATCTTTCCTAAGGGTAGGCCAGAAGTATCCCTACCTCAACACTCTCCCCTCTAAAGTCTGACTCCCCGAGTAACTCCCACATTCCCTGAATGAATTTCTTCCAGGACCCTTGGAACCTCCTCCTCAGATACGCATTGAGCCAGTGATCTTATGGTACAATACCCCATCTTTCAGTAGTTAGTATGCTGATTTATACCTGACCCGCTTCTTATCGAGATCCCTCTTGGGAAGCTGTACTGAGGTCAAAAAGGTAATGAAGGGGTCCATCCAAGACCCTTGCTGACCTATCTCCATTAGTTCTCCTTCTTCTACGGTCTGCCTGAAGAGCTCCATCACTGTTCCTCCGGCTCGAGGGTAATACTTGGCGAGTTGGTCAGCCTAAGCACTTTCATCTCTAGGGATGTGTTGAATCGAAAAGCTACGGAACTGCCAGATGATGTCCCTGACCTTCACCAGTTACAACTGGAGGGTGGGCTCCCTCGCTTCAAACTCTCCTTTGATTTGGGCCGCAACCACCACAGAGTCCGTGGAGACCCTAATGTCTTGTATGCCCAGCTCCCGAGCTAACCTGAGTCCTGCGATGATCGCCTCATATTCCGCTTGATTGTTAGTGATCGTGAAATGGATCTTCAAAGCCTGCTCAATTCTGGTCCCCTCTGGACTTACCAAGTTCATCCCTCCTCCAAAAGAATTTTTTCTCGATGCTCCATCTACTAGTATCTCCCAAGCAGCTCGAGTGGGTGCTTCATCCTCTTGGACCTCAACTATGTAATCTGTTAGGAAATCAGCCACCGCTTGTGCTTTGATGGAAAGCCGCAGAGTAAAAGTGAGGTCGAACTCACTGAGCTCTATCAACCATTTGGCCAACCTCCCAGAATACTCCACCCCCTCCAAGATGCGGCGAAGGGGGTGATCCGTCACTACCTGAATCGAGTGGGCCTAAAAGTACAGACTAAGCTTCCTGGCTGATATGATGAGAGAGAATGCCATCTTTTCAAGGATAAGGTACCTTAGTTCCGCCTTCCTTAGGACCCTGCTTACGTAATAGATGGGGAACTAATTTTTTCCTTCCTCTCGTGCAAGAACCGAACTCACAGCTCCGATCCCTACTCCCAAGCACAAGAATAAGACCTCCTCTTCCCTTGGCCCCTGGAGTAGAGGCATCTGTGTGAGCTGTTGCTTTAGAGCTTGAAAAGCCTCCTCGCATTCAGCAGTCCATTCGAACTTCTTGCCTCCTCTTAATGTCTGGAAGAAAGGCGAGCATTTTTCCCCGGCTCGATAGAGAAACCTGCTTAGTCCGGTCAGCTTGTCGGTGAGACATTGAACTTACTTTGTATTTCTGGGAGATTCCAGTTCTAGGATTTCCTTTACCTTATCAGGATTTGGTTCTACTCCGGATGGGGTAAGGAGATGCCCTAGAAACTTTCCCCTATTGGCTCAAAAGACACATTTTATGGGGTTGAGTCTCATCTTATATTTCCCTAAGGTTCTAAAGGTTTCCTCAAGATCCAAGACATGAGACCTGAGATCTCAGTTTTTGATCATCAGGTCATCCACATAAACTTCGAGGTTCCGCCCTTTCTGCTCTCAGAAGATCCGATCCAACATTCTTTGATAAGTCTCCCCCCGCATTCTTCAATACAAAGGGCATCACGTTAAAACAGAAGCACCCATCCTCCGTGACGAAGGTGACATCCTTGACATCCGGAGGGTGCATGTGTATTTGGTGGTATCCTGAAAATGCATTTAGAAAACTCATTAGTGAAAAATCGACGGTTGAGTCAACCTGAGCATCGATTCGAGGCAGAGGATAACAATCCTTATTGCATGATTTATTCAAGAGAGAGAAATCTACACACATTCTCCACTTACCCTCCCCCTTTTCACCATTACAATGTTGTTTACCCACCCCGAATATTTACATGCAGATATGAACCCCGCCTTAAGCAGCTTCTCTACTTCCTCTCTGATGGGCCCGACCATCTTAGTGGCGATGGCCCTCTTCTTCTGTTGTATAGTATGAGCATTGGGGTCGAGGTTAAAATGGTGGCACGCCACATCTGTGTCGACCCCCGGCATGTTAGCCACGCTCCAGGCGAAGACATCAATATTCCTCTGTGTGCTTGCCTTGATCTCCTCCTGGTCTTCTGAACTGAGATTGCCGCTGACTTTTATCTTCTTTTTCCTTCCTTCTTTAGTGAGGATCTCCATCTCTAGTACCTCCACGGCTGCCTTCAGCCTTGATGGCTCCTCCTCTTTCTCTTACTCCCCCAGCATATCCTCCTGTTCTTGGCTTCCTGGTTCGTTGCCTCATGCTCCGTAACAAACACAGCCATTTTTTCCTAAAACTTCTCCACCTCTACCTCGGTGGTGCTTCCTCCTTCCAGTAGTGAACTTATCCTCTTCTCCGGCTGGGCTTCCCCCCTAGATGACCCTCCTACTTCCTCCATCTTTCTTTTTTTCTTTCCTCCTCCCTCCACCTTGCTTCGACTCCTTCTTTCCTCATTTCTCTCCCATTATTTCTGGTTCCGCCACAATGCCTCCCTCCGTCTCTACTTATCCTCTACCTCCAAACTCCCTTTTCTCTTTTCTCCTCTTCTACCTCCATTTCTCCATCTTTCTCTCCTGCCATTTCCGGCTCCACCACAATGACTCCCTCCATCTCTACTTTTCCATCCCCTTTGACCTCCCTTCCTTCTTTCTCCTCTTCTACCTACATCTCTCCATCTTTATCTCCTGCCGTTCTCGGATCCACCGTAATTCCTCCCTCCATCTCTATTTCTCCATCCCCTTCGACCTCCCTTCCTTCTTTCTCCTCCTCTACTTCGCCTCCAAACTCCTGCTGTCATCATTCCATCCTCTTCCCCATCTCCCCGGCCTCTCCCTGCTAAGAGATGGTGCTCACTGCCGTCACATAGTAGTCCCTGACCGCCTTTGGGTCTCCTCGTACTCTGATCTGGGTACCTCCAGCATTGAGCTTCAGGCATTGGTTGAAAGAGGATGGGACACATCTAAAAGCACTGATCAAGGGGTGCCCAAAATGGTGTTTTAACTACTAGGGGCAACCACTATGACAAAATGATAGTTCCTGGATAGCCCCCCTAGGGTCACCTGGAGTCCCACTCCCCCCTCGACTTCCTTTCTCCTGTGAATCGGAATAACAGACAATCCGCTGCCAGCAACCTTCGGGACTCCACCCTCATCTCAATAAATGCATTTTTGAAGATAACATTTACTGAGCTTCCATTGTCGACTAGGATCTGCGACACCGTGAAGTTTTCGATGGCAGTCCATATCACCAGCGTATCACAAAAGGGGTCTTCATGGCCCGACATGTCTTTTCGAGAGAAGGTGATCTTCTCGTCCGAGGGAGGGACTTGTGACGTCGAAGCTACGCTCCGATGATACATGGTATGAAGGTTCGCCTAACGGGCAGTCTCAATCCCCAATCCCCCATGGATCACTCCGATCCCACCTCGGTCCCCTACATCCACTCGGACCATACACTGGTCTTCTTCTCTGGACCCTGTCACCTCCACTATCCGCACCGACATCTATTGATCCCCTGCTCCCCTAGATCTTCTCATCTCCAAGAACTCCGGGAAGGTAGTCGTTGCATGACCCTCCTCCTCGTGGAATTTACAATATGACAACGCTACCTCCTCCCCTCATCTCACCTCTTGAGGGTTCCTCCACCTTCCAGCTCCCGCTCCTGCTCTTCCTCTCTCTCAGACTCTACCTCTCCCTCGGTTGATGGTCATAGCTTGTTGTGGTAGGGATAGGGGTGGTCTAGGACCATACCCCCACCCCTTCTGGTTAAACCTTCATGGTCCTCCTTGTTGGTTCCTTCCCCCTAGGGAAAACCTCTTCCTTTCCCTTGGGCAGGGCCTCCTTGCTGCCTCCATCCCAACTCCTCGTACGTCGACACCCTCAGCTCTTCTCTTCTTCTTCCTTCTTGATGTCTCCCTCCTCCTAGTTCTCATGATTCAACCTCCGCCGGCCTTGCTAGCTTTTTAGTAAAGGATGGGTTTGCCGCCTCCATTGTTATTTCATTCGCAACCTTCTCCATCAACCCTTCAAATGACAGTGGCGCCTTCCGAGTGAGGCTCATCTTGAAGAAGCCCGCCTGTAGTCCTATGGTGAAACCCATCTGGTGGGCAAATCTAGGCACTTACTGAATATCCAAGATCTCTTCCTGGAACCTATCTACATACTGGGCCAGGGACTCATCCGCCCTTTGCTTAATCAGAAAAATTGAAAATGGATTCTTCTTCCTTTTCTTCGAAGTTGAGAAGCGGAACTGAAAGATTCTAGTTAGGTCTTCAAAGCTGCATATCGAGTCCATAGGGAGCTGAAGAAACCAGTCCATAGCCTTATCCTTCACGGTGATGGCAAAAAGACGGCATATGAACGCGTCCTTCATCAGTCAGATGGAAACCGCATCTTCAATCCATTGTAAGTGTTGGAGAGAATCATCCTTTCCCATAAAGTAGTTCATCTCGGGCTCCCTAAACCCTTTTGGGACAGGAGCTAATTGGATCAACTCGCAGAATGGGGACCCCCTCGCCACTGGTCTCGCCGCCCCCACACGCGCGACAACGTCTCCTGGCGAGACGACACTCGCAGGTCTTGGGAACAACTCCCTTCCTGCCAGGTCCCGCCCTCCTCCCTCCACCATCACTTCCTACCCAGGCCGACTCCCGGGGGAATCTTCTCCTACTCTTATCGAGATGAGCTCATCCTGTAGAGCGAGAGCAGGCACCTGAGGTAATGGGGTCGAGCAGTCGCCCTGCCGCTAGATCCCATGTAACATGTACATAATGCCTTTAATGTACGCCATGAATTCCTCCCTTCCAATGAATCCTCCCAAGATATCTAACCATCTCCATCTCCTTCTCCATGACCTCCTGACATTAGGTATCTCGAGATTCTTCTGTGTGGGCTGCGGCCCACCCTCACGACACTAAAAATGTTGAAGCCAGTAACCCGGCTTCACCTAGAGTTCGGACCTGAAGTTGCAGCACATACCTATTCTTATTGATCCACCCTCTCGATGTGAGTCACAGGACCAGAAACAGACCGAGGGTCTCAGCTCGGAGGTCCCACCTCTTACCCGGAAGAATCAGAAGTTCTCCCCCTCCCTAGCTAATGTTGAACTAGGTGCCTCTGAGGAAGAAGATTGATGGGTTCAACAAACTTTTTATGGCACATTATCGGTCTATTTATAGGCCTCTGAGTTTGATCTGCCAATAACAATACTGAAGCGACCCGAAATAACCAAAATACCCGCGGCTACGTCTACTAACAGCCAAACTCCGCTATTCTGAAGGGTTATATGCAGTCCATCAAGGATAGAAGGGTAAAATTACCCGGGGTAAAAGAGTAAAATCCCCTCCTGGGGGTAAGAAAGTAAAAACACCTTTTTCTTATATGGCGAGTGGGGAAATGACCGACAGGCGAGACGAGCCAACCTGCTCGTCTCAGAGGTCTCCTGCCTTACGAGAGCCATCTCGCCATCAAGGGCCAGCCTGCACCGCGAGAGACGTCTCACGTACCTAGCCGAGCCCCGTCTCACCTCTGGCGAGTAGACCGTATGGTCGCACTCACCTCTTCAGCTCCTCCCGCCCCCTCCCGCGAGCCCAAGGTTGTATAAAACTCGACGCACTCAACGTACTTGGTGAAGTGTTAAGAATCTACTGTGGGGTTGTAGCTGGCCACATGTCAGTAAGGCTCAAGCAGTTTTTGAGTGGCAGTGCGATGCCGATTGAGCTAAGCGGACCCGACCTGTGATACCGTGCGGCAATAGGCGTTACCGTGGGGCGGTAGCTTCCGGATAAAGGTTATGGATGAGATTATTTTCTCATTCTCTCATTCATCTCTCTCTCTTAATTCTGGAAGAAGGAGAAGGGAAAGCTTGGAAGCAAGAGTAAGGGTGTTTTATCCCTATAGAGGATAATTTCGTGTGATTGAATTCGCGAGTCGAAGCCAGATCTGCAGAAAGGAAGCCGTGGTGATCAGTTCTATTTGGATCAAGGACAAGAGAATGGCTCCTGATCGACAATCGAGGGTAATGATCTTCCTTCTTGGACAAGTGAAGTCTTACTTTTGCATGTGCATGAATCCCCTACCAAAGGGTGTAAAGTGAATGGAATTTTGATGGATTGATACGTGATATCCCCGGGTAGTCTTGCATATAGAATTCGAAAATCATAGTATAGAATATGCATGCTGTGAGAAGCCCATCTGGACAGGTTGGTCTGGATTGGTGATATTTTTATTTGTGTGCCGGAGAAGACTCTGAGTATAACCGTGTGGTTACGGAGTCTAAGGGGTTGTGCTTGTGAATTAAGTAGTGAGAAGTACTGGATATGCGCTCTAGGAAAATACCCAGAGAATACCATGTTTTTGATAACTGTGGGTATCACCAGGCGATAGTGGATATTGCTCGCGATGGCTCTTGGTGAGCTATATGTTGTGAAAGTCCAGTTTCTATCACTGCAGGATACTGCAGGTTTTTCTAGAAAGATGTTCCAATTATGGCTGAGACTAGAGACAAAAAGAGATGTTCTATTATTAACGCTAGGCTGTAGCGGCTATCACTGGTGGTAGCTCCCAGATAGTAGTGTGCTTGCGAAGCCTATCTCACGGAGACCATGTGGCTAGCAGGTGAGCTGTGAGCCTGAGTACCCAGCTTTGATGGACTTGAGAGCCATTATACATAACGTTGTTTATGTTGTGAATTACGGGAAAGGGATGGATGACCCGCGTCATGTAGATTGTCCACGAAGGTTTTGTCTTTCGGTGATGACATGGTGATTTGAGAAACAGGAAAGAGCTAAACTGTACCTGCTCTATGTGGTTCGGTTAAATTGACCTAAAGTACATGATAATTACCGTTATCATAGGGGGATAGTTGTGCCTATAATGCAGTTATGTGTAAAACCACGGATTTTTCGATGTTTATTTTAATTTCTTAAGTGACGTAATAATGACGTTAGGGCGTTACGTTGATGCGTAGTTAACAGGCTCATTATTTGAGTGTGATTTTTTGCTCATCGAAATCCGAGGTTTTGACTCGGTGGGATTTAGTAGATTGATGTTGAGTGTAACTTTGGGGAATTTTAACCCAAGTTTGGTTTGTCAAATTTTAATTTTGACTTTGTCGTTGGTTTTGAGGCATTGGTATTTATCCTTGGTGCGAATTTCATGGAAATCCAAGGCGATTTGGGTTTTCTTGTCATTTGGGCATTTGCCTTAATATTAATAATAATATAATAGTATATATAAGTTCGTACGTTTAGACGAAACCACATTCATCGTCTCTCCCAAACCATCGGGCCGTATCACGGAAGAGAGTGGGCGATGAACATTGTTAGGTCGTCGGTCGCTGCCTGTAGGAGTTTCAGTGCTCAAAATCGTCGTCGGTGGGTAGATTCGGAAAGCTCTCGCCGAGATCTACATGTGTGCGGTAAGTTTTCACCGTTTTGTTGATTTTGGGCATTAGGGTTTTGGGCCTGGTTTCTTGTTTGTCCCGAAAAGTTTCAAAACTCATTGCCTAGGACTTCTTGCGGCCGATCCTTGGAGCGGAGCGCTCGTAAGGCTGGATTTTGGAAGATCTTGAGGCAAGTGGTGATTTCTTTTCACTTGTTATTCTCTTGTTTGTATTTCCTTTCCTCCCTCTTGATTTTTCCCTCCTTAGAAGATAGGAGTAGTGTAGGGTTCGACTAGGTTGAAGTCTACTGGGTAGTAATGGAGGTAGACTGCGTCAAATTCGTCGAGTGTGGGGAAGTCACCTGTGAGGATTCGTCAAATATCAGTATTAGATCCACCTTTCCAACCAATACCTCATTGTTTTTAAGTCTGGCTAAGATTCGTCGAGTATTCCTGAGAGGTTAAGTCATTTTTGTCAGGTATCTATGGGTTAAGTCAAATTTATTGAGTGATTAACCATTGGCGTCGAGAGTGTCGAGTGATGATCCTTGTCATCGAGTATTTATGAGAAGTTTAGTCCTTTTCATTGAGTAATTCTTTTGGCGTTGAGTTCGTTGAGTGAAACTTCTTTGGAGTCGAGTGTTACGAGTGTAAGAATCTTGGTGTCGAGTGTTTGAGTAAAGTTTTCTCTGGCGTCGTGTGTGTTAAGTAAACTTAGTTAGGAATCGAGTACATTGAGTAAACTCAGCTAGGCGTCGAGTGAGTTGAGTAAACTCTGCTAGGCATTGTGTGAGTTGTGTAAACTCTGCTAGGCTTCGAGTGTGTTGAGTGAACTCAGCTAGGCATCGAGTGTAGTGAAATTCGTTGAGTTAAGCATTGGCATTAAGCGAAGTGTTTTTCATCGAGTTTTGTCTTGAGGTAAAGGAGATTCGTCGAGTATTATCGAGGAATTTCTCTCAGACTTAGAAGATTTGTGCTGATTCGTCGAGTATCGAGGTATAGGTAAGCTGATTTGTTGGGTATACTCGACTAATGTGTTGGATCCCTAGTTTAGATTTGGGCTAAGGTTCACTATTAGGATGTTTTGACCCACCTTGTATAGCCACGGTCAAGTTTGTCAGTCCTAGAGTTTAGGCTACCCTTTAGAATCAAGCTTCATGGACCAGCCTGCAGAAGACTTCAGAGACTCAGACTTAAAAGAATTCAGAGTTCAGATTATTAGTTCGAATTTCTTCGAACTCAGCTCGACGATCATCGATCTCAGTTCGACGAACTCAGAGCTCTTTCTCTGAGTTGAGCTCGACGATATTAAAGCTCAGGTCAACGATTTCTTCTCTCAAGACAGATTCTCTGATCGACGAACTTGGAGCTCAGAATTAGCAAGATATTTCCAGATTGATGTTCGCTAAGCTCAGGTCGACGAAGACGATTTATCAGCTCGATGAACTTTGAGTTCAGGTCCACGAAATCTGTTCTAAGGTCGACGAAATCTGTTAGTTTAGTATTTTCTTCTCTGTAGTTCATTTCCAGATTGACCAAGGCTGATTTAATATATTGTTGCCAATATTGATCTGAGTAATTAAATGCATATATTATTTTGAATATAATAGTTCATTGGCAACATTAATTACTGGATTTCACAGAGTACAAATTCGGCTTAATAACTGGGACAGTTGAGGAATCAAATTAATACCCTTCTAGCCGTTTGTCCAAGTTCCAAGAATTCAGCATTCAATCAAGGAGTAAAAATTCAAATTCAAAGGATATACAAAGAAGAATGATCTGCTTTCAACGACACAAGAGAATCTACTAAGTAATACGAGCAGACACAGAAAGTTTTAGGAGTCAGAAAATTCATTCTGTCTTCATCATCAGCAAATCTTCTCCAAGCTTTCAAGAGACATCGAATATAATTAGTCTAAAAAGCTTGCTGGAGATCAACTTCAATCTGAAGACCTACACCCTGAAGTAAAGCTTCCTTCTTTCTTGAACTACTCTACATCTCAGGGGGAGCTTTGACACCAAAAATCCATTTTTGTCTTCTCTGTTGTTTAGAGAAAAAGAGAAGACATCATCAACTTTTCTTTCACTATATAAAAGGTTTATTAACTCCCTTCAAAAGTTTATTGTTGGTTTTTGGGCACCTGTTCAAAAGCCTAAAGTGTTGTGATATCTCCCTGAAAATAGAATTTGTAGTGACAGGGCACCTGAGCAAAAACCTGTGGTGGCAGTTACTTGATCAAAACCTGCTAGTGGATTCCTACCAGGGTGGTAAAATAGTGGATGTACCCAATTTGGGGAACCACTATAAAATTTCTTGTGTTGTCTGGTTGCCCTTTTTCTTTTTGTACTGTGATGTGATTGTTTAGATTTAATCTCTCTACAAAATATTTGTTATCACCTATTTTACAGCTAAATCATATAAATCTATAAAAAGTTTGCAAAGATCTATTCACCCCCCCCCCTTCTAGAGCTAATTAGATCTATCCTCTTGACTTTCAATTGCTATCAAAGGATTATCAATTGCCTAAGTCACTTTCATTGGTATTAGAGGTTTACCATTTCTTTCAGAATGGGTGTGGGCTTAGGGTTTTCTTGTCGAATGAGGTTAATTCATCGAGTATAGAATTAGATGAGTTTTTTTCGCGATTTTTTGTCCGCCTTGCTGTTGAGGGATTTTGATGATTGGTTTGGGTTATTGGTGTTCCAGATGTTTGGTTGTGGCTAGGTTGGTAGTGGATAAAGTACCACCAACTTGATGCTAGTTTGTGAATCATTACACTTGGTGGGTTGTTTGCTTTTATTATGGACTGTTGGGTTGTGTTGGACATTGTGGCCACCACCACAGTGCCTTTTTGAAGTGTTTGAACTATCGGGTTGTATTGGACATTGTGGGCACACCACGGTACCTCTTTGAGATGTTTGGACTGTTGGGTTGTGTTGGAAATTGTGGCCACCACCCTAGTGCCTTTTGAGATGTTTGGTCTGATGATTTGTGTTGGACAATATGCCACCGCCTCTATGTTGTTTTGGACAAGTGTTAATGATTCACATGTTTGGAGCTATTTTGTCCCATCCTTCTTATTATATAAACATATGTATTATGCTCACACTTGCTAATATTATTGAAGCATGGCTTCATCTCGCACTTGGTGCAACTTCTCATACTTATACCCTTGAGAACTCTTTCTCACTTCTTATATTATGACATAATTGTTGTATTTGGATAGTTTTCCATATATTTGGGTTTGTACCCCCTTTGTCTCTTTTGATTATTGCTTCTAATAATCCTTGTTTGTCACTTGTATATTCTTGCTGAGGTATTCTTTTTTTTTGAATGTCTTAGGTTCAGAGCAGTAGCCGATCAAGCGACTATTGTTGGTAGTTTTGGTGTTCTGCAGCTGTTGCAGTTGTCTTTTCCTCACCGTTCTGATGTAGTTTTGTTGTTGTGTATTTCTTTACTTCATACATACATGCCTTTTGGAGGGCTCGTGTCAGGTTGTTGGCGCCCACCGGAGATTTGTAGAATGTTAAGTTACTTGCTAGCTGCTAAATCACTGTTTAGATGATTTATTGTTTTTACTTGCTCTCTGGAAAGATTTTTTGTTAGGATTGCACTATATACTAATCTCCTTCTCATGACATCTTTTAAATCAAATAACACTATATTTTAATGAACGCAAAAGCTCTTTACATACCTTTAATAAATCTAGAAGTATGCATATCATGAGTTGCCATTTTTGGGATGCTTCTATTATGTACCATAATAATTGAACTAAGAAAAGTATTTTCAATAGTATATATACATATTTTTATTCATGTACTAGTTGATCCATTGTGCCGAGGGATACGACCATCAAACTTAACTAAGAAAATGTGTTTTCTTCTTGATAAACTCGAGAATGCGCTGAAAAGCGTTAGGAGTAGGTTATTGCTTGAGCATCTGCATTTATCCCCTACACGACGTGGCATCACGACACGTATTTTCTCTTACTCTGATATAATGTTTTATGTTGAAAAAATATGGGTTATGACAGTTGGTATCAGAGGTGTAGTTTAGTGGTCATGTTCCGTTTCATAGAAACACCAATGTGTCATCAATACATCTTGGCCGAGGCATGAACACTACACTCATAAGCATGATAAGAAGTATACGAGGCATATTATGTAGCATGGGATGCATAATGTGTCTGTATATGGATCCTCATAGGAAGAAACATGTGACTGTTATGTAGAATGTGATGCCTAACAATCATCACATGAATGCCCATTAGATTTTGCTTTTGTTACATGCAATATTATGTAGTACGAGATGCATAATATTTCATGTGTAATCCACTCACAACATGCATTAAGGCCTTTATTAGACTGTATAGCACAACATGCATGACATAACATAGCATCAGCACATATGCCAAGCCAAGACCTACATGATGACATATGCACACACATGAATTTAAAAAAAAACGAATAAGAATTCATGCATTCATAGTTTACGCACATGATTCAATAGGATGATGGTATATCATACTAAGTTTAAGCATTACATCATTTATGAAATCCCAGAGCAAGACGTTTGATGAACAACTTTTTGCATCTGAAGCAAAGACAACTCTCAACCGGTGAGTACGAGATAGAATTCAACAAGTTGAGCAGGTTTGCTCTGAATTTTGTAGCCTCTAAAGTGAGCAGAGTGAAGCGCTTTCTGGGTGCTCTTAAGAGCGACATCCAGTAATTTGCTAGTGCGTATGGATCTGAGAATTATGCTGAGGTAGTAAAAGCTGCTCTGAAAGTTGAAATAATGGATAATGTTAAGAATCGAGGCAAGCAAATGAGAAAGGACATCAAAAAGTCAGATGATGGTGAGAGCTCTCAGGAATTTGGCCCTGCTTCAAAGAAAGGCAGTAGGGAGGTGTGTAGTTTCTGTGGCAGATTAGGCCACCCGTTCGAAAAGTGTTTCAAGAGGTTGGGAGCTCAGAAGCAGCAGTAAGTGCATGCAATTCAGAGTGCCCCCAAGGGAAATTTAGTTTGTACTTCGTGTAAGAGAAAGGGGCATGATGCAGACCAATATTGGAATAAGGATAAGGCTTGTTTCCAGTGTAGATAGAACGGGTATTTTATGTTGGGATGCCTGCGGTCTCAACCCCTACTACAACCAGTTATTTTGTGTCAGGTTGTTTGCGCCCAATGGAGATTTGTAGAATGTTAAGTTACTTACTAGCTGCTAAATCACTGTTTAGATGATTTATTGTTTTTACTTGCTCTCTGGAAAGAGTTTTTGTTAGGATTGCACTATATACTAATCTCCTTCTCATGACATCTTTTAAATCAAATAGCACTATACTTTAATGAACGCAAAATCTCTTTACATACCTCTAATAAATCTAGAAGTATGCATATCACGAGTTGCCATTTTTGGGATGCTTCTGTTATGTACCATAATAATTTAACTAAGAAAAGTATTTTCAACTATGTGTATACATATTTCTATTCGTGTACTAGTTGATCCATTGAGCTGAGGGATACGACCATCAAACTTAACTAAGAAAATGTGTTTTCTTCTTGATAAACTCGAGAATGCTTTGAAAAGTTTTAGGAGTAGGTTCTTTCTTGAGCATCTGCATTTATCCCCTACACGACGTGGCATCACGACACGTATTTTCTCCTACTCTGATATAATGTTTTATGTTGAGAAAATATGGGTTATGACAGTTGGTATCAGAGGTGTAGTTTAGTGGTCATGTTCCGTTTCATACAAAGACCAATGTGCCATCAGTACGTCTTGGCCGAGGCATGAACACTACACTCGTAAGTATGATAAGAAGTATACGAGGCATATTATGTAGTATGGGATGCATAATGTGTTTGTATATGGATCCTCATAGGAAGCAACATGTGACTGTTATGTAGTATGAGATGCCTAACAATCATCACATGAATGCCCATTAGATTTTGCTTTTGTTACATGCAATATTATGTAGTACGAGATGCATAATATTTCATGTGTACTCCACTCATAACATGCATTAAGGCCTTTATTAGACTATATAGCACAACATGCATGACATAACATAGCATTAGCACATATTCCAAGCCAAGACCTACATGATGACATATGCACACACATGAATTTAAACAAAAAAGAATAAGAATTCATGTATTCATAGTTTACGCACATGAGTCAATAGGATGACGGTATATCATCCTAAGTTTAAGCATTACATCATTTATGAAATCCTAGAGTAAGACCGTTTGAGGAAAAACTTTTTGCATCTGAAATAAAGACAACTCTCAACCGGTGAGTACAAGATAGAATTCAACAAGTTGAGCAGGTTTGCTCTGAATTTTGCAGCCTCTAAAGCAAGCAAAGTGAAGTTCTTTTTGGTTGCTCTTAAGAGCGACATCCAGTAATTGGCTAGTGCGTATGGATCTGAGAATTATGCCGAGGTAGTAAAAGTTGCTCTGAAAGTCGAAACAATGGATAATATTAAGAATCGAGGCAAGCAAATGAGAAAGGACATCAGAAAGTCAGATGATGGTGAGATCTCTCAGGAGTTTGGCCCTGCTTCAAAGAAAGGTAGTAGGGAGGTGTGTAGATTCTATGGCCGGTTAGGCCACACGTTCGAAAAGTGTTTCAAGAGGTTGGGAGCCCAGAAGAAGCGGTAAGAGCATGCAATTCAGAGTGCCCCAAGGGAAATTTAGTTTGTACTTCGTGTAAGAGAAAGGGGCATGATGCAGACTATTGTTAGAGTAAGGATAAGGCTTGTTTCCAGTGCAGATAGAAAAAGGTATTTTATGTCGGGATGCCCGCAGTCTCAACCCCTACTACAACCAGTTCCACTTCAAGCCTTGCTGCCGCCACAGCTTTTGGATAAAGGGAAGGACAAGCTGAATGTGGCGACTTTGGAAGAAGCACAGAAATCCACCCAAGTGATCTCAGGTTAGATTCTAATCTAGTTCGTTAACTCATAACTTTAGTTTCGATGTTGGTCGATTAGTTATGTATGCGATTTTATAGGTAAGTTTAAGGTAAAGAATCGTTGGGCACGCATTCTGTTTGATTCTAGTGATACCCACTCGTTCGTGTCTAGGAATTTCATAGAGAGTCATCGTTTGACTCTTGATCATGTTGGGTATTCGTTTCACGTTATGTTTCCCTCTGGTGACTCGATGGTGTCGGACCTGGGTATCCAGAGTTGTCCTATTCTTTTAGACAATTTTCTAGCCTTTGCTGATCTGAAGGTGTTAGACCATGTGGACTTTGCTGTAACTCTAGGCATGGACTAGTTATCCAGATACAATAGGGTTATCCAATACAAGGTTAAGCATTTGGAATTCAAGATGTATAACGACCAACCCAAGAGTGATTATGGTTTTCTGTGCCAAGATTCCACGATTATTTCTGCACTATATGCTCAAAAGCTTGTAGATTCCAATTGTTGGGCTATTTGGTTTCTATTTTAGGAATCATTGGTAGTTTATCACATGTCAAGGATGTTCTTGTGGTGCGGGAGTTTCCTGATGTTTTTTCCAGATAGTCTTCCTAGCCTTTTGCATGAGAGAGATGTGGAGTTTGTCATAGATTTGGAGTCGGGTACTTTCCCTATTGCTAAGATACCGTATCATATGGCCCCGCTTAAGCTAGAAGAGTTGCGTACCTAGCTAGATGAGTTATTGCAGTGTAGATTCATTAGGCGAAGTTCTAAGCCTTGGGGTTCCCCCGCATTGTTTGTTAAGAAGAAGGATGGGTCTATTAGGTTGTGCATCGATTATAGGGAGTTCAATAAGGTAACAATCAAAAACAGGTATCCCTTGCCACAAATAGATGATTAGTTTGATCAGTTGCGTGGTAGTACGGTGTTTTCGAAGGTTGACCTTCGTTTAGGCTACCATCAGTTAAGAATCCATGAGTCGGATGTTCCGCGGACTGCATTTCATTCTCTGCATGGGCATTTTGAGTTCTTGGTGAAGTCTTTTGGATTGACCAATGCACCCTCTTTCTTCAAGGACATGATGAATAGAATGTTCAAAGATTTCCTAGAGCAATTTATGGTGGTTTTTATTGATGATGTCCTATTCTATTCCCGGAGTGCTGAGGAGCATGCCCAACACTTGCGTTTAGTTCTGTCTTCTTTGAGAGAACATAAGTTATATGCAAAGTTGAGTAAATGCGAGTTTTGGCCACCTCAAGTGTCCTTTTTGGGTCATGTTGTGAATAAGAATGGAATTTCTGTTAACCCAGAGAAGATAGCTGTGTTATGGATTGGAAAAGACCTACCACACCTAAGGAGATAAGAAGTTTCTTAGGCTTGGCAGACTACTATAGAAAGTTCATGGAAGGATTCTCTATATTATCTGCACCTTTGACTAAGCTCACACAGAAGAATGTTGTGTTTGTGTGGAGCGATGAGTGCAAAGGAGCCTTTTAGGAATTGAAGAGGAAATTAAGCACTGCTCCAATTTTGACCATGCCTATTGAGGGAGTAGAGTATGCAGTTTATGTGGATGCATTGCACATCGGGCTTGGATGTGTATTGATAATCTAATTTTATCCATATTTATATATATAATTTTTATTTAATAATTAATTAGTTTTTAATATATTTTATGATTTTATTAACTAATTACTTTATTTTCTTATTTTAGGATCAATGTGGGCTGCTAATATCAATATGGAGTCTACAAAATTGATCAGTAGACAAATCTGGACAAAGCTGGAAAAATTGAAAAGCACACGCCCCGGACACGGGCGTGACCGAAATGTCACAGGCGTTACCACCAGGCGTGACACAGATCTGCTCAAAATCGTCGAACGCAAATCGAATATTGGCGAACGAAGATCGTCGAACAGCCAAGTACATGTCATGCCCTTGGTCACGGGCGTGACCCTAGGCGTGACACCATTGGGCTCAGATCGTTGAACGACGATCGTTGAACGTAGATCATCGAACGAAGAACGGCGAACGAAGAACGTCGAACAGAGAATTATACGCCCGTGCCCAATCGGTCACGGGCGTGGTCAGGGTGTGTCGAGTACGTTACCAGCCATTAAATCAAGCCGTTCCTGTCGTTGCTTCCAGATTGTCGTTTCAGCTTGACACTCCCCTGGTCACGTGTGTGTCCCGGGGGCGTGACCCCTCCATCAAAATCAATTTACTCATGCCGTTTTCAGCTTCCCGCAGTTTTCCAGTAACAGAAGTGACATGCCCAGGTCACGGGCGTGACCTAGGGGCGTGACCCGCCATTTAACAGATTTTGGCAATTTCTCCTCCAATGTTCCCGAGCTTTCAATACGATGGTTCCGAGCCTGACACACCCTAGGTCACGAGCGTGACCTAGGGCGTGACCTTGCAGAAAGTTTTCCTATAAATTCCAGGCAATTCCAGAAGCTTAGGTGGAGATTTTTTGGGAGCTTAGTTCTATTTTGTTTACTATTTTTCTTGCATTTTAATTTTATAGTATAGCCTTTACTTTCAAGTGTATCTTTAGTCATGTCTTTCCCTACCTTAACTTGTATTTTCCTAATGATGATGAGTAGCTAATTTTCATTTAGCGCTTGGTCATGATGAAGCTTGAAATAAAATAAACCTTTCTTTTTTATCAAATGTCATGTTCTTAATTATGCTATCTACGATTTATCTTTGATTTATATTTTGTCGAATTCATATTTCGCGGATATGATTTTCGATCTAAGATCTGTATCCTAAATGACCGAGAGGTTACGGATACGAGTAGATCACTCAAAGATAAAAGGAGTTGCATGCACTCCTCGAGAGAGGATGATATAAATCCTCTGGATTGGAGTCAAATCCAATAGAGTGGTTCACCGCCTAAAGCAAGCTTAGGGGTTTCGACTGGCCGAGAGGTCTTAATCGATCAACCTAAGATTAGTCAAAAGTATGAGCTCGAGAGAGACGCTTTTGTACTTAAGAACTTCCACGGTCGAGTGAGCAGTTTAAGAGCTCGCATTACTTTATTTTTAAAAAAGGTTTATTTTAGTTCAAGTGGATTCTAGATCAAGTGCTAGCTTCCCCAAAATCAAACTTCTCTTTTTTAGTGTATCGTTTCATTTTCTGTTTTAAACAAAAACCACTTTCCGTCCGATAAGATAATAGCTATTTCTTGTGAGTACAAGTATTCGACAAGCCCCGAGTCGATATACGACACTTGATCCTATACTCCGAACGATAGGTATACTTTCCTCATCGATTGGAAACACGCGTTAGCGTGGAGAAAATAATCATCAAGTTTTTGGAGCCATTGCCGGGGATATTTTTGCCGATATTTTGAAAGCAAGGATCTATTAGTTTTATTATTTTCTTTTTGTTTTAAAAATATCAAAATCAAAAAAAACAATTGTCTTATTTTGGTGTATAACCCGAGGGAATCCGTCAAATCTAGTTGATTTGGATCCGGAGATCGAGCAAAGCTTACGGCGACGTCTAAGACTCCGCGACCTCAATTCTACAAACCTGGTTGAGGAATCCATCGGTGACACTTCTTTTTTTTCTTCTTCTTCATCTTCCCCTTCTTCTCAATTTTCTTGTATTTTGAATACCCAAAATCCAAATATGGCTGAAGAACGGACTATGTCCTATTATGCTCGGCCAAATTTGGATGAGGCACAATCAAGTATTGTTTGACCCACCATTGAGAACAATAACTTTGAATTGAAGCCAAGCATCATCCAAATGGTACAACAATATGTACAATTTGATGGGCTTCAAGATGAAGATCCAAATGGGCATATTTCTAACTTTTTAGAAATATGCGATACTTTTAAAATTAATGGGGTTTCCTATGATGCCATTCGGCTAAGGCTATTTCCTTTTTCTTTGCACACCAAGGCTAAGCAGTGGTTGGGTTATCTACCAAGAGGCTCCATCACTACTTGGGCCGAGATGACGGAAAAATTTCTTACGAAATATTTTTTACCCGCTAAGACGGCCAAATTGCGCAATGATATTACTTATTTCTCCCAAGTTGATACGGAAATGTTATATGACACTTGGGAGCGATTTAAGAAATTGATTCGCCGTTGTCAGCATCATGCAATCCCCGATTGGTTGCAAGTGCAAACCTTCTATAATGTCCTCAATCAACAAACGAGGCAACATATTGATGCCGCCGCCGGTGGAACGTTAAACAACAGGACACCGGCGGTCGCCCAAGAACTTATAGAAGGTATGGCCATGAATACGTATCAATGGAGTACACCCCGGTCCCGTCCACCTAAACCGGCCGGGATGTACGAAATAGATACGGTTTCTAGTTTGTCTCTCCAGGTTGAGCAACTACAAAAACAGATGAACGAGATGTCTGCTTCCTCGTCTAAATCTACCTGTGAGCCCCAATATTTGGAGCCTTCTACTATTGCCGATGATGTGGATTACATGGGTAATCCAAATCGGCCACCTTATAATCCGGGTAATAATTTTGGCAATACCTATCACCCGGGTATAAGGAATCACCCCAACTTCTCTTGGAGTAATCCGGGGAACACGACGCGCCCTCCAAACACGATTCCACCCGGCTATTTTCCACTGCAAGCTCCAAAAGCTCCAAATCTCGAGGATTTGTTTACCCAATATACAACTACAAATGATGCCAACATCCGGAATCTCACCGGATCTCTTCGTAGTTTGGAGACACAAATTGGGCAAATCGCTAAACTGCTCTCCGATCGTCAACAAGGAGCGTTACCGGGCAATACAGAGCCCAACGCAAAGGAGCATGCCAAATCCATCACCCTATGGAGCGGGAAGGAGGTAACCACTTCTCAAAATCCGGTTGATACTTCTCCAATTCCGGTTGATACGGAGGTAACAAATTCTTCATCTTCTCCTCCGCCTAAGCCTTCTACTTTTAATAAACCAAAAGCTTATCAACCACCTCTTCCCTATCCATCTAGAATGCAAAACGACCGGGTGGATGAGCATCACGGTAAAATTTTGGACATGTTTAAACAAATCCAAATAAATTTACCGTTTTGTGAAATAATAGCACAAATGCCGAAATATGCCAAGTACTTCAAGGATCTTTTATCCAAAAAAAATAAACTTGAGGATATCTCAACGGTTCAGTTGAACGCGCAGTGTTCGGTAGTTTTACTTAATAAATTACTTAAAAAATTACCCGATCCGGGTAGTTTCTCTATTCCTTGTTTGTTTGGTGATTTATTAGTAAAACGTGCGTTAGCCGATCTAAGCGCCTCAATCAATTTAATGCCTTATTCTTTCGTTAAGAAGTTGGAATTAGGAGAACCTAAGCCCACAAGAATGTGCATTCAATTGGCGGATTGGTCTGTCAAGCTCCCTATGGGGATCATAGAGGATGTGCTTGTCAAAGTTGACAAATTTATCTTTCCGGTAGATTTCGTCATCTTTGACATTGAAGAGGACACCGAGGTACCACTCATTCTTGGTCGCCCTTTTCTTGCCACCTCACGCGCAGTTATAGATGTTAGTAATGGGAAACTTCTCCTTAGAGTCGGAGATGAAGAAGTTACCTTTACTATTGACACATCTATGAAGAACTCGCTCTCAAATGACGACTCATGTTATTATTTGGAGGCTTCTCCTGAAGAAGACTCCTTTCTTTTTTCTGAAAAATCTTTATCTTCTATTGATCATGATGCCGATTTTGAAAATTTAGATTTAATGGCTCATGAAAATAGTGATAATCTCTCGATCACTCGCACACCTATTTTTGAGCTTTTAGAAATTGGTAGTGATCGATTGAAAACTTCTTATGATGAACCTCCCACGCTAGAACTAAAACAATTGCCTGATCATTTAGAGTATTTATTTTTAGCGGAGGATTCAAAACTTCCGGTTATTGTGTCGGCCTACTTGACCGATGAAGAAAAAATTAAATTATCTCATACTTTAAAACTTCATCGCGCGCAATTGCATGGAAGATCACGGATTTGAGAGGGATTAATCCCTCCTTTTGCACCCATAAAATCTTATTAGAAGAACACGCTCACAAAACCATTCAACCTCAATGCCGGCTAAATCCTAACATGAAGGAGTTAGTCAAGGCCGAGGTGATAAAATTATTAGATGCGGGTATCATCTATCCGATTTCGGATAGCTCTTGGGTGAGCCCGGTCCAAGTGGTGCCCAAGAAAGGAATGTTAACAGTAGTGCCTAATGATAAAAACGAGTTAGTTCCTACTCGAACCGTTACCAGATGGCAGGTGTGCATCGATTATCGTAAATTAAATGATGCAACACGTAAGGATCATTTTCCTTTGCCGTTCATTGACCAAATCTTTGAACGGTTATCCGGGCACTCATTTTATTGTTTTCTTGATGGTCTCTCGGGATATTTTTAATTCCCAATCGCGCCCGAGGACCAAGAGAAAACAACCTTCACTTGTCTGTTTGTCACCTTCGCCTATCGAAGGATGCCTTTTAGTTTGTGCAATGTGCCGACAACCTTCCAAAGGTGTATGCTAGCAATCTTTGATGAATTAGTGGAGGATATCATGGAGGTTTTCATGGACGGTTTCTCCATTTTTGGAGATTCATTTGATTTATGTTTGGCAAACCTTTCCCGTATTCTCCAAAGATGTGAAGACACGAACCTAGTTTTAAACTGGGAGAAGTGCCATTTTATGGTACGAGAGGATTTGGTCTTCCGCCATAAAATTTCTAGTAAGGGCATAGAGGTAGATAAAGCAAAAATTGAAACTATAAAAAGGCTACCTCCCCCTTCAAATGTTAAGGCCGTTCGTAGTTTTTTATGGCATGTCGATTTCTATCGCCGATTTATTAAAGATTTTTCTAAAATAACTAAGCCCCTTACCCACTTGTTAGAAAAAGAGGCGCCGTTCATTTTTGACGAAAATTATTTGCATGTTTTTTCTCTTATTAAAGAAAAATTGATTAACGCCCCTATCATGATCGCTCCCAATTGGGAACTTCCATTTGAGATAATGTGCGACGCTAGTAGTGTTGCCGTCGG
This sequence comes from Platanthera guangdongensis, assembly GCA_039583875.1. Taxonomy (NCBI): domain Eukaryota; kingdom Viridiplantae; phylum Streptophyta; class Magnoliopsida; order Asparagales; family Orchidaceae; genus Platanthera; species Platanthera guangdongensis. The sequence continues at coordinate 20,784,208 of CM077160.1, read as the reverse complement.
TGCGGTCTTAGGACAACGCATTGATTGTCTCTGAGATATCTGCAAGGAGAAAATACCAAACTAACAATTCATCAAGGCAAGTATACCTATCGAAATGCAGCTAGGGGACACACGAGTCGTATTGAAATCCGGGAACAGTTGAGTAAGCTTACTCACACGAAATCTATTATTTTATCGACGGAAAAATAAGGTTTTCTTAAGCTAAATGTACTAAAGGAAGAGAACTACTTGCATGAAAAGATAAAGAGAGCTAAAGAGCGATTAACTTAAGCTTAGTAACAATGAAGGGAAAATGCACTCGATCAGAAATCACCTCGGCAAGAGTGGTTAGAAAAATACGATAAATAAACCTAAGCTAATTAGGGTAAATGTCTTTGACCGTGGAGGTTCCATGAATATTGACACGCTTCTCTCGAAGGCCGTGCCTAACTGAGTTTAGGAAGGTCCGGCCGACTTTCGCCTAAATCGGAGGCCTAAAACTCGCTTTACGCGGTGAACCCCTCTATTGGATTTTACTCCAATCCGGGAGATTTGAACGTCTGCCTCTCTCGAGGGGTGCGAACAACTCCCTTTACTCTTGAGTGCTCATTTCAAACTTTCGGCCTCTCGGCTAGCCCAGAATGAAAGCAAAGGTGGAGAGTATATATCGATAATATACCTCCAACCCGTGATAAATCAAGAGTAATTCAAAGCTAAACCCTAAAAAGAAAAGGTAAGATTCAAAGCATCATAACCTAATCACTCGAACCTCGGATCATTAAGATCGAGTACATGGAGGATTAGTTAATCATGGTGAGGTGGAAGAGGGGGGATGAGTAGAAGAAAAATACGGAAAATGGAGCAGAAACGTAAAAGAAAACAGCAATTTTTATTAATAGAAACAGTGATCTTACAGCTTGAAAACCAGAGATTACAAGAACATGAGAAGGAAACTACACTATCATTAGCATCATACTGCAGAAATAAGCTAGGAGCTAATACAGGGAAAGCATAAAGCTAGAGCTACGAACTAAAAATGGAAAGACATGCTTAAAAAGTTCAGAAATACAAAGGACAGAACCTCCCCTCTCAAAGCGAAAAGTTGTCCTAAAACCCCTGGAGTTGGGCTCTATTTATAGAATTTTTCGGGTCGGGTCACGCCCCCCTGTCACGCCCTGGTCGGGCGTGACCCTGGGGCGTGACACATTCGGCGCGACTTTTTCGGCCAGGAATTTAATTCTGACGGAGTTGTTGCGGTACACGCCCACAGGTCACGCCCTGGTAGGGCGTGACCCTGGGGCGTGTTCTTTGCGGCGTGACTTTGGGAGCTGAAATTGAATGCTGGAGATGACGGGCAGAATTGCTGAAGTACACGCCCATATGTCACGCCCGGGTCAGGCGTGACCCTGGGGCGTGACACTTTCGGTGCGGCAGTGGAGCGGGAAAGATGAGCGCGCTGCGGCGATTCCTCGGAACCTAGGGACACGCCTATAGTACACGCCCGTGTCGGGTGTGTCACGGGCGTGACCGAGGGCGTGTACACTAAGTTTCCACGGAATACAGTTTCGGACCAATTGCTTCATTCCTCTGGTTTACACGCCCTAGGTACACGCCCTGGTAGGGCGTGACCTTGGGGCGTGTCACAGCAAAATTCGGCTGAAAGCCGTGAAAACCTGCAAAATGCAGAAAAAATGCATTAGCGACAAAAATATATACAAAGGGGAATCAAAACAAGTACTTTACAAGACATGATTGGCTTTAAAACCCCGAAAATATCCTAATAAAATTGACTGCAAACGTATTATCAAATTCCCCCAAGCTTAAGTTTTGCTTGTCCCCAAGCAAAGATATAAAGACAAGCTAATCATAAAAAGTGACTAATTCAAAAGGTTTTAATCATACTCACACAAGTACTATGCGAAATTCTAGGTAGGGAGAATGTAAAACGTAAATCTAAAACAATTATTTAGGTATGATTTAACTTTTATAAACTTTACTTAATAAAAATAAATCATCCAGAATTTTGACGAAATTCTTTAAATAGATTTGAGCAAGGTAATGAAAATGAAAAGAACGTATTGAGTTATTACTAGATCCAAGCAACGCATTATAATTATATCAATTAAATAACAAAAATCTAAGTTTAAATCCAAAACTAAAACTGATTTACTTTTCTTCTTTTCTTAGTTGTTAAATAAAATTAAAAAAAGGGTGTGAATCAAAAGGATTTAATAGGACCGAAACGTTTGGTTTAGGAATATGAATAGGAGTGGAATTCAAATATAAACATGGAGGCTTAAAAATCACACTAAACCAAAACAACGAGTTTCAAAAAAAATAAATTTATTTTAAACAAAATATGTATAAATAAATTTATTTTTTTTCTCTTTATGATTATTTATCTCTTTTTTTTTACTATTATTTTCATTCATTTTTTTTTTTCAATTTATTGCTTTTGAGTACACCTTTTTCAACAATATCTCCACAGATAAGACAAAATTTCCTATCAAACAAAATTAGCGTGATTAGATAGGTAGGAATTTGGGCTTTGGTGAAAATGAAATGGTGTGTGGAGTTTATCAAATGAATTTGGAAAAAAGGCTCAAAAACGGCTAACTAGTGGTAAAAGAGTTTAGGTTGGCAAGAAAGCTCAAACGTAAATAAAAATGGCCTAAATCATTTTCACGCATTTTTTTTTAAATTTATTTAAAACATAGAGTCGATAAATTTCAAAAAGCAAGTTCGAGATAATAAAAGAAGATTGATGAAATTATCTTGAAAATAAAAATAATATGTCACTTGGATCGTTCATATCTACTACGTTATTCAAAATATGTTCTTACAAAAATCATCTAAAGACGAAAAGAAAAATAGTGGATGATAAATTTTTAGATAAAGTAAAGAAAATAAAGAACGGAAAACCATAATAGAAATGCACGGTTTAGAGAAATATTTTACCTTAACATGCTACCGTGAATTAGAAACACAGCATGATCAACATTTTACTTGTGAAATATGATTAAAAAGAATGATTAGAAAAATTATAATTAACTACGTTGTTTATAAAGAAGTTTGAGAAAAACAAAACATAAACATGGGGTACTTATTGAAATACCAAAATGCAGCTATATATATATAATAATGTTTTTGAAATTTTTTGAAATTTTGGATTTATTTTGGATTTTTTGGGATATTTACAAAACAAAAAGAAAACAAAAAGAAGGAGGAAGTCCTCCCCCAAGCTTAAAATCTACATTGTCCGCAATGGAGAAGGAGGTCGGAGAACGAGAGAAAAGTAAAGTACATAAATAAAAGACAGAATTGAAAAGCAGGTACTTCCCCGGTTTTATTTTGCAGGGCAAGTTGAGTGATGCCGCTCCTCCATGCCTGTGCTGCGGATCTTCATGAAACGTCGTCCGGCGGACTTTGGCATGGAAGCAGAACCGTTGGAGCAGGCGATCGCAGAAGTTTCAGCTTGCCGGAGCCAGTCGGGGGAAAAAGTGTAAAAGAAAGAAAACAGAAAAAGATAACTTGGGTTGCCTCCCAAGAGCGCCCTTTATTTAAAGCGTCGTTTGAGCTCGACGCATCAAAATAATAATGTCCCAAATATTGTTTAAAATTAAAGTTCGAATAAAGTTAAAGTTGTTGAGAAAAATAAAGTTCAGATTAATCAAATGTCAGGACCGAAAAGATAGAGTTAACAGGGTTGAGACTGACATCATCATAGAAATATATTTTAAGACGCTGACCATTCACTTTGAAAGTACCCTTATCAGGGTGGGAAATTAAAACAGTACCATAAGAAAAGACTTCTAAAACAGTAAAAGGCCCAGACCAACGTGATTTTAATTTACCCCGGAATAAACGTAAACGAGAGTTATAAAGAAGCACTTGGTCGCCTGGCTTAAAGATTTTTGGGTGCCTAAGATGTCGATCGTGTAAACGCTTCGTCTGCTCTTTATAAAGTCTGTTATTTTCATACGCGTAAGAGCGCCACTCGTCGAGTTCGTTAAGTTGAAATTTTCGAAAATCGCCGACAGAGTGGGGATCGAAGTTTAAAAATCGCAAGGCCCAAAAGGCGCGGTGTTCTAACTCTACGGGTAAATGACACGATTTTCCATAAACCAACCGATATGGCGTACAGCCGAGGGCGGTTTTATACGCTGTTCGGTAGGCCCATAGAGCATCGTCTAATTTGGCAGACCAGTCTTTTCTAGATGTTGAAACAGTCTTTTCTAAAATTCTTTTTATTTCTCTATTCACTACTTCGACTTGTCCGTTAGTTTGGGGGTGGTAGGCAGTGGAAAGCTTATGAGTAACGCCATATTTAGTTAGGATTTTTGAAAATTGTGCGTTACAGAAATGGGAACCCCTATCACTAACGATAGCGCGCGGCGTACCGAATCGAGAAAATAATTTTTTGAGGAAATTAACTACGACTCGGGTGTCATTCGTAGGAAGAGCTTGGGCTTCGGCCCAACGTGAAACATAATCAACGGCAACTAAAATATACTTATTCCCGAAGCTAGAAGGAAAAGGACCAACAAAATCAATCCCCCAGAGGTCGAAAACTTCGCACTCTAGAAAATAATTTTGTGGCATTTCATTTTTATTCGAAATATTCCCCGACCGTTGGCAACTATCACACCTACTCCCAAAGGCATGCGCGTCTTTAAACAGGCTGGGCCAGTAAAAACCCGCGCTTAACACTTTGTGAGCGGTGCGAGCAGCTTGATAGTGCCCACCTGTCGGTCCTTCATGCAAATGTTTAATAATATCTAATCCTTCATCCAAGGAAACACACCTCCTGATCACTTGGTCTGCACAGACTTTAAAAAGATGCGGGTCCTCCCAAAAGTAGTTCTTCAGCTCAGAAAAGAATTTCTTCTTTTGCTGAGATGAAAACGCTTTTGGGAGCACACGGGCCACTAGATAGTTGGCGATGCGGGCAAACCAAGGAGAAGTAGATGTGTTAATTACGAAAAGCTTCTCATCAGGGAAATAGTAATGAAAAGAATTTTCATCAAATTGTTCTATAAACGGGTTGTCTAGGCGCGAAAGGTGGTCGGCGGCCAAGTTCTCGGCACCTCGCTTATCACGGATCTCTAAGTCAAACTCATGGAGGAGTAAGACCCAGCGAATCAAGCGAGGCTTGGCATCCGTTTTAGAGAGAAGATATTTGAGGGCCGAGTGGTCCGTAAAAACTATAATTTTCAAAAGAGTGATATAAGGGCGAAATTTGTCAAATGCGAATACTACAGCTAAGAGCTCCTTCTCGGTGGTGGTGTAATTTTCCTGTGCAGATGTGAGTGTTTTACTAGCATAATAAATGGGGTGGAAGTTTTTGGAAATACGTTGACCTAGTACGGCTCCCACCGCATAACTACTCGCATCACACATTATTTCAAATGGAAGATCCCACACCGGAGCTATCATGATTGGCGCATTAACTAATTTTTCTTTTATTAAATTGAAGGCAGGTAGACAGAGGTCATCAAAGATGAATGGGGCGTCTTTTTCTAAGAGATGGGTAAGGGGCTTGGTGATTTTGGAAAAGTCCTTTATGAAGCGGCGGTAGAAACCCGCATGACCCAGGAAACTTCTTATGGCTTTTATGTTCGTAGGTGGCGGCAGTTTCTCGATAACTTCTATTTTTGCAACGTCTACTTCAATACCCCTTTCAGAAATTTTATGTCCCAAAACTAACCCTTCCCTTACCATAAAATGACATTTTTCCCAATTTAAGGCGAGGTTAGTTTCTTCGCATCGCTCTAAGACTTTTTCGAGGTTCTCTAAGCAACTATCGAAGGAATTCCCGAAGACGGAGAAATCATCCATGAAGACTTCCATAATGCTTTCTACGTACTTGTCAAAGATGGAGAGCATACATCGTTGGAATGTAGCCGGCGCATTGCACAATACAAACGGCATTCTTCGGTAGGCGAAGGTGCCGAAGGGACAAGTAAACGTAGTTTTCTCCTGGTCCTCGGGGGAGATGGGGATTTGAAGATACCCCGAGAGGCCATCGAGAAAACAATAAAAGCTATGTCCGGAAAGTCGTTCTAAAATTTGATCAATGAACGGCAAGGGGAAGTGATCCTTGCGGGTGGCGTCATTCAACTTACGGTAATCTATACACATTCGCCATCCGGTCACCATCCGAGTCGGGATTAATTCATTATTTTCATTACTTACGACCGTTATCCCTCCCTTCTTTGGTACTACCTGTACTGGGCTAACCCACTTACTGTCGGATATAGGATAGATAATTCCTGCGTCTAACAATTTCATAACCTCGCCCTTAACTACGTCTTTCATGTTTGGGTTTATACGGCGCTGAGGTTGTATAGAGTTACGAGAATTATCTTCCATTAAGATTTTATGAGTGCAGAAAGATGGGCTTATGCCCTTGATATCAGATATCTGCCAAGCAATAGCTTGGCGATGCTTTTGTAAAATTGAAAGAAGTTTATTCTTTTGTGCATCCGTGAGGTAGGCCGAAATTATGACAGGCAGCTTAGAGTCCTTTTCTAAGAAAGCGTATTGAAGGTGCTCTGGTAGTTCTTTCAGTTCCAAGGTAGGGGGGTCATCATACGAGGTCTTGGAAATTTGTTCTTTTTCAAAAACTATGTCCTCGTACACTTTTTTATATGTAAAATTAAAAGGGGTGTTGCTAGCGGCCATGGAGGCTTCGTGCAGCGATTCAGTTGGAAAAGTAGAAGAGGAACAGAAATCATTAAATTCTTTTTCAAAATCAGAGGGGCGAGTGGAGGATTCTTCACTTATGTGTAGAGATTCAGTTGGAAGAGTAGGAGAGGAACAAAAATTGGAAAATTCTTTGTCAAAATCAGAGGTGGGAGAGAAGAATTCTTCACTTATGGTATCCATGAAAAAACAGGAGTCATCATTAGCTAGTGTGTTCTTCATCGAGGGGGTGATAGAGAAAGTTACCTCATCGTCGCCCACTCGAAGGAAGAGCTTACCATTGCTTACATCAATGATAGCTCGGGAGGTGGCAAGGAAGGGTCGGCCAAGGATCAGGGGAACCTCGACGTCTTCTTCAATGTCTAAAATGACAAAGTCCACCGGGAAGATGAACTTGTCAACTTTGACTAGGACGTCCTCCACTATTCCTAACAGGTATTTGACTGACCTGTCGGCTAGCTGGATACTCATGCGTGTGGGGTTGAGACTACCAATTCCTAACTTTTTAAACAACGAGAGGGGCATAAGATTAATACTCGCACCTAAGTCGGCTAAAGCGTGTTTGACAAAGAGATCACCGAAGACACACGGGATAGAGAAAGTACCCGGGTCACTGATTTTTTTCGGTAATCCGTTTGTCAAAACCGTCGAGCACGCGGCATTTAACGTGACATGAGAAAGGTTCTCTAACTTCTTCTTGTTAGTTAGGAGGTCCTTAAGGTATTTTGCGTACTTCGGCATCTGGGATATGGCTTCGTGGAAAGGCAGATTTACGTGGATTTGCTTAAACATTTCCAAAAAACGGGTGTATTGATCATCCTATCGTTGTTTATTAAGTTCGGAAGGGTATGGCGGGGATGGATTATTTTTAAAGGTGGGTGGTGGAGTGAATTCTTTTTCTACGATAGGGGTGATAATTTCTTCGGCAGAGGATGGAATTTTTAAAAGGGGAACGGAGCTTTGATTTTTAAAAACGGGAGCGGAGCTTGCCTCGGGTTCTTCACTTACCATACCGGGAACTTTCTTCCCACTCCGAAGAGTTATAGCTTTCGCTTGCTCTCTCGGGTTGGGCTCGGTATTGGAAGGAAGAGACCCTACAGGTCGCTCAGAAATCATTTTAGCGAGCTGTCCTACCTGATTTTCTAAGTTTTTAACACTTCCGGTTAAGGTCCTAATCGTAGCGTCATTAGCATTCATGTATTTTTAAAACACTTCCTCCAAATTTGGAGGTTTTGGAAAACTTTGAGGAGGAGGTGGTGGTGGAGCAGAAAAATCACTTTGCGGTGGCGGGCGCACAGCATTCGATGGATTGCTCCACGAAAAATTCGGATGATTTCTTAACGCAGGATTATAACTATTCAGAAAATTAAAACCAGGAGGATGATAATTCGCAGCAGAAAAATTATTAAAAGCAGTTCTAGGCATATTATTTACATAATCCAAATGTTCAGCGGGAGGAGTTGCAGATTCCCATACCTGAGGGGCGGAGGCAGCAGTCATCTCCGTAATTTTTTTGCTTAATATTTCAACTTGCAGTGCGAGTTGTGAGACGTTGTCCACTTCAAAGAGACCTGCAGTTTTATTTGGGCGGGACCTAGGCACATTCCACTGGTAAGTGTTCATGGCCATGTCTTCAAATAGCTCAAGAGCTGCTTTCGGGGTCTTATGGTTTAAAGTACCGCCAGAAGTTGCGTCTATCATTTGCTTCGTGCTTTGATTTAGCCCATTATAAAACGTCTGCACCTGCAACCATACAGGCAGAGCGTGATGTGGGCATCGTCTTAATAATTCTTTAAATCTTTCCCAGGTTTCATAAAGGGTCTCTGAGTCTATTTGTCCAAAGGCAGAAATGTCATTCCTAAGTTTAGCAGTTTTAGCAGGCGGAAAATACTTGGCCAAAAATTTTTCAGTTAATTGCGTCCAAGTAGTTATGCTATTTTTAGGAAGGGTGTTAAACCACTGCTTAGCCTTAATTCTAAGAGAGAAAGGAAATAATCTTAGCCTAATAGCATCATTTGTGACACCATTTATCTTGAAGGTGTCACAAATCTCCAGAAAGCTGGCTATGTGTGCGTTCGGGTCTTCATCTTGAAGCCCGTCAAATTGCACATACTGCTGCACCATTTGAATTATGCTAGGCTTTAGTTCAAAATTATTATTATTTATTGCAGGGCGAACTATACTAGTTTCTGTACCCTCGAGATTTGGTCGTGCATAATAGGACATAGGCCTTTTCACGACTTCCTCCACGTTGGGTTCTGCCATTCTTAAGGTAGAAAATGACTCGGAATCCTCAACCGGCACTTGGGTAGTAGGGCCTTGAAATCGCGATCTTCTCCGAAGAGTATGCTCAATTTCGTGGTCCAGGTCCAAAGTAACCGACGGACTTCCGCGGGTCATACACTAGAAGAAGAGAGGAGAAGCAAGACTAAAAACTAAAAGAGCTAATGAAGTTGGAAAAATTTTTTGAAATAGATTTTTTTATGTTTTAACTCCCGAACTTCCCAAGGGCTACCCGGTGAAGGGTTCACAAGGTACTAGACAAGATAGTGGCATTTAGAGCCACTTTGCCCTTTTCGAGAGAGTTAGGTGGTGTAGAAAATTTTGTGATGTGGGTTTCTATTACGAATGCGGTAATTAAAATCCAGCCATTTATCTCTGTGCGATTAGGCGGAAATTAAAAGCTATACTCACGCACTCGACAGAAAATTAAAACACACCCACTCGACAGAAAGTAAACACACTCTACTGAAATAAAGCCTGCCAATTAACTCAAGTGAGTAGGCGGAAAAATAAAAGATACGCACACTTGCTTGAAATAAACCAGCCAATTAACTCAAGTGAGTAGGCAGAAAAATTAAAAATACGCACACTTAATAAAATCCAGCCATTTAACTCAAGTGAGTAGGCGGAAAAAATAAAATACGCACACTCTACTAAAATAAATCCAGCCAATTAACTCAAGTGAGTAGGCGGAAAAATATTTAAGAAGGAGGCTGAGAAAGAGAAGTGATAAAATTAATATATTCGCGTTTTCAATTTATCAACAAGCGTTGCTTCCCCGGCAACGGCGCCAAAAACTTGATTGTCTCTGAGATATCTGCAAGGAGAAAATACCAAACTAACAATTCATCAAGGCAAGTATACCTATCGAAATGCAGCTAGGGGACACAAGTGTCGTATTGAAATCCGGGAACAGTTGAGTAAGCTTACTCACACGAAATCTATTATTTTATCGACGGAAAAATAAGGTTTTCTTAAGCTAAATGTACTAAAGGAAGAGAACTACTTGCATGAAAAGATAAAGAGAGCTAAAGAGCGATTAACTTAAGCTTAGTAACAATGAAGGGAAAATGCACTCGATCAGAAATCACCTCGGCAAGAGTGGTTAGAAAAATACGATAAATAAACCTAAGCTAATTAGGGTAAATGTCTTTGACCGTGGAGGTTCCATGAATATTGACACGCTTCTCTCGAAGGCCGTGCCTAATTGAGTTTAGGAAGTTCCGACCGACTTTCGCCTAAATCGGAGGCCTAAAACTCGCTTTACGCGGTGAACCCCTCTATTGGATTTTACTCCAATCCGGGAGATTTGAACGTCTGCCTCTCTCGAGGGGTGCGAACAACTCCCTTTACTCTTGAGTGCTCATTTCAAACTTTCGGCCTCTCGGCTAGCCCAGAATGAAAGCAAAGGTGGAGAGTATATGTCGATAATATACCTCCAACCCGTGATAAATCAAGAGTAATTTAAAGCTAAACCCTAAAAAGAAAAGGTAAGATTCAAAGCATCATAACCTAATCACTCGAACCTCGGATCATTAAGATCGAGTACATGGAGGATTAGTTAATCATGGTGAGGTGGAAGAGGGGGGATGAGTAGAAGAAAAATACGGAAAATGGAGCAGAAACGTAAAAGAAAACAGCAATTTTTATTAATAGAAACAGTGATCTTACAGCTTGAAAACCAGAGATTACAAGAACATGAGAAGGAAACTACACTATCATTAGCATCATACTACAGAAATAAGCTAGGAGCTAATACAGGGAAAGCATAAAGCTAGAGCTACGAACTAAAAATGGAAAGACATGCTTAAAAAGTTCAGAAATACAAAGGACAAAACCTCCCCTCTCAAAGCGAAAAGTTATCCTAAAACCCCTGGAGTTGGGCTCTATTTATAGAATTTTTCGGATCAGGTCACGCCCCCCTGTCATGCCCTGGTCGGGCGTGACCCTGGGGCGTGACACATTCGGCGCGACTTTTTCGGGCAGGAATTTAATTCTGACGGAGTTGTTGCGGTACACGCCCACAGGTCACGCCCTGGTAGTGCGTGACCCTGGGGCGTGTTCTTTGCGGCGTGACTTTGGGAGCTGAAATTGAATGCTGGAGGTGACGGGCGGAATTGCTGAAGTACACGCCCATATGTCACGCCCGGGTCAGGCGTGACCCTGGGGCGTGACACTTTCGGTGCGGCAGTGGAGCGGGAAAGATGAGCGCGCTGCGGCGATTCCTCGGAACCTGGGGACACACCTATAGTACACGCCCGTGTCGGGTGTGTCACGGGCGTGACCGAGGGCGTGTACACTAAGTTTCCACGGAATGCAGTTTCGGACCAATTGCTTCATTCCTCTGGTTTACACGCCCTAGGTACACGCCCTGGTAGGGCGTGACCTTGGGGCGTGTCACAGCAAAATTCGGCTGAAAGCCGTGAAAACCTGCAAAAAGCAGAAAAAATGCATTAGCGACAAAAATATATACAAAGGGGAATCAAAACAAGTACTTTACAAGACATGATTGGCTTTAAAACCCCGAAAATATCCTAATAAAATTGACTGCAAACGTATTATCACGCATAAATAAAAATGTTCATCCTATCTATTACGCAAGCAAAACATTAACCGCCGCACAGGAAAATTACACGACCACCGAAAAAGAATTATTAGCCTTAATTTTCGCATTTGATAAATTCCGCTCATATCTCACCTTGTCCAAAATTATTGTTTTTACTGATCATTCGGCTTTGAGATATTTACTAGCAAAAACAGATGCAAAACCGCGATTGATTAGGTGGATCTTACTACTCCAAGATTTTGACTTGGAGATTCGCGACAAGAGAGGAGCGGAGAACTTGGCGGCTGATCATCTTTCGCGGTTGGAGAACCCTAATTCGGGGGAGCTCATGGAGGAGGACATTGACGACACTTTCCCCGAGGAGCGCCTTCTCGCCATTCATAAGGTAATTGCTCTCGCCACTCCTTGGTTTGCCGATTTCGCAAATTATCTTGTTGCGAGATTCCTCCCGAATGGTTTTTCTTATCAAGAAAAGAAGAAATTCTTTTCTAGTCTGAAAAATTATTTTTGGGAGGATCCCTTCCTTTTTCGTGTTTGCACGGAGAAAGTAGTGCAGAGGTGTGTTTCTCATGAGCAAGGCGCCCAAATACTGAAGCATTGCCATGAGGGACCCGCCGGTGGGCACTATAAAGCTAATCAGACGGCTCGGAAGGTACTTGAAGCAGGCTTCTATTGGCCAAGCATCTTCAAGGATGCTCACACCCATGTAAGTCATTGTGAACAATGGCAACGCTCAGGTAATATTTCCCGCCGTAATGAAATGCCATTAAATTCATTTTTAGAAATAGTAGTTTTTGATTTATGGGGGATCGACTTTGTTGGACCACTACCAACATCCTATGGAAATAAATATATTTTGGTAGCGGTCGATTATGTGTCACGGTGGGCGGAAGTGCAAGCCCTTCCCACTAATGATGCCCGAGTCGTGACCCGATTTCTTAAAAACTATTTTCACGATTTGGAGCACTGCGGGCAATAGTTAGTGATAGGGGCACCCACTTTTGTAACGCACAATTCGCTAAGGTTTTATCTAAATACGGCGTTACACATAGGTTTGCCACCCCCTATCACCCGCAAACAAGTGGCCAGGTAGAAGTAGTTAACCGTGAACTAAAACGAATTTTAGAGAAAATGGTTTCTACTAGTAGGAAGGATTGGTCGGTCAAGCTTGATGATGCTCTATGGGCTTATCGGACCGCGTACAAAACCGCTAACGGTTGTACGCCGTATCGACTAGTCAATGGGAAAGCATACCATTTACCGGTTGAGCTTGAACATCGTGCCTTTTGGGCACTTCAATTTTTCAATCTTGATGAGAATTTGTCCTCCAAGCTTCGTAAACTCAAACTTAACGAGCTCGATGAGTGGCGCTCCCTCGCTTATGAGAATAACAAACTCTATAAGGAGCGCACCAAATTTTATCATGATAGAAAAATTAAGCACCCAAAGGACTTCCAACCGGGGGACCAAGTCCTTCTTTATAACTCGCGCTTACGCTTATTTTCGGGTAAGATTAAGTCCCGTTGGTCCGGCCCCTTTATCGTAAAGGAGGTTTTGCCTACGGGACGATGCTTATCTCACACCTGGAAAGAGGCGAGTTTAAGGTAAATGGGCACCAGCTAAAATTATTTATTACCAGTGATAATATTAACGAACAATTGGACAACATAGTGTTGTCAAACCCATAGTAAGCGCGCATCACTATGGTCGAGCTCACCGACCATAAAAAAAGCGCTCGTGGGAGGCATCCCATGGTTATCTTTTTATTTTATTTTATTTTTTTTTAGTTTTACAGGTTTGAAGAATATCTTTGTGGCGTGACGATCGATCGGGAACGTCAACCTCGTGCGAGTTCTTCATGTCGGTAACTTTAATTTATTTTCTTTTATTTCTGTCTTGAAAATATTTTAAAGAAAAAGAAGAGAGAAAATGTTTTTTTTCTGTTCATACACGCCTATGTCACGGCCATGACCTATTGGTCACGGGCATGACATAGCCGTGTTTAGTTCTTCTAGCGCAACCCGAGAGTGGTTTCGTCGAACGAGGTTTCCCGTTCTCCTTCCGTTAAGGCCACGGGCATGACCATTATTCGTCACGGGCGTGATCAGCGCGGATCTTCGTTCGACGACCTGGATCAGGGAAAATAACACTTTCCCCATCACGCCTGTGACAACACATGTCACGCCCGTGGCGCAGGCAGGTCACGGCCGTGACTTGACCGGGATTCCCCAGGGAAAAAACGAAGTTTTCCCCTTTTCAGTTACACGCCCCAAAGTCACGGTCGTGACCCTATGGTGTGCCTCTCGAATCCGAGGCATTCTGCCTCGGATGCTTTTCCACTCACTCCCCCTCGCTCCGCCGCCGGAGGGTGATAACGATGAGGATTACGTTCTTTTATTTATCTTTGGGGTTGTAGTCCGTGATTATGTATCATTTCTTTTTTGTCTTTTCTTTTTGCTTGCCATGTATCATTTTGCATATAAGAAAATATATCAAAAATATGTTTTGCTTCACTCTTGTCTTCCAGGAACACTTCGATGCTGATTCGCCCGCTTCAGGGAAGTCTCCTATCTTTTTCTTTATTTATTTTTCATTGGGGACAATGTATTGTTTAAGTATGCAGGATAGTTCTCAAGCAAAAACATAAAAAAAACATAAAAAAAGAAAACAATTTCGAAAACAAAGAAAAAATTTCCATGTCCAAATTTCATTTTATTTTATTTTATTTAAAAAAGAAAAAAAAAATTCAAAAAAATTATGGTTAATTTTTAAATTAGAGAAATCTTTATTTCTATATTTATTCACTTGCGAAATTTTTAGTATTCAACTTTTACATAGTGTTTAGAATATTTTAATGCTTTAATTGAATTTTGAATTTTGAAGTAGAACTGTTGGTCATGTTGTGTTTCTAGTCAAGTACACATGTTTGTAGAATTTAAGTATAATTAAACATTTAACATACAATTAGATCTTTATTTTTGTAAATGCGTAGAAATAGTTTATTTTACTTCTATCTTGAACCCGGTAAAAATCTAAAAATAGTTTAGGAGAGTGTGTAGAAGTTTACTAGAGAGATATTTCACGGATCAAGAAAGAGGTATTCTTTCTCGATGTCTAGAACTTGACCTCTAGCTATTCTCAAGACATTGCATAGGTTAAACTCATTAGCATAAATGTGATTTAGGCACTTCTTTTGGCAAGTTTGAGCCTTTGCACCCTTACCTAATGTTTTATCTTTGCCAAGCCAATTTGAGCATATACCCTTCCTTTTGTCTTATCTCCACCAACAGTTTACCAAACCCTAAAAAGCATCCTAATTACACACCTATGACCGAGCTTGACATTATATATACAGAACCAGTTTTTGAGAGATTAGGGGCCATTTTATTTTGGTGGCTAATTGAAAAAATAGTTGTTTTCATTCCTCCTCTAAAAAAAGAGAGAAAAAAAAGAAGAGCAAAAAAAATAATATATAAAAAAAACAAAAAAAAATGAAATGATGAAAATAAATAGAGGAAGTTGAAAAAAAAATTAAACATGTTACGAAAAAAAGAACAAAGGAGTATAGGAATTGGCGTAGCTCTACAAATTATTTTGTGCAAGCTCTCTTTAGGTTTTGGTGTGTCTACCCATTGTTTTTATCTTTGATTTTTCAAAGCCAAAAACCTAAGCCTACATTTCAACCTAGTTAAGCCATACAGATTTGTGCTTCTAAATTAAACTAGTGCCGTGGCGAGAGTGTGAAAGGGCAAGCCTATGGCCATCGACATTGATGTATTTCTTTGGAGGGTATCCCGATCTTCGATTTGTGCAATGTTATCTTAGTAAACACGTTACTTTCTCCCTAAACGTGATTTTAAGATTTACCGGGTTTTCATTTTCGAAGTAAAAATAATAAGTGAAAACACATTTTAGAAAATTAAAAAACTAACTTGTATGCTGAGTATGTTTTTCTACAAAAATAACTATGTGCATAGGCACAAGACTTCACATTCTACTCCTTAGGTTCAATTTTCGTTTCTAGTGTTGAAATTTTTCTACTCTCCATGAAAAGTTGTTTGCTCGGGATGAGCAAACGAGTAAGTATGGGGGTATTTGATAACTCTAATTTTATCCATATTTAAATATATAATTTTTATTTAATAATTAATTAGTTTTTAATATATTCTATGATTTTATTATCTAATTAATTTATTTTCTAATTTTAGGATCAATGTGGGCTGCTAATATCAATATGGAGTCTACAGAATTGATCAGGAGACAGATCTGGACAAAGCTGGAAAAATTGAAAAGCACACGCCCCGGACACGGGCGTGACCGAAATGTCACGGGCGTGACCACCAGGCGTGACACAGATCTGCTCAAAATCGTCGAACGCAAATTGAAGATCGGCGAACAAAGATCGTCGAACAGCCAAGTACACGTCACGCCCTTGGTCACGGGCGTGACCCTAGGCGTGACACCAATGGGCTCAGATCGTTGAACGACGATCGTCGAACGCAGATCATCGAACGAAGAACGTCGAACGAAGAACGTCGAACAGAGAATTACAAGCCCATGCCCAATCGGTCACGGGCGTGGTCAGGGCGTGTCGAGTATGTTACCAACCATTAAATCAAGTCGTTCCTGTCATTGCTTCCAGATTGTCGTTTCAGCTTGACACGCCCATGGTCACGTGCCTGACACGGGGGCGTGACCCCTCCATCAACAGCAATTTACTCCCATCATTTTCAGCTTCCCGCGGTTTTCAAGTAAAATAAGTGACATGCCCTAGTCACGGGCGTGACCTCGGGGCGTGACCCACCATTTAACAGATTTTGGCGGTTTCTCCTCCAACGTTCCCGAGCTTTCAATATGGCGGTTCTGAACCTAACACGCCCTAGGTCACGTGCGTGACCTAGGGAGTGACCTTGCAGAAATTTTTCATATAAATTCAAGGCAATTCTAGAAGCTTAGGGGGAGATTTTTTTGGAGCTTAGTTATGTTTTGTTTACTATTTTTCTTGCATTTTAATTTCGTAGTATAACCTTTACTTTCAAGTGTATCTTTAGTCATGTCTTTCCCTACCTTAACTTGCATTTTCCTAATGATGATGAGTAGCTAATTTCATTTAGCGCTTGTTCATGATGAAGCTTGAAATAAAATAAACCATTCTTTTTTATCAAATGTCTTGTTCTTAATTATGCTCGCTATGATTTATCTTTGAATTATATTTTGTCGAATTCATATTTCGCGGATATGTTTTTCGATCTAAGATCCGTATCCTAAATGACCGAGAGGTTGCGGATACGAGTAGATCACTCAAAGATAAAAGGAGTTCCATGCACTCCTCGAGAGAGGACGACAAAAATCCTCCGGATTGGAGTCAAATCCAATAGAGTGGTTCACTGCCTAAAGCAAGCTTAGGGGTTTCGACTGGCCGAGAGGTCTTAACTGATCAACCTAAGGTTAGTCAAAAGCATGAGCTCGAGAGAGACGCTTTTGTACTTAGGAACTTCCACGGTCGAGTGAGCAGTTTAAGAGCTCACATTACTTTATTTTCAAAAAGGTTTATTTTAGTTCAAGTGGATTCTAGATCGAGTGCTAGCTTCCCCAAAATCGAACTTCTCTTTCTTAGTGATCGTTTCATTTTCTATTTTAAACAAAAACCAACTTTCCTTCCGATAAGATAATAACTCTTTCTTGTGAGTACAAGTATTGGACAAGCCCCGAGTCGATATACAACACTTGATCCTATACTCCGAACGATAGGTACACTTGCCTCATCGATTGGAAACGCGCGTTAGCGTGGAGAAAATAATCATCATGTATTGATCCCAGATAGAAAAGTGATTGTGTATGGGTCAAAGCAATTGAAGGTTCATGAAAAAAATTACCCTACGCAAGATTTGGTGTTTGCTGCGGTGATCTATACCTTGAAACTATTGAGACATTCATTATATAGTGTGTTGTGCAAGATTTACACAGACCATAAGAGCCTGAAGTATGTCTTCACTCAAAAGGAGTTTAATTTACGCCAGTGTAGGTGGTTGGAGTATGTTGCAGATTATGATATTGATATCCTATATCATCCGGGTAAGGCTAGTGTGGTGGCTGATGCCTTGAGTAGGAAGACCACGCAGATTTAAATCTTTTTGTTGAATCTTTGGTAGAAGAGTTTTTATTAATGGTCATCTTTGTCGGAAGTAGAGATTCACAAAGCAGCCTGGAAGTGGTAGAGCCTTCATAGATTACACTTACATGGCTTCATCAAAAGGAAAACCCTGATTTACAGTATATTCGTAGTAGGACTGAAAAAGGGGAATTTCCGGACTTTTCAATCGATGATGCGAGTACTTTGAAGTAACGCAATAGGTATTGTATTCCCGCTGATGAGGATATTCGAGCAAGGATATGCAGGGAAGTGCATGGATCTAGTGTTGCCTATCACCTTGGGTCTACAAAGATGTAGAGATTTGAGACAGATTGTTTGGTGGTATGGAATGAAACACAATATAGCCAAGTTTGTGTGTGAATGTTTTACCTACAAGCGAGTTAAGAAAGATCATAGAAGTCCTGGTGGCAAGCTAACGCCTTTGGATATTCCAAGTTGGAAGTGGGAGAGTATATCTATGGACTTTAATATTGGTTTACCATGATCTCCCCAAGGACATGATTCTATGTGGGTCATTGTTGACAGATTGACGAAGTGTGCCCACTTCATGCTGTTCAAGATTGATTACTCCATAAAGAAGATAGCATAGTTGTATTTGGACGAGGTCATTATATTGCACGGAGTACCTGTAAGTATCATGTCAGATCTAGAATCCATGTTTAGGTCTCGTTTTTGGAAGAGTTTGCAGGAAGGGTTGGGTAGCGATCTCAGGTATTCCACTGCTTATCATCCGTAGACCAATGGTCAAACGTAAAGAGTTAATCAGATTTTGAAAGATATGATCAAATATTACATCTTGGACTACGGAGGATCGTGAGACGAGCAGCTTAGATTGATGAAATTTGCTTATAATAATAGTTATCAGGAGAGTTTGTAGATGGCCCCCTTTAAGGCTTTGTGTGGGAAGCGTTGCCGATGTTGGAACCAAAAACTAGCCCCAACAAGAGTTCGGACCCTGGGGTGTAGCTGACACCTACTTCTCCCAAACCCAGGCACCTGACCAGCCATAAAGAATAGAGGAACTGAGCGTAGGCTATAGCACGGAGGTCCCTCCACTAACCCGGAAGAGCTCAGAGCACTTCCGCTCCTTAGCTAAGGGCTGAGCTAAGGATACCTCAGAAAGCGCTGCAACACTTCAGAAAATGAGAAAGCTTCCCTTCTGAGGTACCCTGTGGGTCTATTTAAAGATTCCCAGATCTGGTCTGCCAACAGCGTAATTCTGCATTCCAAAAATGCTATATGCAGCCCAAAATGGTCTGTTAATAGCCAAACTCCGCTGTTCTAAAGAGCTAAATGTAGACCTCTAAGGTCATCTAGGTAAATTTACCTATGGACCCTACTATGGCATTGAGTGGAGAAGCATCACTCAATGCCAGGGAATGCGATGTTGAGTGGAGAAGCATTACTCAGCTCCAAGAACTATGACGATGAGTGGAGAAGCACCACTCAACGCAAACCATGAAGGCTTCCTGCTGACCTGGTCCCAAACCTTCCTGCAAGATCGGGGCGGGAACCCTTCTGCTTCTAGGGACTAGGGCGTTGAGTGGAGAAGCATCACTCAATTCCAAGGAGTAAGGCGTTGAGTGGTGAAGCATACTCAATGCCAACTCTGCGGGCTAAGGCGTTGAGTGGAGAAGCATCACTCAACGCCAAGGACTAAGGTGTTGAGTAGAGAAGAATCACTCAACACCGTCTATGCGGGCTAAGGCGTTGAGTGGAGAAGCATCACTCAATGCAAACGACTAAGGTGCTGAGTGGAGAAGCATCACTCAATGCTAACTCTGAAGGCTAAGGCGTTGAGTTGAGAAACATCACTCAACGCCATGGACTAAGGCGTTGACTGGAGTAGCATCACTCAACGCCAACTCTGATGGCTAAGGCGTTGAGTGGAGAAGCATCACTCAACGCTAACGACTAAGGTCTAAGGCGTTAAGTGGAGAAGCATCACTCAACGCTATGGAATAGGGCATTGAGTGGAGAAGCATCACTCAACGCCAACCCTGAGGGTCTCCTGCCGGCCCGGACGCAAACCCTCCCGCAAGCCCTGGGCAGTAACCCTTCCGCCCGCACTACTCGATTGACCCAATTAGCTTAAATCCTACTCAAACTCGGGGTCCTAGGCCTTTGGGTCTCACTCAAAGAATATAGGGTTGTACATAATCCCCGCTCTTTGCGAGCTAGTTTTACGCTCGGAAAGAAACGTCCAACCCCTAATATTTGGTCAGTGCTTGCTGACCTGGAAGAGAATCATTTGCGGGCACTACCACGACCTTATAAATATATGTCAGGGCCTGTCGCCCAAATTTCATTCCTTCAGCTATAGCTTACCGCCAGAGCTCTCGCATTGTTGTGAAGATCTATGCCAAAAGAGCCGCAAAAACACACTCGCAAGAAGTCCAAGATTGTCTTTCCGCTGCTCAGGAAAGGGCCCTCGCCAATTGCGCTGGGTTCGCTCCCTGGCTCACAGGAAAGAGACCGGCTGACTCCACCTACCACCCAAAAAAGGCCAAGTCAGTCTAGCAGGACCATTCCAAGGGTGAACCTGCTTCGCCAACGCTAACCCCGACCCACAAGAACTCTCCTCCTCTAGTGGAGGTACCTTTCTCCGAATTTTGACGTGAACCCCCCCATGCATGCTCGTCAAACAGATTAGTTATCCTTCTCGCAGGTGTGGTCCTGGAAGGCGTCGCTTGTGATCCTCCAGAGAATGCTGAGTCGGTCCGGCCCGATGGCGAAAATCTTCAGATTCTCTCAGTAGCGGTCCCTCTAGAACTCTCGGTCGAGCCCTCGATTTCTCCTGGTAATCTTCTCGTTTTGGTTTTCTCTTTTATCTGGATTATGCATTCCTTCGCTCACGTGGTTTTCCGTGAGTTCTACCCGAGGCATCATCCATCGCATGATCTTCCTCTCTCTCTCCTGAGAGGGTTACTGAAAAACACCCTGCCCCCATGCCAAGTTCCCTCCCTTCTACCGAGGAGGGGACTGTCCCCCCACCTCCAGCCGAGACCCATATGCTGGGGAGGACCTCACACCCCCCAGGACGAGTAAAACTACGCCTCACGCTTTTTGGAAAGCCTTGTGAAGGGCAGCCTGAGAGCTCTCATCGACTTTCAGGTAAGCCGAAACCTGATTTCCTATTTCGCATTCTTGTCAACCCTGACACCATCTCTCCCGAGGTCCTAGGGAGACTTTAGAATAGTCAGGTGCCAATGAAGTGGTGATCTCTCCACCGCCCTCCCCCCACAAAATGCTGAGTTTTCTTGTATCCTCCAGGGATGCCGAGGAGTAGAGGAAAAGGGTGGCGGTAATCCTATCCAAGCTCATCTGGATGCAGCGAGAAGACTCCATACAGGAGAGTGCTTTTCAGGAGAAGATGGAGCAGTGGTTAGCCATGATCGACTGGGACTATGCCCATCTCCTTTGCGAGACGGGTCGCCTGAGAGGCGAAAGCACGAAGACATGTCCCGGGAGGCACATCGCACGGGCCCGAGACTAGCTGAGCCTGGTCCACTAGGAGCTCACAGTTGTGACCACCTATCACTAACCGCGAGTGCGCCTAGGACCGAGAGGCAGGGTCGGGGTCACTGGCGGTGGGAGTAATACTGAGCTCTATGGATTCTCTCCTTATCCTCCCCTAACCCCCAGCCTTCCCTTCTAGCTTGTACCTTATTGCGCTTGTAATAAACATGAACATTTAATATTTTATTTAATTTTATTATGTCTCTCGCCCGGTGAGACGCCTACTATTTTTTAATCTTATTCTTCCATATCGTTCTATCTTACTTAGTGTCTAGTTCTTGCCCCGCTTCTTTCTTTACATATTTGTTTTGACCTAACTCTAGGACTCCTCACAGAGGCCTTCGCCCTCTACAGGCATACGAAGAATTAGCGAGACCAGATGGAAGACGAAACGTCGGATTGCACTGTAACAACCCCATCCGTTCATATAATATATACTAGAAGGTCCGGTCGGGGCCCCACAGTATATACCACAAAACCGGTGGTGATGTTATGAAGTGATACCGGAGTAGCGCAGCACACCCTAACACATTGCATTCTAGCGGAAACCTATAACACTAACTCAAACTTCACACCTGAATGTTCATTATATAAAAGCTCCATATTAATATATATATCATAGGAATGTTTTACAAATATAAACAATTGGCCTTATGGCCTTACAGGGCTTTCACAACAGTGGCCTTAACATTGGCGTGCAGGCCAGCCACGTCAAAAGAAACCACAAAATTTGCATTTCATTTTGCCTTCAAGGGCTAGTAGCGGCAGCAGCAGCAAAAGCAGCATGGACTTCAACCTTTTTGTGTCCCGCTTGGCTCTCCAGCAACTGCACAGGGACAGTCCACCCAACGGTGGCAAATAGAGGAAATGATCAGCAATCAGCTGACCAAATTATAACGACCCTACACCTTTCCCGGGGCAGCGGTATTCTTCCCTGCAGGCATAGCATTTCACAAGCATGTATATATTTCATCCAATGTGCTCTCACGCACACACATGCCATCACAACCATCAGCCATGCGTCCCGACGATCCGTGCACTCAGGGCACATTCTTGGTGTACCGGCGAACCAGTTTCCCACCACCGTATCAGGGTCGCAACACAACGATAAATCACTTGAGCATTTACTCCACGGCGTGCAGCCGGAATTCTAGTCTTAATGCACAGGGATTGGACCGCAGCCCCCCATTGTGTCATGACGCGCAGGCCTAAGACTCTCGTTATGCGCTCCAACAGACCGCACTCTCAGGTCTCACGTCGGACGGACATAATGCAGGTCGGATCATCCACACCCCGTTGCTCAAATCGCCTTGCCATCACCGAGCACATCGTACTCGCGGCTAAATCAAAGACGCGGGTCGGTTTCACCGAACCTGTTTGGCATCAAGCCTGGGTGTTTTCCTGGGCACACCAGTAATTATTCCTTACACCCATTTCATATCATAACATCGGCGGGTCTTTCCTGGGCATACCAGTACTTCCTGTTACTTCCTTTCACAGGTACCACACCGCAAATATCACAAATATTAGGGGTCTTTCCGGGGCACACCAGTACTTCCTGCTACTCCCTTTCACAGGTACCACCTATGAACATCAAGCATTACAAAGGGCATTTCCCGGATTTCCAATCCAGTACTTCCTGCTACTCGCTTCACAGGTATGACCCAATAGCACAAGCATTATACGGGTATTTTCGTGGACTACCACTCCAGTACTTCCTGCTACTTCCTTTCACAGGTCCAACCCATCGACTCCTAAACTACACGTTTATCATGGAGCCTTCTCCGATTCGTATGCAACATCACCAATCCAGACCAACCTGTCCAGATGGGCTTCACACAGCATGCCTATTCCGTACTCCATTTTCGGATCTATATGCCAACCAATTGGGGATTCAATGAATCAACCCAAAGACTCCCTTAATAAGTCACCCTCTGGTGGGGGAATCATATGCATATGCCAAAAGGAAGCCTTCGCATGGCTAGGAATAAAGGTCATTACCCTTGAAGACCGCTTCGGTTCCATGAGCTCCTAACTGGCTAGGTAGAACCGCAAAAGCGTTTCCTCTGCAATGCTGGCCTCGGATCTCTCGTCGGAACTCCGCAGCACCACTGGTGACCAGCCCTACTTCCTCCTCCTCCTTCTTCCTCTCCCTTTCTCTCTCTAGGTTTTTAGAAAGATGAAGGCAAGAATAAAATGAGTTCTTTCATCTCATCCATGGCCTTAAGGAAGTAGGGAGGTAGCTCAGCTCTTGGATCCCAACTGAAGGAACGGAAGGCCACGATTTTGCCACAAAACCATATTTTTTGCCTGACATGACCTGTGACATGCCCGTGTCATGGGCCGTGTTCCCTAAGCGGTGCTCAACTGACTCATCCAGACCAATATACGCCCATGTGACACGCCCGTGTCACGGGCCGTGTCACCTGACATGCCTTCACACACGCCCGTGTCTGTGGCCGTGTACTTCAGGCTGCACAAAATCGCAATCTGCCCGATTGGGACACGGCCAGTGACACGCCCGTGTCATAAGCCGTGTACCCCAAGACACACCCGTGCCATGCCCGTGTTTATCAGGCTGAAATTGCCTTGGGTACATCCCGCAGAGGACCCGACCTGTGACACGCTCGTATCCCAGGCCGTGTGCCCATACACGGTAGCTGACATGCCCCAACTCAAAGTCCATCGCTCGACGATCGTCGAATGCGGAGGACACGACCCCTGACACTCCCGTCTCAGAGGGCGTGTTCCCTTAAGTTTTCGTCGAACGCATTTTTGGTCGAACTCTCGTCGGCTGCTCACTCGAGCAGGAAACGTCGTGGGACATGGCCGTGACCCAGGTCGTGTCACCCAATTTTTCAAAACTCTAGATTTTGGGGTTTTATAACCTTCCTTTCCTTAAAAAACTTTTGTCCCTGAAATTTGCACAAAGTAAGGAACTCAAATAGAGGATTTTCATTCCACAATCATGACATTACAACTCGATATACATTGCATAACAGTTACACAAAGAGCTCGGGAAACTCAACACGCATGGTCTGCTCTCGCTCACACGTAAGCTCTTCTCGGTTGCAATTATCCCACCGGACTTTGACCATCCTGACCGTCTTGTTTCGCAACTATTTCTCGGCACGATCCTCGATATGAATGAGCCTAACCTTCGTTGTTAGCCCATACTCTACCGGCACATGATCATTCGCGATCACTTGAGCTGGATCTTTAACGGCCTTCCGCAACACCGAGATGTGAAACACATCATGTAATTCCACCAAGTCTGCCGACAAAGCTAGCCGATATGCAGCTTCCCCGACTCGCTCGACCACTTCAAATGGACCCAGATATCTTGGACTCAACCTTTTCAGATGTCGAATCCTGGATACGCCTTTGAAAGGTTTGATCTTCAAGTATACCAAATCGCCTACCGCGAACTCCACGTTCTGGTGCTTGGCGTTGTAGTACTTCGCTTGTCGATCTTGAGCGATCAATAGTCGTTCCCGAATAGTGCGGATTGGCGAATTCGCCTCATCGACTTCATTACGCCTATACACTATAACTTCTCCTGCCTCTATCCAAGCTAACGGAGTACGACACTTCCGTCCATACAGATCCTCATACGGTTCCATACTGATACTCGTCTGGTAGCTGTTATTGTAGGCAAGCTCCACCATGTAGAGATGATCTTCCCATCTCTTTCCAAAGTCTAGGGCGCACATCCGGAGCATGTCCTCCATCGTTCTGTTGGTTTTTCAGTTTCGCCATCCGTCTGGGGATGAAAGGCCGTACTGAATGTCAACTTCGGACCCAACAGCTAGTGAACTAGCCTCCAGACGTTCGATGTGAACTGCCCGTCTCGATCACTTACGATGCTCCGAGGAACACCGTGCAGCCGCACAATCTGGTCAACATACAGTTTTGCCAAAATTTCTACCGAATCATCCCGCCTGTTCGGGAGGAAATGTGCCACTTTCGTCAGCTGGTAGACAATCACCCAGATGGAATCATTTCCTCACTGAGATCTTGGTAATCCGTGCACAAAATCCATGGAAATATCGTCGAACTTCCACTATGGAATCGGCAACGACTTCAAGTAAACGCCCAGATTCTGGCATTCTGTCTTTACCATAGCACTGGTTTGGCATTTGGCCACATAATGAGCAACATCTTTCTTCAGCCCTGGCCACTATAACAGCTTTTTCATATCCCTGAACATCTTCGTGCTCCCAGGGTGGATTGAGTACTTCGTATAATGCGCTTCATACATTTGTTATTCCCTCAATTTACCCAACTTTGGGACGCACAACCGGCCCTCTTTCCGCAAAAGACCGTCATCCCAGGAGAACTTGCCCTCTGGCCCATCTTTCGCATAATGTAAGAGATCTTCGTCTAACTTTGTTGCTTGTCGAATCCGGTCCTCAAGGTCACACTGCACCTCCGTCCAGTTCAGACATGCATTGGCAGTGGAATTCTTGTCAACATAAGAAATCTCCAACGCTTCTAGCTCCTGGATGAGACGTTCATCATGCCTCTGCAACCAACTTGCTCTTGTCGGAGCTTTCCGGCTCAAGGCATCCACGACTACGTTTCCCTTTCCAGGCGTACAATGAATCTCAAAGGTGTAGTCCCAAGTAACTCCAACCACCTTCGTTGTCGCATGCTCAGGTCCTTCTGCTCCAATAGGTACTTTAGGTTCTTGTGATCTGTATAGATCTCCACCTTTACGCCATAAAGATAGTGTCGCCACAGCTTTCGTATAAAGATCATCGCCGCTAACTCAACGTCGTGGACGGGATAGTTTTGCTCATGCAGCTTCAGCTGGCATGAGTCATAAGCAATCACCTTTCCATCTTGCAGAAGAATGCAACCTAAGCCCATCGGTACCACATGGCGAAGACAACACAGGCGACGTGGTCAATCGAGCCTTCGGCTCTTCAAACGCTCGCACGCACTCTGTCGTCCAAACGAACTTCTGATCTTTTCGCGTCAGTGTGGTTAGCGGCAAAGCAATCCGTGAGAAGTTCTCAACAAATCTTCGATAGTAGCCCGCTAGTCCAAGGAAGCTCCTGACCTCGGCCACTGAAGACAACACTGGCCACTCCTGTATGACCCTTATCTTTGCTGGATCTACGGCTATGCTTGCTCCACTCACCACATCGCCCAGAAAAGCCACCGACGATAGCCAAAACTCGCACTTAGAGAACTTGGCATAGAGCTTATTCTGCCTCAATATGTTCAACACAAACCGCAAGTGGTTCTCATGACCGGCTTCAGATCGAGAGTAGACCAGAATATTATCAATAAATACTATCACGGACAGGTCCAGGTACTCGCGAAACATTCGGTGCATCAAATCCATGAACACTGAGGGTGCATTGCACAAGCCAAATGACATTACAGTGAACTCATAGTGCCCGTAACGTGTTCCAAATGCGGTTTTGGGAATCTCACTTTCCCTGATTCTCAACTGGTAGTAACCAGATTTCAAGTCCAACTTGGAATAGACGGTCAATCCCACCACCTGATCGAACAACTCGTCAATCTGCGAAATCAGATATTTATTCTTCTCTGTCAACTTATTCAGTTCGCGGTAGTCAATACACAACTGTAAACTCCTGTCTTTATTTTCACAAAAAGCACAGGGGTGCTCCAAGGTGACATGCTTGGGCGTATATAACCGTGCTCCAGCAACTCTTGCAGT
Organism: Platanthera guangdongensis; assembly: GCA_039583875.1. Lineage (NCBI taxonomy): Eukaryota > Viridiplantae > Streptophyta > Magnoliopsida > Asparagales > Orchidaceae > Platanthera > Platanthera guangdongensis. Next base: position 20,757,307 of record CM077160.1, on the reverse strand, counting down.
TGGACTTTCAACTCCGCCATCTCCTTCAGCGCAACGCGATATGGCGAGCGGGCCATAGGTTTTGCATCTGGCATCAACTCGATCGTGAAGTCAATCTCTCGCTGGGGTGGTAGCCCAGGGAGATCCTTAGGATACACATCTGCAAACTCTGATACAATCAGAACATCGCTCACACTAGCCTTAGGCTCAACAGCCTGAATTAGCATGAAGTATAACTCCGCGCCCTTCTGAATAGCTTTAACAACTTGGAGTGCAGACATCAACATTCCTCCAACCCCTCGCATACATGCAAACTTCGTCACCTGCTCGGTATTCTGCCCCAACGTGATCTCTTTGGCATTACAATCAATCAAGGCATGCTGCTCCGTGAGCCAATCCATACCAAAGATCACGTCGAATTCTGATATCGGTAATACAGATGCAGTCAGATAGAAATCCTGACTTCCTATGTGCACTGCCATTTCACAAGCTTGATCTGCATGCATCATACAACCATTTGGCAACACTACCCTGACGCTATCTGTCCTCACACGACTAGGTATCCCAAGCCGCGCTATAAAATCTTTAGACAAAAAAGAATGCAACGCACCCGTATCAAATAGTGCTCGCTCCAGCGTGTTCCGAATCATCACGAAGCCTGTGGTAATTGAATCACCCACAAGCTACATACACATATGCAATAAGCAAAGCTTACAAGCAATACAATACTCAAAAACTAAACTCGTACCTGTGACGACGTCACTCTGCTTGATGGCCTCCTACAGGCCAAGATTGTAGACCCGAAGCAGCGCCTGAGATGTAGAGATTTTATAGCGCGGCTTGGGATCTGTATAGATCTCCACCTTTACGCCATAAAGATAGTGTCGCCACAGCTTTCGTATAAAGATCATCGCCGCTAACTCAACGTCGTGGATGGGATAGTTTTGCTCATGCAGCTTCAGCTGGCATGAGTCATAAGCAATCACCTTTCCATCTTGCAGAAGAATGCAACCTAAGCCCATCGGTACCACATGGCGAAGACAACACAGGCGACGTGGTCAATCGAGCCTTCGACTCTTCAAACGCTCGCACGCACTCTGTCGTCCAAACGAACTTCTGATCTTTTCGCGTCAGTGTAGTTAGCGGCAAAGCAATCCGTGAGAAGTTCTCAACAAATCTTCGATAGTAGCCCGCTAGTCCAAGGAAGCTCCTGACCTCGGCCACTGAAGACAACACTGGCCACTCCTGTATGACCCTTATCTTTGCTGGATCTACAGCTATGCTTGCTCCACTCACCACATCGCCCAGAAAAGCCACCGACGATAGCCAAAACTCACACTTAGAGAACTTGGCATAGAGCTTATTCTGCCTCAATATGTTCAACACCAACCGCAAGTGGTTCTCATGACCGGCTTCAGATCGAGAGTAGACCAGAATATCATCAATGAATACTATCACGGACAGGTCCAGGTACTCGCGAAACATTCGGTGCATCAAATCCATGAACACTGAGGGTGCATTGCACAAGCCAAATGACATTACAGTGAACTCATAGTGCCCGTAACGTGTTCCAAATGCGGTTTTGGGAATCTCACTTTCCCTGATTCTCAACTGGTAGTAACCAGATTTCAAGTCCAACTTGGAATAGACGGTCAATCCCACCACCTGATCGAACAACTCGTCAATCTGCAAAATCAGATATTTATTCTTCTCTGTCAACTTATTCAGTTCGCGGTAGTCAATACACAACTGTAAACTCCTGTCTTTATTTTCACAAAAAGCACAGGGGTGCTCCAAGGTGACATACTTGGGCGTATATAACCGTGCTCCAGCAACTCTTGCAGTTGGACTTTCAACTCCGCCATCTCCTTCAGCGCAACGCGATATGGCGAGCGGGCCATAGGTTTTGCATCTGGCATCAACTCGATCGTGAAGTCAATCTCTCGCTGGGGTGGTAGCCCAGGGAGATCCTTAGGATACACATCTGCAAACTCTGATACAATCAGAACATCGCTCACACTAGCCTTAGGCTCAACAGCCTGAATTAGCATGAAGTATAACTCCGCGCCCTTCTGAATAGCTTTAACAACTTGGAGTGCAGACATCAACATTCCTCCAACCCCTCGCATACATGCAAACTTCGTCACCTGCTCGGTATTCTGCCCCAAGGTGATCTCTTTGGCATTACAATCAATCAAGGCATGCTGCTCCGTGAGCCAATCCATCCCAAAGATCACGTCGAATTCTGATATCGGTAATACAGATGCAGTCAGATAGAAATCCTGACTTCCTATGTGCACTGCCATTTCACAAGCTTGATCTGCATGCATCATACAACCATTTGGCAACACTACCCTGACGCTATCTGTCCTCACACGACTAGGTATCCCAAGCCGCGCTATAAAATCTTTAGACAAAAAAGAATGCAACGCACCCGTATCAAATAGTGCTCGCTCCAGCGTGTTCCGAATCATCACGAAGCCTGTGGTAATTGAATCACCCACAAGCCACATACACATATGCAATAAGCAAAGCTTACAAGCAATACAATACTCAAAAACTAAACTCGTACCTGTGACGACGTCACTCTGCTTGATGGCCTCCTACAGGCCAAGATTGTAGACCCGGAGCAGCGCCTGAGATGTAGAGGATTCCACCACTGCTTTGCCTTTCTCAGCATATGACGCTCCCGCCTTCTTTTCATTCTTTGGCGGCACCTGACAATCACGGGCTATATGCCCCACCCGTCCACACGTAAAGCACATACGAGTCTCCGGCCTTGAGGTAGTCCCCGACGTTGCTCCCGATGCAACCGAAGCAGGAGCTTGTCCAGCCGTCTTGGACCTCTTGCCCCATTTCTTCTTATAAAATGACTTCGCCGGTCGGGGCACCTTGAACTCTGGCTGTGTCGCAGCCAAGGCCCTCTTCCCCTACACCCTCTTCATGTCTTTTTCCAGCGCGCACGCAGTGTCGACTAACGCCTGGAAACCTTGGTTCACAGAAATAGAAAGCAGGAACCTCAGCACGTCCCGCAGTCCTTCATAGAACTGATTTGTCTTCCTCTGCTCATCAGCAAAAATAGAACCCGCATACCGCCCCAAGCAAGTAAACTCATGCAAGAATGTTTCAACACTGCCTTATCCTTGTGTTAGCCATTGGAATTCGTTCTCCATTGCAATTCGTTGTGTGGCCGGGAGGTGCTTTGCTAGGAAGAGTCTGGAAAATTCTTCCATGGACACTTGTGTTAATGGTCTACCCGCTAAGTGATGAAGCTCCATCTCATCCCACCACAATCGAGCCTCTCCTTCAAGTAAGAAGGTAGCTAAGGTGACTTTCTGATGCTCCTCCAACCCAATCGCCGTCATTATCTGCTTGACGCATGATAGCCAATCCTCAGCCTGTGTAGGAGATCCCACTCCCGAGAACGTAGGCGGATGGAAGCTCATGAACCGCTTCAACTACCGTTCGGCCGCTCGAGGATCTACAGCCGCAACAGGTTCTGGCCTTGCCGCCACCTATTATGGCCTCAAAGCCGGCTATGCCTGCCCAATTGGCTGGGCTTGGATCATGGCAAACAAAGCCTCAGCGACTAATCGTACAGCTTTTGCAGACGGCGGAGGTGTAGGCACCTCAGCTGGTGACGTAATTTCATCAGAATGCTGGGGTTCCGAATGCCAAGCTCCACTTCGTGTCGCCTATAGGTGAACAAGACACACACATTAGCGACCGTACACAAGCAATCACAACAAGATAGGAACGCGCAGGTTCCTCAAACACATGTATTTGCATTCCTACAATGAACATTCAGGAGTTCATTCGTGTTAACTTGGTTTGCACAGATACATGCTTGCCACACCACAAAAGAAGGCGACCACGACTTCGAGATGGAAAGACCGAGACAACTGATACCAAAAATGTAACAAACCCATCCGTTCATATAGTATATACTAGAAGGTCCGGCCATGGCCCCATAGCATATATCACAAAACATGCGGTGATGTTACGGAGTGATACCAGAGTAGAGACGCGCACCCTAACATATTGCATTATAGCGGAAGCCTATAACACCAACTTGAACTTCACACCTGAATGTCCATTATATAAAAGCTCTATATTTATATATATCATAGGAATGTTTTACAAATACAAACAGTTGGCCTTATGGCCTTACAGGGCTTTCACAACAGTGGCCTCAACATTGGTGCGCAGGCCGGCCACGTCAAAAGAAACCACAAAATTTTCATTTCATTTAGCCTTCAAGGGATAGCAGCTGCAACAACAACAAAAGTAGCATAGACTTCAACCTTTTTGCATCCCACTTGGCTCACCAGCACCTACACAGGGACAGTCCACCCAACGGTGGCAAATAGAGGCAGCGGTCAGCAATCAGCTGACCAAATTATAATGACCATACCCCTTTCCCGGGGCAGCGGTATTCTTCCCTGCAGGCATAGCATTTCACAACCATGTATATATTTCATCCAATGTGCTCTCACGCACACACATGCCATCACAACCGTTAGCCATGAGGCCCGACGATCCGTGCACTCAGGAAACACTCTTGGTGTACCGTCGAAGCAGTTTCCCACCATCGTATCAGGGTCGCAACCCAACAGCAAACCACTTGAGCATTTAATCCATGGCGTGCAGCCGGAGTTCTAGTCATAATGCACAGGGATTGGCCCATAGCCCCCCATTGTGACATGGTGCGCAGGCCTAGGACTCTCACTATGCGCTCCAACAGACCGCACTTTCAGGTCTCACGTCGGACGGACATAATGCAGGTCGGATCATCCACGCCCCGTTGCTCAAATCACCTTGCCATCACCATGCAAATCGTACTCGCGGCTAAATCAAAGGCGCGGGTCAGTTTCACCGAACCTATTTGGCATCAAGCCTGGGTGTTTTCCTGGGCACACCAGTACTTATTCCTTACACCCATTTCATATCACAACATCGGCGGGTCTTTCCTGGGCATACCAGTACTTCCTGTTACCTCCTTCCACATGTACCACTCCGCAAATATCACAAATGTCAGGGGTCTTTCCTGGGCACACCAGTACCTCCTGCTACTCCCTTTCACAGGTACCACTTATGAACATCAAGCATTACAAAGGGCCTTTCCCGGATTTCCAATCCAGTACTTCCTGCTACTCTCTTCACAGCTATGACCCAATTGCACAAGCATTATACGGGTATTTTCCTGGACTACCACTCCAGTACTTCCTGCTACTTCCTTTCACAGGTCCAACCCGTCGACTCCTAAACTACACGTTTATCACAGAGTCTTCTCCGGTTCATATGTAACATCACCAATCCATACCAACCTGTCCAGATAGGCTTCACACAGCATGCCTATTCCGTACTCCATTTCCGGATCTATATGCCAACCAATTGGGGATTCCATGAATCAACCCAAAGACTCCCTTAATAAGCCACCATCTGGTGGGGGAATCATATGCATATGCCAAAAGGAAGCCTTCACATGGCTAGGAAGAAAGGTCATTACCCTTGAAGACCGCTTCGGTGCGATGAGCTCCTAACTGGCTAGGAAGAACCGCAACAACTTTTCCTCTACAATGCTGGCCTCGGATCTCTCATCGTAATTCCGCAGTACCACCGGTGACCAGCTCTACTTCCTCCTCCTCCTTCTTCCTCTCCCTTTCTCTCTCTAGGTTTTTAGAAAGATGAAGGCAAGAATAAAATGAGTTCTTTCATATCATACACGACCTTAAGGAAGCAGGGAGGCAGCACAGCCCTTGGATCCCGTTGAAGGAATGGACGGCCATGATTTTGCCACAAAACCATATTTTTTGCCTAACACGGCCTGTGACACGTCCGTATCATGGGTCGTGTTCCCTAAGTGGTGCTCAACCGACTCATCCAGACTAGTACATGCCCATGTGACACGCCCGTGTCACGGGCCATGTCACCTGACATGCCTTCAGACACGCCCGTGTCTGTGGCCGTGTACTTCAGCCTGCACAAAATCGCAATCTGCCCGATTGGGACACGACCAGTGACACGCCCGTGTCAGAGGCCGTGTACCCCAAGACACACCCGTGTTCACCCGGCTGAAATCTCCTTGGGCACAACCCGCAGAGGATACGGCCTGTGACATGCCAGTGTCCTAGGTCGTGTGCCCATACACGACAGCTGACATGCCCCAACTCAAAGTCCATCGCTTGACGATCGTCTAACGCAGAGGACACGGCCCCTGACACGCCCGTGTCAGATGGAGTGTGCCCTCAAGTTTTCGTCGAATGCATTTTTCGTCGAACTCTCACCGGCTGCTCACTCGAGCAGGACACGCCTGTGTCCCAGGTAGTGTCACCCAATTTTTCCAAACTATGGATTTTGGGGTGTTACATGCACAAAGTTGCTTTCCACACTTCCGCCATTAGGAATAATGTCATGATTTCCGCATATATTTTATATAGATAGGTTGGTTCACCAACCGCATTTACTTCCACTTGATTCCGAGCCTTTGTTTTCCTTTCCACTTGCTCTCGCTTCTTCCGCAGTGCGATCATTCTCACATATCCCTTTCTCTTTCACCTTTCCGCCACTCACAAGATGATAGACGAAGTCGAAGGCTGCACCAAATGCGCGCAAAACTTCCTCGAGCATAACTTCCCCTCCTGCCGCCTGACCGAGAGGGAATTCACCTCCATACTGGTTAACTACATTCCAGCGGGGTTCGTAACGCGCAACCCTGGGAAGGAGGATAGGGTTACCTTCCTGTCGGAAGGGGAGATTGTTGTTCTGCTGGAACACTTCAAGGTGTGATTTTACATCCCCCTCTGGCCGAAAATGCGTCAGGCCCTTCAAAACTACGGGGTGGTACCGGCGCAGCTCAACCCCAACTCTATGGCGCTGCTAGTGGCCTTCTTCTGCTACATGCGTGCAGAAAGGATCGAATTCAACCTCTCCATCTTCCACAAATTATTCAACTTCCGCGCCAAATGAGGGGTCATCTTCTTCTCAGGCCAGTCGGTGAAGACCTGCTGTCTCGCAAACAAAAATCACGATTGGCCACAGAGATTTGTCCTCGCCTCGGGGAACTTTTGCAACATGTCCCTCTCACCGGTTTAGTATGATGAGGACACCTACAGGCCCCCGACACTGGCGAGGAGCGAGACCACCCTTCTCAACTTCTTCAGGACCAAGAACTTCGGCGTGAAGTTTTTGCGGCGGGATGTCAACGCCCTCACACCGAATTTTTCCAGTGAAGGTACCATTCTGCCTTACCCATTTAATCTTTACTTCAAACTTCTAAGACTAACCTTTTATGGCTTTTGCAGGTGAGCGGGAGATCCCCCTCAACCAACCATTCGATGTGCCCAGGGGTTTCGCCGCCACCCGGGCTCTCGCCAAGTCTGCCGCTCTCACCTACCAGAACGAGCCGGTCACTTCTTCCTGACCAAATATCAGGAAGTGGAAGCCCGATGCTCCTTTGGCCCCCTCCAAGAAATCAAAACCGTCCCAGGAGGACAGGGAAAGCCCATTGTCGAGACCCCATCTGTCGCGGGCGCAGCGGGTGTCGCTGAGTTGGTCGCCGAGGCTCCCGCCGATACCTCCACCAAGTCGGTGCTGAAAGGGCATCGAAACTTTGGCCTCAGTGAGAAGTTTGTCGGTGAAGAGGGTCATCCCCTACTTTGGTGGGACCCCAAAGCCAACAGGTCTCGATCTCGTCAGTCCTCCTCTCCTGGATGGAGCGAGACACGATCACCGACAAAACCTTCATGCTGGGCTTCGGGCTTTACAACCATGTGGATGCCAGCACATTTGATAGGGAGACTACCTGGTCTCTCACCTACGACTCCATTCAGGACCAGATGCATGTATTAGAGATCGCGTATATGACTGCTTGTTGTAGTATTAACATCAAGAGCAACCTTATCGAGGTGCTCAAATCATGGTATTTCACCGTTGACGAGGGCTTCACCCTGAAGGCCGACCTGGAGGCCTCGTGGCAGCTTCTCTCCATTCGCCCATCGATTGAGGTATATAAATATTCAAAAGCCCCTCACCTTATTGCAATTTCATGTGAATTCTAACCCCAAATTTCTCGCAGGATTCTGCTGAGGCCCAGCTATAACGCCCGTAGGAGGCTTCTCTTCGATTCGAGATCGCTCTGCTAAAGTCCAAACTCAAAAAAGCGCATGAAGCCAATGAACCAGTTCCGCCGCCGCCCGCCGAGAAGGACCTACGTCATCAATACTCTAACTACGGAATAGAGGTGATGATGTAGGAAAATGCCCAGGCGGGCTCCAGGACAGTGATCCAGATACTGTGGGAGTTAAGGTTCCTGAATATGGATGGTGAAATTCTTATGGCATGCGAGATCCTTCCATGGCTGTACAACCACATCCCAAAGCTCGAGGGAGAGGATGAATCATCCAGCGGAAGTGGATTAAGCTTCTCCTCCAGCGAGAGCGAAGCCACCTCCTCTGAGAAGTCCGACGGTTCTTCCTGAAGGCTTTAGTATTTTTGTTTTCTACTTGTAATACTTTTTTTGCAAAGTTCTGTAAGGGGCGACACCCCCCAGGCCAATGTAACAACTATGATATTATATGAAAGATCTTACTTTTTGCCGAAATGGCTATTGTTTTCCATACTTTTCTCTATATCTTGAATTTTATTATCCGCGATTGAATCTTCATGTTTGTGCAAGCCTTAGGCTCTTAGGTGATGATCTCCACCCGTTCGATGAATAAACCAAGTAAATTCTTCCGAGAGGATCATGCCGAAAGGGACATGTTGAGACTCCCATTCCAAGAGTAGTGCACCGAGAGAACGGTACAAAGATGGGTCTAGACTACCTCATCCCTACTCAGGATAGGTGTTAGCAATCTGAAAACATATTATCGAAGTGCTCTGCAATACTTATCATGAGTTCAGCGGCCCTACCATCTTGGTTAGATCCTGGCGATGGGGCATCTTTAGATCTTGTCACTCCCAAAATTTTATGTCTTGCCACCGAGCGAGCCTTCGAATCTGCAAACCTTTTTCCGTTTCCCCCCGAGCGAGCCTATGGCCCTTCCAGCTACTGAGAGACTGGAGAGTGGTTCTACTTGGGGCCGAGTGTGCCTTTTAGCCCTGTCAGCTAATGGAATCCTGGACAGGGAGATGCACTCGGGGACTTCCCTTACTCCCCCCCCCCCAAGCGAGCCTATGCCCTGCCGACTAGTAAAAGCCTGACAGCGGGTCTACTGGGGGCTGAGTGCGCCTTTCATCCCTGCCATCTAATGGAAGCCTGGAAAGCGGGATCCTCTCGGGGTCTTTCAAAATCATCAATCGTCTTCCTTTCCCCCCAAGCTAGTCAACGACCCTATCAGCTAGTGAGAGCCTGACAGCTGGTCTAGTCAGGGCCGAGTGCGCCTTCTAGCCCTGCCAGCTAATAGAAGCCTGGACATCGGGATCCTCTCGTATTCTTCCCATACCAATAAGTGAGCCTACGGCCTTGCCAGCTAGTGAGAACCTGACAACGAGTTTACTTGGGGCAGATTGCACCTTCTAGCCCTGCCTGTTACTGGAAGCCTGTATATCAGGATCCACTCAGGGTCTTTCAAAATCATCAACCTTTTTTCCTCTCCCCCCAAGGGAACCTATGACCCTGCCAGCGAGTTAGAGCGTGACAGTGGGTCGACTCGGGACCGAGTGCATCTTCTAGCCTTGCTAGCTAATATAAGACTGCACAACGGGATCCTCTCGGCTTCCCTTACCCACCCCCCCTAAGCAAGAATATAACCCTGCCAGCTAGTGAGAGCCTGATAGAGAGTCTACACGGGGCCCTAGTGCGCCTTCCATCCCGACCATCTAATGGAAGAATGAACAGCTGGATCCTCTTGGGGTCATTCAAAATCATCAACCTTTTTTCCCCAAGCAAGCCTACGACCCTGCCAGCTAGTGAGAGCCTGGAAGCAGGTCTACTCGGGGCCGATTGCGCCTTCTAGCCCTATCAGCTAATGGAATCCTGGATAATAGGATGCTCTCAGGGTCTTCCCTTACCCCCAATCGAGCCTACGACCCTATAATCTAGTGAGAGCCTGACAACGGGTCTACTCGGGTCCGTGTGCGCCTTATAGTCCTGTCATCTAATGGAAGCCCATACAACGGGTTCCTCTTGGGGTCTTTTAAAATCATCAGCCTTTTTTCCTTTCCCCTCAAGTGAGGCAACGACCCTACAAGCTAGTGAGAGCCTGACAGCGGTATACTTGAGGTTGAGTGCGCCTTCCAGCCCCTCTGCCAGCTAATGGAAAACTGGGCAGCAGGATCCTCTCTGGGTCTTATCTTTCGAACGAAGTGAACCTACGACCCTGCCATCTAGTGAGAGCCTGATAGTGGGTCTACTCGGGGCCGAGTGCGCCATCTAGACCTGCTAGCTAATGGAAAGCCTGGACAACAGGATCCTCTCGGTGTCTTTTAAAATCAACTTTTCCTTTCCCCAAGCAAGCCTACGATCCTGCCAGCTAGTGCGAGCTTGGTAGCGAGTCTACTCGGGGCCGAGTGCACCTTCCAGCCCTGCCAGCTAATGGAAGCCTTGACAGTAGGATTGTCTTGGGGTCTTCCCTTACACCCCAAGCGAACCTACAGCCCTGCCAGGTAGTGAGATCTTGACAGCGGGTCTGCTCGGGGCCGAGTGTGCCTTCCAGCCCTGCCAATGAATGGGAGCTTGGACTGCGGGATCCTCTCGGGGTCTTTCAAAATCATCAACATTTTTCCTTTCCCTCCAAGTGTGCCTACAGCCCTGCCAGCTAGTGAGAGCCTGAGAGTAGTTCTACTTGTGGCCAAGCGCATCTTCCAGCCCTACCAGCTAATGGAAGACTGGACAGCGGGATCCTCTCGGGGTATTCCCTTACACCCCCCCCCCCCCAAGTAAGCATACGACCCTGCAAGCTAGTGAGAGTCTGATAACAGATCTACTCGGGGCTGAGTGCGCCTTCCAGCCCAGCCAGCCAATTGAAGCCTGGACAACGGGATCCTCTCGGGGTCTTTCAAAATCATCAACCTTTTTCCTTTCCCCCCAAGTGAGCCTATGTCCCTGCCAGCTGGTGAGAGCCTGATAGTGGTTCTACTCGGGGCCGAGTGTGCCTTCGATCCCTGCCAGCTAATGGAAGCCTAGACAGTAGGATCAGTCTTCCTTTCCCCACAAGCGAGCCTACGAATCTGCCAACTAGTGAGAGCCTGTCTACGGGTCTACTCGGGGCCGAGTGCGACTTCAAACCCTTACAGCTAATAGAAAACTGGATAGCAGGATCCTCTCGTGGTCTTTCAAAATTATCAACCATTTTCCTTTCCCCCCAAGCGAGCCCACGACCCTGCCAGCAAGTAAGAGCCTGGATAGCGGGTCAACTCGGGGTCGAGTGTGCCTTCCATCCCTTCCATCTAATGTATGCCTGCACAGCGGGATCCTCCCGGGGTCTTCCCTTATCCCAAAGAGAGCCTATGACCCTGCCAGCTATTGAGAGCCTTATAGCGGGTCTACTTGGTGTTGAGTGCGCATTCCAGCCCTGCCGGCTAATGGAAGCCTAGACAATTGGATCTTCTCGAGGTCTCGCAAGCCAGAATCTTTTTGCCATTTTCAAAAGAAACAAACATGAGATAATTCAAAGAATTTATTATAATAAAATTTATATTATTACCCCCAACTAAGGGTAGAAACACTTCAGATTATCGCCACGATAAAAGAAAACGAATAAATCCTTCGAACAATAATGGTGTCGTCATTTTTCTAAAAAAGTAGCCTCAATTGTATCACAACTGATAGCACCAATCATAACATTACAGGTAATGAGTGAAAGTGCAAGTTAGATCTGATATACTCTAGAGGGGGGTGAATAGAGTATGGTGCTTGCTAAAAACTTTTTACAACTGTTGTTGTATTCCTAGGTGAACAGGGAAGCAAATAATATAAAGTAAATCTAAACACAGAACAATCACAGATATATCACAAAGCAATCACAATCCACAGCCAGAAAAAAAAGAAAGATATGCAATCAGATGACACAAGGAGCTATAGTGGTTCCCCAATCAACCAGGGTACATCCACTCTTCTACGACCCTAGGTAGGAATCCACTGCAGGATGAGTTGATCAGGTGTCCTGGGCACCAAGGAGCTTTTGATAAGGTGCTCAAAAACCAAACCAGATTTTTTTGATCAGGTGTCTTGCCACCACTGAGTGTTGATAAGGTCTCAGAAACCAAACACAAACTTTTGAAGGGAGTTTGAAAAACAATTTACAGTAGAGAGAGAGAGAGAGAGGGATGAGATGATCTTCTCTGTCAACAGTCAGAGAGAAGATAGTGGATGTTGTCAAAGCTCCCCCTGAGATCTTGAGTTGTTCAGGAAGTGAAGCTTTGCAGTAGGGTGATAGGCCTTCAAATGATTTGATCTCCAGCAATGGATGATTTCAGCAGCAACTGAAATGTATGGTGTCTGGAGTCTTGAATGATGATGGCCTTTGAACACTTGAATCAAGAGAGATCTGAAAATTTCAGTTAGTTGATCTCCTTTGGTGATGTGTTCTTGTATGAATCTTTGAGACTGAGAATGTCTGTAACTCTCTTTCTTTCTCTTGTGTAATTGTTGTTGTAAGAGCTGTAATTCTTGTTATTGCAGAGAATTGTTATTGCAGAATATGTGTCCTTTTTTTGTCTGACTCTGAGAAGACTGAAAAAGCTAATCTTTTATTCTCTTGATCTGAATAGAAATGATCCTCTGTCCAAGATAGCCGTTAGCCTGTCAATAAATGACTTCCTTAATTGCAATTGTCTTCTGGAGGAAAGTCCAATAAAATATTCCTTGAAAATTCCTTGAAACTTGCTCCAGATTAATTAAAAACAGCTACAAGATCTCTGAATTAAATGTTGACAATAATTCCACAGCTGTCTAAATTTGAATCTTGAAAAACGTTGAAATCTTCAGAGAATCAAACTGGAGTCAAGATCGTCGATCTGAGCTAGAAGATCGTCGAATGGAGTTCGACGACTCGTTGAAGTTGAGCTCAGAGATCGTCGAATGGAGTTCAACGATCCGTCAAAGTGAGCTCAACGATCGTCGAATGGAGTTCGATGATTCGTCGTACTGAGCTCGACGAAATGACTTAGTCTCCAAAAACTAAAAAGCCTGGTGTTGAGGGCAGCTTCCAAACCTAAATACTAACCCTTAGACTCAATTCTAATTGACCTTTAGATCTATACAATGAGGTCAAAACAGGTTTCCTAAGAGACATAGTGATCCTTGCCCAAATCAGTAATAGGGTGATCCAACAATCTCCCTCTATTTGGGTTAGGATTACTATTTACAGACATTGAGGAAATAAAACATACAAAACAGAAATGCAACAAACAAAGCATAGCAGAATCACAGACATTGTCACAGATAGTATAGAAAACAAAATGTATTGTCACCTTATAGAATTACTCTTTCTCTTTGCTCTTTATAAGGACTATTTCTCTGTTTGGATTGAGAGCTTCTTTCTTAGATCTTCTATCATCAGCTGCACCTAAAGAGGTTTGTTGCTTTGGCTTGGGCACTACAGCTTCAGGGTGCAGCTTCATGTAGCTTTCTGAATCAAAGAACTTACTGGATGAATATCTTTCAAGTTCCTTTTTCCTTTGATCTGATAAGGTGGTTATACTGTAAGTGTCTTTGCCTTGTTCTCTAGCTTTCTTAATCTGATCCAAAGCAGCCAATTCTTTCATCCTAGCTGTCCATGAAGTAAGATTGTTTTCTGGATCCTCAAAAGGAACTGGAGGCTCATATCTATTGGAGGGATTGTCTGGAGGAGCTCTGGAGGAGACTAGTTCTTTGAGCTTATAAGGAAATGGACCAGAGGTTGTATCAGATGGACCTTGTACTTCCCTTGAATATAGATGTTGCCTGGAATGGCCTTTGGAATAAACTTGAAATTCTCTTTGGTTTCCTCTGTAATTTCCTCTCCTTGACTGATAGCCTCTAGATTGGCTTCCTCTGTATTGGGATCTTCCCTGAGGTTGATAGGAGGATTGGCTTCTGGCAGAAGGTTGAGATGCAGAACTACCACTTGCACCTGCACCTGGTGAAGGAGGAGGAGGAGGAGGTGGATTGAACTGAGAAGATCCTTTGTCATATTTCCTCTTCTTCTTCATAGCCTTTAGTTGATTTTTGGAATATTGCATCCAGTGTTCTGTGATAGGATAGTTATGCAGTATGTAGTAAGGAATATCATTTGTGTCTTTCACTTTTGCTGGGGGGACTCTCTTCATTGCTTTGCTTCTGTCTTTTCTTTTTCTTGCAATAGTAGCAGAGGAATCATCTGAATCAGTCCTATACTGATCACTATCTGAGCTTGGAGGGTTGTCATACACTACATCAATCGTTTTGAGATAATCTATCTGTTATTGTGATTGAGCAGAAGAAACAGCAGAACCAGCAACAACAGCAGCAACAACAGCTGGAAGAAGAGTAAAAGTAGCACTGGCAGAAGAAGTTGTAACAGCAGATTCAGATACAACATCAGATTCAGATACAGCACTTTCAACAACAACACTTTCAGAAATAGAAGGTATAGCAGCAGTAACAGAAGGAGCATTAGCAGCCGTAACAGTAGGCTCAACAATAAGTGCCTCTGTCATATGTATGTCCTCAGATACTAAAATAGCAGCAACATCAGAACTATCAGAAATAACAGCATTATCAGTAGGAGCAGCAGCAGTAAGATCAACAGAAATAGAAGGCTCAGCAGTATATAGGGAATTTATATAGGAGCTTATTAAGCTAGTATCACAGCTGGAGATGGGCACAATGGCCTTAGACAGATCTTCAGATTGCTGGTCTGGAAGGTAGTTGAAATAAATAGAATTAAAAAGTGATAACAGTGACCTGAGGTCCACTGTGATAACTACAATTGGAGGTACTGGAGCTTGAGCTTGGACTAAAGATACAGCAGTAGCAGCAGCAGTAGGCAATCTATCCACTTCATGAGGCATCTCCCCCTGCCTAGATTCAGTCAGAACTGGATCAAGGCACCAAGATTAAGGGATTGCCTGAGGAGGAAGGAGAGAGGAGAGCATGGCAGACAGTTCTTGGACTGTTTTTATAAGTGGAGCCAAAGAGGTCTCCAGTAAGAGAGATAGCCTGGGAGCTATCAGCTCATAAAATCTGTCTACAAGGGCTGGAAGATCTACATGCTCAAGAGGGGCTTGAGCAGAGGTAGGAATTGAAGGTGGAGCAGCAGGAGATGTTGGTGGAGAACTTGTGGATGGTGGAAATGAAGGTTGAGAGATGGGAATTGTGGAAATGGAAGATAATGGAATGGAAATATATGGTGTGAAAGTTGGTTGTGCAATGATATCTTGAAGTAGTTGTTGATATGAGGTGGATGAGGAAGGTGGCTCAGTAGGGGATGAGGGAGAATCATCCATAAAGGAATCATCAGTAAGATTGAAAGATGGAATGTGAGAGGATGTGTCAATATCTAGATGTGGGTATTGATGTAGAGGGTGGAATATTTCTTCTATTATTGGAGGAATTGGAGATGGAATTGAAGTATGAGAGGGAAGTGAAGTTGGAGATGGGGTGGAAATAATAATGGTGGATGTTGTAGATGCAACAAGAGGTGGAGGAGGAGCAGAAGAAACAGGCAAGTCTTCTGCAGGGGCAGAAACTTGAGGGGAAGTGACTGCAGCAGTCCTTGTGCCTGAAGTAGTATATGCAGAGGGCCTGCTGGGCTTCACTATTTGCCTGTCCCATTTTCTAAACAGGGCACAGAAGAGCCTCTTGGAGGCATTGATGTGCATCCCATTTGAAACTAGCAGTGCAGGGCATCTGTTCTGAAAAAACAGCTCTAATATTCTCCCAAAATTAACAAAGTTTTTGTCGATTTTCTTCTTGATTAGGTCAAAGAAGACTTCTCCCCAATTCAGTTGTTTCTTATCCACAAGAGCACCCATCAAGCAGAGGTGATACTTGGATATGGTATCATGGGCTGAGTGTTTAGCCAACAATACCTTCCCAACAACATCAGCTAGGAATCTGTACTCCACAGATTGATTTTTCTTCAGCAGCTTGCTAGGGTTTCCTTTAGAGTGACCCATCCTTTCAAGCATAGCAAAAAATTCCTCTCCAGAAAGTTCAACAGACTCTTCTCCAGATTTTAATTGAAAAATCTCTGTCAGGGCAGCAGGTGTGAGAGATACCTGGGTTCCTGAGATTGTTCCAACAACTGTATTCTGATCCTGATTGTGGGCAGTATATACCCATTCCTTGATCTCATCTGCAGGTAATTTTATCCTGGTAGTCATGATGGTAACCAGCTATTGTTCCTTGAAAAGGTTCAGAATGTCCTGGAAGATTTGTCACTAGTCAGGGGCCAGGATAACTGAGACTTATGGGTTAGAGAAGTTTGGAGGGAAAGAGAATATTTGCTAATAAAAAGAGTTTGATGTAACTCTACCCCTTCTCCGTTCGATAAATTCATTTTTTAGAATAAAGCATGCTAGGGTCTCATACCATACTCTAGGAGCTTGCTTTTTATACCATATTTTAATACCTTCATCTAATATTCTTAACTGCAGGAAGAAGGTTTATGCAATTTGAAAAAGTTCATAATCAGGATGAGTTGAAGAGGATAAAACCTGGTGGTTGTCTGACATTGACTTCTTCTTTGATATCTCCATTGAGAAAACAAGCACTCTTTACATCCATCTGGTATAATTTGAAAACTTTGTGTGCTGCATTGGATGCTAAGAAGATTCTTATGGCCTCTAACCTTGCAACTGGTGCAAAAGTCTGGTCATAATCTATCCCTTCTTCTTGAGAATACCCTTGAGAAACTAATATCATTTACATAGATTTGTACCTTATGCCTTGTTCCTTACAATTACTCCTTGATCATCCAATTTGTTTCTGAACACCCACTTTGTTCCAACAATGGAGTGATCCTTAGGCCTTGGTACTAGTTCCCAAACTTTGTTCCTTTCAAATTGATGCAACTCTTCTTGCATTACAATGATCCAGTGTGGATCTTGCTCTGCATCTTGAATGGATTTAGGTTCAATTTGAGAAAGGAAGCAAATGTACATCAGGTTTTGGTTGACCTGATTTCTGGTTTGCACACCAACTGAGATGTCTCCAATCACTTGGGAAATTGGATGGTCTCTTGATGTTACTAAATCAACATGGGGTGTTGATTGTTCACCAACCTGTGTTGTTGTTTCCTCTAGTGGTACAACAATTGGCTCTTCAAGAAGTTTCTCTTCAAGATGTGGAATGTCTTCTTCATCTTCACTCCCTTCCTCTTTTTGAATGATTTGTAACCTGTCCAAGTCTTCTGCAAGAGAGTGTACCTGCAAAGGTTCTATGGTAGAAGTATTCTTCTCCTTGAAAGACATGTTAGATTCATCAAAAGATATATGAACAGATTCTTCAATTTTATGAGTTGATTTATTATATACACTATAAGCCTTACTGATCATGGAGTATCCCAGAAACACTCCTTCATCAGCTTTAGCTTGAAATTTTGCTAAATATTTCTTGTCATTATTGTGAATATAACAGATACAACCAAAAATTCTAAAATAGTCTACTTTAGGTTTCTTCCCTTTGAGTAATTCATAGGGAGTCTTGCCCTTCAGTTTATGTATTAAACTTCTATTCAGCACATAGTTGGAGGTGTTCACTACCTCTGCCCAAAAAGATAGAGGAAGGTGAGCATCTGACAACAATGTAGTGGCAGATTCAATAAGGGTTCTATTTTTCCTTTCAGCTACCCCATTTTGTTGAGGAGTTCTAGGAGCTGAGAAAGTGTGCCTGATCCCTTCACTCTGACAGAACTCTTGCATAAGAAGAGAATCAAACACTATCCCATGTTTGCATTTGAGAAACTCTATCAAACACTTGAAGTTATCAGACTTCTTCCCAGAAAGAACACCCATGTGAATCTAGATAAGTCATCTACAACCACTAAAGTGTAGGATTTCCCTCCTAAGTTTTGTACTGTAATGGGTCCAAAAAGATTCATGTGTAACAGATACAAAATCCTAGGTGAATCCCTCTTATTAAGTGACTTGAAACTATTTTTGTTTTGCTTGCCTAATTGACAAGCCCTGCAGAGTCCTTCCTTCTTGTAGGGGCCAGAAGGTAGTCCTCTAACAAGGTTGTCCTTGGATAGCCTAGCAATGGTTCTAAGGTTTATATGCCCTAGTCTCTTATGCCATAAAACATTAGGTCTACAAATAGAATTAAACAGGCAAATATCTACTTATGTTGAAAGAAAGTCTACTAAATAGATGTTACCTTTCTTTTTACCTGTCAACAAAGTTGAGTTGTCCTCTGATTTGATCTTGTATAAGGATTTGTTGAAAGTCACCTGGTAGCCTTCATCACATAGCTGACTGATACTGATCAGATTGTGCTTCAGTCCTTCCACATAGTCTACTTTCTTGAATGTGACTGTGCCAATCTGAAGTGCACCATATCCTTTTGTTAGTCCAAAGTTTGAATCACCAACTATGACTTTGGGTCCAAGCTTGGCTTTAAAGGATGTGAAGTTGTCCTTATTTCCTGTCATGTGCTTTGAGCACCCACTATCCAGATACCATTGCTGGTTTGATGTTGGATAGGTCTTCACCTGCACATAAGACAATTTACTTGTTTTTGACCCAGTTTACCGTGGGCCTAGGTTGATAACCTTTAAATTCAGAAATAAATGACATCCCTGGTTGACTCTTATAACCTTCAGGATGATATCTCCTTGGAGGTAATATCCATTCAGTATAAGGGTTAAATCTTTGGGATGAAGGACCCCTAGGTTTGGATTTTGATTTACCCTTGAAAAGGTTTTCAAAGCTCTGATCTCTGCTCGACGATCGTGGAGCTGAGTTCGATGATCTTGGGTCAGATTGTCGAGCTCCGTTCGACGATCGGCTGTGGCAGAGTTCACGGTTTAGAGATCGTCGACCTGAGTTTGACGATTTTGGCTGAGATCGTTGATCTCCATTCGGCGATCATCTAGCTCCGTTCGACGATTTCTGTTGAACCTTGGTTTTCTTAGGTAAGTCAGAATTTTTCCTAGCTACCTCTACAACTCCCTTGCCTTTATCAGAGATAAATTTAATTGGGGTTATTAGTACTATAGGTTGGCTAGATGAAGCACCCAAGCCCAGTGTACTATTGAATCTAGAGTTCACTGTGTTTGTGATGTCCATTAGCTTGATGCTTCTCCCATTAAGGGATTCTTCAAGCTTTTTGACCTCTGATAGCTCACTTTTCAGTGAAGCTATCTGCTCCCTACAACACTCCAACTCCTCAGAGAGTTTGAGGTTTTTTGATTTTAAGGTACTGTGTTCAGATAATTGATTTCTGAGAGAAATGATTTCCTTCTTAGATTTTAATAAGTTTAAACATAGTCTTTAAATTCGTACTTAAAGTCCTTAGAATTAAAATCAAATGAGTCTATTACCTGGTCCTCTTTAAGTTGAGTCTTTGAGACTGACTCTGACTCTTCTGCATCTGAATTGTGTTGTGAGGCATGGATAACGATCATGCAGAATTCCTTCTCTTCATCATCGTCCTCATCATCACTTGAGCTGGAAGAAGTTTCAGATTCTTCTTCTGTCTCACTCCAAGTTTCAGCAACAAATCCCTTCCTTGTGTGTTTGTTCTTGCTGGAGGAGGGTTTGTCATTGCTATTCTTCTTGAAGTCCTTGTCTCTTCTTCTTTCTCTCTTATCCTTTCTGTCCTTGTTTTTATTTTCTGGACAGTCAGGCACAATGTGGCCTGGTTTACTGCAACCAAAACAGATAATTTCTTTGTTATTTGATTTATCATACCTTGGCTTGTCATGCTCTTTGTATGATCTTTTCCTGAAGTCCTTTCTGGCCATTTTGTAAAATCTTTTGGCCAGTAGACTAAGCAGCTCATCATTGCCTGTGACCTTGTATTCAGGCTGATCTTCAGTGGCTTTGAAAGCTATTGACTTTTCCTTTCTTGTGGCTAGTGAAGCAGCCTTCTGCTCTTCTTCTCTATTTTTTGATGAGCAGCTCATAAGACTTGAGCTTGCCCAAGAGAGCTTATATTGCGATCTCATTGAGACTTCTGGCATCCTTGATTGGCCAGATCCTTGAGTCCCATATGCTTGGGAAGCACATTAGGATTTTATCATTTAGCTCAGTCAATGAGATCTCTTTATCCAAAGTCTTCAGTTCATTGACTATCAGGCTGAGTCTATTATACATGTCTGCTACAGACTCAGCTTCTCCTTTCTTGAAATTCTCATATTGAGTTATGAGGTGAGATCTTCTGTCTTTTCTCTCATCAGCAGATTCTGAGACTATTTCAGATAGATTGTCCCAGATGTCCTTTATTGAGTTGCATTCAGCTACATTTTGGAATATCTCATCAGACATAGTCTGAGCAAGAATGTTCATAGCTTTTGCATCTGCAACTTTCCATGTCTTTGTTTCTGCATCTGTTCCTGATAGAGATGGAACAACATTTGTACTTGTGCTCTCTGGAGGTCTTGGACACACTGTCAAAACAGAATTGAAAATGTCCACATAAATAGAATTCATGTACAGTCTAATCCTTGCCTTCCAAAGTGCAAACTTAGACAGATTGCACACTGGATGTCTGGTGCTAGCATAATCTTTGTTTTGGGCCATGATTTGTGAAGAAATAATTCTAATAACAAAATCAAAACAAGCAGATCTAACTATAGGGATCTTTGGGTCCAGGTGTTAGCCTGTGCAACCACCAAGTTGTGGTATTTTTAACCAACCTGGGAAGATGTGGTATTTTTAACCAACTTCGCTCTGATACCAATTGAAAGTGCAAGTTAGATCTGATATACACTAGAGTGGGGGTGAATAGAGTATGTTGCTTGCTAAAAACGTTTTACAACTGTTGTTGTATTCCTAGGTGAACAGGGAAGCAAATATTATAAAGTAAATCTAAACACAGAACAATCACAGATATATCACAAAGCAATCACAATCCACAGCCAGAAATAAAAGAAAGATATGCAACTAGATGACACAAGGATCTATAGTGGTTCCCCAATCAACCTGGGTACATCCACTCTTCTACCACACTGGGTAGGAATCCACTGAAGGATGAGTTGATCAGGTGTCCTTGGCACCAATAAGCTTTTGATAAGGTGCTCAAAAACCAAACCAGATTTTTTGATCAGGTGTCTTGCCACCATTGAGTGTTGATAAGGTCTCAGAAACCAAACACAAACTTTTGAAGGGAGTTTGAAAAACACTTTATAGCAGAGAGAGAGAGAGAGGGATGAGATGATCTTCTCTATCAACAGTCAGAGAGAAGATAGTGGATGTTGTCAAAGCTCCCCCTGAGATCTTGAGTTGTTCAGGAAGTGAAGCTTTGCATTAGGGTGATAGTCCTTCAAATAATTTGATCTCCAGCAATAGATGATTTCAGCAGCAACTGAAATGTGTGGTGTCTGGAGTCTTGAATGATGATGGCCTTTGAACACTTGAATCAAGAGAGATCTGAAAATTTCAGTTAGTTGACCTCCTTTGATGATGTGTTCTTGTATGAATCTCTGAGACTGAGAATGTCTACAACTCTCTTTCTTTCTCTTGTGTAATTATTGTTGTAAGAGCTGTAATTCTTGTTGTTGCAGAGAATTATTATTGCAGAATATATGTCCTTTTTTTGTCTGACTCTGAGAAGACTGAAAAAGCTAATCTTTTATTCTCTTGATCTAAATAGAAATGATCCTTTGTCCAAGATAGCCGTTAGCCTGTCAATAAATGACTTCCTTAATTGCAATTGTCGTCTGGAGGAAAGTCCAATAAAACATTCCTTGAAAATTCCTTGAAACTTGCTCTAGATTAATTAAAAACGGCTACAAGATCTCTGAATTAAATGCTGACAATAATTCCACAGCTGTCTAAATTTGAATCTTGAAAAACGTTGAACTCTTCAGAGAAACGTCGAACTGAGCTACACTATCATTGAACTGAGCTCAGAGATTGGACTTAAACAGAAACAGAGATCGTCGATCTGAGCTCAACTATCGTCGAACTGAGCTCAGAGATAGAGAATCAAACTGGAGTCAAGATCGTCGATCTGAGCTAGAAGATCGTCGAATGGAGTTCGATGACTCGTTGAAGTTGAGCTCAGATATCGTCGAATGGAGTTCGATGATCCGTCGAAGTGAGCTCAACGATCGTCGAATGGAGTTTGACGATTCATCGTACTGAGCTCGACGAAATGACTTAGTCTCCAAAACTAAAAAACCTGGTCTTGAGGGCAGCTTCCAAACCTAAATACTAACCCTTAGACTCAATTCTAATTGACCTTTAGATCTATATAATGAGGTCAAAACAGGTTTCCTAAGAGACATAGTGATCCTTGCCCAAATCAGTAATAGGGTGTTCCAACAATGAGCATTAATAAATATATATTATTCCAAAGCACAGTGCAAATATAACATTCCAAAGCTAAAAGCTAACCAAATATTATGTAGCAAAATAGATCATAGGTCAGCGAATAGTGTACAACAAAAGAAAACAGAATGCATCGAACATCTAATAGTATGGAGTAGAGAAATAATGGAACACATAACTGAAGGTGATATTCAGCCACTAGGTAGATCCGTCGGCTTTGTCCTCATCATCCGACTCTTCTTCGTCCCCATCCGCATCTGCATCCTCATCATCGTCAGTGTCCTCATCAACTTTTTCATCCACATCAGCTTCTATAACCTTTGCTGGATCAACTCTAGTCTGGTCGAAAGTCAGAAGATAGCCAGCTTTGTCAAATTGGTGTAACATCCTAAAATTCGATTTCGACATCGGAATCTTCGCCTTTTCCATGACCTTCCGCATGTTGGCACGAAGATCTTCAAACTGCTCTACTACATACAACTGCTGACAGTGCTAATAGGCTTTGATGTGCTCAATATTCTCCATCAAAAGATCGGGGTCGGTGCCATGACCGGCCACAGGAATATTAATACATATAGGTTTCCTTGCTTGTGTCTGCGAAGTCAATGCATCTCCTTGCCCCGAACTACCTTTCCCTGTAGCGACCTTGATTTTTACTTCGATGACCGTTTTATTGATACGTCGCTTGACTTGTGTAACCATGTCATTCGCCTCCTTGGGCACCCCCGTATGCCTACAGAGCTCGGTGATTAGTGACGGAAACCATAACTGTTGAAGCTTCTCCTCTCGAATCTTCTGCCGCAACTGCGATGTTATTATTTTTCCAACATCAAAGTGTATCCCTGATATGATCCCGTAAATCAATGCTAACTTATCCAGTGCCACACTATTAGGATGCTTGGTAGGCATTATCCCTGCATTGACAAACAAGAGTCATGCTTTGGCTTGCCGAGTCAAGCATGATGTTTTCAAAATTGTTAGCTTCTTACTCATCCATTCGGGTTCTTGCGTGGCACACACAACTTTCAACATGTCATCAAGAATTACGTTATTCAAAATCTATGTGTAATCATCGTCCTCTTGATCATCCAGATTGAACATATCACTAATCTGATCCGCAGAAAAATTAACTTCCCTTCCCCGAACCATCACTGTCTCGTAATCAATGTTCCTGGCGTTTGCGTAAAATTCATACACCCAAGCCGATAGAATCTCAGTACATGGGTGACAAAATGACTCCCAATTGAGCGCCTTAATTTGTTCAGTGTACGCAAGACTCCACATTCTCTTTTCTATCATGAATCCGCTCTCTTCTATGAAAGGAATGGACTTGAACTGCACAAAGCGCTGTCGTGCTCCCTCTCCAACAAATTTTTCTGCACTTTTAGCATCTTCCTTTCCTTTCCTCCTTTTATCTCACCTCTTAGATGTAACACCCCCTATCCGTCACATAGCATATAACAGTAGGTTCGGCTGGGGACCGATGCCATATACCACAAACAGACCGGGTGGTTACTCAATGGAAACCATCCAACCAACCCAACGTCCTACACAGAGCATTCTAGCGGAAGCAATTTTATTAGTTGCAAAAATAAGAACCCAACAATGAGAGCATGAATGTCCACTAAACAAAACCACAGGAATGAAGTACAAATACACAAGTACTGGCCTTAAGGCCTTACAATAGGTTTACTCAAAAAGTATTATTGTTTTCCATACCACGGCACACAGGCCGGTCATATATGAATGAAAACAAGAAAACACTCCGAAAGGCCTTCGAGGGCCGGCTCAGCAATTTAAGCTTTAGCCCGCTATTGACCGCTTGGTCCTGCAGCACCTGCAAACAACAGTCCACCACACGGTGGCAAACAAAGGCAACGGTCAACAATGCTGACCAAATTATAACGATCTATCCCCTAAACTCAGGGCGATGATGCTCCTTCCCTGTACTTTGTTAGTATAACCAAGCAGTATGTAAATATATGCTACAACACAGACGTTGGCACTCCCGACCACACGCCCCATGCACTCAGGGCACATTCTCGGTGAACAGCTCAATGTCACGTCAATTTAAGCCATAAACATTTTCGGTCTCACCACCGCCACTTTGACGGCAAAACTATGAGCATTTTGTCTTTCCGGCATTGGTCACGTCATTTTAAGACATAAACCACCTAAGACCCTCATATATGACAACGACTCTAACCGAACGACATAGAACGAGTATGGTTCCGTCTAACCCGTGCTTACATCGCAACGACAATTTAAGCCATATGCGCGGGTAAAACTTCTCCGAGACTCATTTCCGTTTCACACCTCACGTAACCCGGTTACGTTCAAGTTGGCTCCCATTCCACCATGTTGGAAGGATCACGCATCCGCTCAGTTTTTCGGGTGTACCTTGGAGTTAATCCCCAAGGTTCCCTGTTGCAATCTACCGAGTAGAAAACCCAAAATCCCAAAATCCGCACGGAGTCTTCTCCGGCCATTTATGCAATGCAACATCACCGATCCAGACCAACTTGTCCGGATAGGCTTCACACATCATGCCTATGTCCGCTCTCGAATACGGACTTTATATGTACACAACGGGGACTATTCATGTCTACCCGAAGGAACGCCTCAAACTCACCGCAAACTCGCGCGAGCGGGCTTCCCTATGCAAAAGAAGTAGAGCTTCACATGCTCAAATAGAGAATCATTACCCTAGAGTTTTTCCTTGGCGCCATGGGAATGTAAGCAGATGAAAAGCACCTCACTCTCCTTGCCTCCGTAGATCCGAAGTCGATTCGCAATTTGGAGCTCCGAAGCTCTGTTGGTGACCAGATATAGGCTTCTTCTTCCTCCTTTGCTCTCCCCTCTCTCTAGACTTATAAAGAGAACCACTCAAGTGAAATGAGGTTTTCTAAGGCCCAAACCCGGGTAAAACCTAGCACTAACAGCCCCCAGCCGTCTGATCCCAAATTAAAGAAATGAACGACCACGATCTGGAGCTGAAATATAAAACCTGGGCCAAACACAGCATGCGACACGCCCGTGTCCAGGGCCGTGTCCCCCATTCGCCGTCAAAACCGACGTGTCCCAAAAATTACACGGCCACCTAACACGCCCGTGTCAGATTCAACACGCCCGTGTCTGCTAGACATGGCCCATGTTCCATCTCGTGTAACAACCAAGGCGCACCCCGGCTTCAAACAGAGAAGTACACGGCCTGTGACACACCCTTGTCCCAGGTCATGTTCATTGCTCGACGATCGTCGACTCCAAAATCTTCGACCTCTCGACATGCCCTGGGACATGCCCATGTCCCAGGCCGTGTTTATTGTCTCGACACTCGACGACTCCACCAGTGTCGACACGTATACGACACTCCCTGGGACATGCCCGTGTCCCATGCCATGTTCCCTGTCTCGACACTCGTCGACTCAAAAATCATCGACCCCTCGACCAAAGTGTCGACATGAAAAAGACATGCCCTGGGACACGCCCGTGTCCCAAGCCGTGTCAGCCCTACCAAATTCCAAATTCGGTCCAAAACGCTACCCGTCACTCTTTTGAGTTTCGGGGCGTTACAGCTCTCTACCTCTTAAAAGAATTTCGTCCCGAAATTATAGAAAGGGAAATATAGCGCAAAAATAAAATTGTACCTGAGTGGAACAACTTCGGGTACTCTTCAAGCGTAGTTTGCTCTCTCTCCCAAGATAGCTTCTCGCCACCGCAATTGTCCCAACGGAGCTTGACCATTCTGATTTCTTAATTACGTAGCCGCTTGACTTCCGAGTCCTCCATACGTATGGGCTTGACCTTCATCGTCAACCAACCATTGACCGACACTTGGTCGACCGCGATCTCTTGTGAAGGCTCTTGCACTGCCTTCCGCAACACTAATATGTGGAATACATCGTGTAGACCACTAAGCTCCAATGATAGCCTCAAGCGATAAGCTACTTCACCAATCCGCTCCAGAACCTCAAACGGTCCATGGTACCTCGGGATTAGCTTCTTCAATCTCCGCACCCGTAAGACACCCTTGAACGGGTTGATCTTCAAGTACACCCAATCGCCGACAGCGAACTCCACATTCCTGTGCTTGGCATTATAGTACTTCGCCTGCCGGTCCTGAGCGATAAGCAAGCTCTCTCGAATCGTTCGAACCAAAGATGTAGCATCATCCACCTCTTGGCTCTTGTACAACATTGACTCACCTGTTTCTAGCCAAGACAACGGCGTGCGACATCTTCTACCATAAAGGGCCTCGAAGGGTGTCATTTGTATACTTGCCTGGTAGCTATTGTTGTACGCGAACTCCACCAAGTAAAGATGATCTTTCCACTGCTTCCCAAAGTCCAGGACGCACATGCGAAGCATGTCTTCCAACATCCTATTGAACCTCTCGGTCTGCCCATCCGTCTGCAGATGAAAGGCTGTGCTAAAACTCTGCTTTGTTCCCAACATTTACTGCACAAGCCTCCATTCTTTGGACGTGAACCGCCCATCTCGGTCACTCACGATGCTACGGGGCACACCATGAAGCCGCACAATATTGTCTACATACAACTTTTCCAATTTCTCAACCGGATCATCCTTCCTATGCGGAATGAAGTGAGACACCTTCGTTAGACGATCTACGACCACCCAAATGGCGTCATTCCCCTTTTGCGACCTTGGCAGCCCGTGCGCAAAGTCCATAGTAATGTCGTCGAACTTCCACTCCGGAATAGGTAAGGACTTCAAGAATCCTCCCGGCTTTTGGCACTCCGCTTTCACCAAGGCGCAAGTTTGACACTTCGCCATGTAGAGCGCCACATCCTTTTTCAGTCCTGGCCACCAGAACAGTTTCATAATATCACGGTACATCTTCGTGCTCCCCGGATGAATCGAGTACTTGGTATGATGCGCCTCGTACAACAAATCCACCCGCAAATTATCCACGCTCGGGACACACAGACGACCGTCTTTCCAAAGTAATCTGTCCTCAACAACGAATTTGGAATTTGACCCATCCAGAGCTTCGACCATGAGTTGCTTCATATGGACATCCATATCCAAAGCTTGCCGAATCCGATCAGCCAGGTCATATTGAACTTCGGTCCAATTCAATAGTGCTTTAGCACTTGACTGCTTATCCACATAAGAAATCTCCAATGCCTCCAACTCCCGAACCAACCGCTCGTCATGGACCGACAGCCAATTGGCTTGAGCTGAGGCCCGGTGACTCAACGCGTCCGCAACCGCATTGCCTTTACCAGGCACGTAGTGGATCTTGAATGTATAGTCCCCCAAGAACTCCATCCATCTACGCTACCGCATTTTTAGATCTTTTTGATCATTCAAATACTTCAGGCTCTTGTGATCAGTGTAGATATCAATCTTCACACCGTACAAGTAGTGTCTCCACAGCTTCAAAGCAAAAATCACGGCCGCTAACTCCAAGTCATGGACCGGATAGTTACTCTCGTGCACCTTCAGCTGTCTTGAGCCATATGCTATAACACTCCCATGCTGTAGCAGCACACAACCCAAACCATTTCCTGAAGCATCGCTATAAATCTCAAAACCTTCCATCCCACTCGGCGAACTCAGCACAGGCGCCGTGGTCAACCGACACTTCAATTCCTCAAAAGCTCGTGCGCACTCCAGCGTCCAAACGAACTTCTTCCCTTTCCTCGTCAAAGTAGTGAGAGGTTATGCTATCCGCGAGAAGTTCTCCACGAAGCGCCTATAATAGTCAGCAAGCCCCAGAAAGCTCCGGACTTCCGCTACCGTAGAAAGCACATGCCACTCTCATATCGCAACAATCTTCGCCGGATCCACCACAATACCCTATCCACTCACTATATGACCAAGGAATGCCACTGAAGACAACCAAAACTCGCATTTCGAGAACTTGGCGTACAACTGATTCCTCCTCAGCGTCTCCAACACCAAATGAAGATTCTTGAAGTGATCCTACTCACTTTGCGAGTACACCAAAATATCGTCGATGAAGACGATCACAAAATGGTCCAAGTACTACCTAAAAGTCCTGTTCATCAAATCCATAAACACCGACCGCGCATTAGTGAGCCCAAATGGCATGATCGTAAACTTGTAATGCCCGTATCTCGTATTGAATGCTGTCTTAGGAATATCACTCTCCCTTATTCTCAGCTAATAGTAACCGGACTTGAGGTCCAATTTAGAGTACAGCGTCGACCCGACTAACTGATCAAAGAGATCATCAATCCTTGGGATTGGGTACTTATTCTTTTCAGTTAACTTGTTGAGCTCTCGATAATCAATACATAGCCTCAAGCTTCCGTCCTTCTTCTTAACAAAGAGGACCGGTGCGCCCGTGACCAGGGCGTGACAACTCAAAATCCCGTGAAATCAGCTCGAAGAATTCAAGCTCGACGATCGTCGACACACCCGGCCACAGGCCCGTGTCAATCCGACACGGGGTGTGACCAAGCCCGTGTCCATCCCGTTCAATGATCAAGGCTTCCAGCTCGACGAATCGCGCTCAACGATTGTCGACTCAACCCGACACGCCCAGCATCACGCCCGTGACCTGGGGTGTGACTTTCTCCACCTGGCCTGACAAACTGCCGCCGGCGAACCCTGAAGTCAACAATGCCTTTAATCGCCGAACGACACGCCCACCGTCACACCCGTGACCTGGGGCGTGACCGCTACGTTTTCGGCCGCAAAGTCAAATCATCATCAAATCCGTCAGATCACCGAATTTTGCTATTAAATAGTGTTGACACGCCCCCCCGACACGCCCGTGTCGGAGGGCGTGTACTTGGAAATTTTTGCATATAAAAGGGCAGCTGTTGTATGAGTTAAGGGTTCCAATTTTTGAAACCATTTTGATGACTTAGGGCCGTCGTTGGAGCTGCTTTAGTGCTATGTAAGATTCTCCCCCCCCCTCCTTTTGAAGTTTGTTTGTTTAAGCTCCTGTAATCAACTTCTTTTGTTAATAAAATAGATATTTTTCTCATCCTTATATACTCTGAATTTTCTCTAAAGGCCTCCTTTTCATCAATCTTATATACTTTTAATTTCATTTCCGTATTACGTGTGTGCGTGTAAGAGTTAAAAATTGCAAAATTTATGTTTTAAAATGGAAAACAATTTGTTTTACTATCATAATAACAAAATTTATAGCTGTTATTATGACCGATTTTATTCTCAAACTCTTAAAAATTGGTTAGAATCAGGATTTTTATGCTTTAAAATACATTCTTATGAACTTGTAAAACGTTAAAGAGGTGATTTTCATCCCTCTTAACTTAGCTTTTACTTTGTTTTAATTATAAAACTATTGCTTCGTTTTAGCTTACTCCCACTTTTTAAACCATTTTACAAGGCTATAAGAATGTATAAATTAATTTTTTTATTTTTCATCAACTTTCATTTTAAGTAATTACAAAAAATATTTTCACTCTCACAATTTTTATTCTCACTTTTTATGTATTTCTATCAAAATCTAACGGTAAAAATGTAAACGTTTTAATTTTTCGGGCACTTGCCTTTCTCACTTTAATTTGAAAACTTTTTGCTCAAACAATTTTTATTTTGCCTTTTTATGCATTTCTACTGCATTCCAGCGGTAGAAATGCAATCATTTTAATATTTCGATAACTTTATTATTCTTATTTCTCGCCCAAGTGCGTGAGTGTATGAGATAATCTTTATCATCTTATTTAGTTTATGCAAGTGTGTGTGCGTGTGTTTATTTATGTCGAGTACGTGAGTAGTTACTTTCAAGTAGAGTGCGTGTGATGTTTTTATTTTTCCACCTACTCATTTCAGTTAAATGGCTGGATTATATTCAAGCAAGCGTGTGCTGTTTTTTTTTTCCGCCTACTCATTTGAGTTAAATGGCTGGATTTTATTCAAGCATGTGTGTGTATTTTGATTTTCCGCCTACTCACTTGAGTTAAATGGCTGGACTGTATTTTCAGTTCTACTCGTTTGAGTAGGACTTGTAATTTTCATTCTTTATTTTTTCTCCTACTCATTTGAGTTAAATGGCTGGTTTTGATTTTTCGCCTACTCGATAGGAGTTAATTGGTTGGACCTTATTTTGATGTAAATATTTAAGAAAGCCCTGTAATCGCATTTATTTTCTCCTACTAGTTTGAGTAGGACTCACTTTCATTTCAGTCCTACTCGTTTGAGTAGGACTTGCAATTTTCAGCTTTTATTTCCTGCCCCCACTCGTTTGAGTGTGAACTGCAAATTTCAATTATGCAATTTCTCTTATGTGTAACTTAGTTTTATTTTTGTCTCTTGTTATATGTTTGAATGAGTGCGGGTGTGATTCCTTATAACTTTTCTAATGTTAGGATATTTTACTTTTCTTCTTATTTTCTTTATAACCCTTCAGCGAATAGTTTAGAACACTCG
The DNA here is from genome assembly GCA_039583875.1 of Platanthera guangdongensis. NCBI lineage: Eukaryota > Viridiplantae > Streptophyta > Magnoliopsida > Asparagales > Orchidaceae > Platanthera > Platanthera guangdongensis. The sequence continues at coordinate 20,726,533 of CM077160.1, read as the reverse complement.
CATAACCAAACTTATAAGCTATCACCATTCCGATGAGTGGCTAATTACTTTTAGCCCTCGGTATCAAAGAGCTTTAGGATATAAAATGTTTTAAATAACCAAATGTATAATTTTTCAATTTAATTAAAAAACTTAAGGTTTACCCCGGGTTAACGACGCGTAGAACCACATATCGATGTGTGGGCTCTATTTCCGTTATCCATACGCTAGCTAGCCAAGAGGTCATGCGTATGGACAGATCACCCCTGGGTAAATAGAGTTCTGCACTAACCCTCGAGAGAGGAGGCGCGCTAACTCTACCGGATTGGGTTCCCCACCCAATAGCGGGGTTCTTAGCGTACTGCGGGCATTAAGGGGAATCCTTCGTCGGACGAGAGCCCGGTCGAATAGCCTTAATGTCCAGGTGAGCGATATTCCTAGAGATAGGTTAGCTCATTATTTTGAACCACCACGGCCAAGTTTCCGCTTTAATTAAATTAAAACTTTAGACCTCTAGTTATTCAAATCTATTTTTAATCCTAACGTAATTCGATACCGGGAGATATCTCTTCATCGACTATTTTCTTAAATCTATTTTTGACCTATTTTATCTAAAACCCTCAACTTACTATTTCGGTAAAATAATAGTGTTTTCGGAGCAGTAGGGGTAATCAACCCGTTCCCGGGAATAATACGACCTCGGTATTCTCCCGAATATCGAGTACTACTTGTGATAGGTGCACTTGCCTCGCCTGGCAAGCCTGCGGCGATCGACTCATCAAACCAACCACAATAAGAGTCTGTTCGCGGGCCAATCAAGTTTTTGGCGTCGTTGCCGGGGAATCCCTTTGAGTTGTTATTCCGAATCCGAAGTCTATTACTTTTACCTTTATTTCTAAAAAACTAAAAAAAAACTTCAAAAACTTTTCTTCAAACTCCAAAAAAGAAGTTAATTTTCTACTTTCTATTTTATGGTATATGACCCGTGGACAGCCTTCGGAGTCCGAAAATTTGGATTTCGATCCTGAGATCGAACGCTCGCTTGCGCGTATTCGGTCTCAACGCCGAAATCCCTCTTTGGATCCCGAAGAATCCATCGGAGAACCCTCTGCCGTTACTATGGCCGACCCCAATCCGAATGCGGCCGTCGAGCGTACAATTTCATATTACACCCCACCGAATTTGGACGATACTGGGTCCAGTATTGTTCGCCCAACGGTGGCGAACAATAATTTTGAGATCAAATCGAGCGTTATCCAAATGATCCAAAATGCCGTGCAGTTCGACGGACAGCCGGATGAGGACCCGAACGTTCATTTGTCTAGTTTTTTGGAAATTTGCGATACTTTTAAGATTAATGGCGTCACTGATGACGCCATTCGTTTGTGCCTTTTTCCATTCTCCCTCAGATCCAAATCTAAGACGTGGTTGAATTCCCTCCCATGAGGATGTATCACCACCTGGGCCGACCTTGCGGAACGGTTTTTAACGAAGTATTTTCCGCCCGCCAAAACTGCAAAGTTGCGGGCGGACATTTCTTGTTCGTGCAGAACGATTCTGAGTCTCTTTTTGAGACTTGGGAGCGCTTTAAGGAATTCCTCCGCAAGTGTCCGCAGCACACGCTGCCTGCGTGCTTGCAGGTCCAATTCTTCTACAATGGGCTTAATTATCAGACGCGTCAAATGATTGATGCGGTTGTCAGGGGCACTCGGAATAATAAGACCCCCGAGGCTGCCCAAGCTCTTATTGAAGAGATGGCTATGAACGCCTACCAATGGAACGTCCCTCGGGGATGTCCCAAGCAGGCGGTCGGCCTCTTCGAAGTGGATGCCACTGCCCACTTAGCCCTTCAAGTTGAAAGGCTGACGCAACAGGTGGCGGAGATGTCTGCTGCCTCCACCACTCCGCCTTAGGCGATTCCCCCTAATGTCAGCGTAGCAAATAAATTCGTATACTACATGGGAAATGCTGGGCGACCTTCCTTCAAGCCCAATATCAACCCTTATAGCAATACCTATAATCCAGGTTGGAGGAACCACCCAAACTTCTCATCGAGCAATGCGAATAATGCGCAGTGCCCGCCCAATTCTTTCGCGCCCGGATTTCTGCCGCCTCCCCCTCTTCCAAAACCCTCCCCGATGGAGGAGAATTTTTCTAAATACATAGCTTCCAACGAGTCAAATATCCGGAACATCACCGGATCGCTAAAAATCTTAGAACTCCATGTTCGACAGCTAGGGCGAATGATGTCCAAGCGCGCGCTCTGGGCACTGCCGGGAAACACGGAGCCTAATCCGCGGGAAAATATCAACGCTATGACCCTCCATAGCGGAAAGGAGGTGATCGATCCAAAACGGACCGATCCTCAAGTACATATTTCACCTCCGACCCCTCTTCCCTCTTCTTTGATTACGTCATCTTTACAAATTTTAAATGAAAAAAGTATTAAAACGCCCTTGCCATATCCGCACAAGCTCAAACGTGAGTATAAGGACGCGCAATTCGAAAAATTTATTTTATTATTAAAATAAATTCATATTAATGTTCCCTTCTGCGAGACAATCTCTCAAATGCCTAAATATGCGAAATACTTAAAACAACTTCTTTCCAATAAACAAAAATTAGAAAATATTTCGCATATTTCTCTTAATGCTGACTGCTCAGCGGCTCTTACGAATAAATTGCCCCTAAAAAGAAATGACCCGGGACGGTTCTCCATCCCGTGCCTTTTTGGCAATATATTAGTAAAATACGCTCGTGCAGATTTAGGCGCGAGCATTAACTTGATGTCGTTCTCGCTCTTTCAAAAATTAGGTTTGGGCACTCCGGCCCCTACTAAAATGCGAATCCAACTAGCGGATCGCTCGGTTAAGTTTCCTGTCGGGGTTGTGGAGGACGTACTTGTCCGAGTTGATAAGTTTATCTTTCCCGTAGACTTCGTCATCTTGGACATCGAGGAGGACACTGATGTACCAATTATACTCAGTCGCCCTTTTCTCGCTACCTCCCGCGCATTAATTGATGTTAGTAACGGTCGTCTCCTCCTTCGGGTAGGAGATGACGAAGTTACTTTCTCTATTAATCCCTCCATAGGAGACTCGTCATCGAGCGATGACTTTTGTTATAATTTAGACACATTTCTCGGAGATTGTTCTTCCCCTATTTTTGAGTCTACTTTTTTAAACGGCGATATTTATGCGCTCGAAAATTTTAACTGCGATGAGGAAACCTCTATAGACTTGCCTTCCGAACCAATTGGTAAGAAATACATAGGAATTAAAACCTCGTTAGAAGAATCGCCCTGCCTTGAACTCAAACCCCTACCCGATTCACTCAAATACGCCTTTTTGGGGAAAGATGATACACTCCCTGTTATCATTTCTTCGCATTTGAGCGAATCGGAGACTTTCGATTTATTGGGAGTTTTGTTTAAACATCGCCACGCAATTGCGTGGCAAATTTCTGATCTCAAAGGGATTAACCCGTCTTTTTGCACCCATAAGATTTTCCTTCTCGATAATTGCCGCAAAACTATCCAGCCACAGCGACGTCTTAACCCAAACATGAAAGATGTCGTTAAGGCCGAAATTATTAAATTATTAGATGCGGGGATTATTTATCCCATATCAGATAGTGCGTGGGTTAGTCCCATTCACGTGGTGCCCAAAAAGGGCAGTCTTACCGTAGTGGAGAATGAGCACAATGAACTCGTCCCAACTCATACTGTTACGGGTTGGCAGGTGTGCATCGATTATAGAAAACTAAATGACGCAACCCGAAAGGATCATTTCCCACCACCATTCTTAGACCAAATTTTAGAGTGTTTGTCCGATCATCCGTATTTTTGTTTTCTTGATGGACTATCGGGGTTTTTCCAAATCCCCATTTACCCCGATGACCAAGAGAAAACCACTTTTACCTGCCCGTTTGTTACCTTCGCATATCGAAGAATGCCATTTGGCCTCTGCAACGCGCCCGCTACATTCCAAAGATGTATGCTGGCAATCTTTGGCGAGCTGTTAGGAAACATTATGGAACTCTTTATGGATGACTTCTCTGTTTTCAGAAGCTCTTTCCCGTCCTATCTTAGTAATTTAGATCGTGTCCTTCAGCAATGCGAGGACACACATCTTGTTTTAAATTGGGAAAAATGTAACTTTATGGCTCGAGAAGGTTTGGTTCTCGGCCATATGATTTCATCTAAGGGGATGGAGGTCGATAAGGCCAATGTTGAAATTATCGAAAAACTTCCCCCGCCTTCCAACGTTAAATCTATTAGGAGTTTCTTAGGGCACGCGAGCTTTTATAGGCGTTTTATTCAAGATTTTTCAAAAATAACAAAGTCGCTTACTCGGCTCTTGGAAAAGGAATCAAATTTGTTTTTGATAGCGAATGCGAGTCTGTATTTAATTTTATAAAACAAAAACTTATCAATTCACCTATTTTAGTGGCGCCTGATTGGACCCTTCCATTCGAGATTATGTGTGATGCTAGTGATATTGCCGTAGGTGCCGTTCTTGGCCAACGTATAAACAAATATTTTCATCATATTTACTACGCTAGCATGACACTCACTTCCGCACAAGAAAATTACACGACAACGGAAAAGGAACTTTTAGCCGTCATTTTTGCTTTCGATAAGTTTCGCTCGTATATAACGCTATCCAAAGTTACCGTATTTACCGACCATTCTGCCTTAAAATATTTGTTAGCGAAAACGAATGCCAAACCCCGCCTTCTTCGATGGATCCTCCTCTTGTAGGAGTTCGATTTAGAGATCCGGGATAAGAGGGGCGAGAAACATTTAGCCGCCGATCACCTCTCCCGCTTAGAAAATCCCGCTGCGGAAGCGCTCATCGAATCTGACATAAATGACAGATTCCCCGAGGAACGCCTCCTAGCCATAACTACTAGTTCATCTTCCCCGCCTTGGTTCGCAGATTTTGCGAACTATTTAGTTGCGAGGGTACTTCCAAAAGACTTTTTGAGCCAGCAAAAGAAGAAATTCTTTTCTGACTTGAAATATTTCTTTTGGGAGGATCCTTTTCTTTTTCGTATCTGCGCGGACCAAGCGGTCCGACGATGTGTCGCGGGTGTGGAGTGCACACAAATCCTTAGGCACTGCCACGAGGGTCTGGCTGGGGGGCATTATCAAGCTAACCGGACCGCGCGGAAGGCGCTGGAGGCGGGCTTCTTTTGGCCCACTCTATTCAAAGACGCTCACAATTTTGTGCGTGCATGCGATAGCTGTCAGCGGTCGGGTAACATCTCTTGTCGCAACGAGATGCCCCAAAATTTGTTTTTAGAATGCGAAGTCTTCGATTTATGGGGCATAGATTTCGTTGGCCCCCTACCTCCGTCTTTCAAAAATATTTATATTTTAGTAGCGGTCGATTACGTATCGAGGTGGGCGGAAGCACAAGCTCTCCCCACCAACGGTGCGTGAGTCGTCGTTACATTTCTTAAAAAATTATTTTCTCGCTTCGGCACACCACGCGCTATTGTTAGTGATAGGGGGACGCATTTCTGCAACACCCAGATGGCTAAGACGTTAGCTAGATACGACGTCATGCACAAACTTGCCTCCCCCTACCACCCGCATACTAGTGGCCAAGTAGAGGTCGTAAATCGAGAGATAAAACGCATATTAGAAAAAACCGTTTCACTTAATAGGAAAGATTGGTCCATCAAACTCGACGATGCGTTGTGGGCTTATCGTAACGCATACAAAACCACAATTGGTTGTACGCCGTATCGATTAGTGTACGACAAAGCGTGTCATCTCCCCGTAGAATTAGAACATCGCGCACTTTGGGCTTTAAAACTCTTAAATCTCAACGCTAACTTAGCCGCCCAAAATAGAAAACTACAACTAAACGAGCTCGACGAAAGGCGTGCAAACGCTTACGAGAGTAATAAGTTCTATAAGGAGCGTTCTAAGTTTTATCACGACCGAAAACTCAAGCCCCAAAGACCTTTTTCTCCGGGCGATCTTGTCCTTCTTTATAACTCACAACTTAGACTTTTCCCCGGGAAACTTAGATCACGCTGGTCCGTCCCCTTCAAAGTTGAAGAGGTTTGGCCATATGGGACCATACTCGTCTCCCACCCGGATAAAGGCTCGTTTAAGGTGAACGGTCATCGCTTAAAATTATACATAGCAGGCGATCCTGTGGGCGGTAATTTCGAATCCATAACCCTCCTCGATATATAAACCGCCAAAATAGTCAAGCTACGCGACTATAAACAAAGCGCTCCTGGGAGGCATCCCATGTTTATCTTTTTCGCTATCTCTTTACCTTTTTCTTTTTTATCTTTCTTCATAATGCAGGGTTCCTAAACTGCGCCTCCCCCACCTCCTATCAGGGAAGCTTCTACCCCCCCCCCCCTCTTCTTGTTTTTCTTCTTTGTGTATCTTTTCTTACCTGTTTTGTTCTGCATACTTACGTTACAACATTGGGGACAATGTTGGACTTAAGCATGGGGGTATTTTCGCGCTTTACTTAAAATGAGAAAAAAAAAACCAAAAAAATTAAAATGAAAAAATCCAAAACAAAAAAATTTTCATTTTCTTTTTCTTTCTTTATTCCAAAAACTCCAAAAAAATTTATAAAACAAAAACAAAAAAACAACAAAAAAAATATAACAAAAAATTATAAAACAAAAAAAACAAAAAATTTTTTTTAGTTTCACTTTGTAAATATTTTTCTTTGTAAATATTTTTATGTAAATAATCTTCCCTCTCCCCCTTCCGCTCCCCTCTCATTCTTGTAAATAACTTTTCTTTTTCTCCCAATCTTTGTAAATAGAATGAAAATTTTCTTAAAAAATACAAAAAACCTTTTTATGTACATATTAATGACATAAACTTAAAAAACCAAAACAAAACGATAATAGTTCAAAAAATTCAAAAAAAATGAGAAAAACAAAACAAAAATACAAAAAAAGATAATAAATGAAAAACAAAAACAAAATGATGATAAAACTATAAAAAAACTAATGTTTTGAAACAAATAAATCAAATATACCATCCTTAATTTTCGTGCTATCCAAAAATTTTGCTTTGAGTTTATTTATATGTGAATTTTATTAATTCTCTGTTTGCTATTCGTTTGTGAATTATAGATTGAAAATTTTAAATATTCGGGGTTAAGTTTTAAAGAATTCATTATGCTTTGTTAAAAATAGCGAACTCATTTTAGGCACTACTTCTAATTTTTCATTGATAGGAGCACGTGTATTATGTTAGAAAATAACGACTATAGGATTCAATTATGTTTACTTTTAGCTTTCTGAAAAATTGGAACTTACAATTTATTAAGGATGCTCTCAAAATTGTTTTTAATTAAAAATCTAGTTTTCTTTTCTCACCTTTCTTATCATGACCTACTTGGAATGATAAAATTGTTATCCTGTAAAGATCCTATGTCAATGGGAATAAGATTTCGTTCCGTAAACATAGGCACCCAATAGCATTAAAAGATTATATGTTATGGAGTAAGATGATAAAATTCATTACTCCTACACATATACATTGATGTAGGGGTGACCGTGATTCGTGCCCGAATACGCTAACGAAAAATATTATCACAAGACATAAAATCAAAGGGGAGGGCTCCGACCAAAAAGCGAGCGAAAAGGGGTCGGGTTTGCTCCCAAATCTGAAAGAGAAAATTGTCGGACTCGATACAACGTCCTTAGGACCTACCTCTCCAACAAGCACACAACTCACCGCACCTACACAAGCATCTATTGTACCAACTTGAGCCGTTTCAACGCAGCAATAATTTATTTTCGGAGCGGTGGAAAACTTCAATAGGCGGTCGAGTTCGAGTTGTGATTAACTCCCTTGTTAACACCAAAATGTGCCAATCTTGGAGGGCAAGTCAAGGCTAGGCCAAGTCTCGCTCTCACAACGGATCTACCCAATCCGGATCACAAGAGGTTCAATAACAACGAAATCGAAATTGGAATTTGCAAGCGACGTATTTAAAAATCATGGAAGAAACAGTTTGCAAAAACCTCCACAAAATCTAAAGCAAGAATCTCTAAGGGGAAAAAGTTACCCAACCAAGAATAACAATCACACAAGATAAGGTGGGAGAATCACTCTCTCCACGGATCCACCGGCTTCACACCGAATGGGCTGCAACCTTTTTCCTTGGAGTCGCACCGAAAGGAAGCCACGCCGAAGTCGCACCGAACGGGGATGGAGGAGGCAAGGCTTGGCTTCACACCAAAGGGGGGGGCGGCTAATGGACTCTCTCCATGGCGGCCGAATTCTTCAAAGGGGGTTTTTAGGTTTTCTTTTCATTCAATTACTCATCATAATAGCCTCCTTTAAATAGGAGTTACAAAAGAGATCCAACCGTCCATGATGGAGATGAAATCTCATCCATCCGGGCGGTTACAAACACATAATAGCCTCCTTTAAATAGGAGTTACAAAAGAGATCCAACCGTCCATAATGGAGATGAAATCTCATCCATACGGGCGGTTACATACACACCAAAATGTTTGCAGAAAATAATTAAAGATTACAAGTCATAAATGAATATAAAATAATAAAGCATGACAAATTAATTAAAATAGTCATCAAGTGAGGGTAGCACGCCGCGGGCGGAGGTTGTAGCGGCGTCGTCCGTTAGCGTCATCACGGCTCCGAAGGTCTTTATGTTGTAGAGCCTCGGCAACTGGATCGTCATCAAGTAGTGGCGGAGGGGCAGCGGCATCAATCCTCCCCCACTCAAAATCACGTATCTCTAATGCGTAGTCCGAGAGATAGCGGCGGAGTAGCTCGGCATCCAAACGTTGAAGCTCTGTCGCAAGTACCCATGAATCATCTGAAGGGGGGCGGTCACGCCAACGGATGAGGAAGCGGTAGGTAGCACCATCAGGAGTGGTAAGTGGCTCAGCAGCAAGTATCATATCTGGAGTGAGAAATGTCTTTGGAAACCTGGGAAACATGTCAGCAGTAGGGAAAAAAGAAGGCAACGTACCATCCGATGTTATACCTGCGGGGACCGAAAGAGAGAGATCATCTGAACTACCACTCCCCAACCCAATAGAAATTTTAGTGGAGGGAGAAGACGACAAAGAATTCAACTCAGGTGGAGGAGAAACAAACGACGTCAAATCCGAGACATTAAAAATAGGGGAGATACCCCAATCAGCTGGCAAATCCAACACGAAAGCGTTGTCACCTAGTTTCTTTATAATTCGAAAAGGGCCGGCGCGCTTTGGTGCCAACTTTTTAACGGTGCCAGATGGCAAGCGTTCGGGAACTAACCGAACTAGGACCAAATCGCCGACGTTGAAGTGTGACACCCTCCTATGTAGATTAGCGTGCGACTGATAAGACTCGTATTGAGCAGTCAAGGTAGCTCGTATACGTGCATGTAGGTCATGAATATGTTGGGCGAAGGATTGTGCAAATTGACTTGTCTTGTATGTTGGGGGCAAAGGAACCAAGTCAAGAGGCACAGGGGCCTTGTACACGTGAACTATCTCATTTGGAGACAGACCAGTGGACCGGTTTTTGGAATTATTATAGGCCAACTGGGCGTGGGGAAGATGAAGATCCCACGTACCTTTGTGATCGCTCACTAGGCATCTAAGGAGGCTTCCTAGGCTCCGATTGACTACCTCTGTTTGCCCATCGGTCTGAGGGTGATAGGCTGAGGAAAACAATAACTTGGTACCCATCAAGACCCAAAGTGTCTTCCAAAAATAGCTCATATACTTAACATCTCTATCCGAGACTATTGTCTTCGGCACTCCCCGGTGACTAAATACTTCCTTAAAATATAATTTGGCAATGTGAGATGCGTCGTTGGTTCTAGCGCAAGGAATAAAATATGCCATTTTAGAGAATCTATCCACCACTACAAAAATAGAATCGTGACGGCGTAAGGTGGTGGGTAGGCCTAGAACAAAATCCATACTCACGTCTTCCCATGGCGTGGAAGGGATAGGCAGGGGCGTATATAATCCTACGTTGGTCTTGGCGCCCTTGGATACCTGACAGGTACGACAACTACTAACTACCCTTCCCACCATTGCCTTAAGTTTTGGCCAATAGAATTTCTCCTCAACTAACGTAATGGTCTTATCCCTACCGAAATGACCACTCAACCCTCCACTATGCAATTCCCAGATGATATGAAGGCGTAGCGATGACTGCGGGATACATAACTTCCCATGTCTAAATAGGTAGCCATCCTTAATGACGAACGCAGATATAATCGTGGGGGAGCTATCTTGGGCAGACAAATATGCATCCTGAAAGTCTGGACATGTGGCGTACTCGTCCTTGATTCGCTCGAATCCTACCACGTTAACCTCCATAGTGGTGAGTAACAGGGTCAGGCGACTAAGAGCATCCGCGACTCGATTGTCAGCTCCTTTAAGGTGTTTGAGGTTAAAAGTGTAACCCTGTAGGAAAGATACCCACTTAGCGTGTCGCGGGCTGATTTTATGTTGGCCATTGATGAACCGCAGTGCCTCGTGATCGGAGAGGATCACAAACTCCTTAGAGAGGAGATAGTGCCTCCAATGGTGCAGACATCTAATGACGGCATAAAACTCCCTATCGTAATTCGAGTAATTCAATTTGGCGCCCGCTAACTTCTCACTAAAATAACTCACAGGGTGCCCTTCCTGACTCAAGACACCTCCTATTCCTACGCCAGAAGCGTCACACATAAGCTCAAAGACCTTATTGAAGTCAGGTAGATGTAGGACAGGTGCCTCAGTCATAAGTTCCTTAATGCGTTGGAAAGCAGTAGCGGCGGACCTTGTCCAGGTGAACTCACCTTTCTTCATGCAATCACTAATGGGGGCCGTAATGCTACTAAAGTATTTAATAAAACGACGGTAAAAAGTAGCTAACCCATGGAAACTTCGCACCTCTCGTAATGTGGTCGGTTCGGGCCAAGCCATCATGACCTTAACCTTATTAGGGTCAACTCTAATGTCATCCGAACCGACTATATAGCCTAAGAATTCCACTTCAGTGACATAGAATGTGCATTTCTTGAGATTAAGGTATAAGGTTTCCTTCCGCAGGGTGGAAAGTACCGATCTCATGTGGGAGACGTGCTCAGCAGTGGTGGTACTAAAGACTAAAATGTCATCAAAATAGACGACCAAAAACTTCCCCATGTAAGGCTGAAAGACATGGGTCATCATCCGGGAGAAGGTACTGGGGGCGTTGGATAGCCCAAAGGGCATCACAAGCCACTCGTATAACCCATCCTTGGACTTAAATGCTATCTTCCACTCGTCCCCCTCACGGATCCTGATCTGGTGATAGCCACTCCGCAAATCTAACTTTGAAAAAATGGTGGCGCCAGATAAGACATCTAGGAGGTCATCTAATCGCGGAATAGGAAATCTATATTTGATGGTAATCTTGTTGATGGCACGGCTATCAACACACATTCTCCACGTACCATCCTTCTTGGGGCAAGAAGGGCCGGTACCGCACATGGACTCATACTAGTCCTAATGAACCCCTTTTTCATCAAATCCTCGATCTGGGTCTGTAACTCCTTATTTGGGTCACGCGGCGACCCGGCGGTTTTATTTGAGAAAAAGGCGGAAGTGATTTTATTTAAGAAAACGGGGCGCGCGTATTTATTTATTTATTTTGGATATAAAAAAGGTTTAGAAATCGAGTTTTAACGAAAGGAGGCAAGTGCACCTATCGTGAGTATACAGGATATTCCGGGTGGAATATCGAGGTCGTATTGTTCTCGGGGTCCGGTTCGATTATTTCTACTCTTCCCTGGAGGGGGACTATTATTTTACCGATAATTATCTTGTCGGGATATTTTATATATAATAAAAATGCAGGAAATGACAGAAAGAAAATGAAAGCATGAAGGTGGTGCCGATGAAGAGCTTAGCTCGATGGCACCGAGAAAACAATTGAACTAAAATAGACTTTAAATAAAAGAGCTCCTAAATTTCTAATTAATTAAGGCGGAGACTTGGCCGTGGAGGTTCCACTAAATGAGCTCACCTAGCTATAGGGCTATCGCTCACCTGAACGCTAAGACTATTCGACCGGCTCTCGTCCGACGAAGGATTCCTCTTAACGCCGCATTACGCTAAGAACCCCGCTATTGGGTGGGGAACCCAATCCGGTAGAGTTGGCGCGCGTCCTCTCTCGAGGGTTAGTGCGGAACTCTCTTTGCCAAGGGGTGATCGGTCCATATGCATGGCCTCTAGGCTAGCTAGCATATGGACTACGAAAATAGGGCCCACACATCGATATGTGGTCCTACGCGTCGTTAACCCCGGGCAAACCTTAAGTACTTTTAATTAATTAGAAAAATTAGACCTTTAGTTATTTTAAGCTATTTTATCTGTCCCAATGCTCTTCGATACCGAGGGCTAAGAATGGTTAGCCACTCATCGAAATGGGGACGGCTTGCGGGAAAAGCAATAAAGAAAGCAGGAAAGAAAAGCAGTGAATGAATGCAGTAAATGAAAGCAGGAAAATAAAGCAGAAAATTGCAAGTCCTACCCAAACGAGTAGGACTGAAGAAAGCAGTAAATTGCGAGTCCCGGCGCAACTGCATGGGCGGGGAGAAATGAAAGCAGTAAAACGCGCACACGCAAGTCCTACCCAAACGAGTAGGAGAAAATAAATGCGGGTCCTACTCAACCGAGTAGGACAAAATAAATGCAACGCACACACACTCTCTCTCGACATAAAGTAGACACACACACTCTACAAGAAAATAAAACACACGCACACACTCGACATGATTGAAATAAAGCAAAGCGTCATTTAACTCTTAACGAGTAGGCGGAAATAAATGCGCACACACACATGAGCTAAAAAATTAAGAAAAACTAAGTTGACGAAGAATTAAAACAACTGCATTTCTACCGCTAAAAATGCGGTAGAAATGCATAAAAAGCTAAAATAAAAATAAACGGAGCAAAAGAGTTTGCAAATAAAAATGAAAATGCAAGTGATCGAAAAATAAAAATGAATACATTTCTACCGCTAAAATGCGGTAGAAATGCATAAAAAGAGAACGAAAAAATTAAACGGACAAAAGTTTAAAACGAAAATCGAAGTGCACGAAAAATTAAAACGACTATATTATCATTCCTATAACTCCGTAAAAACGATTAAAAAGTGAAAATAAAACGAAAAGAACGAAAAAGTTTTACGAAATAAAAAGCTAAGTTAAAAAAAGGAAAACACTTTGAAAATGTTTTTAGGATCTATAAGGAATGAATTAGAAACTATAAAAACCTAAGTTAAACCAAAACAATGTAAAAATAACTAAACATAAAAACAAGAAAAACTTAATCTCATACACACACACACACATTACAAAAGAAGGAAAATAAGCTAAGTTATAACAAGAAAATAAGATTGCATAAGGTGTGAGTTGTATAGCTACATTCCAAAGGCAATATAGGAAAGAAAACACATATTTCATTAACTAAAAAGACAAGTTACAAAGACAAGAAACTAAAAGCTAAGGAGAGGGGAGAAATATCCCTTACATAAACCCTTGGAAGCAATCCAGCAGCATTTCCCCTATACAAAATGGTGCCCAAAAGGGAACAGGAATCCTAAGCAGCAGCTCTGAATTTATAGAAAAAATTTACATGGGTCACGCCCTTGGTCACGGGCGTGACAGGGGCGTGACAGTACTATTTGGATGGCGGCCGGCGATTTGCGGGAAAGTGGACTTCGGGCTGGACACGTGGCGGTCTCGCAGTGGTCACGCCCTTGGTCACGGGCGTGACAGGGGGCGTGACAGGCAGGTGGATCTGGGCGCGGTGCGCCAAAAAGTCGCCGCGCGGGTCTTGTCGGGCTAGCTGGAAAGGTCACGCCCCAGGTCACAGGCGTGACTCTGGGCGTGTCGGCTGGTGTCGACACTCGACGAATGTCGAGCTGAAAGTGTCGAGTTGAAAATCGTCGAGCGGAAAGAGGTGTCACGCCCTAGGTCACGGGCGTGACTCTAGGCGTGACTGCTTGTGTCGACACTCGACGATCGTCGAGATGAAATCGTCGAGTGGAGTGTCATGGGCTTGGGTCACGCCCCGTGTCGGGTGACACAGGCGTGACCCCAGGCGTGTCAGGCTTTGGTCTTCAAAAATTGCTGATTCACGGGATTTTGACGTGTCACGCCCTGGTCACGGGCGTGACCAATATGTCACGGGCGTGACATGTCAATTTTTTGGCAGATTTTCATTTGCGGTCCGGTTCGATTATTTCTACTCTTCCCTGGAGGGGACTATTATTTTACCGATAATTATCTTGTCGGGATATTTTATATATAATAAAAATGCAGGAAATGACAGAAAGAAAATGAAAGCATGAAGGTGGTGCCGATGAAGAGCTTAGCTCGATGGCACCGAGAAAACAATTGAACTAAAATAGACTTTAAATAAAAAGAGCTCCTAAATTTCTAATTAATTAAGGCGGAGACTTGGCCGTGGAGGTTCCACTAAAATGAGCTCACCTAGCTATAGGGCTATCGCTCACCTGAACGCTAAGACTATTCGACCGGGCTCTCGTCCGACGAAGGATTCCTCTTAACGCCCGCATTACGCTAAGAACCCCGCTATTGGGTGGGGAACCCAATCGGTAGAGTTGGCGCGCGTCCTCTCTCGAGGGTTAGTGCGGAACTCTCTTTGCCAAGGGTGATCGGTCCATATGCACGGCCTCTCGGCTAGCTAGCATATGGACTACGGAAATAGGGCCCACACATCGATATGTGGTCCTACGCGTCGTTAACCCCGGGCAAACCTTAAGTACTTTTAATTAATTAGAAAAATTAGACCTTTAGTTATTTTAAGCTATTTTATCTGTCCCAATGCTCTTCGATACCGAGGGCTAAGAATGGTTAGCCACTCATCGAAATGGGGACGGCTTGCGGAAAAGCAATAAAGAAAGCAGGAAAGAAAGCAGTGAATGAATGCAGTAAATGAAAGCAGGAAAATAAAGCAGAAAATTGCAAGTCCTACCCAAACGAGTAGGACTGAAGAAAGCAGTAAATTGCGAGTGTCGACACTCGACGATCGTCGAGATGAAATCGTCGAGTGGAGTGTCATGGGCTTGGGTCACGCCCCGTGTCGGGTGACACGGCGTGACCCCAGGCGTGTCAGGCTTTGGTCTTCAAAAATTGCTGATTCACGAGATTTTGACGTGTCACGCCCTGGTCACGGGCGTGACCAATATGTCACGGGCGTGACATGTCAATTTTTTGGCAGATTTTCATTTTTTCCTGAAAAATAAAATAAACTAAGTTAGTATAATATTTACAAAAATAGGAGCATTTTATTGAATAAAAATAAGTAAAAATGACAAAAATAAATGAAAATAACTAAATTAATGTACACAAAAATAGGTATATTTACAAATCCTCGATCAGGGTCTGTAACTCCTTATGGGCGGCGGGGTGAAGCCTATAGTGGGGCTGGTTCGGTAAGGAGGAGCCGGGGATAAGGTCTATAGCATGTTGTATATTCCTAAGCGGTGGTAATACCGAAGGCAGCTCATCCGGGTACACGTCCTTATACTCATCCAACAATTCCCGTAACTCTCTAGGCAACTCATCCAATGCTCTCGTATCCCCTTTCGCACTCATAAGAACTAGAGCGTACATCATCCCGTCAAGAAAGGGATCCTTCACAAACTCTTTTCTTCCCACGAGACTCAACGTTTTCCTCTCGACTGGAACAGTGGTGTCCTTAGCCAAAGCTACTGGCTCTTTCGGGACGGTCGGTCTCAACGTAATGACCTTGCCATTGAATTTAAACTCATATGTGTTGGCCCTTCCAAAGTGTGTCACGTCACGGTCGTAAAGCCAAGGGCGGCCCAATAACACGTGACAAGCGTCCATTGGAAGGACATCGCACCACACCTCGTCAGTATAGGATTTGATCGAGAGAGGTACAAGGCAACGCTTGGTGACCGGGACGGTAACTTTATTAATCCAGGCTACCTGATAGGGAGCCGGGTGGGGCTGCGTAGTCAAGGACATACGTGTAACGGCATTCTCAGAGATGACGTTTACACAACTGCCACTATCAATGATCAACTTGCACAGCTTCTCGCCACTCTTAAAGATCAGGGAAAATATACTAGTCCTTTTCCAGTCATCTAACGGACGAGGGGTGGTCAAGATACAACGCATCACCATAACGGGGTGTTTGTCCTCTAAATCGCTTGGGACCCCTTCTGGGTCACTCTCCTCAGCAGCCTCATAAACGAAATCAGCTAGGTCGGTAGTCGACTCTAGAAGGGCTATGGCTTTAGTCTTCGTTGGGCATTCAAAGGCATATTGGCCTTGAATGCCGCAAGAGTAACAAGTAGTGTTAGCCTTGCTAACCTTCCCTATAGGGACACGCTCACTCGCAGGATTCTTGCCGTTCCTAGCAGTAATCACGAAAGACTTTGACTCGGCAGACCGAAACTTCCCTTTATCCTGATATGTGGAGGAAGAGGCTCCAGCTGTGGACTTTCCCTTCGCATGGGAATACCGGGAGTGAGCCTTAGAGGCTAAGTGCTTTTCGATGTCGAGGGCGGCATTAAATGTCGTGTTCAGATCCATATGACCATATCGTAAGAGCTTCCGCTGAATATCGGGATGAAGCCCCTTACGAAATCTGGATAGGGTGACCTCGGGGATCTCCCTCAAATCACAACGCACCATACGGTTCTTCAGTTCTCCCATATACTCAGCTACCGAATTGGAGCCCTGCCGTAGAGTGGCAAGCTCGTCGAACATCTGTGTCTGATGGTACGCGGGAACGTACTGATCGGTCAACAAGTTCTTCATCACGGCCCATCCAATAAGTGGGACCCCGTTCCCGGTTCCTAGCCTACGCTCTTCATTCAGCCAATAAGTTTTGGCACGTCCCGTTAGCTTCATCCTGGCAACTTGGACCTTTTGATGGTCCGTAAGGGTGTGCCAATCGAAGTAGCACTCCATATCCACCACCCAAGTAAGGAAGATCTGGGGATCTCCCATGCCATCATAAGTGGGGGCGTCGATCTTAATGGCCCTAGTGATATCGTAAGCACGATCGTGGTGGTGTTCTCGAGGGGGCACTCGGGGAGAGTCCTCATCGGAATCCGACTCAGGAGTTTGTTGGCGCCGGTTGGGCTGCTCAACATTAATGGGTGGCGGGGGTGGCCTTGCTTGATTTTGCAGGATCTGTGCCAACATGTTTCTAAGCTCTGTCATTTCGTTACGTAGCGCTGCTATGGCCTCGGTGTTGGGATCGCCATGCTCGTTCGCAGCCATCCTAGACGTAGACGGTGTCGCGTACTCAGATCCGTGCCTAGTGCGCATTCAGGTCTAGGAAATTTTGGAAAGGTGATTTTTCCTAGGGCTGTAGCTATACTGAAAATAAGATATTTTTATATTTTCCCGATGTGAGGAACACGTGGATCGTTAAAATTTTTTTTTTTGAAATTTTGCTGAAAAATAAAGATTTCAGCCCGCTATTGGCAGACCACAGAAAATAATTTTTTTGATTTTTTTTTTTAGATCCGATCGGGCAACAAGAAACATAGAGAGGATGTTTGCAACGTGAGAGTTGAAACGACCGCCTCTGATACCAAATTGATGTAGGGGTGACCGTGATTCGTGCCCGAATACGCTAACGGAAAATATTATCACAAGACATAAAATCAAAGGGGAGGGCTCCGACCAAAAAGCGAGCGAAAAGGGGTCGGGTTTGCTCCCAAATCTGAAAGAGAAAATTGTCGGACTCGATACAACGTCCTTAGGACCTACCTCTCCAACAAGCACACAACTCACCGCACCTACACAAGCATCTATTGTACCAACTTGAGCCGTTTCAACGCAGCAATAATTTATTTTCGGAGCGGTGGAAAACTTCAATAGGCGGTCGAGTTCGAGTTGTGATTAACTCCCTTGTTAACACCAAAATGTGCCAATCTTGGAGGGCAAGTCAAGGCTAGGACAAGTCTCGCTCTCGCAACGGATCTACCCAATCCGGATCACAAGAGGTTCAATAACAACGAAATCGAAATTGGAATTTGCAAGCGACGTATTTAAAAATCATGGAAGAAACGGTTTGCAAAAACCTCCACAAAATCTAAAGCAAGAATCTCTAAGGGGAAGAAGTTACCCAACCAAGAATAACAATCACACAAGATAAGGTGGGAGAATCACTCTCTCCACGGATCCACCGGCTTCACACCGAATGGGCTGCAACCTTTTTCCTTGGAGTCGCACCGAAAGGAAGCCACGCCGGAGTCGCACCGAACGGGGATGGAGGAGGCAAGGCTTGGCTTCACACCAAAGGGGGGGCGGCTAATGGACTCTCTCCATGGCGGCCGAATTCTTCAAAGGGGGTTTTTAGGTTTTCTTTTCATTCCATTACTCATCATAATAGCCTCCTTTAAATAGGAGTTACAAAAGAGATCCAACCGTCCATGATGGAGATGAAATCTCATCCATCCGGGCGGTTACAAACACATAATAGCCTCCTTTAAATAGGAGTTACAAAAGAGATCCAACCGTCCATAATGGAGATGAAATCTCATCCATACGGGCGGTTACATACACACCAAAATGTTTGCAGAAAATAATTAAAGATTACAAGTCACAAATGAATATAAAATAATAAAGCATGACAAATTAATTAAAATAGTCATCAAGTGAGGGTAGCACGCCGCGGGCGGAGGTTGTAGCGGCGTCGTCCGTTAGCGTCATCACGGCTCCGAAGGTCTTTATGTTGT
The DNA here is from genome assembly GCA_039583875.1 of Platanthera guangdongensis. Lineage (NCBI taxonomy): Eukaryota > Viridiplantae > Streptophyta > Magnoliopsida > Asparagales > Orchidaceae > Platanthera > Platanthera guangdongensis. The sequence goes on along the minus strand of CM077160.1, from coordinate 20,707,800 downwards.
AGAGCCTCGGCAACTGGATCGTCATCAAGTAGTGGCGGAGGGGAAGCGGCATCATACATTGGGTTGAAATTTATTATGAAGTTGAAAAAAAATGATATTAGAAAAATAAGATTTCATTTTCATAATAATCAATAAAGCAAAAAAATGGAGGTTCGAGAAAAAATTACCTCGCCTCAAAATCAAAATCTTCTTCATAAACCAATATCAACCCCCTTAGCCAATTTCACGATTCTAGATTTAATTCAAAAATCTTTTTGAGAGCATAATTTGTAAATTGCATTATTTCCAATAAAACTCCTATAAGCTAAAAGTTCTTATAATTCCAAACTATTCTTGTTAATCTAACCATTACAATTATTGCCTTCTATTTGATTATATCAAGAAGTCTTTTGACCAAAACTTTTGCGCTATTTAAATCATCTTCATAAATTTAGGACTTAACTCTTACACCTCGTTTATTTATTTAGGTCTCTCTCATAATTGATTAAGCGGTAGCTAAACTTAGAGTTTTTTTCTATTCCTTATAAGTTCATCTCAAACTTTTGCTCTGGAATAGTAAAAGCTTTAGTATGGGGGTATTTGATGAATTGTAAATATACCTATTTTTATGTACATTACTTAAGTCGTTTTCATTTATTTTTGTCATTTTTACTTGTTTTTATTCAATAAAATGCTCCTATTTTTGTAAATATTATACTAACTTGTTTTATTTTATTTTTCAGAAAAAAATCAAAATCTGCAAAAAAATGTCATGTCACGCCCGTGACAAATTAGTTACGTCCGTGACCAGGGCGTGACAGCTTAAAATCCCGTGAAATAAGCTCGAAGAATTAAGCTCGACGATCGTCGACATGCCCGGCCACACGCCCGTGTCAATCCGACGCAGGGCGTGACCAAGCCGGTGTCCATCCTGTTCGACGATCAAGGCTTCCAGCTCGATGAATCACACTCAACGATTGTCGACTCAACCCGACACACCCAGCGTCACGCCCGTGACCTGGGGCGTGACTTTCTCCACCTGGCCCGACAAACCGCCGCCGGCGAACCCCAAAGTCAACAATACCTTTAATCGCCGAACGACACGCCCACTGTCACGCCCGTGACCCGGGTTGTGACCGCCGCATTTTCGGGCGCAAAGTCAAATCGCTATCAAATCCGTCAGATCACTGAATTTTGCTATTAAATAGTGCTGACACGCCCCCCCCCCCCCCCCCCCCCCCCGACACGGCCGTGTCGGAGGGCTTGTACTTGGAAATTTTTGCATTTAAAAGGGCAGCTGCTGTATGAGTTAAGGGTTCCAATTTTTGAAACCATTTTGATGACTTAGGGCCGCCATTGGAGCTGCTTTAGTGTTATGTAAGGATTCTCCCCCCTCCTTTTGAAGTTTGTTTGTTTAAGCTCCTGTAATCAACTTCTTTTGTTAATAAAATAGATATTTTTCTCATCCTTATATACTCTGAATTTTCTCTGAAGACCTCCTTTTCATCAATCTTATATACTTTTAATTTCATTTCTGTATTACGTGTGTGCGTGTATGAGTTAAAAATTGCAAAAATTATGTTTTAAAATGAAAAACAATTTGTTTTACTATCATAATAACAAAATTTATAGTCGTTATTATGGCCGATTTCATTCTCAAACTCTTAAAAATTGGTTAGACTTAGGATTTTTATGCTTTAAAATACGTTCTTATGAACTTTTAAAATGTTAAAATGGTGATTTTCATCCCTCTTAACTTAGATTTTACTTTGTTTTAATTATAAAACTGTGGCTTCTTTTTAGCTTACTCCCACTTTTTAAACCATTTTACAAGGCTATAAGAATGTATAAATTGTTATTTTTATTTTTCATCAACTTTCATTTTAAGTAATTACAAAAAACAATTTCGCTCGAACAATTTTTATTCTCACTTTTTATGTTTTCTATAAAAATCTAACGGTAAAAATGTAAACGCTTTAATTTTTCGGGCACTTGCCTTTCTCACTTTAATTTGAAAACTTTTTTCTCAAACAATTTTTATTTTGCCTTTTTATGCATTTCTACTGCATTCTAGCGGTAGAAATGCAGTCATTTTAATATTTCGATAACTTTATTTTTCTTATTTCTCGCCCGAGTGCGTGAGTGTATGAGATAATCTTTATCATCTTATTTAGTTTATGCAAGTGCGTGTGTGTGTCTTTATTTATGTCGAGTGCGTGAGTAGTTACTTTCAAGTATAGTGCGTGTGTTGTTTTTATTTTTCTACCTACTCATTTGAGTTAAATGGCTGGATTATATTCAAGCAAGCGTGTGTTGTTTTTATTTTTCCGGCTACTCATTTGAGTTAAATGGCTGGATTTTTTTCAAGCAAGTGTGTGTATTTTGATTTTCCGCCTACTCACTTGAGTTAAATGGCTGGACTATATTTTTAGTTCTACTCGTTTGAGTAGGACTTGGAATTTTCATTCTTTATTTTTCCGCCTACTCATTTGAGTTAAATGGCTGGATTTGATTTTCCGCCTACTCGCTAGGAGTTAAATGGTCGGACCTTATTTTGATGTAAATATTTAAGAAAGTCCTGTAATCGCATTTATTTTCTCCTACTCGTTTGAGTAGGACTCGCTTTCATTTCAGTTCTACTCGTTTGAGTAGGACATGCAATTTTCAGCTTTTATTTCCTGCCCCCACTCGTTTGGGTGGGACCTGCAAATTTCAATTATGCAATTTCTCTTATGTGTAACTTAGTTTTATTTCTGTCTCTTGTTATATGTTTGAATGAGTGCGGGTGTGATTCCTTATAACTTTTCTAATGTTAGGGTATTTTACTTTTCTTCTTATTTTCTTTATAACCCTTCAGTGAATTGTTTAGAATGCTCGCATAACCAAACATATAAGCTATCCCCATTTCGATGAGTGGCTAATTGCTTTTAGCCCTCGGTATCGAAGAGTTTTGGGATATAAAATGTTTTAAATAACCAAATGTCTAATTTTTCAATTTAATTAAAAAACTTAAGGTTTACCCCGGGTTAATGACGCGTAGAACCACATATCGATATGTGGGCTCTATTTCCGTTATCCATACGCTAGCTAGCCGACAGGCCGTGCGTATGGACAGATCACCCCTGGGTAAATAGAGTTCTGCACTAACCCTCAAGAGAGGAGGCGCGCTAACTCTACCGGATTGGGTTCCCCACCCAATAGCGGGGTTCTTAGCGTACTGCGGGCATTAAGGGGAATCTTTCGTTGGACGAGAGCCCGGTCGAATAGCCTTAATGTCAAGGTGAGCGATATTCCTAGAGATAGGTGAGCTCATTATTTTGAACCTCCACGACCAAGTTTCCGCTTTAATTAAATTGAAACATTAGACCTCTAGTTATTCAAATCTATTTTTAATCCTAACGTAATTCGATACCGAGAGTTATCTCTTCATCGACTATTTTCTTAAATCTATTTTTGACCTATTTTAATTAAAACCCTTAACTTACTATTTCGGTAAAATAATAGTGTTTTCGGAGTAGTAGGGGTAATCAACCCGTTCCCAGGAATAATACGACCTCGGTATTCTCCCGAATATCGAGTACTACTTGCGAAAGGTGCACTTGCCTCGCCTAGCAAGCCCGCGGAGATCGACTCATCGAACCAACCATAGTAAGAGTCTGTTCGCGGGCCAATCACTCCAACAACTCTTGCAGTTGCACCTTCAGTTCCGCCATTTCTTTAGGCGCTAGCCGATACGGAGATCATGACACAGGCTTCGCACCTGGCACTAGCTCAATCGTGAAATCTATATCTCGTTGCGGCGGTGCTCTAGGAAGATCACTAGGGAACACATCAGGGTACTCCGATACCACTTAAATACTATCCAACGTAGGCTTTGGCTTTGCAACCTCCACTAGCGTAAAGAACAGCTCTGCTCTAGTACAAACCGCCTTCACCACCTGAAGAGCAGACATCAACGTCTTGCTCGACCCTTTCAAGCCCGTAAAGGTCATCTCACGACCTGCTCCCAACTTGGCTTCCTTACTATCGCAATTTATATAGGCTTGTTGCTTCGAGAGCTAGTCCATGCCAAATATAACGTCGAACTCCAGCAACGGTAGTAATGACGCTTGCAGCTCGAACTCTTGACTCCCAATGCGAACCTTAATGCCACAGATTCTCTACACTCGCATCGAACACCCATTCAGTAACAACACATCCAACTTATCCTTCGTCATCGAAGAAGGTACTCCGATGCGCGATATGAATCCTTCGGACAAGAAGGAGTGTGAAGCTCCCGTATCAAAGAGTGCTCGTGCTAGATTCTCACAAATCAAAACAAATCCTAAACAAATAGTGGTAAGGTAACACGCGCATAACAAGTATTAAACAAAATTAACTTGCTATAATAAAATCGTACCTGTCACCACATCCGCTTGTTTGACGGCCTCCTGCTGGACAAGATTATAAAGCATCGGTTGGGCCGGAGCATAATGGGACGCGGTTTACTCCGCCGCCTTTCCCTTCCCTTCATGAGAGGCTCCCGGCTTCCCCTCGGACTTGGGGCGTCCGCTCCAGCAATCACGGGCTAAGTGCCCCGGCTTTCCACAAGTGAAACATGCACCCGGGGTACGACCCGTAGTCGCCCCAGAAGCACAAAATGAGGGGGCTGGACCAAATTCCTAGCCTTCTTGTGGACCGAAGATAATCGGACTTTGAAGTAGTCGGCACTTTGTATTCAGTCTTCTTGTCACCGAGGCTCTTCTTTGCTTGAACATTCTTCATGTCCTTCTCCATGGACCGGGCCATGTTGACCCGGGTCAAGAAGCCCTGCGTCATAGGCCCCGAGAGTAGTAGCCTCAGTTCATCTCTCAAACCTTCATAGAACTGGTTCGTCTTGCGCTCCTCGTCCACGATGGTGGAGCTAGCATACCGACCCAGTCGAGTGAACTCGTGGAGATACTCATCCACGATACTCTCACCTTGAAACAACCTCTGGAACTCATTCTCCAAAGTTATCCTCTGCGCCGAAGGGAGGTACCTACCCAAGATTAGTATCGAGAACTCTTCCATTGAAACGCCTGCAAGCTGTCTACCTCTCAAATGATGCAGCTCTAGGCCTTCCCACCACAACCTCGCATCCCCGTCCAACAGGAATGTCACTATGGTGGTCATCTGCCACTCCTCTGTTTCAATATCTGTCATGACTCTCTTCACACGGGAGAGATAGTCTTCAGCTTTAGATGGGGTTCCCAACCCCGAGTAAACCAGAGTATTAAAGCTCATGATGTGCTTGAGCTGCTTTTCAGTTGCTCTCCTCAGCACCAAAGGTTCCACTACTACCTGCTCCACCATTCTCTACTCAGCCTCTTGAATAGGTACCTGCTCCATCGTAGGAGCGGGCTGCTGCATTTGCCTCATAGGCTGCGCATTGATCAATGCAAACTCTGCTTCAGCCACCAATCGTATGGTTTCGGCCGAAGGAGGTGTTGCAGGAGCATCATTTGCTGCACTACTAGCCTCAGAAACTCGACATTCTGACGACCGAGCACCGCTTCTAGTCACCTATAATTGTATAAAACACCGTTAAGCGACCAAACACAATTGCAAAACGCAATTATAGGAACACGCAGGTTCCTCAAACACGTGTATTTTCATTCCTAAGTGGACATTCATGGGTTCTTTTGATGTTATAATGATGACGCACACACAAGTGCTCACCACCCCTTAAAAAGAATTCGCCCACGAATTCTTTTTAAGCCCGATCGAAACTAGTAGTCTGATAACAAATTGTAACTCCCCCTATCCGCCATATAGCATATAGCAGTAGGTCCGGCCGGGGCCCGATGCCATATACCATAGACAGACCCGGTGGTTACATAATGGAAACCATCCTTCCAACCCAACGTCCTACACAGAGCATTCTAGCAGAAGCAATTTTATTAGTTACAAAAATAAGAACCCAGCAACGAGAGCATGAATGTCCACTAAACAAAACCACATGAATGAAGTACAAATACACAAGTACTGGCCTTAAGGCCTTACAATAGGTTTACTCAAAAATTATTAATGTTTTCCATACCACAGCACGCAGGCCGCTCATACATGAATGAAAACAAGAAAACACTCCAAAAGGCCTTCGAGAGCCGACTCAGTAATTTGGGCTTTAGCCCGCTATTGACCGCTTGATCCTGCAGCACCTGCAAACAACAGTCCACCGCACGGTGACAAACAAAGGCAACGGTCAGCAATGCTGACCAAATTATAACGATCCAGCCCCTAAACTCGGGGCGGCGATGCTCCTTTCCTGCACTTTGTTAGTATAACCAAGCATTATGTAAACATATGCAACAACACAGACGTTGGCACGCCCAGCAATACGCCCCGTGCACTCAGGGCACATTCTCGGTGAACCGCTCAATGTCACGTCAAATTAAGCCATAAACATTTTCGGTGTCACCACCGCCACTTTGACGGCCAAACTATGAGCATTTTGCCTTTCCAACATTGATCACATCATTTTAAGCCATAGACCGCCTAAGACCCTCATCTATGCATACGGCTCTAACCGAACGGCATATAACCGGTACGGTTCCGTCTAACCTGTGCTCACATCGCAACGACAATTTAAGCCATATGCGCGGGTCAAACTTCTTGGAGTCCCGTTTCCGTTTCATACCTCACGTAACCCGGTTACATTCAAGTTGGCTCCCAGGCCACCATGTTGGCAGGATCACGCATCTGCCCAATTTTTCGGGTGCACCTTGGAGTTAATCCCCAAGGCTCCTAATTGCAATCTACCGTGTAGAAAACCCAAAAACCTAAAATCCGCACAGAGTCTTCTCCGGCCATTTATGCAATGCAACATCACCGATCCAGACTGTTGGGTACATTGGCTAAATGTACCTGATTTGAAGAAGCCTCACCCAACTCAATGATATACATCATAATGTATTTGATGTATGTTGAGTTTATTTGTGCAGGTTAAGTAATCACTGGACTGAAGCAAAAAGTTTCTAAGTCCATGTGTCGACACCTAGAGGGAAAGTGTCGACACTTAAGAAGGCTTGTGTCGACACCCAGACAAGCAGTGTCGACACTTGGAGTCATTGTGTCGACACTTGGGATGCAGAGTCGACACCAGACAGAAAGTGTCGACACTTGGAGCTGTGTCGACACTCAGTGAAGAAAAGTGCAAAGAAGCTGTGTCGACACAAGGAGCTGTGTCGACACCTAGTGAAGCTGTGTCTACACCAGTAAGTGTCGACACTTGGAGCTGTGTCGACACTCAGCAAAAGTCTGCAGAGACTAAGTTAAAGTGTCGACACTCAGAACAATGTGTCGACACTCAACAGAAGAGTCAACACATGAAGAAAGTGTCGACACCTAGGACAATGTGTCGACACTCAGCTGAAGACTCTACACTTGAAGAAAGTGTCGACACAAGGAGCTGTGTCGACACTTAGCAAAGAACAGAATTATCTCCAAAATATTCTAAGTACAAGTGTCGACACTAAGGGAATGTGTCGACACTTAGCTGAAGTCTCAACAGAAGAATCAAGTGTCGACACAAGGAGCTGTGTCGACACTTAGCAAGTATCAACATAGAAGACTATGTGTCGACACCAAGAAGCTGTGTCGACACTTAACAGATTCAACACAAGAAGATGTGTCGACACAAAGGAGATGTGTCGACACTTAGAAGAATACAACTAAAGATAGAAGATCAAGTACTTGTGTCGACACTCAATTTCAGTGTCGACACCTGAAGAAGAATCTGTGTCGAGACATACAAGGAGTTGTGTCGACACCTTGTAGACTTGTGTCGACACTTACACAACATGTGTCGACACTTGTCTATAAGTGTCGACACTTGAAGACAGAAAGTCTCGACACTTTCAGACAGTTAGAGATTTTAAAGGAATGACTAGATGACTTGACAGCTGCCGTTCCAGCCGGTCTACAGCACCTGTCAGAGATGTCAGAAGACAGTTATGAACCGGACCAGCCGGTTACCATGAAGAAGGCCTATAAATAGGCACATACAGTTTACAGAAACTGTTGATCACATTGTTGAAGAACAAGTTATTAAAGTGGTACACAGAGTATCAAATCAAGAAGATCTTGCAGTTCAAGTGCAAATCTAAGAAGTTGGAGAGAGAGGGCTCCATCCAAGAAATCAGCCGTTGGAACTAGGCAGAGAAGAAGGGTTCAGATCTATTCTGAATTCTAAGTGGTAGAGGTCAAGGAACAACTGTAGAAGGAGACAATCTTATTCAGTTCTACTCAAGAAGCTTTGAAGAAAGCTAAGTCAGATTGAATCCAGCTGAGTTCTTTCAAGAACTCATCAAGAAACTCTCAACTCCCCTCTATTGTTTTTGAGTTGTTGTGTTATTATTTCAATAATCATTTTTAACTTGTAGGATCCTTTGGATCTGAGTGAATTGTAAGCCTGTATTTATAAAGGCTGAGGGTAGGGCTTGAGGGCCTCAGTGTAGGAGATTGTTATCTCTGAGTGTAGGCCTTGATTGGCTGAGTGTAGGCCTTTGTGGCTGAGTGTAGGCCTTTGTGGCTGAGTGTAGGCTTTGGGATAAAGCTGAGTTGTAAGGCCTTGGGCCTGAGGTGTAGGAACTAATTTGGGTTCTGAGACAGTGGAGAAGTTTGGCCGAATCTAGTACACTGCTAGATAGGCGAAGGGGGAAAGTGGATGTACCCATATCTTGGGGAACCACTATAAAACACTGTGTCTACTGTGCTGTGCTGTGATTGTTGCTGTGTATGCTGTGTGTTTGCTGTGATAGAATAGTTAGAAATCTGTGATATTAACTATCTGCTGCCATTAAAGTTTAAAAAGGATTAGGTCACCTATTCACCCCCCCCCCCCTCTAGGTGTTTAGGTACCATATCTTTCAAGTGGTAGAAAAGCGAGATTGCTCAAAAAGGACTAACAGTCTGAGGAGATCCTATTTGGCAGATTCAGTGTAAGGCAAAATACAGATTCAAGAAAATCAAGAAACATGAGTTCTTCTGAGAATCACAAGGAATTGGGTTCCATGAAATTGCCCATATGCAGGAAAGAGATCTTTGGGATCTGGAAGGAAAGGGTAAGGCTGTTTATGGAGGCCTCAGACCCTAGAATCTACATCACAGTAAAGGAAGGGCCTTATGTGCCCATGAAGATATCTGTTCTAGATGCAAATCAGAGAACTCCAAAGGATTTCTCTGAAATGACTAAGGATGAGATTGTCCTAGCCACCATGGACAAGAGGGCACAAAACATTATAGTGAGTCCCATAGATGATGCAACATTTCAGAATCATATACACTGTAAGACAGCCAAAGAGATGTGGGACACTCTTATAGTGTATATGGAAGGATCTGAAGAAGTTAGACAAGATAGAAAATCCTTGCTAAATCAGGAGTATGAGAGTTTTAGACAAGGAAAAGGTGATAGCATAACTGAGTGCTATAAGAAGTTCTACAGAATAGTGAATGAACTCATGTCTTATCGAAGAGAGTTCAGTAACTATGAACTAAATGACAAGTTCCTAAGGTCCCTAACCAAAGATTGGGACACCAAGATCTGTGCCATAAGAGAAATGGCTAAGTTGGGAGAAATTCCTCCACCTACACTGTTTGGTAAGTTGTTGTCTTATGAAATGCAATTGACAGTGAGAAAAGAGGAGGAGAAATCAACAAGAACTGAGCACAAGGAAAGAACAGTAGCCTTCAAGACAGATGCCTCCAGAAAATGCAGGAATAATTCATCAACTCCACCTCCAAAGGAAGTTGAATCAGAGTCAGATGAGTCAATCAGTATAAAATCTGCAAGCAGTGAAAGTGATGAAGACTTTGCTTCCTTCACTAGACACTTTCAGAAATTCTTGAAGAAGAAACAGTGGAGGACAAGGCCCTCTACTTCAAAAGGAAAAGAAGACTTTTATCAGGATAAAAAGGCTTCAAAGAAGGACAGGAAGAGAACAAAATCTAGCAAGGCAACTAGTTCTAAGATAGTGTGCTATTGTTGTAATAGACAGGGCCATGTTATTGCAGACTGTCCTAAAAAGAGGAAAGAATCTGGTGACAGGAAAAAGACTCATTTCAAAGGCAAGAAAGAGAAGTCTTTTGTAGCCATGAAAGAGAAGACTCTATCAGATATCTCTTCTTCAGAAACTGAGTCTGAGGCTAAGGCCTATATAGGGCTGTTTGCTGAAGAAGAAGAAGAATTCATGCAGATAATGGAGTCTATTTATGAACAAGAAGACTGTCAGTGCCAAGGACTGATGGCATTGACTGAGAGTGACAAAATCCTGGAGCAGCCAGGACCCAGTAAGGTACAATGTTCAACTCTAAGTTCAGTCTCTTGTTCTAGTACAGAATCAGATTCATCTTCATCAAGTGATGGAAGTGTATCTGAGTCTGAGGATGATATTCATCAGCTTATAGATGAATATAAAGTGCTGTTGCAAGCTTACAAGAAAAGCAAGTCCCTAGCCAAAAGTCAGGCAAAGGAAATTGCTGATCTTAAAGCTGCAGCAACAGATTTTAAGAAGTCTTTTGATCAAAAACTGAATGAGATAGCCAGGTTGAAGCACATAACAGTGATTCAAATGGGTATTATATCATTTAAAAATGATCAAATCAAGAGTCTGGAGATCAATCTTCAGAAAGAGAAAGAGCTTGTTGCTAGGTTTTCTAAACCTAAGTCAGTGCTACCTTTAATTGATGAATTTGTTCATCATAAAGGCAAGGCTGGACTGGGCTTTATTAGACCTGCAAGGACTGAGCATTCCAAGCCCAAGTCCAAGGGCAAAGCCCCAACATTCAACAAGTCAGCTGTAGATAAGACAGCAAAGACAGTACCTAAGCAAAGGTACAATAAGTTTGAATGCTGGTGCTGTGGCAAGGTTGGCCACTTTGCAGTGGACTGTTGGCACAATGTTAGTGCCAAAGTTAGTAGCAAGCTACCTGGTGGAAAGCCAGTAGGTAGTTTTGTCAAGATGCAGACTAACAAGTACCAAGGACCCAAGAATTTTTTGGGTTCTAAGGTTCATTAATCTGTTTTGCAAGTGAGTCCAAGTGGCCATACCCCAACATGGTACTTGGACAGTGGATGTTCCAGACATATGACTGGAACTAGAAGATTACTAAAGTACTACATTCCAATAAAAGATGGTCCTAAAGTCACCTTTGGTGGTTCTGAAAAAGGAATCATCAAAGGGTTTGGTAACATTTCTACAAACTTAGTTACCATTACTCAAGTGGCTTATGTTAAAGGGTTGCAACACAACCTAATAAGTATAAGTCAATTAAGTGATGTAGGGTATGACATCTCATTTGTTAAAAATGGTTGTCATATCAAGAGGTCAAGTGATCAAGAGATCATTTTGACGGGTTATAGGAAGAGGAATGTCTACTGCCTAGACATTATGATTGAGAACAATGGTTCTCCTGTTTGTCTTGTAGCTGATGAGACAGTCTCTCATTGTGTCAAATGGCACAAGAGGCTAGCCCATCTTAACTACAAGACTATTGGCAAACTCTTTAGCAAAGAGTTAGTGAGGAATGGTCCTCAAGTTAAGTGTGTTAAAGATGGTATTTGCTCAGCTTGTCAAAAGGGCAAGCAGACTAAATCCACCTTTAGAAGCATAGAAAACAAAGATGTTGTGAGGTGTTTATACCTCTTGCATATGGATCTTTTTGGTCCAATGCCAGTTCACAGCTTAGGTAGGAGGGTCTATACCCTTGTAGGTGTAGATGACTACTCAAGGTTTTCCTGGGTGTTTTTCTTAAGACAGAAATCTGAAACACCTAGTGTCTTCTATAGCTTTGTCAAGCAAATTCAGAATGAACTAAATAGTACAGTGGTCAAAATTAGAAGTGACCATGGTACTGAATTTCAGTATGATAGCATGACAAAACTATGTGAAGACTTTGGGATATTTCAAGAATTCTCTTCACCTAGAACACCTCAGCAAAATGGCATTGCTGAGAGGAAGAATAGAACCTTGATAGAGGCGGGTAGGACCCTATTAAGTGATACATCACTACCAGAATATTTCTGGGCTGAAGTAGTTAACACTGCATGCCATGTTATAAATAGGGCTACCATCACTAAAAGGCTTAACAAGACCCCCCATAAAGTGGTGAAAGGCAGGAAACCAAATTTATCCTATTTCAGGATCTTTGGTTGCAAATGATTCATACTTAACAATGGGAAGTCTTACTTAACTAAGTTTGCTGCCAAGTCCCAAGAGGGAATTTTTGTTGGGTACAGCAATAATAGTAAGGCTTATAGAGTCTACAACTTGACTACACAAGTTGTAGAAGAATCTGTGCATGTAGTTTTTGATGAGACTAAACTTATTAACAATGAGTTGTCTAGTAGTGTATGCAGCTCCACAGGTTTAACAAAGAAAATGGACAAGCTTACTATAGAAGAAGTACCTGCTGCAAGACAGTAAGGAGAGGAGAGTAGCTGTTGTCCAGGGGGAGAACTACATGTGCCAATTGCTGATGAAGTACAAGGAATACAGCATGATGGAGATGCTGAAGTGGTTCAACCAGAAGTAAGGATGCCTCCAGCCAACAGGCATATAAGAGATCATCCAGTAGAGCAGATTATTGGAGATCCAAGACAAGGAGTACAAACCAGGAGCAGATACATAAATGCAGCAATCTACTCCAGCTTTCTGTCTCAAGTTGAACCTAAGAAATTTGAAGAAGCAATACTGGATCCACAATGGACTGAAGCAATGCAAGAAGTGCTTAATCAGTTCAAGAGGTACAAGGTCTGGGAATTAGTTCCTAAACCTAAAGACCACAATGTAATAGGAACTAAGTGGATCTACAGGAATAAGATGGATGAACAAGGGGTCATCATTAAGAATAAAGCAAGACTGGTTGCTAAAGGATATAGGCAAGAAGAAGGTATTGACTTTGATCAAACCTTTGCTCCAGTAGCCAGACTGGAAGCTATAAGGATGTTCTTGGCCTATGCAACCTATCAAGGATTCAAGGTTTACCAAATGGATGTCAAGTCAGCATTCCTAAATGGTAATCTTAAGGAAGAAGTCTATGTGGAACAGCCTTCAGGTTTTGTTGATTCAACTCTACCTCATCATGTCTATAGATTTAGGAAAGCTTTATATGGGTTAAAGCAAGCCCCTAGGGCTTGGTATGAAACCCTATCTAGTTTCCTCATTGAGAACAAGTTCTCAAGGGGGAAAATAGATAAGACTCTATTCCTTAGGGAATCTAGAGGCAAAGTTATACTAGTCCAAATATATGTAGATGACATTATATTTGGGTCTACTAAAAGCAGCCTTTGCAAAAAGTTTGCAAAACTTATGCAAGGTCAGTTTGAGATGAGTAGTATGGGAGAGCTGAAGTTTTTCTTGGGTCTCCAAGTTAAACAGACTGAAAGTGGTTTATCCATATGTCAGTCCAAGTTCACCCTAGAACTCATAAGGAAGTATGGTATGGATTCATCCAGTACCATGAAGACTCCTATGGGGTCAAGTATGTCTCTTAGCAAGGATGATGCAGGGAAACCTGTAGATGAAAGCTTGTATAGAGGGATAGTTGGCTCCCTATTATACTTGACTGCTAGTAGACCTGACATCATGTATGCTACATGTGTTTGTGCCAGGTATCAAGCCTGCCCTAAAGAATCTCATTTGACTGCAGTCAAAAGAATATTGAGATATCTAAAGGGCACTCCCTATCTAGGCCTCTGGTACCCTAGGAATGGAGATTTTGATCTAACAGGTTATTCAGATGCAGACTTTGCAGGATGCAAAGAGGATAGAAAGAGAACTACTGGAACCTGTCAATTCCTAGGTGGGAGACTAATTTCATGGAGTAGCAAAAAGCAAACCAGTGTGGCTATCTCCACAGCAGAGTCAGAGTATGTGGCTGCAGGAAGTTGCTGTGCTCAACTTCTGTGGATACAACATCAACTAGAGGACTATGGATTTCAGGTAAGTAGAACTCCACTTTTCTGTGATTCTACTAGTGCTATTTCAATAGCTAATAACCCTGTATCCCATAGTAGAACAAAACATATTGAAATTAAATATCATTTTCTTAGGGAGCATGTAGAAAGAGAAGATATTTCATTAGAATATGTTAAAACTGAGAATCAAGTAGCTGATATGTATACTAAGCCACTAGAAGAAGCTAAGTTCAATAGATTCAAAATTGAACTAGGAATGATAAACTTAGAGTAAGCTTACAGAATTGAAAATGACTAAGTAAAAAGGTGTCAACACATAGACAAGTCTATGTCGACACAGAATAGTGGTGTCGACACTTCAGGAAAAAGGTGTCGACACATCTAGGAAGTTGGTGTCGACACTTCAGAATGTTAGTGTCGACACATGTCAAGTAGGTGTCGACACATCCAAAGTGGTGTCGACACTTAAGTTTTACTCAGAATTTTCTAAGTAAAGTCTCGACAATGTGTCGAGTTATGTTGTGTCGACACATAACCATGTGTCGACACATAAAATCTGTTGACTAAACTTGTGTCGACACATATGTGTCGAGACATTATAAGTCAGTGTCGACACTTATTGCCAGTGTCGACACATTTTAAGTTAGCTGTCCCGCCTGTTCATCTTCAAAATCAGAAAGGTATAAATAGGGTTCTGTCTTTGTTTGTCGACACGCTTTCAAAGTTTCGAGACCAAACTTCTGTGTCGACACCTCTCTTCTCTCAAGACCAATTCTACAAACCCTAATGGCGCCTAAGCTAGAGGAGAACGTCAACGAAGGATACGAGCTAGTGCGCGGCTCTTTCAATGATGCTGATGCAGAAATCAAGGCGGTCGTAACCCTAGTTGCTGATTCAGGGTTAGAATACTTAGTTTCTGAACCTACAAAGATTTGGAAGAAAGAGGTTCTTGAATTCCTAAATGGAGCTGCAGTAGATGAGTCTGGATACAGAATCAAATCCAGAGTTCATGGAACTAAGGTCAAGGTATCACCAAAGAGTCTGCGGAAGATTCTACAGCGTCCAAAAACTCAAGATGATGAAGAGGTTACTGCTTCAAAGACCAGGGAAGCTCTAACCTGGTGTTGTCTTGATTCCAAGATGAAGATAGGTTCTGTTTTTAACAGGAAATGGATGAATAGCCAAGGCAAATTCCTCTCTGAGATAGTGGGAAAGGTCTTACTCAGTAAGCTAGGAGGGCATGACAGAGTGTCTGCCTCCATGTTCAATATAATGACAAGAATTATCTTCACTATAAGAACTGATTGGTCAGTTATAGTGTTTGACAAGATTAAGGAAAGTCTGAAGAAGCCCAATCTGGGCAGAATCTTAAGTCTCTACCTAGCTGGTGTGATACCAGAGGTAATGAGTACTGCTGCAGGCAGCAAGATAAATCATATGAGGAAGATGGACTTAAGGATCTTTTCTAGATGGGACAGGGTGTTGTCCAAGGAAATGCCAACCCCAGAGAAGGCAGTTACTGAGAAGGAGATTCCTCCAAAGAAAAAGAGAAAAACTGCTCCAGTGGCACAAGAGTCCACCAGTAGTTCTGATAGTGAAGAACAAGTTGTTTTCACTCCAGATGACCTAGAGGAAGAGCCTGTAGTGAAGTCACCTGCTCCTCATGAGGATGCTGAGATCCAGGGGGAGCTGCCTCAAGCTAGCCCCATCAACAAGGATCAAAGCCAGGGGGAGCCTCCAGTTGTAGAAGAACCATCTACACTGGAAAGTAAGCAAGCCACCACCATCATACAAGAGGTACTCACTGACCTAAATACTTTAGAATATCTTATAGAAGATGCTGATTTATCTAATGTTCCTCAGCAAACTCAGCTGGATAGTCCAGTACCAGATGTTGTTGAAGATGACACATCTGCTGTACAAGTGATTCCTGATCCAGTGGTTGAAGAGCAAAGAATTTCTCCAGCTCCTTCACCACAAGAAGTCACCATGGAAGATTTGTTCCTAAATCTGGATCAAGCTGATTTTGACAAGGAAACTAATGCTGCTGAAGGAGAGAATACTGCTGCTGATGGGGAGCAAGTGCAAGTTCATGAAGTGCATGTGAGGCAAGAAACAGAGAAGGCACCTGATGTACAGCCTGAGAAGCCTCCAAGCCCTAAGGAGAGGGTTAACATAGCCAGCACTTCTGCCTCTGAAGATGAGGAGAGTGCTAGGGCAAAGAAGAAGAAACTGTATGTCTTCAAGAGAAGAAGTCAAAGTTATAAGAAAGCTCTGCAATCTATTGCCCCACAGCCTATAGTTCAGCGAGCTCCAACTGTTGATTATAGTGCTTTGATGATTGCCATGCAGATTAAATTGGATGAACAAAGAAAAGCCATAGAAGCTTATGTGGATGAAGGGCAGAAATCCTTACAATTTGATCTAGCACAGGACATCAAGTCTATAAGGTTTGAAATGAACCTTAACAAGAAAGAAATGACTGACTGTTTTCACAAAGGTGGCAATGCAGTGGTGTATTTGGCAACACACCAGGAAAATATAAAGGCACAGGTAGATGATATAGCATTGAAGCAAGGATATATTCTGGAAAATCAAATAAGGATGAATGACAACTTGACTGCTTCTCATAATGCTATAGTCACTGAATTGAAGAACAAGGCTGCTGAACCCTCTACTTCTACTACTGCTAAAGCTGAATTTGATAAAGCCTTTCAAGAAGAAATTTCTGCTATTAAGTCTGCAATCCAAGCCTCCCAGAAAGCCATATCTGAACAACTGCAAAAGCTCAAACCTTACTTTAAAGATGGAATCAGATACTTGGATAGTCAAATCAGATTTCAGAAGGATGATGTCAGAGATCATATGGCTAGAGAAGTCATAAAGGGGGAGAGAGTGTTAGTCAAGGCAATCTCTGACCATACAAAGTGGATATCGAATTCCATCAGAGCTACACTGGGCTATCCTCCACTTTGTGATGATGACAATGTGGCAGAATCTGGAATTTAACCTGCATATCTTGGAGGTGAGCAACCAG
The DNA here is from genome assembly GCA_039583875.1 of Platanthera guangdongensis. Taxonomy (NCBI): domain Eukaryota; kingdom Viridiplantae; phylum Streptophyta; class Magnoliopsida; order Asparagales; family Orchidaceae; genus Platanthera; species Platanthera guangdongensis. Next base: position 20,690,848 of record CM077160.1, on the reverse strand, counting down.
AGGTAGCTCAAGTGATCTATCCTCCACCAGATTTTGAAATGGTGCAAGCTGACATTCATCATATGTATAGCCCAACTGAAGGGAAGTCTAATGTTATTCTGGAGAAAGTGGTTCAACCTATTTCAGAAGCCATGCAAGAGGCATTGCAGAAAGAGGAAGAGACAAGGTTGTCTAAGAAGAGGTTTAGGGAACAAGCAGAACAAAGGCCAGACTTTGAACAGTGGAGCCCTACCTCTAGAAACATAATATTAACTGCCTGGAAAGCTGCCAAGGATAACACTCATGATAGGAACAAGTGGTTCTCTGAAGCTGAATGGAGAAAGCATGAATCAAGACAAGAGGCCATTGTTCAATACAGAAGGAAGGCAAAGATGGGAAAGCTACCTCCTACAGCCCAGGAGCCTAGCAAGTACTTTCCTAAGCCATATCACTATTTTGAGAGGCAGAAGATCAAAGCTGAAGAGCTCAAAAAGAAAGATCTAAAAGACAAGAAGCCTGCTGATGCTGAAACTGTTGATGCCCCTGTCGAAGCTCAAGTTCAAGCTGGCAAGGGAATAGTTATCAAGGAAACTGACCAGAAATAGATTAAGAATTTACTTAAAGATTATTTTGTAATCTTTTGAATGTAAAACATTTTTGTAAACTACTGAGAATGTATAAGACAAATGTTAGAACAATATATGATCAATATATTTCATGTTTGTTGAAAGATATGGTACCTAAACACCTAGAGGGGGGGTGAATAGGTGACCTAAACCTTTTTGAAACTTAGTTGGCAGCAAGACAGTTATCTCACAGATTTATACAGCTAACATCAACAACAGAATATAAACAGTTAACCCACAGCACATCACAGCACAGCAGACACACAAATTTATAGTGGTTCCCCAATCTTTGGGTACATCCACTTTCCCCCTTCGCCTATCTAGCAGTGTACTAGATTCGGCCAATCTTCTCCACTATCTCAGAACCCAACTAGGTTCCTACACCTCAGGCCCAAAGCCTTACACTCAGCCACTAAGGCCTACACTCAGCCACCCAGGCCTACACTCAGCCAATTAAGGCCTACACTCAGAGTTCTTCAACTCCTACACTCAGGCAACCAAGCCCTACCCTCAGCCTTTATAATATAGGCTTATAATTCACTCAGATCCAATAGATCCTACAAGTTAAAATTGAATTACAATAACTAACTCTACAACTCAGAAAATAAGAGAGGAGTTGAGAGTTTCTTGAAGAGTTCTTGGAAGAACTCAGCTAGATCCAAACTGACTTAGCTTCCTTCAAAGCTTCTTGAGTTAGAACTGAATTAGTCTGAATCCTCTGCAGTTGATCCTTGACCTCTGCTTCTTGAGATCCAGAAGATTCTGAATCCTTCTTCTCAGCCTTAGTTCCAAAGACTGAATTCTTGATTGGAGCTCTCTCTCTCCAACTTCTTAGATCTGCAGTTGGACTGCCAGATCTTCTTGTGTTGATCCTCTGTGTATCACTTTTCTGATTACTTGAATAATCTGATCAACCACTTTAATTGTTCTCACAACTTGTGACAGCAACTTGTAACTCTTGCAACAACAACTCTTTTCTTCTGTAAACTGTGGATGCCTATTTATAGGCAATCTTCATGGTAACCGGCTGGTCCGGTTCATAACAGACTTCTGACTTTTCTGACAGTTGCTGTAGACCGGCTGGATCGGCAGCTGTCATGTCAACCAGTCACTTCTTGAAATTCTCTAACTGTCAGATAGTGTCGAGACTTTCTGTTCTTAAGTGTCGACACTTATAGACCAAGTGTCGACACATGTTGTGTAAGTGTCGACACAAGTCTACAAGGTGTCGACACAACTCTTTGTATGTCTCGACACAGATTCTTCTTCAAGTGTCGACACTGAAATTAAGTGTCGACACAAGTACTTGATCTTCTGTAACTTGTTGAATTCTTCTAAGTGTCGACACACCACCTTTGTGTCGACACATCTTCATGTGTTGAAACTGTCAAGTGTCGACACTGCTTCTTGGTGTCGACACAAGTCTTCAATTTTGTTTCTTCAGCTGAGTGTCGACACATTCCCTTAGTGTCGACACTTGTACTTAGAATATTTTGTAAACTTTTCTGTTCTTTGCTAAGTGTCGACACAGCTCCTTGTGTCGACACTTTCTTCAAGTGTAGACTCTTCAACTAAGTGTCGACACATTGTGCTGGGTGTCGACACTTTCTTCAAGTGTTGACTCTTCTGCATAGTGTCGACACATTGTGTTGAGTGTCGACACTTACTTCAATTACTGATTCTTCTGTTTGTGTGTCGACACATTGTGCTGAGTGTCGACACATTCTTCATATGTTGACTCTGCTGATTGAGTGTCGACACATTGTGTTGAGTGTCGACACTTGTCCTTAGTCTCTGCAGAATTTTGCTGAGTGTCGACACAACTCCAAGTGTCGACACTTTCTGATGTAGACTCAGCTCTTCTAGGTGTCGACACTTCTGCTAAGTGTCGACACAGCTTTTCTGCATACTTCTTCACTGAGTGTCGACACAGCTCCAAGTGTCGACACTTTCTGTCTGGTGTCGACTCTTCATCCCAGGTGTCGACACAATGATTCCAAGTGTCGACACTGCTTGTCTGGGTGTCGACACGAGCTTTCTCAAGTGTCGACACTTTCCCTCTGGGTGTCGACACATGGACTTAGAAACTTTTAGCTTCAGTCTAGTGAATACCTAACCTGCACAAGTAACTCAAACAAACATCAAATACATTATGATGTATATCATTGAGTTAGGTGAGGCTTCTTCAAATCAGGTACATTTGACCAATGTACCCAACAATCTCCCCCTATTTGGAGAAGTCATAACCCTTAGTCAATGATATACACCACTCATAATTAAAAATTAGAGAATGATGTAAAGCAGGTATATGGTAATAGGGTAAACTTAAACATGTAATAAAGCACACATGTATACTCATTAAACATTGCAGAACAAACAAGAAATAGACACATTCTTCTGAACAATCATGAAAAATATATTTATCAAAAACTGTTCAAACATTGTTTTTAATACATTTTCAATGATTTACAAAAATGTTTAGATGTAACAGATTACAACATTCTTTAGTCTAATCTTAGTCTAATTCTGATCAGGTTCTTTTATAACTATGCCTTTCCTAGCTTGTACTTTGGCCTTTACAGCAGCAGCAGCAGCAGGCTCAGTATCAGCAGTCTTCTTGCCTTTGGAGTCCTTCTTCTTTTGTTCTTCAGCCTTGATTTTCTGCCTTTCAAAATAATGATAGGGCTTAGGAAAGTACTTGCTAGGCTCCACAGCTGTAGGAGGTAGCTTTCCTAACTTAGCCTTCCTTCTATACTGGACAATGGCTTCCTGCCTAATCTCATGCTTCCTCCATTCTGCTTCTGAGAACCATTTGTTCCTCTCATGTGCATTGTCCTTGGCTGCTTTCCAGGCTGTGAGAATGATGTTCCTAGAAGTAGGGCTCCACTGTTCAAAATCAGGTTTTTGCTCAGCTAGTTCCCTGAACTTCTTCTTTGACAGCCTTGTCTCTTCTTCTTTGTCCATAGCCTCTTGCATAGCTGCTGTAACAGGTTGAACAACCTTTTCCAGAACAACATTAGGCTTTCCAGTAGTTGGACTATACATTGTGCTTACTTCTGCATGAACCATGTCAAAATCTGGAGGTGGATAGATCACCTGAGCTACTTCCTGTTGCTCACCTCCAAGATATGCACTTTGAATACCTGATTCAGCTACATTATCATCATCACACAGGGGAGGATAGCCCAGTGTAGCTCTGATGGAGTTAGAAATCCATTTGGCATGGTCAGAGCTAGCTTTGACTAACACCCTCTCCCCCTTTATGACTTCTTGTTCAACATGATCTCTTACATCATCTTTCTGGAACCTGATTTGGCTGTCCAAGTACCTGATGCCATCCTTAAAATAAGGTCTAAGCTTTGTAAGCTGTGCAGAAATGACCTTCTGTGAATCCTTAATTGCAGTCTTGACAGCAGCAATTTCATCTTGAAATGCTTTATCAAATTCAGCCTTAAATGCAGATGATGTTGAAGGTTCAGCAGTCTTATTCTTCAGTTCAGTGACTATAGCATTGTGGGATGCAGTCAAATTATCATTCATCCTTAATTAATTTTCCAGCACATAGCCCTGCTTCAATGCTATATCATCCACCTTTTCTTTTATCTGTTCTTGATGTTTAGCCAGGAACACCACTGCATTTCCACCCTTGTGGAAGCATTCATTCATTTCCTTTTTATTCAGGTTCATCTCAAACCTTATTGACTTGATGTCTTGAGCTAAGTCAAATTGTAAAGACTTGTGGCCTTCATCAATATACTTCTCTATGGCCCTCCTGTGCTCATCCAGCTTAACTTGCATTGCTACCATTAATCCACTGTAATCAGTTGATGGAGCTTGTTGGACTAAAGAGTGTTGAGCAACAGTTTGTAGAGCCTTCTTGTAGCTCTGACTCCTTCTTTTGAATATAAAGAATTGCTTCTTCTTAGCTTGTTCAGCCTCATCTTCCTTAGACTCTGAAGTACTGGCTATATTCACCCTATCCTTAGGGCTTGATGGTTTTTCAGCTTGCACATCTAGTGCCTTCTCAGTGTCTAGCCTCAAAGGCTCATCCTGAACTTCCAAGTTCTCCCCCTCAACAGCAGCACCCTTCTCTTCAGCAGCAGCATTCTTGTCCATGTCAAAATCCTCTTGATCTAAATTAAGAAATAGATCTTCCATTGTATATTCAGGAGGTGACTGTGCAGGAGATGTACTTGGTTCTTCAACTACTTTATCAGGAACAACATTTGGTTCTTGATTTACTTGCTGAGTTTGCTGATGGACATCAGACAAATCAGAATCCATTACAGAAAAATCTAAAGTATTGAGGTCAGAAAGTACCTCTTGGATAAAGAGTGTAGCTTGCTCACTCTCCAGTGTAGAGGGTTGTTCTACAGCTGGAGGCTCCCCCTGGCTTGGATCCTTTTGCATGGGGCTAGCTGTAGGCAGCTCCCCCTGGATTTCAGCTGTCTCTTGAGGAGCAGGAGACTTCTCTGCAGCCACTTCCTCATGACTATCAGGAGTGAAAACAACTAGTTCTTCACTACCTGAACTGTTGGAGGACTCCTGTGTCACAGGAGCTATCTTCCTCTTCTTCTTAGGAGGTGATTCTTTCTTAGAAACTTGTTTCTCTGGGGTAGGAACTTTCTTAGACAGCACTCTTTCCCATCTTGAAAATATCCTCATATCCATCCTTCTCATGTGATTGATTTTAGTACCAGCAGCATTGATCATTACCTCTGGTATTATACCAGCCAGGTAGAGACTTAGTATTCTGCCCAGATTAGGCTTCTTTAGACTTTCCTTTATTTTCTCAAAGATAACCATTGACCAGTCTGTTTTGAGGTTGAAGATAATTCTGGTCATAACACTGAACATGGAGGCTGACACCCTGTCATGCCCTCCAGTCTTGCTGAGTATAACTTTACCCACAATTTCTGACAGGAATTTTCCTTGGGTATTCATTCCTCTCCTGTTGAAAACAGATCCAATCTTCAGCTTAGGATCTAGACCACACCAGGTAAGTGCTTCTTTGGTCTTAGATGTAGTCACTTCCTCTTCTTCTTGAATTTTAGGTAGCTGAAGTACCTTTCTCAGAGATTTGGGTGAAATCTTGACCTTGGTGCCATGAACTCTTGATTTGATCTTGTAACCTGAGTCATCTACAGAAGCTCCAGTAAGGAATTCAATAACTTCCTTCTTCCATATTTTGGTTGGTTCTGAAACCAGAAACTCCAATCCAGAATCGGTGACTAGGGTTACCACCGATTTGATTTCTTGATCACCATTGTCGAATGCGCCACGAACCAGTTCATAGCCTTCATTGACATTTTCCTCGAGCTTGGGAGCCATTAGGGTTTGTAGAATTAGTCTTTAGAGAAGAGAAATGTCGACACAGTAGTTTGGTCTCGAAACTCTGAAAGCGTGTCGACAAACAAAAACAGAACCCTATTTATACCTTTCTTGTTTGAAGACGAACAGGCGGGATGGATTACTAAAGATGTGTCGACACTGTCAATAAGTGTCGACACAGACTTATAATGTCTCGACACTCATGTGTCGACACAAGTTTAGTCAACAGATTTTATGTTTCAACACTTAGTTAAGTGTCGACACCCCACTACTCGACATGTAGTCGAGACTTTACTTAGAAAATTCTGAGTAAAACTTAAGTGTCGACACCTCATTGAATGTGTCGACACATACTTGACATGTGTCGACACTAACATTCTGAAGTGTCGACACCAACTTCCTAGATGTGTCGACACCATTTTCCTGAAGTGTCGACACTTACTATTCTGTGTCGACATAGACTTGTCTATGTGTCGACACCTTTTTACTTAGCCAATTTTTTTTAGTTCTGTAAACTTAGTCTAAGTTTATCATACCTAGTTCAATTTTGAACCTATTGAACTTAGCTTCTTCTAAGGGCTTAGTAAACATATCAGCTATCTGATTATCAGTTTTAACATATTCAAGTGCAATATCATTTCTTTCTACATGCTCCCTAAGAAAGTGATATTTAATCTCAATATGTTTTGTTCTACTATGTGATACAGGATTATTAGCTATTGAAATAGCACTTGTAGAATCACAGAAAAGTGGAGTTCTACTTACCTGAAATCCATAGTCTTCTAGCTGATGTTGAATCCACAGAAGTTGAGCACAGCAACTTCCTGCAGCTACATATTCTGACTCAGCTGTGGAGATAGCCACACTGGTTTGCTTCTTACTACTCCATGAAATGAGTCTTCCACCTAGGAATTGACAGGATCCAGTAGTGCTCTTTCTATCTTCTTTGCATCCTGCAAAGTCTGCATCTGAATAGCCTGTTAGATCAAAATCTCCATTCCTAGGGTACCAGAGGCCTAGATAGGGAGTGCCCTTTAGATATCTCAAGATTCTCTTGACTGCAGTCAAGTGAGACTCTTTAGGGCTGGCTTGATACCTGGCACAAACACATGTAGCATACATAATGTCAGGCCTACTTGCAGTCAAGTATAGTAGGGAGCCAACTATCCCTCTATACAAGGTTTCATCTACAGGTTTCCCTGCATCATCCTTGCTCAGAGATATACTTGACCCCATAGGAGTCTTCATGGTACTGGATGAATCCATACCATACTTCCTTATGAGTTTTAGGGTGAACTTGGACTGACATATGGATAGACCACTTTCAGTCTGTTTAACTTGGAGACCCAAGAAAAACTTTAGTTCTCCCATACTACTCATCTCAAATTGACTTTGCATAAGCTTTGCAAACTTTTTGCAAAGGCTACTTTCAGTAGACCCAAATATAATGTCATCCACATATATCTAGACAAGTATGACTTTGTCTCTAGATTCCCTAAGGAATAGAGTCTTATCTATTTTCTCCCTTGAGAACTTGTTCTCAATGAGGAAACTAGATAGGGTTTCATACCAAGCTCTAGGTGCTTGTTTTAACCCATATAATGCTTTCCTAAGTCTATAGACATAATGAGGTAGAGTTGGATCAACAAAACCTGCAGGCTGCTCCACATAGACTTCTTCTTTCAAATTACCATTTAGGAATGCTGGATTCACATCCATTTGGTATACCTTGAATCCTTGATAAGTTGCATAGGCCAAGAACATCCTTATGGCTTCCAGTCTGGCTACTGGAGCAAAGGTTTGATCAAAATCAATACCTTCTTCTTGCCTATATCCTTTTGCAACTAGTCTTGCTTTATTCTTAATGATGACTCCTTGTTCATCTAACTTATTCCTAAAGATCCACTTTGTTCCTATCACATTGTGATCTTTAGGTTTAGGAACCAAGTCCCAAACCTTGCACCTTTTGAACTGATTAAGTTCTTCCTGCATTGCTTCAGTCCACTGTGGATCTTGTATAGCTTCTTCAAATTTCTTTGGTTCTATTTGAGACAGAAAACTTGAATATACTACAGCATTCTGATTTCTGCTCCTTGTCTGAACACCTTGTCTTGGATCTCCAATAATCAGCTCTACTGGATGATCTCTTAGATGCCTGTTGGCTGGAGGCATCCTTACTTCTGGTTGTACATCTACAGCATCTTCATCATGCTGAGTTCCTTGTACTTCTTCAGCTCCTGGTACATGTAGTTCTCCCCCTGGACATAAGCCATCTTCTTCTACTTGCTGTCTTGCAGCAGGTACATCTTCTATGGTTAGCTTGTCCATCTTTTTAGTAAGACCTGTGGGGCTGCACACACTACTAGACAACTCATTGTTAATAAGTTTTGTCTCATCAAAAAACTACATGCACAGACTCCTCTACAACTTGTGTAGTCAAGTTGTAGACTCTATAAGCCTTACTATTATTGTTGTACCCAACAAACACTCCCTCTTGGGATTTGGCAGCAAACTTAGTTAAGTAAGACTTTCCATTGTTAAGTATGAAGCATTTGCAACCAAAAATCCTGAAATAGGATAGGTTTGGTTTCCTGCCTTTCACAACTTCATAGGGGGTCTTGTTTAACCTTTTAGTGATGGTAGCCCTATTTATCACATGGCATGCAGAGTTAACTGCTTCAGCCCAGAAATACTCTGGCAGTGATGAATCACTTAATAGGGTCCTACCAGCCTCTATCAAGGTCCTATTCTTCCTTTCAGCAATGCCATTTTGCTGAGGTGTTCTAGGTGAAGAGAATTCTTGAAATATCCCAAAATCTTCACACAGTTTTGTCATGCTTTCAGACTGAAACTCAGTACCATGGTCACTTCTAATTTTGACCACTGTATAGTTCAATTCATTCTGAATTTGCTTAACAAAGCTATAGAAGACACTAGGTGTTTCAGATTTCTGCCTTAAGAAGAACACCCAGGAAAACCTTGAGTAGTCATCAACAACTACAAAGGTATAGACCTTCCTACCTAAGCTGTGAACTGGCATTGGACCAAATAGATCCATATGCAAGAGGTATAAACACCTCACAGCATCTTTGTTGTCTAAGCTTCTAAAGGTGGATTTAGTCTGCTTGCCCTTTTGACAAGCTGAGCAAATGCCATCTTTGACACACTTAACTTGAGGACCATTCCTCACTAACTCTTTGCTAAAGAGTTTGCTAATAGTCTTGTAGTTAAGATGAGCTAGCCTCTTGTGCCACTTGACACAATGAGAGATTGTCTCATCAGCTACAAGACAGACAGGAGAACCATTGTTCTCAATCATAATGTCTAAACAGTAGACATTCCTCTTTCTATATCCTGTCAAAATGATCTCTTGATCACTTGACCTCTTGATATGACAACCATTTTTAACAAATGAGATGTCATACCCTACATCACTTAACTGACTTATACTAATGAGGTTGTGTTTCAACCCTTTAACATAAGCCACTTGAGTAATGGTAACAAGGTTTGAAGAGATGTTACCAAACCCTTTGATGATTCCTTTTTCAGAACCACCAAAGGTCACTTTAGGACCATTTTTGATTGGAATGTAGTCCTTCAGTAGTCCCCTTGTTCCAGTCATATGTCTGGAACATCCACTATCCAAGTACCATGTTGGGGTATGGCCACTTGGATTCACCTGCAAAACAAATTAATGAACCTTAGAACCCAAAGTAAACTTGGGTCCTTGGTGATTGTTAGTTTGCAACTTGACATAGCTACCTGCTGGCTTTCCACCAGGTAACTTGCTACTCAACTTGGCACTGGCATTGTGCCAACAATCCAAGGCAAAGTGGCCAACCTTGCCACAACACCAGCATTCAAACTTGTTGTACCTTTGCTTAGGTACAGACTTGGTTGTCTTGACTACAGCAGGCTTATTGAATGTTGGGGCTTTGCCCTTGGACTTGGACTGATCCTGAACAGTCCTAACTGGTTTAATAAAACCCAATCCAGCCTTTCCTTTATGATGAACAAATTCATCAATCAAGGGTAGCACTGATTTAGGTTTTGTAAACCTAGCAACTAGCTCTCTTTCCTTCTGGAGATTGACCTCCAGTAACTTAATTTGATCATTTTTATAAGTGATAGTTCCCATCTGAATCACAGTAATGTGTTTCAGCCTGGCTACCTCATTGAGCTTTTGATCAAATTCTTTCTCAAAGTCTGTTGCAGCTGCCTTTAGATCAGCAATTTCCTTTGCCTGACTTTTGGCAAGGGACTTGCTTTTCTTATAGGCTTGCAACAGTACTTTATATTCATCTAAGAGCTGATGAATATCTCCCTCAGATTCAGAAACAATTCCATCAATTGATGAAGATGAATCTGTCTCTGAACTAGAACTGGAATCTGAACTTTGAGTTGGACTTTGTACCTGACTAGGTCCTGGTTGCTCCAGGATTTTGGTACTTTCAGTCAATGTCATCAGTCCTTGGCACTGACACTCTTCTTGTTCATAAATTGATTCCAAGATCTGCATAAACTCCTCTTCTTCTTCAGCAAATAGCCCTATGTAGGCTTCAGCATCTGTCTCAGTGTCTGAAGAAGAAATGTCTGAAAGAGTCTTCTCATTCTTTGCAACAAAGGACTTCTCCTTCTTTCCTTTGAAGTGAGTCTTCTTTTTGTCACTGAATTCTTTTCTTCTCTCAGGACAATCTGCAATAACATGACCCTGTCTATTGCAGCAGTAACACACTATCCTAGACCCAGTTGCCTTGCTAGTCTTTGTCTTTTTCTTGTCCTTCTTTGAAGGCTTCTTCTCCTGATACTGAACTTCTTTCCCTTTGGAAAATGAAGGTCTGGACCTCCACTGTTTCTTCTTCAGGAATTTCTGAAAATGTCTGGTGAATGCAGCAAAGTCTTCATCACTTTCACTGCTTGTAGACTTTGTGCTAACAGACTCATCAGATTCTGATTCAACTACCTCTGGAGGAGGAGTTGATGACTTAGTCCTGCCCTTTCTAGGTACTTCTGACTTGAAGGCAACAGTCCTTTCCCTGTGCTCAGTCCTTGTTGATTTTTCCTCCTCTTTTCTCACTGACAGCTGTATCTCATAAGACAACAACTTTCCAAACAGTGTGGGAGGAGGAATTTCTCCCAACTTTGTCATTTCTCTGATGGCACAGATCTTAGTGTCCCAATCTTTGGTTAGGGACCTCAAGAACTTATCATTCAATTCATAGTTAGTGAACTCTCTTCCATAGGACATGAGTTCATTAACAATTCTATAGAACTTCTTGTAGCATTCAGTGATGCTATCTCCTCTTCCTTGCCTAAAGCTCTCATACTCTTGATTAAGCAAGGACTTTCTATCTTGCCTAACTTCTTCAGAACCTTCCATATAGACAATGAGGGTATCCCACATTTCTTTTGCTGTTTTACAGTGAATTAGGTTCTGAAAAGTTGCATCATCAATGGCACTTACTATTATGTTTTGTGCCCTTTTGTCCTTAGTGGCTAGGACAATTTCATCCTTGGTCATCTCAGAGAAATCCTTTGGAGTCCTCTGATTTGCATCCAATACTGAGATCTTCATGGGCACATATGGCCCCTCTTTGACTGTGATGTAGATTCTAGGGTCAGAGGCTTCCATGAACAGCCTTACCCTCTCTTTCCAGATTCCAAAAATCTCTTTTTTGCATATGGGCAGTTTCATTGAACCCAATTCCTTGTGATTCTCTGAAGAACCCATGTTTCTTGATTTTCTTGAAACTGTGTTCTGACTTACACTGAATCTGCCAAACTGGATCTCCTCAGACAGTTAGTCCTTTTTGAGGAACCTCGCTCTGATACCACTTGAAAGATATGGTACCTAAACACCTAGAGGGGGGGGGGGGTGAATAGGTGACCTAAACCTTTTTGAAACTTAGTTGGCAGCAAGACAGTTATCTCACAGATTTATACAGCTAACAGCAACAACAGAATATAAACAGTTAATCCACAGCACATCACAGCACAGCAGACACACAAATTTATAGTGGTTCCCCAATCTTTGGGTACATCCACTTTCCCCCTTCGCCTATCTAGCAGTGTACTAGATTCGGCCAATCTTCTCCACTATCTCAGAACCCAACTAGGTTCCTACACCTCAGGCCCAAAGCCTTACACTCAGCCACTAAGGCCTACACTCAGCCACCCAGGCCTACACTCAGCCAATTAAGGCCTACACTCAGAGTTCTTCAACTCCTACACTCAGGCAACCAAGCCCTACCCTCAGCCTTTATAATATAGGCTTATAATTCACTCAGATCCAATGGATCCTACAAGTTAAAATTGAATTACAATAACTAACTCTACAACTCAGAAAATAAGAGAGGAGTTGAGAGTTTCTTGAAGAGTTCTTGGAAGAACTCAGCTAGATCCAAACTGACTTAGCTTCCTTCAAAGCTTCTTGAGTCACAACTGAATTAGTCTGAATCCTCTGTAGTTGATCCTTGACCTCTGCTTCTTGAGATCCAGAAGATTCTGAATCCTTCTTCTCAGCCTTAGTTCCAAAGACTGAATTCTTGATTGGAGCTCTCTCTCTCCAACTTCTTAGATCTGCAGTTGGACTGCCAGATCTTCTTGTGTTGATCCTCTGTGTATCACTTTTCTGATTACTTGAATAATCTGATCAACCACTTTAATTGTTCTCACAACTTGTGACAGCAACTTGTAACTCTTGCAACAACAACTCTTTTCTTCTGTAAACTGTGGATGCCTATTTATAGGCAATCTTCATGGTAACCGGCTGGTCCGGTTCATAACAGACTTCTGACTTTTCTGACAGTTGCTGTAGACCGGCTGGATCGGCAGCTGTCATGTCAACCAGTCACTTCTTGAAATTCTCTAACTGTCAGATAGTGTCGAGACTTTCTGTTCTTAAGTGTCGACACTTATAGACCAAGTGTCGACACATGTTGTGTAAGTGTCGACACAAGTCTACAAGGTGTCGACACAACTCTTTGTATGTCTCGACACAGATTCTTCTTCAAGTGTCGACACTGAAATTAAGTGTCGACACAAGTACTTGATCTTCTGTAACTTGTTGAATTCTTCTAAGTGTCGACACACCACCTTTGTGTCGACACATCTTCATGTGTTGAAACTGTCAAGTGTCGACACTGCTTCTTGGTGTCGACACAAGTCTTCAATTTTGTTTCTTCAGCTGAGTGTCGACACATTCCCTTAGTGTCGACACTTGTACTTAGAATATTTTGTAAACTTTTCTGTTCTTTGCTAAGTGTCGACACAGCTCCTTGTGTCGACACTTTCTTCAAGTGTAGACTCTTCAACTAAGTGTCGACACATTGTGCTGGGTGTCGACACTTTCTTCAAGTGTTGACTCCTCTGCATAGTGTCGACACATTGTGTTGAGTGTCGACACTTACTTCAATTACTGATTCTTCTGTTTGTGTGTCGACACATTGTGCTGAGTGTCGACACATTCTTCATATGTTGACTCTGCTGATTGAGTGTCGACACATTGTGTTGAGTGTCGACACTTGTCCTTAGTCTCTGCAGAATTTTGCTGAGTGTCGACACAACTCCAAGTGTCGACACTTTCTGATGTAGACTCAGCTCTTCTAGGTGTCGACACTTCTGCTAAGTGTCGACACAGCTTTTCTGCATACTTCTTCACTGAGTGTCGACACAGCTCCAAGTGTCGACACTTTCTGTCTGGTGTCGACTCTTCATCCCAGGTGTCGACACAATGATTCCAAGTGTCGACACTGCTTGTCTGGGTGTCGACACGAGCTTTCTCAAGTGTCGACACTTTCCCTCTGGGTGTCGACACATGGACTTAGAAACTTTTAGCTTCAGTCTAGTGAATACCTAACCTGCACAAGTAACTCAAACAAACATCAAATACATTATGATGTATATCATTGAGTTAGGTGAGGCTTCTTCAAATCAGGTACATTTGACCAATGTACCCAACATTTGTTCTGTAAATGTGTCTATTTCTTATTTGTTCTGAAATGATGAATTTGTATACATGTGAAATTAATACATGTTTATGTTTACCCTGTTGAATATAACCTGCTTTACATCATTTTGTAATTTTTAATTATGAATGGTGTATATCATTGATAAAGTGTTATGACTTCTCCAAATAGGGGGAGATTGTTGGGTACATTGTCTAAATGTACCTGATTTGAAGAAGCCTCACCCAACTCAGTGATATACATCATAATGTATTTGATGTATTTTGAGTTTATTTGTGCAGGTTAAGTAATCACTGGACTGAAGCAAAAAGTTTCTAAGTCCATGTGTCGACACCCAGAGGGAAAGTGTCGACACTTAAGAAGGCTTGTGTCGACACCCAGACAAGCAGTGTCGACACTTGGAGTCATTGTGTCGACACCTGGGATGCAGAGTCGACACCAGACAGAAAGTGTCGACACTTGGAGATGTGTCGACACTCAGTGAAGAAAAGTGCAGAGAAGCTGTGTCGATACAAGGAGCTGTGTCGACACCCAGTGAAGCTGTGTCTACACCAGTAAGTGTCGACACTTGGAGCTGTGTCGACACTCAGCAAAAGTCTGCAGAGACTAAGTTAAAGTGTCGACACTCAGAACAATGTGTCGACACTCAACAGAAGAGTCAACACATGAAGAAAGTGTCGACACCTAGGACAATGTGTCGACACTCAGCTGAAGACTCTACACTTGAAGAAAGTGTCGACACAAGGAGCTGTGTTGACACTTAGCAAAGAACAGAATTATCTCCAAAATATTCTAAGTACAAGTGTCGACACTAAGGGAATGTGTCGACACTTAGCTGAAGTCTCAACAGAAGAATCAAGTGTCGACACAAGGAGCTGTGTCGACACTTAGCAAGTATCAACATAGAAGACTATGTGTCGACACCAAGAAGCTGTGTCGACACTTAACAGATTCAACACAAGAAGATGTGTCGACACAAAGGAGATGTGTCGACACTTAGAAGAATACAACTAAAGATAGAAGATCAAGTACTTGTGTCGACACTCAATTTCAGTGTCGACACCTGAAGAAGAATCTATGTCGAGACATACAAGGAGTTGTGTCGACACCTTGTAGACTTGTGTCGACACTTACACAGCATGTGTCGACACTTGGTCTATAAGTGTCGACATTTGAAGACAGAAAGTCTCGACACTTTCAGACAGTTAGAGATTTTCAAGGAATGACTGGATGACTTGACAGCTGCCGTTCCAGCCGGTCTACAGCACCTGCCAGAGATGTCAGAAGACAGTTATGAACTGGACCAGCCGGTTACCATGAAGAAGGCCTATAAATAGGAACATACAGTTTACAGAAACTGTTGATCACATTGTTGAAGAACAAGTTATTAAAGTGGTACACAGAGTATCAAATCAAGAAGATCTTGCAGTTCAAGTGCAGACCTAAGAAGTTGGAGAGAGAGGGCTCCATCCAAGAAATCAGCCGTTGGAACTAGGCAGAGAAGAAGGGTTCAGATCTATTCTGAATTCTAAGTGGCAGAGGTCAAGGAACAACTGCAGAAGGAGACAATCTTATTCAGTTCTACTCAAGAAGCTTTGAAGAAAGCTAAGTCAGATTGAATCCAGCTGAGTTCTTCCAAGAACTCATCAAGAAACTCTCAACTCCCCTCTATTGTTTTTGAGTTGTTGAGTTATTATTTCAATAATCATTTTTAACTTGTAGGATCCTTTGGATCTGAGTGAATTGTAAGCCTGTATTTATAAAGGCTGAGGGTAGGGCTTGAGGGCCTGAGTGTAGGAGATTGTTATCTCTGAGTGTAGGCCTTGATTGGCTGAGTGTAGGCCTTTGTGGCTGAGTGTAGGCCTTTGTTGCTGAGTGTAGGCTTTGGGATAAAGCTGAGTTGTAAGGCCTTGGGCCTGAGGTGTAGGAACCAATTTGGGTTCTGAGACAGTGGAGAAGTTTGGCCGAATCTAGTACACTGCTAGATACGCGAAGGGGGAAAGTGGATGTACCCATATCTTGGGGAACCACTATAAAACACTGTGTCTACTGTGCTGTGCTATGATTGTTGCTGTGTATGCTGTGTGTTTGCTGTGATAGAATAGTTAGAAATCTGTGATATTAACTGTCTGCTGCCATTAAAGTTTAAAAAGGATTAGGTCACCTATTCACCCCCCCCCCCCTCTAGGTGCTTAGGTACCATATCTTTCACAGACCAACTTGTCCAGATAGGCTTCACACATCGTGCCTATGTCCGTTCTGGAATACGAACTCTATATGTACAAAACGGGGACTATTCATGTCTACCCGAAGGAATGCCACAAACTCACCACAAACTCGCTAGAGCAGGCTTCCCTATGCAAAAGAAGTAGAGCTTCACATGCTCAAGTAGAGAATGATTACCCTAGCATTTTTTCCTTGGCGCCATGGGAATGTAAGCAGATGAAAAGCACCGCACTCTCCTTGCCTCCGTAGATCCAAAGTCGGTTTGCAATTTGGAGCTCCGAAGCTCCGCCGGTGACCAGATCTAGGCTTCTTCTTGCTCCTTTGCTCTCCCCTCTCTCTAGACTTAGAAAGAGAACCACTCAAGTAAAATGAGGGTTTCCAATGCCCAAACCCGGGTAAAAGGTAGTACTAACAGCCCCCAGCCGTCGGATCCCAAATTAAAGAAATGAACGGCCACAATCTAGGGCTGAAATGCAAAACCTGGGCCGAACAAGGCCTACGACATGTCCGTGTCCAGGGCCGTGTCCCCCATTCGTCGTCGAAACCGACACGTCCCAAAAATTACACAGCCACCTGACACGCCCGTGTCAGATTCGACATGCTCGTGTCTGCCCGACACGGCCCGTGTTCCATCTCGTGTAACAACCAAGCCGCACCTCAGCTTCAAACAGAGAAGGACACAGCCTGTGACACGCCCGTATCCCAGGCCATGTTCTCTACTCGACGATCGTCGACTCCAAAATCATCGACCTCTCGACATGCCCTGGGACATGCCGGTGTCCCAGGTCGTGTTCATTGTCTCGACACTCGACGACTCGACCAGTGTCGATACGTATACGACACGCCCTGGGACACGCCCGTGTCCCAGGCTATGTTCCCTATCTCGACACTCGTTGAATCCAAAATCATCGACCCCTCGACCAAAGTATCGACACAAACACGACACGCCCTGGGACACGCCTGTGTCCCAGGCCGTGTCAGCCCTAACAAATTTCAAATTCGATCCAAAATGCTATCCGTCGCTCTTTTGAGTTTTAGGGCATTACAGCTCTCTTCCTCTTAAAAGAATTTCGTCACGAAATTATAGAAAAGGAAATATAGCTCAAAAATAAAATTGTACCTGAGTGGAACAACTACGGGTACTCTTCAAGCATAGTTTGCTCTCGCTCCAAAGAGAGCTCCTCGCGACCGCAATTGTCCCAACGAACCTTGACCATTCTGATCACTTTATTGTGTAGCCTCTTGACTTCCGAGTCATCAATACGTATGGGCTTGACCTTCATCATCAACCCACCATCGACTGGCACTTGGTCGACCGCGATCACTTGCGAAGGCTCTTGCACCACCTTATGCAGCACTGATATGTAGAATACATCGTGTAGACCACTAAGCTCCACTGATAGCCTCAAGCGATAATCTTCTTCACCAACCCGCTCCAGAACCTCAAACGGTCCAAGGTACCTCGGGCTTAGCTTCTTCAATCGCCGCACCCGCGAGACACCCTTGAACGGCTTGATCTTCAAGTACACCCAATCGCCGACAGCGAACTCCACGTTCTTGTGCTTGGCATTATAGTACTTCGCCTGCCGCTCCTGAGCGATAAGCAACCTCTCTTGAATCATTCGAACCAAAGACGTAGCATCATCCACCTCTTGGCACTTGTACAACTTTGACTCACCCGTTTCTATCCAAGATAACAGCGTGAGACATCTTCTACCGTAAAGGGCCTCGAAGGGTGCCATTTGTATACTTGTATGTAGCTATTGTTGTACGCGAACTCCACCAAGTAAAGATGATCTTCCCACTGCTTCCCAAAGTCCAGGACGCACATGCGAAGCATGTCTTCCAACGTCCTATTGACCCTCTCGGTCTGCCCATCCGTCTGCGGATGAAAGGCTATGCTAAAACTCTGCTTTGTTCCCAACATTTGCTGCACAAGCCTCTAATCTTTGGATGTGAACCGCCCATCTCGGTCACTCACGATGCTGCGGGGCACACCATGAAGCCGCACAATATTTTCTACATACAACTTTGCCAATTTCTCAACCGGATCATCCTTCCTATGCGGAATGAAGTGCGACACCTTCGTTAGACAATCTACGACCACCAAAATCGCGTCGTTTCCCTTTTGCGACCTTGGCAGCCCGTGCACAAAGTCCATAGTAATGTCGTCAAAATTCCACTCCGGAATAGGTAAGGACTTCAAGAATCCTCCTAGCTTTTGGCACTCTACTTTCACCAAGGCACAAGTTTGACACTTCGCCACGTAGAGCGCCACATCCTTTTTCAGTCCTGGCCACCAGAACAGTTTCTTAACATCGCGGTACATCTTCGTGCTCCCTGGATGAATCGAGTACTTGGTATGATGCGCCTCGTACAACAAATCCACCCGCAAATTATCCACGCTCGGGGCGCACAGACGACCGTCTTTCCAAAGTAATCCATCCTCAACAACGAATTGGGAATTTGAGCCATTTAGAGCTTCGACCATGAGTTGCTTCATATGGACTTCCATATCCAAACCTTGTCGAATCCGATCAGCTAGGTCATATTGAACTTCGGTTCAATTCAATAATGCTTCAGCACTTGACTGCTTATCCACGCAAGAAATCTCCAACACCTCCAACTCCCGAACCAACCGCTCGTCATGGACCGACAGCCAATTGGCTTAAGCTAGGGCCCGACAACTCAACGCGTCTGCAACCGTATTGCCTTTACCAGACACGTAGTGGATCTTGAATGTATAGTCCCCGGGAACTCCATCCATCTAGGTTGTCGTATGTTCAGATCTTTTTGATCAATCAAATACTTTAGGCTCTTGTGATCGGTGTAGATATCAATCTTCATACCATACAAGTAGTGTCTCCACAGCTTCAAAGAAAAAATCACGGCCGCTAACTCAAAGTCATGGACCGGATAGTTCCTCTCGTGCACCTTCAGCTGTCTCGAGCCATACGCTATAACACTCCCATGCTGTAGCAGCACACAACCCAAACCACTTCCTGAAGCATCGCTATTAATCTCAAAACCTTCGGTCCCACTCGACGAACTCAGCACATGCGCCGTGGTCAACCGACACTTCAATTCCTCAAAATCTCGTGCGCACTCCGGTGTCCAAACAAATTTCTTCCCTTTCCTCGTCAAAGTAGTGAGAGATTATGCTATCCGCGAGAAGTTCTCCACGAAGCACCTATAATAGCCAACAAGCCCCAGAAAGCTCCGAACTTCCGCTACCGTAGAAATCACAGGCCACTCTCGTATCGCAACAATCTTCACCGGATCATTCCTAAGTGGACATTCATGGGTTCTTTTGATGTTATAATGATGACGCACACACAAGTGTTCACCACCCCTTAAAAAGAATTCGCCCACGAATTCATTTTAAGCCCGATCGAAACTAGTAGTCTGATACCAAATTGTAACATCCCCTATCTGCCACATAGCATATAGTAGTAGGTCCGGTCGGGGCCCGACACCATATACCACAGACAGACCGGGTTGTTACATAATGGAAACCATCCTTCCAACCCAACGTCCTACACAGAGCATTCTAGCGGAAGCAATTTTATTAGTTGCAAAAATAAGAACCCAGCAACGAGAGCATGTATGTCCACTAAACAAAACCACAGGAATGAAGTACAAATACACAAGTACTGGCCTTAAGGCCTTACAATAGGTTTACTCAAAAATTATTAATGTTTTCCATACCACGGCACGCACGGTCATACATGAATGAAAATAAGAAAACACTCCAAAAGGCTTTCGAGGGCCGGCTCAGCAATTTGGGCTTTAGCCCGCTATTGACCGCTTGGTCCTACAGCATCTGCAAATAACAATCCACCGCACGGTGGCAAACAAAGGCAACGGTCATCAATGCTGACCAAATTATAATGACCCCGCCCCTAAAATCGGGGCGACGATGCTCCTTCCCTGCACTTTTTTAGTATAACCAATCAGTATGTAAATATATGCTACAACACAGACGTTGGCATGCCCGACCACATGCCCCGTGCACTCAGGGCACATTCTCGGTGAACCGCTCAATGTCACGTCAATTTAAGCCATAAATATTTTCGGTCTCACCACCGCCACTTTGACAGCCAAACTATGAGCATTTTGTCTTTCCGGCATTGGTCACGTAATTTTAAGCCATAGACCGCCTAAGACCCTCATCTATTCCAATAGCTCTAACCGAACGACATAGAACGGGTACGGTTCCGTCTAACCCGTGCTCACATCGCAATGACAATTTAAGCCATATGTGCGGGTCAAACTTCTTCGAGTCCCATTTCCATTTTACACCTCACGTAACCCGGTTACGTTCAAGTTGGCTCCCAGGCCACCATGTTGGCAGGATCACGCATCCGCCCAATTGTTTGGGTGCACCTTGGAGTTAATCCTCAAGGCTCCCTGTTGCAATCTACCGTGTAGAAAACCCGAAAACCCAAAATCCGCACGGAGTCTTCTCCGGCCATTTATGCAATGCAACATCACCGATCCAGACAAACTTGTCCGGATTGGCTTCACACATCATGCCTATGTACGCTCTCGAATACAGACTCTATATATACATAATGGGGACTATTCATGTCCACCCGAAGGAACGCCTCAAACTCACCACAAACTCACGAGAACGGGCTTCCTTATGCAAAAGAAGTAGAGCTTCGCATGCTCAAGTAGAGAATCGTTACCCTAGCATTTTTCCTTGGCGCCATGGGAATGTAAGCAGATGAAAAGCACCCGACTCTCCTTGCCTCCGTAGATCTAAAGTCGATTCACAATTTGGAGCTCCGAAGCTCCGCCGGTGACCAGATCTAGGCTTCTTCTTCCTCCTATGCTCTCCCCTCTCTCTAGACTTAGAAAGAGAACCACTCAAGTGAAATGAGGGTTTCCAAGGCCCAAACCCGGGTAAAACCTAGCACTAACAGCCCCCAGCCGTCGGATCCCAAATTAAAGAAATAAACGGCCACGATTTGGAGCTGAAATGCAAAACCTGGGCCGAACACGGCCTGCGACACACCCGTGTCCAGGGCCGTGTCCCCCATTCACTGTCGAAATCGACGTGTCCCAAAAATTACACGACCACCCGACATGCCCGTGTCAGATTCGACACGCCCTTGTCTGCCCAACACGACACATGTTCCATCCCATACAACAACCAAGCCGCACCTCAGCTTCAAACAGAGAAGGACACGGCCTGTGATACGCCCGTATCCCAGGTCGTGTTCGCTGCTCGACGATCGTCGACTCCAAAATCGTCGACCTCTCGACATGCCCTGGGACACGAATGTGTCCCAGGCCGTGTTCATTGCCTCGACACTCGACGACTCGACCAGTGTCGACACGTATACGACACGCCCTGGGACATGCCCGTGTCCAAGGCCGTGTTCCAGGTCTCGACACTCGTCGACTCCAAAATTGTCGACCCCTCGACTAAAGTGTCGACACGAACACGACATGCCCTGGGACATGCCTGTGTCCCAGGCCGTGTCAGCCCTACCAAATTCCAAATTTGGTCCAAAATGCTACCCGTCGATCGTTTGAGTTTCGGCGCGTTACATAGATGACATTATGCAAGCTAAGCAAATACACAACAGCAGACACTAGACCAATGGAGAAATTAAATTTTTTACCATGTCTTTTACCATCATGTCCGGAAGAGTAAGGGTGGTGGGTTAGGGCTATACCTCAGAAATTTTCCAAAAAACTTTATGGGCAGAAAACCTCAAGCTACTGCGGCACTTCGGGTAGAAGAATCGTGTGCGTCGCCGCCCTATGCTCTGTGTCTCCTAGCACACCGTCGATGTTGCATGCACGAATGCCACGCTCAACCTCCAGATCCAATATAGTAGATGCTACTGGTACTGCGTGCGGGCTCCAGATACCGCACGTCGCCGCCTCTAACAATCGCCAGTCGCCACCGTGATAGAGCGAACCGCACCAACTAGCTAATCGTCGATCGCCACTCCCACTCCATACCGATCGTCGATTGCTGCTCCCGCTCTGTGCTGATCGTCGATCGCCGCTCCCGCTCTGTGCCGATCGTCGATCGCTGCACTTTCTCACTTAGACCTAGACAACGGATCACAAGCGGGAGAAAGGAATGAAAACCAAAGATAAAATTTTTTATTTGGGGGCGGGATTTAAGTAGTTATGGTTTAATGAGTTAGATTAGAGATTTTTGTTAATGAATTAAACCCGGCTTAGGGATAAAGTTAGCCTAGTCTGCTAATTAGAAGAAACACGCATGCCGGTTCAGTTGAACCGACGTTGGACTGCCATCGCGCGATGCTTAGTCAGAAAATCCAGAGAATAATTCCTGCTACATATGTAGCAGGATTGTGGTAACAACATCCAGGAATGAACCCCTGAGGCCAGTTCAACTGAACCGGCGCTGAACCGTTGGCTGCGCGTTACAGGAGGAACAAGCAGAAAGCCAAATCGTGCTACATATATAGTGGGTTTGTTATAACAAAAAGCAGCAATTTAAAATTTTGCTTTCTCACCTTTCCTCAACCCTTCTTAATCCGTTTTATTCTTGTCATAAGCTTGCAAACACTCTCCCCGAGATTCTCAAGCAAGATCGAGTAAGGATTATGGTCATTCTCCCCCCAAAATTAAAATTTTGTAATTAAAAACAAATTAACTGCTTTACATATATATATATATACATATAATTATAGGTCTAGTCGATGGGTTGCCTCGCACCAAGCGCCTTGTTTAGAACATCCTGGCCAGACGTTTTGATTCAGAAATTTTTTATTGTAGCGTGATGACCATCGTCCCACGATGATCATTATCATGAAAGTATTCCTTCAACCGTTGTCCGTTAACTTTGAACTTGAATCTGTCATTCTCATTGCATATTGTAATTACTCCAAACGGGTGTACCTCCTCCACCCGAAAAGGTCCAGACCATCGTTACTTCAATTTCCCGGGGAATAATCTTAATCTTTAGTTATACAGAAGGATGAGTTGGCCTTCTTTGAACTCCTTTCTTTGCAGTATCGAATCATGCCATTTTCACCCGTTCTTTATATAGCCTTGCATTTTCATAAGCGGCTGACCTAATCTCCTCCAGTTCGTTCAAATGAAGTCTATTCATGCCCGCTGCGTGGAGATCGAAATTCAACCTTTTAATTGCCCAGTATGCCTTATGCTCTAATTCAATGGGCAGATGACATGCTTTTCCATATATCATCTTATACGGGGTTAGGCCTATCGAAGTTTTGAATGTCGTCCTATATGCCCATAGTGCATCGTGTAGTTTTTGCGACCAATCCTTACGTGTTGTGCTTAATGTTTTTTCTAGGATATATTTTATCTCTCTGTTGGACACTTCAGCTAAGCCATTTGTTTGTGGGTGGTAGGCGAGGGCAATTTTATGAGTCACTCCATTTTTCCTTAATAATGATTTAAATTGCAAATTGCAAAAGTGTGCCCCTCCATCACTAATTATAGCCCTAGGTGTGCCAAATCTAGTGAAAATGTTATACTTGAGAAATTTTAGTACAACTTTGGCATTATTTCTTGGTGTGGCTATTGCCTCTACCCATTTTGAGATATAATCTACCGCAAGCAAAATATACAAATTTCCGTTTGAATTTACGAAAGGACCCATGAAATCTATCCCTCACACATCAAATACTTTGACTTCTAGGATATTAGTCATAGGCATACTTGCACCACGATGAATATTTCTGACCCTTTGACACCGGTCATAGTGTCTTACAAAGGTATGTGCAACCTTAAATAGGGACGACCAATAAATCATGTTTCTAAAACCTTCATAGCAGTACGGTCTCCCCGAAAATGGCCTCCGTATGGAGAAGCATGACATTTTTCAAAATACTCGGGACTTCAACTTCAGGTACACACCTACGAATAACTTGATCCGCACAGATTTTGAATAAGTATGGTACATCCCATATGTAGCATTTCACCTGATGAAGAAACCGTTTTATTTGTTGGTAATTAAAATCCGGAGGGGGCACTCTACTAACGATGTAGTTAACAAAATCTGCATACCACGGAGTGCTACCTTCTGTGATTGCTAGTATATGCTCATCAGGAAAATTTTTGCTGATCTCTACATGACTATCCATTTCACACTCTTAATCTAGTAGTGATAAATGATCAGCTACCGGGTTTTCAGCTCCCTTCTGGTCCTTGATCTCAAAGTTAAACTCCTGAAGAAGGAGAACCCGCCTGATGAGTCTAGGATTTGCATCCTTTTTGTCCACTAAGTATCGTATCACAGTGTGGTCCGTGTAAACTACAACCTTAGAATGTATCAAATATGCTCGAAACTTCTCGAATGCATAAACAACCGCAAGGAGTTCCTTATTTATGGTAGTGTTATTTATTTGAGCATTTATAAGGGTCTTACTGGCATAATAAATTACATGAAAGATCTTATCGTGAATTTGTCCTAACATGGCACCTACCCCGTAATTACTTGCGTCACACATGAGAATAAAGGACGATGACCAATCTGTCCCTCTAACAATAGGTGCATAAACTAAGCTTTTCTTCAATATTTCAAAAGCCTCTAAACACTTATCATCGAAAATAAAGACGGTGTCTTTTTCAAGCAAATTACATAATGGCTTAGTTATTTTTTGAAAAGTCTCTTATGAACCGTCGGTAAAACCCTGCATTCCCTAAGAAACTATGAATGCCCTTGACATTCGTCAGTGGAGCGAGTTTTTCTATAACCTCCACCATCGCTCGGTCAACTTCCAACCCTTTATTAAACACTTTGAGTCCTAAGACAATTCCTTCTCGTACTATGAAATGACACTTCTTCTAGTTCAACACTAAATTGGTTTCAACACATCTTCTCAAAACTTTACTTAATACTCTCAAACAAGCATTAAATGATCGACCAAACATGGAAAAATCATCTATGAAAATTTCAATCCCCTCTTCCATTAACTCAACAAGGAGAGTGATAATACAACATTGAAATGTGGCGGGTACATTACATAACCCGAAAGGCATTCTCCGGAATGCAAAATTTCCAAATGGGCATGTAAAGGTCGTTTTTTCTTGATCTTCGAGTGCAACCATGATCTGATTGTACCCCGAATATCCATCTAGAAAACAAAAATACTAACTACCCGCTAACCTATCTAGGACTTGGTCAAGGAATGGAAGAGGAAAATGGTCTTTCCTAGTCATTTTGTTCAATCGCCTATAGTCCATACATATTCTCCATCCTGTGATGGTCGTAGTAGGTATGATTTCGTTATTGTCATTTTGAACAATAGTCATTCCACCCTTCTTCGGTACACACTGCACTAGGCTCACCCACTTGCTATCTGAGATAGGGTAGATGATGCCCGTGTCGAGCCACTTTATTATTTCTTTCATTACCACTTCTTTCATTGGAGGACTAAGCCTACGTTGATGTTTTATGGATTCTTTCCCCCCTCTTCTAATAATATTTTATGCATGCAAATGGACAGGCTGATTCCCATGATATCGGCTAGAGTACAACCAATGACACCCTTAAACTCTCTTAGGACTTCCAATAGTTTTAGTTCGTTCTCCCTTTCCAATGATGCATCAATGATAATTGGTGAGGTGTTATCTTCCCCAAGGAAAACATATTTCAAATATACTGGTGGGGGTCTTAACTCTAATGTTGGTGGTTTAAGAATGGATGGTTTCATTACTGTAGGCTCGCTGGTCCTACTTATAACTTCAAAGTTCCTATCGATTGGTAACTTGCCATATGAGTCTAATGTTTTGACCACCTCTTCCATTCCTAAGTCGTCCTCTCTTTCTTCATTAATCAGAATACACAACAACTCATCTTTTAGATCATCGCACTCATTTATCAACCTTGGGGGCGCAACCACTTCTTCCATCGAATAACACTCCTCTTTATCATCAGAAAATTTCATAGCCTTAAGGACATTAAATGTCACTTCCTCATCATTGACTCTCATTGTTAATTCACCCTTTTGGATATCTATGAGGGTGCGTCCTGTGGCTAAGAAGGGTCGTCCTAAAATAATCGGCACCTCCTGATCTTCGTCCATTTCTAACACAACAAAGTCAGCTGGGAATATAAATATTTCTACCATAACTAGTACGTCCTCAACCACTCCCTTAGGAAATGCTAAAGATCTAATAGCCAATTGGAGCATAAGAGATGTTGGTGTGATCTCCCCAATGCCTAATTTGGTGTAAATAGATAATGACATCAAGTTGATGCTAACACCCAAGTAGCACAACGCACTTCCGGAAAATTTCATTCCTATCGAACATGCAATTATAAAACTTCCAGGGTCCTTCAATTTTTCAGGTAACTTATTTTGTAGAATCACGCTGCACTCTTCAGTTAGTGCCACTATCTCCTTATCGATAAATCTTCTCTTCTTAGATAAGATTTCCTTCATGAACATGACATAGCTAGGCATTTGCTCAAGTGCCTCACCAAATGGGATATTTATAGTTAACTTCTTAAACATGTCCATAAATTTTTGGAATTACATATCAAGCTTATTCTTAACGAGACTACATGGAAAAGGTGGTGGAGGGTAGATGATGTCTTTCTCTTTGTTAATTGGATTATCAGTTTGATTTCCCTCTGGTTCCTTACTCTCACTAGGACTTTCCTTTTCTAATTCTCTTGACTTATTATCCCTCTCGTTCTTCTCTTCCGCTCTTGCTTTCTCCAACAACCCATCCCCGCTTGCTATCTCTACTCCACTCCTTAAAGCTATAGCCTTAAATTATCCATTGTGGTTATCTCTAATAGGGTTAGGTGTGGTGTCAGAAGGTAGAGATCCCATTGGTCTTTGGTTTATTAAGTTTGCCAGTTGACCTAAAGTTGTCTATAAAGACCTTAAGGAAGATTCGATTCCTACCATTTTGGAATCTTGTTTTTGAAACATTCCTAAGATGAATTCATCTGTCATTCTCCTACGATTTACTTGTTGATATGAAATATTAATTGGAGGTGGGTTCAGATTTTGGTTAAATCCCCCGGTTGGTTCATCCCTTGTTTAGTTTTCCATGAGAAGTTCGGATGATTTCACCACTCGAGATTGTAATGATTTGCAAATCCTGGTGGAATTTGCCTTTGTGGCTCACCCACATAATTTGCTTCTTCCGTAATTTGATTTAATTGTTCGACCGTAAGTGACGCATTAGATGTAGTGGTTGATAGTGAATCTAATCTTTTGTTAATCAGGTTAAATTGTGAGGCCATTTGGGTAGTCAGAGATGTGAATTGGTCCACTTGATGGATTCCCACTGGGTTGCTATTCTCTTGTCTTTCATATGCTTGGTAGTTATTTGAAGTTAGATCTTCTAATATAGAATATGCATCCTCGGGATATTTTTTCATCAAAGAACCCTCTGCGGCTCCGTCAACTAAAATCATAGTTGTCATCTGTAGCCCATTATAAAAAGTAGATACTTGTTGATGTTGGGCTAACCCATGATGTGGACATTTTCTTAGTAACTCCTTAAAATGCTCCCAAGCGTCGTAAAGAGTTTTCCCGTTATTTTGTGTAAACGTGGTTATGTCCCTAATCAGTTTTGTAGTCTTAGATGGTGGGGAATATTTATTTAAGAATTTTTCTAATAACTGCTCCCATGTCGTGATTGAATCGTTAGGAAATGAGTCTAACCAATCCTTCGCCCTTCCTTCTAAAGAAAATGGAAATAATCTTAACATTATTTCATCTTCAGATGATCCATTGAATTTAAACATATCACAAATTGCTAGGAAATTTCTCAAATAAGAATTTGCGTCTTCATGACTAAAATCTCCAAACTTATTATTCTGCCCTTAATGCATAATTAAAGGATCTATTTTAAAATTATTAGCAGTAATTGCTGGTCGAGCAATGCTGAAATGCAAACCTCCTCGTAGAGGCGTGTTATAATCATGACAAGTCATTCGTGGGGTCGCGGGTTGGCCATTTTGATCCACATGACCATCATTATTATTAGCATTATCTTGCGCATGATTATCCATCGCAGGATGAATAATATTAATGTTTCTAGCTTCTCTTTGGTTCTATCTACAAGATCGCTCGATTTCAGAGTTTAAAGGCAATAACTCAACTTGCATATATCTCGACATACATTGAACCAACTTTTAATGATTTAAAAACAAACAAACAAACACTTGATCTCTAAACACTTAGATATTGCTAATATTACAAGAAATAACACACTAAATATGTTACACTTCCCTAGCAACGGCGCCAAAAACTTGATATGCCGGTAACGTATATATAAAATAACGCAAGTGTACGTGTCGGTTCAAGTAATACAAAGTAAGTAGAGATCGTTCCCTCGGGGAAATGACTAATTTAATGCTTGCAAATACTAACTTGACCCTTTCTTTAAATTCAAGTACACTGATTATAAGGAATATTGGATAATAAATGAAGTAAGTGACACTAATATGATTACGTAACTCTAACGGAACAGAAATGTATGCCAATCGATAAAGAGAGATAGTCTTGTAAATTGGTTTCCCAAGCCTATTGTCATGAGTTTTTAAATGGATTCTTTATGCTTCACTTGATTGCTACTTTGCAACGATTTGAAAGTGGAAATCTTTATCTCTCGATCTCAGAAATTTGTTTACCCTATCACCCTAGTTATCTCTAACTTCGGTAAGAAAAAGCATACATAAAGTGCACAAATCAGTGTTGCTAATATGAAGAGGAAATCTCTTTCTCTCTGTTATATTATACTAAGATCTATGCTACACTTTTGTCGCTCCTCTCTCGAATCTCACAGCGTAGTATAAAAATGGAACTTGGCTAAAGATTTACACGACTCCTATCTCGAATCTCGCAGCATAAAATGAAGTGTTCAACTCTAGATTAGCGTAACTCCTCTCTCGAATCTCACCACGCAATTTAGAAGTAGAAGCATAATCCAACATTCCTCATAAAATTGAGCATTGATGCAGTAAAAATAGTTTCCAAGAAAATATGAAAGAGTATTAAATCATAACATCACACAACAGGACAAGGTACTACCAACGTACAAGACTCAGAGATTTTAGTTCATGATGCCGGAAGAACACCACAAAATAGAAAATATCTTACAGCACATGATGGTAAGAATGCAAAATAGTACAGGAAAATGCTCTCCAATCGCATCCAAGCAACCCTTCTCCAAGATCCGGAATTGCCCTAGTCCTCCTTCTTGATCAAAGCAAAGTCCCTCTCTATCTCCTCTTTATGAATGAGTTATCTCCCCCTTTTCCAGCCAAAAATCTCCTTTAATTTCGTGCCTCCATCTGAAGGGATGTCCCTTCATTTTGTAACCGCTGCAGTAATTTCAAAAATTCGAAATTTGAAATTCGACAAGTTGTTATAACAACTAAAATAAGTTGTTATAACAACTTTTCCAAGCCAGAAAACTGCTCAGCATTACTTCTTCGGGTTGAATTTTTTCGATGATTCTGACAAGAAAACATTGAAAAATGGTCAAATTAATCAAACAAAGATTAAATATAAAGTTTATCGTATTTTCATACACATTAAAACATATTTTTCACCATTTATGCCCAAGAAAATGAATATAGATAACTTATTTTAAGAAGTTATCAATTACCTTGGCCAACGCCTTAACCTCCAACCATTTTGAGAAATAATCAATCATCACCAAAAGAAACCTTCTCTACTCACTTGCCGGGGGAAAAGTCCTGACCAAATCCATCCCCCAGATGGCGAAAGGCCACGGCGCTGTGATGCTTCAAAACCTTTGGGCGGGAAAGAGACGGAGGGGGCGTAGAGCTGACATTTTTATCACCTCCTTGCAAACTCAGTCGTATCATTCCTCAGGGATGGCTAAAAGTACCCCTGCCTGACCACCCTTGCCTCCAAAGTCCTTCCCTCTAAATGACTGCCACATTCGCCCAAGTGCACTTCTTCCAGGTTCTACAGGATTTCTTACTCTTCCATGCATCACACCAGAAGCCCTGACAACATCTTCTAATGCAGCCCTCCTTCATGCATGAGGAATGTGCTGACTTGTGCCTGAATCCCTTTTCATCTTTGGTCCCTTCGGGAAGCTTGCCAGTAGTCAAAAATGCTATGAAGGGATCCACCCATGAGGACCGCCGATCCACTTCCATCAACTCTCCCTCCTCGATCGTCGGGTGGAATAGCTCGGTCAAAGTTCCTAACCCCAGGGCCAAAACTTGGCCAACCGATCATATGTCGCGCTCTCCTCCCTGAGGACATGCTGGATGGAGAATGTCTGGAACCCGCCGACCATCACCCTCACCTTGGACAAGTACTTCATGAGGGTAGGCTCCCTAGCCTCAAACTCACCCCTGATCTTTGATGCCATAACCAGAGAGTACTTCAACCCTTCCACGTCATGTACCCTGAGTACCTTAGCCAGTCGCAGCCCTGCTATGACAGCCTCGTACTCCACCTGATTATTGGTGACATGGAAGCGCAAGACCACAACCTGCTCTATGATGACTCCCTGAGATCTTACCAACACTACCACTCCACCTAGATAATGCTTCCGTGAGGCTCCATCGACCAACAACTTCCAATCCTCCCACGGTGGCGGCTTCTCACCCTCTACCTCGATGACGTAGTCGACGAAGAAATCGGCCACTACTTGTGCTATAATGGAGAGTCATGGCACAAAACTGATATCAAATTCACGTAGCTCGATGGACCACTTGGAAAACCTCCCTGAGTGCTCCACCCCTTCGAAAATCTTTTTTAGAGGATGGTCTGTTGCTACCTTGATTGAGTGGGACTAAAAGTACGTCCTGAGCTTCCTAGCTGAGATGACCAAGGAGAAGGCCAGCTTCTCCAGGATGGGGTAATGAAGCTCATCCTTCTTTAAGATTCTACTGGCGTAGTAGACGGGTAATTACTTCTTCCCCTCTTCCTTGAGCAGGACAAAGCTTACGGCTTCCACCCCTACCTTGAGGTATAGAGCTAGATCCTCCCCCTCTCTCGGGCTCTAAAGAAGCAGCGCTTGGGAGAGCAGACCTTTCAATTCCAGGAAAGCCTCCTCACATTCTTTTGTCCACCCGAACTTCTGGTTTCCCCGCAACACCCTAAAAAAAGGTGAGCATTTCTCCCCGGCCCGGGAGAGGAACTTACTTAGCCCGACGAGCTTACCCGTCAGATGCTGAACATCCTTAGCACTGTATGGTGACTCTAGCTCCATGATAGCTTCACCTTATCTAGGTTAGGCTCAACCACTGCTAGGATGAGGACGTGACTGAGAAATTTTCCCTAGCTTGCCCCTAAGATACAGTTCTAGGGGTTGAGCCTCATCTTGAATTCCCTCAGGGTTGCGAATGTCTCTTCCAAGTTGGAGAGATGTGAACCCATATCCCTACTCTTCACCATAAGATCATCTACATAAACCTCCAGATTTCTACCCCTCTAGCTTTGGAGGACCCGATCCATCATGTGTTGGTAAGTATCACCCTCATTTTTTAGCCTGAAGGGCATCATCTTATAACTAAAGCATCCCTCCCTCGTGATGAAGGAGAGATCCTTGACATCGGGTGGATGCATGCGAATCTGATGGTAACCTGAAAAAGCATTCAAAAAACTCATAATTGAAAAACTGATGGCTGAATCAACCAGTTCATCGATCCGAGATAGGGGGTAGTAATCCTTAGGGCGTGATTTATTTAAAAGAGAAAAATCTACACACATATGCCACTTCCCTTCCCCTTTCTTTATCAATACCGCATTGGAGACCCAGCCTGAATACTGGATCTCCGAGATGAAACCTGCATCAAGAAGCTTCTTGACCTCCTTGCAGATGGGCTCCTCCAGCTTTTTGGCAATGGTCCTCATCTTCTAGGGATTCGGACGCATCTTGGTGTCCAGATTTAGGTGGTGGCACACCGCGTACGCATCGATGCCCAGCTTGTCTGCCCCGCTCCGTACAAAGAAATCGATGTTCCTTTGTATGCTCTCCATCATCCTCTCCTAATCTTCAGGACTCAAGCCGCCGCTGATCCGTACCTTCTCCACCTTCCTTGCCCTGGTGAAGACCTCCATCTCCATGACCTCCTCAACCGGCTCCAACCTGGACTGCTCTCTACCACTCCTCCTCCTGCCCAAACTCTGCCTCCCCACCTACTTCCTCAACCTCCATGGCCTCCAACAGACTCTCCATCGGCTCCATTATTCTGCCTATCTGGACAGATTCTCTCTCTCTTGCTCCTCCTCCAAAGCTTTCTCCCTAGCCTCCCCTAGGCTCACATCCTCCTCCTCTTCAACCTCCTCCCGCGCTGCCATTTCCTTCTCCAACTCCTCCGCCTATGGCATCCATGATATGGTGTTGACGATAGTCACATAGCACTGCCTCGCCATCTTGGGGTCCCCCCTGACCCTGACCTGGACTCCTCCACTACTAAACTTGAGACATTGATGAAAAGTGGAAGGTACACAATGAAAAGCACAGATGAGAGGGCTCCCAACAATGGTGTTGTAGTAGCTCGGAGCGTCAACAATGACGAACCAACAGTTCCTCGAAACTCCCCCCAACTTCACGTGCAATCCCACCCCTCCCTCTACTTCCTTCCTCTCCCCCGAGAACCCGAACAACAGTCCATTCGAGGTCAAAACCCTTTGGGCCACCACCTTCATCTCATCAAATGCCTTCTTGAATATCACATTCATCGAGCTTCCGTTGTCCACCAGAATTCGGGAGACGGTGAAATTCTCTATGGCCGTCCGGATCACCAAGGCATCACAGAACAAGTCTTTGTAGTCGGGCATGTCCTTCGATGAAAAAGTGTTTTTTTTACTTCAGGGGGAGCCTGGGAGGTCGAGGCGATGCTCCTATGCTACATGGTCTGGAATTTGCCCTTACGGGGGCTTCAATCCTAACTCCCCACGGATCACTCTGATCCCTCCTCGAGCCACCTCATCTGCTCGGTCCTCACTCCTATCCTCTCCCCCTGGTAGCACTTCTCCAATCCTCATGGTCGGCTACTGCCACACCTGCCCCCTGGCCTCCCTTATCTCCAGAAACTCTAGGAAGGTGGCCATCATGTGACCTTCCTCCGGATGAAAGTCACAAAAAGACAACACCACCCTACCTTCCCTTCACCTCGCTCCTCCTCGACCTCCCCTCCTTCCTCCTCTAACTCAGGCGATCTCCATTGCCTTCTACTGTTGTGGGATGGGGGCCCCCTACTCATACCTCCATGTTAGCTGATTGATCCTTCCCTGCTCATGGAAGTTATCCCTGCCTTGGAAGCCCCCCTACACCTAGGGATGTCCTTCTTGGGGCCTCCAACCCAACTGATTTTTCAGCTCCTGCCGCCTCCAACCCGGATGGTGCCCTTGATGCCCCTGACCTTTGGGCTCCTCTATCCTCCTCTCCTCTCTCTGCTCTCTCTGCCTCTCTGCTCCTAGCTCCTTTATATCCTCCTCTGCCAACTTGGCCAACTTCTTCGCGAATGCTGGGTTGGCAGCCTCGATCTTTATCTCCTTTACAGCCCTCTCCATCAACTCCTCAAAATAAAGGGGGACTCTCTTCAGCTCCATGCTAAAGAAACTCGACCTCAACCAGAGGGTGAAGGAGAGCATCATGGTGTACCTCCACATCTCCTGGACCTATAGAATCTCCTCCTAGAACCTATCAATATAGCATCCCAGTGTCCCATCTGGCTTCTGCTTGATGGCAAACAAGCACTTCGCCGACTTCTTCCTCTTCTTTGATGTCGAGAACCTCGACAAGAATCCTTAATGCAAATCATCACAGCAGTAGATAAAACTTGCAGGGAGTTGATGGAACTAGTCCCTCACCTTCTCCTTCAAAGTGATGGCAAAGAGCCGTCACTTGAAGTCATCTAACATCTGTCTTAAGGAAACAACATCCTCAAACCATTGCACATGCTACAAGGGGTCATCCCTGCCAGTGTAGTAGGATATGTCGGGCTCTCAAAACCCATCTATAACCGGGGCCAAGATGATCAGCTCGCTAAAAGGGCTTCTGCCCGCCACCTTCCGAGAGGGTACATCTCGAGATCTCGTCTCACTGAGCCTGTCAGCACTAGCCTGCCCAGGGAAGAGCTCCTGCCTGATGACATCCCTCTCGCCAACCTCTGCCGGAACCTCCTTTCTGAGATGCTACCCAGGAGCATTCTCGCCCAACAACAGAGTGGCAACCACTGGAATCTGAGGCATCGCCCACTCGCTCCTTGTTGAGACTGCCAAGTGTATAATCTGCAAGACTTCCCAACTGAAGTCTTCCAGCATCCCCAACGTCACCCCACTCATCGGGGGTGTAGAACCTCCTGAGCCTTCTCCTTCCTCCTTACCTCTAGCCATGAGACTAAACCTGAGATTTTCTTCTACCATCGACGGTCCACGCTCATTGCACCATAAGTGTTGGAACCAAAAACTGGCCCCAACGAGAGTTCAGACCCTAGAGTATAGCCGACACCTACTTCTCCTAATCCCAGACCCCTGACCAGCGATAAGAAA
This sequence comes from Platanthera guangdongensis, assembly GCA_039583875.1. NCBI lineage: Eukaryota > Viridiplantae > Streptophyta > Magnoliopsida > Asparagales > Orchidaceae > Platanthera > Platanthera guangdongensis. The sequence continues at coordinate 20,656,243 of CM077160.1, read as the reverse complement.
CAGAGGAACTTACCATAGGCTACAACATAGAGGTCCATCCACTAACCTGAAAGAACTCAGAGCGCTTCCCCTCCTTAGCTAAGTGATGAGCTAAGGATATCTCAGAAAGCGCTATAAGACTTCAAAAAATGAGAAAGCTTGCCTTCTAAGGTACCCTGTGCGTTTATTTATAGATTCCCAGTGTCTGGTCTGCCAACAATGTAATTTCGCTATTCAAAAAGGCTATATACAGCACAAAATGGTCTGCTAACAGCCAAACTCTGCTGTTCTAAAGAGCTAAATACAGACCTCTAAGGTCATCCAGGTAAATTTACCTCTAGACCCTACTATAGCATTGAGTGCAGAAGTATCACTTAATGCCAGTGACTGCGATGTTGAGTGGAGAAGCATCACTCAGCGCCAAGAACTACTACATTGAGTGGAGAAGCATCACTCAATACCAATGATGCGAATTTTATTTACAACTATAGTATAAACTATATAGATAGGTATAAGCCTGATTTATTTTACTCCAAGGCAAGTGCATCTACCAATCATAGTATAGGAGAAATCTACATCTCGTGTCGTATTTCTCACGGTCTTTCAAGTGCTCGTACTCACTCTCACTCTGTTATCATACCTATAATTAAAATTGGTTATTATTCTAAATTAACATTACTAGGACTAATTGGACAAAGCGATATTGGAGGATTAAGGATGGTAAAAAGCCAATAATCTAAGAGTAATCACATGAGAATATTCACTCATTAATTCAATTCTATGTAACCATGTATTAACACTATTATCAAATTTGTTGTATTGTAAGGGTTCAATCTTTATCGAATTTTCTCTCGAGCAATTAATACCTAAAGTTAAGTTGAGTAAATTTTCTCTCGAACAATTCACGACACTCAAATTTACTTTAATATCAAGTAACCCTCTCTGATAACATAAATCCATGAAATTCTATCTCTAGGATTCCATGAATCCATTTATCTGTATTGTCATTATCCAAACAACATATCTCTCGATCATGAAATTTGAAATACAAAGAGAAAGAACACTAGAGAATGAAATTATAGACCATCATCGCAATCTTCCAATTTCTCAATCTAGATGTTTGGGATTCTTATAAAACAACAACTAACTTCAAATATATGATCAATATCCTTGTTTTAATCGACAAATACGAGTAAAATACCGTGAATCTGAAATGAAAAAAAACAACATACATGATCACTGAATCAAGGAAGAAAAACAACTGTCATGCGAAATGTAAAATAAAGTTCAAATCCACAAAGAGAAGGGGGAAATTTAACGATATACATAAAAAATTTGAACCAAACGTATTATCTCCCGTGATTTCCCATTCGCTTAAGTTCTCCACTTTTGTCCTCCAGAATTTATTCAAGTCCTTTCAATCCAAAAAATTCCAATTCTATTTCCTTGTGGTGGTTTTTATAGTCTTCATGCAAATAGATGTTGAACACGGGTTCCAACATGGCCGTGTCACATGCCGTGTAGGGTATAAGTGGTGTGTCTGGTCGTTTTTGAAATGAAAAGGCTCGCATGGTCGTGAGCAGTGTCATTTGACATAACTGGTAAAACAACCTTGTGTTCTTCATGGCTCCTGGTCTGATACTTTCCGATAAGGACACGGGTAGTGACACGGGCGTGTCACTACCTGTGTGGTGCCCAATCCAAGGCCTTTGCCATCAGTCATGTTGGATCTGTGAACACCTCTGCTTGCTCAAAGACTTTTAGTTCCAAGGGCTTGCAATACCTGCATTAAGAAAATAAATAAATAAATAACTTAATAAAGAAAATGAAGGAAAATCTATATTGCGCTCTTCTATTCATGATAATTCAATTTCTTGACTATTTTGGTGCAATTATAACGAATGGAGGTAGATAATAGTGGACATGATTATAAATATGATAGTAAAAAGGATTTATAAAATTGCCTCATGAAATACCCCCAGACTTAAGTGTTTGCTTGTCCGTAAGCAAACTAATTCAAGCATTTGGGTTACCAACAATTAATTTTTCTTCCGCAAGCTGGTTGCTATGAATTCAAAGAGAAATTTGATGTTGTAATTGCATAGGAAATAGTATAGCAGACTTTTCTGAATATAACTTTATCTTAAAATTCCTCTCATATATCTCTTAACTACCTTTCACACTATCCTAGAAATAAAATTACAGTCATCCATAACAAATGTGAGGAGAAAATAACAATCTTAATAAGGTAGGCATTATTGTTTCAAAACTTATAAGTATCAATATTGATAGCCATAAGCTTGTCTTTTCACACCCTCTCCACGACACTAGTTAGGATTAGCAAGGTTGGATCCTTAGGACTTGTGTTACGATGTAACTTTTTGGTTCAGGATAAAAGATCATGGGTGGGGTAATCAAAGATAAAGTCGATGTCCTTATCACACCTAGATCACAATTGAGCCTCTTACTATGTGATTACCCTAACATACATCAACATTATAAAAACACCCCCAGACTTCACAATTATTACACTTCCCTTTTTTGTATTATTGTTTTTCTTTCTTCAATCTTTTGATGCATATTCATATTTTTTCTCTCTTTTTTCTCTTCACCAATAAATAGCTTATCAAAGTGCTTTACACCATCTATTTAAATTTTGTAATTCACATAGCAAAAGGTGTAAACTCAATGATAGATGTGATAATAGGTAAGGATTTTTGGCCTTGGTGAATTTTAGTGTTGGTGTAACGAGAGAAATAGGGATTAGGTCCAAATTGGGTGTGCAAGGGTATAATGTTTAGGGTTTTGGGCTTGCAAGGATCAAGCTATCCAATGGGGGCCTAAGTCATTTCTGCCCTAGCTAATTAACTTATGCGAATGTTTTGAGGATCGCTAGGGGGAAAGTTCTAAACATCAATAAAGAGTATTCTTCATTTTGATTCCCTAATGCAAAATTATTAAAATGTTACACTCTTCGACTAGCTTTATTATAGATAATTATATTTTCTAAAATAGAGTGATTGTTAGTTGCTAATATAGAGGACTAATCTTAAAAAAAAGTTATATAGAGAAAATTAAGCTAATGAAATTCTATACATAATTACTATCAACAAATTTCTACACTCAATGAGTCTAATTTAATTCATTTTAATCAGCTTGCCAAAGCAAATAAACTAGTTATAATCCCAAGTGAGTGAATTAATGAAAGCTTAAAAAGAAGCAAAAACAATTTTATTAGGGGGTTTAATGAGTCTACATTTTTTCTTTTATTTTGGCCTGTTTCTTAACAAATTGTGACCATGTACAGTAGTTAAATATTAGAATTTTAGAATATCCATCCCCAGACTTAAAATTTGCAGTGTCCTCAATACAACATAAAAAACTGATAAAGCAAGTAATGTAAAGAACTGAACATCAATGAAATAGAAGACCATAAGCAGTACAACAGGAGAGAAAGTGAGAGCATATAATTTCTGATGATATACATATCCAAATATAAAATACTATAGAGAAATCAAAAATAAAATGCTGGGTCGGCAACATCTGAAGGATCGTTAGGGAGGTGAGGGGGCAGGGAGCTGCCGGTCGTGGATGAGAGATCTGCAAGTGATACCTAATCTTAGCTATGGTGGCCTCTGTCTGCTGCTCTGATTCCTCTATACTCTGTAAGCGCAGCTTGATCACGGTCTCATAAAGGTGATGGAAATCACGTAAATACTAAGCGCGCGATCGAGGAGGAGGGGCAAAAGACTCTCCATGATGATTTGTAGACTAGGATAGAGGAATTTGAGGCTCGTCGAGATCATTATCGTCAACGTCAGAATCAGAAGTAAGATGAGGTCCACGCCTCGCAATAGAATAAATAGGCCCACCCAGACCCTGACGTACAGTGACGAGGCAGAGGGATCGAATACTAGCCATGGTAGTGGGAACTGTCCTCACTACTACTGACATCGAGGAAAGGGAATCAAAGATATACATATTCTTCACTAAGTGAGTGATGTAGGGTGCTACACAGATGGATCCAATACGGGAATTGTCGGCCTAATGAAGAATGAAATGTGCTAACATTTATCCCAAGTGAATGTGGTATCGCGAAAACATGTTGTTAAGGTAAAGAATATTTTGTCTACTCACAACACCAGAGGTTTCGCCCCGGCCACTCAATGTATGACTCAATAGATGATGGATGTAATGAAGGGCGGGAGAATGTCGCTGAGAGGACTTAGACCTCTTGGCCTCATATGGGGACAGATCGAAGGCAAGCCGAGACCAGATATTGGCGGCATGGTCAAAAGAGGGGAGATTAAGGTGAAGTTTGGAATATGCAGCACTATAGAGGAAAGAGTGCCCATACACCCATAAATAATGGGGGAACTGGATAAGAGAATGAGTATAGGTGGTGCCCGCGACTCAAAATGAAATAATTCCTTCCAGTCAGTTGGTTGTCTCGGTGAAGGTCGGCCTGAGATTTAGGAAGAAAGTTGACATAAACTCTAGCGTAAGTTCCTTAAACCCCAACTCATCAATATTAAAAAATCGTGCCCACCCGTCTACGGAAACTAACTCTCGTACTTCGTCTAAAACTCTTCAATCGATAGTACGAATATCCTGAAATTTCTTGGATTGGAGGCTATTAAAATGATTAACATGTGTCGGATCCGTAAACTCCAGGTGTGTAGCATCGCCGCACCCTTCTATAGATAATGCTGTGAGATTCGAACAACGACGACGACCCCCTTGCAATCGTCCTGTCGATATAATCTGTTGAGGAAGAATGAGAAAGAGAGAAATGAGAACAGAAATAAAATTTAGAAGAATGAGAAGGAGAGAAATGAGAAGAGAATGAAGAAGAATGAGAAAAGAATGAAAAAGGTAGGAATTGAAAACAAGAAAATGATAGAAACTTTTACCTAGGAGTGTAGATCGAGATTAGAGGAGACGGATCCGAGAAGTTTGGAGGCAAAAATTTCCCTACTGCGTTTGTGGCGTGAAGGAGTGCTGCAAGCTAGGGTTTTAACCATGGATTGGAGAGGAGGAAGAAGAGAACTGGTAGAACACAGCCTTATATAGTATGTCAAACACGGGTTGTGACACGGGTGTGTGTGTACCCATGTTCATAAAATAATAACTGTGCAGTACACAGGTCTCAAGATGATGTGTGCTTAAACTAATGGGAAAGTAGTGTGCCAGATGAACACAGACACTGACACGCGTGTGTGTGGACCCATGTTGTCTAACTGATGGGGAAATAATGAGTTGAACAAGGTATACAACACGGGCATGTGTGGACCCGTGCCCTTCTTGGGAACATCATTGTCAAACTCAATACCCTACACATGGGTGTAAACACGGCTAGGTATCTACCCATGTGGTGCTCAGGCCGTAACATCGTCGAACTCAATACCCTACACACGGCTGAACACACGGTTATGTGTCCACCTGTGTGGTGCTCTGGATGAGTCGAGAAAATGGGACAAATGTGACACGGCAAAGCACACGGGTGGGTGTCCACCCATGTGGTGCTCAGGAAACATAACTCCATTCCTCTCTAGTGCAATTATTTCTACTCTGGTTTTAAATTTAATACAGCTGGGTAAAAAATATTCATGAACGCGGCTTGGCAAACAGGCGACTGCAAGGCCGTGCACTCCTCTGATATTGAATTACTTCCTAAGTGATTTTATAATGTTTTTATACTAAAATTTAACTAAAATTTTACCGAAGAATAAAAACTTTGAAAATTTATTAATTTACACTTAATCAATGTCTAGTCGGAGGCCTGATTCTTGGCGAGTGAAAACTTGAGGAAACTCTCCATAATAAAGTTCTAATTGGTGCCCATTGACTTTAAAATCTCCCTTCTCAGGGTGGGTTAGTTCAATGGTGTCATAGGGAAAAACCTGTTTGACTTGGAAAGGTCCGAACCACTTAGACCTTAACATCCTTGGGAATAATCAAAGATGGGAATTGTAAAGGAGGACTTGGTCACCCTTTTGGAATGTCTTAGGTTTTCAAAGGTGACGGTCATGGAACAATTTAGTCTTCTCCTTCTATATCCGAGAATTTTCATAAGCTATGGTTCTCCACTCATCTAATTTGTTAAGTTGAAGTTTTTGTTTCTCCCCTATAGAATTGGTGTCAAAATTCAAAGAGTGTATTGCCCAATATGATTTATGTTCTTATTCTATAGGCAGGTGACATGATTTACCATAGACTAGTCTAAAGGGAGTGGTCCCTATGGGTGTTTTGTAGGCGGTCCTATATGCCCACAAACAATCATTTAGTTTCTTAGACCATTGTTTCCTATTCCCTTATATAGAGTTTTCTATAATTCTCTTATGTTCTCTATTTGAAACTTCAACCTGACCACTAGTTTGTGGATGATGAGGAGTGGCTATCCTATGTGTGACCCCGTATTTTTGTAAGACTTCATCGAACTGTAGATTACAAAAATGTGTACCCTTATTGCTAATAAGCGCACATAGTGTAACACGCCAAAGTCCAGGGTTTGGAAAACTTGGGCGGTCTGGGACACGAGCGTGTCCCAGGGCGTGTCTTGCTCGGGTAAGCAGTCGGCAAGTGTTCGACGAATTTTCGTATGACGAACAAAATTGAGGGCACACGCCCTCTAGCACGGGCGTTTCAGGGGCCGTGTCCTCTGCGGGTCGATGAAAGTCAAGCGACAGAATTTGAGCCGGGGTGTGTCAGCTGCAGGGTTGGGCACACGGCCTGGGACACGGGCATGTCACAGGCTGTGTCCTCTACAGGATGTGCCCAAGGCAATTGCAGCCTGATGAACATGGGCATGACACGGGTGTGTTTTGGGTTACATGGCCTATAACACGGGCGCGTCTCTAGCCGTGTCCCGGTCGGGCAGATTTTGATTTTGTGCAGTCTGAAGTAAATGGCCCCAGACACGGGCATGTCTGAAGGCGTGTCGGGTGACACGGCCCGTAACACGGGTGTGTAACTTGTGCGTGTACTGGATTGGATAAGTCAGTTGAGCACCACTTGGGGTACATGACCTGAACACGGGCATGTCACATACCGTGTCAGGCAAAAATATGAGATTTGTAGCAAAATCGTGGCTGTCTGTTCCTTCACCTGAGATCCAACGGCTGACCTGCCTCCCTGTGTCCTTAAGGCTGGGAATGGGTTGAAAGAACTCATTTTGCAAGTGGCTTTCCTCTTTCTATACTTCTAGAGAGAGAAAGTGAGAGGACGAAGGATGAGGAAGAAGAGGGGCTGGTCACCGGTGGTGCAACGGAATTCCAATGAGAAATCTGAGGCCAGCATTGCGGAGGAAAAGCTTTTGCGATTCTTTCTAGCCAGTTAGGAGCTCATGGCAACGAAGTGATCTTCAAGGGTAACGACCTTTCTTCCTGGCCATGTGAAGGCTTCCTTTTTGGCATGTGCTTAAGATTCCCCCACCAGAGGGTGGATTGTTGTGGGAATCCTTTGGGCTGATTCATGGAATCCCCAATCATTTGGCATATAGATCCAGAAATGTAGTACGGAATAGGGATGTTGTGTGAAGCCCATTTGGATAGGTTGGTCTGGATGGGTGATGTTGCATACGCACTAGAGAAGACTCCGTGATAAACATGTAGTTTAGGAGTCGACAGGTTATACCTGTGAAAGGTAGCAGCAGGAAGTACTGGAGTGGTAGTCCAGGAAAATATTCGTGTTATGCTTGTGCTATTGGGTTATAACTGTGAAGTGAGTAGCAGGAAGTACTGGATTTGGAAGTCCAGGAAATACCCTTTGTAATGCTTGATGTTCATGGGTGGTACCTGCGAAAGGGTGTAGCAGGAAGTACTGGTGTGATAAGCCAAGAAAGTACCCTTGATATTTGTGATATTTGCGGTGTCCTACTTGTGAAAGGGAGTAGCAGGAAGTACTAGTGTGCCCAGGAAAGTCCCTCTATTGTGTAAGATGAAATGGGTGTATAATAAGTACTGGTGTGCCTAGGAAAACACCCTGTCTTTATGCCAAACAAGTTTGGTGAAACTGACCCGCGCCTTTTCTTTAGCCACGAGTATGTTGTGCTCGGTGATTGAAAGGCGATTTGAGCAACGCGGGGTGGATGATCCGACCTGCGTTATGTCCGTCTGACGTGAGACCTGAAAGTACGGTCTATTGGAGCGCATAGCGAGAGTCTTAGGCCTGCGTGCCATGACACAATGGGGGGCTACGGGCCAATCCTGGTGCACTAAGACTAGAACTCCGGCTGCACGCCATGAAGTAAATGCTCAAGTGATTTGTCGTTGGGTTGCGACCCTGATACGGTGGTGGGCAACTGGTCCACCGGTACACTAAGAATGTGATCTGAGTGCATGGATCGTCGGGCCATGTGGCTAACGATTGTGATGGTATGTATGTGCGTGACAGCACATTGTATGACATATATACATTCTTGTGAAATGTTATGCCTGAAGGGAAGAATACTGCTGCCCCGGGAAAGGGGTAGGGTCTTATGTTGAAAGGGGAAAAGCAATGGTGGAGTCCTCTGCGTCCCAGGCGCAATCCTAAGTATTATAAGTGCGCGATAACTGTCTTGATTGCTTTTTGATTGCATACTGTGTATGTGGCTTGTGTGTGTTATGTGCACCACAGGCTTTGTGATGATTCAGAACACGCTGATGCGAGCACTATTTGATATGGGTGCTTCGTATTCATTTCTGTCTCAAGATTTCATAGCGCGACTTGGGTAGACAGAGTGCATCAGGGTGGTGTTGCCGAATGTTGTATGGTGCTTGCTGTTATGGCTTGCGATGTGGCGGTGCAATTAGGATGTCGTGATTTCTATTTGACTGGATCTGTATTGCTGGTATCGGAATGTGTAGATGTGTTTCCTAAGGATCTCCCTGGGCTACCACCCCAGTGAGAGATTGACTTGACGATTGAGTTGGTGCCAGGTGCGAAACCCGTGGCTCGCTCGCCATATCGCGTCACGCCTAAGGAAATGGAAGAATTGAAATTCTGACTGCAAGAATTGCTGGAGCAGGGTTACATACGCCTAAGCATGTCACCTTGGAGCGTGCCTGTGCTTTTTGTGAAAATGAAAGACGGGAGGTTGCGGCTATGGAGTGACTACCGCAACTGAATAAGCTGGTGGAATTGACCGTCTATTCGAAGTTGTACTTGAAGTCTGGTTATTACCAGTTGAGAATCCGGGAAGGTGACATTCCCAAAACCGCATTTGGAACGCTTTATGGCCTTTATGAGTTCACGGTGATGCCGTTTGGACTGTGCAATGTGCCATCGGTGATGCACCGAACATTCTTAGAGTACCTGGACCTGTTCCTGATAGTGTTCATTGATGATATTCTAGTCTACTCTCGATCAGCTCTATGCCAAGTTCTCGAAGTGCAAGTTCTGGTTGTCGTCGGTGGCTATTATGGGCCATGTGGTGAGTGGATTGGGCATAGCAGTGGATGGCCAGTATTGTCTTCAGTGTCCGAGGTTAGGAGCCTCCTTGGACTAGCGGGCTACTATCGAAGATTTGTTGAAAACTTCTCGCGGATCGCTTTGCCGCTAACCACACTGACGCGAAACGATCAGACGCTCGTTTGGACGCCAGAGTGTGCGCGAGCTTTTTAAAAGCTGAAGATTCGATTGACCACGGTGCCTGTGTTGTCATCGCCATGTGGTACCGATAGATTTGCAATTTATAGTGATGCCTCAGGAAGCGGCTTAGGCTGCGTTCTTCTGCAAAATGGGAAAGTGATTGTTTATGGCTCACGCAACTTGAAGGTGCACGAGCGCAACTATCCCGTCCATGACTTAGAGTTGGCGGTGGTTATCTTTGCCCTAAAGCTGCGGCGGCATTATTGTTATGACATGAAGGTGGAGATCTATACAGATCACAAGGGCCTCAAATACCTATTGGAGCAGAAATACTTGAATATGCGACAGTGAAGGTGGTTGGAGTTCCTAGGGGACTACACCTTTGAGATTCACTATACTCCGGCAAGAGCGAGTTGGTTGCAGAAGCACGATGAACGTCTCATCCAGGAGTTAGAAGCGCTAGAGATTTCTTGTGTCGACAAGAATTCCACCGCCAAGGCATGTTTGAACTAGACGGAGGTATAATGTGACCTTGTGGACCAGATTCGACGAGCAATGGAGTTGGATGCAAGTGTCCTATGCAATGCTAAAGATGGGCCAGAGGGCAAGTTCTCCTGGGATGACGGTCTTTTACGGAAAGAGGGTCGTTTATGCGTCCCGAATTTGGGTAAATTGAGGGAAGAACTGATGTATGTGGCAATGAAGTACTAAATTCACCCTGGGAGCACAAAGATGTTCGGAGATATACAAAGGCTGTTCTGGTGGCCAGGGCTAAAGAACGATGTTGCTCGTTATGTGACCAAATGCCAAACCTATGCTTTGGTGAAGGCAGAATACCAGAAGCCAGGAGGTTACTTGAAGTCATTGCCGATTCTAGAATGGAAGTTCGATGATATTTCCATGGATTTCATGCACGGGTTGCCGAGATCTACGAGGAAATGACTCAATCTGGGTGATTGTCGACCGGCTGACAAAAGTAGCACATTTCCTCTTGAACAGGCGGGATGATTCGGTAGAAAGTTTAGCAAAGTTGTATGTGGACCAGATTGTGCGGCTACACGGTGTTCCTCGGAGCATCGTAGGTGATCGATATGGATAGTTCACATCAAATGATAGGAGGCTCGTTTACCAGCTGTTGGGTACGAAGTTGACATTCAGCACGACCTTTCATCCACAGATAGATGGCCATACTGAACGGACCAACAGAATAATGGAGTACATGATCCGGATGTGCGCCCTAAACTTTGGAAAGAGATGGGACGATCATCTCAACATGGTGGAGTTTGCCTACAATAACAGCTACCAGGTGAGCATCAGTATGGTGCCGTCTGAAGCTTTGTATGGACGGAAGTGTCGTACTCCATTAACTTAGGTAGAAGCAGGCGAAGCCAGAGTATATAGGCGTAATGCGATCGATGAAGCGAACTCGGCAATACGCACTATTCTGGAACGGCTATGGATAGCTCAAGATCGACCAGCTAAGTACTACAACGCCACGCACCGAAACGTGGAGTTCGCGATCGGCGATTAGGTATACTTCAATATCAAACCCTTCAAAGGCGCATTCCGGATTCGACGTCTAAAAAAGTTGAGTCCAAGATATCTGGGTCCATTTGAAGTGGTCGAACGAGTCGGGGAAGCTGCATATCGACTAGCTCTGTCGGCAAACTTGGGTGGATTACATGATGTGTTTCACATCTCGGTGCTTCGGAAGGCCGTTAAAGATCCAGCTCAGGTGATCAAGGATTATCGGGTGACGGTAACGCATGGGCAAACGACGAATGTTTGGCCCATTCAGATAGAGGATTGTGCCGAGAAACAGTTACGGAACAAGAGGGTCGGGATGGTCAAAGTCCGGTGGGACAATTGCGGCCATGAGGCGCTTACATGGGAGCAAGATCAGACCATGCGAGCTGAGTTTCCCGAGCTCTTTGTGTAACTGTTATATAGTGTGTATCGAGGTGTACTCAAACGATTATGGAATGAAAATCCTTCTGTTGTGTTCATTACGTTGTACAAATTACGGGGACGAAATTTTTGTAAGGAGGTGAGGGTTGTAACACCCCAAAATCTAGGGTTTGGAAAACTTGGGTGACACGGCCTGGGACACGGGCGTGTCCCAGGGCGTGTCTTGCTCGGGTAAGCAGTCGGCGAGTGTTTAACGAATTTTCATTCAATAAACAAAATTGAGGGCACATGCCCTCTGACATGGGCATGTCAGGGCCGTGTCCTCTGCGGGTCGACGAACATCGAGCGATAAAATTTGAGCCGGGGCGTGTTAGCTGCCGGGTTGGGCACACGGCCTGGGACACGGGCGTGTCACAGGCCATTTCCTCTGCAGGATGTGCCCAAGGCAATTGCAGCCTGATGAACATGGGCATGACATGGGTGTGTTTTGGGTTACACGGCCTGTGACACGGGTGTGTCACTGGCCGTGTCCCGATCGGGCAAATTTTGATTTTGTGCAGCCTGAAGTACACGGCCCCAGACACGGGCGTGTCTGAAGGCGTGTCGGGTGACACGGCCCATGACATGGGTGTGTCACTTGGGCGTCTACTGGACTAGATAAGTCTGTTGAACACCGCTTGGGGTACATGGCCTGGGAAACAGGCATGTCACAGGCCGTGTCAGGAAAAAATATGAGATTTGTGGCAAAATCATGGTCGTCCGTTCCTTCAGCTGAGATCCAATGGCTTAGCTGCCTCCCTGTGTCCTTAAGGCCGTGAATGGGTTGAAAGAACTCATTTTGCAAGTGGCTTTCCTCTTTCTACACTTCTAGAGAGAGAAAAGGAGAGGAAGAAGGAGGAGGAAGAAGAGGGGCTGGTCACCGGTGGTGTTGCAGAATTCCGACGAGAAATCCGAGGCCAACGTTGTGGAGGAAAAGCTGTTGCGATTCTTTCTAGCCAGTTAGGATCTCATGGCACCAAAGCGGTCTTCAAGGGTAACGACCTTTCTTCCTAGCCATGTGAAGGCTTCCTTTTTGTCATGTGCATAAAATTCCCCCACCAGAGGGTGGCTTGTTGTGGGAATCCTTTGGGCTGATTCATGGAATCCCCAATCATTTGGTATATAGATTCGGAAATGGAGTATGGAATAGGCATACTGTGTGAAGCCCATCTGGACAGGTTGGTCGGGATTGGTGATGTTGCATATGCACCGGAGAAGACTCCGTGATAAACGTGTAGTTTAGGTGTCGACGGGTTATACCTGTGAAAGGTAGTAGCAGGAAGTACTGGAGTGGTAGTCCAGGAAAATATCTGTGTTATGCTTTGCTATTGGGTTATACCTGTGAAGCGAGTAGCATGAAGTACTGGATTGAAAGTCCAGGAAATACCCTTTGTAATGCTTGATGTTCATGGGTGGTACCTACGAAAGGGAGTAGCATGAAGTACTATTGTGATAAGCCAGGAAAGTACCCTTGATATTTATGTTATTTGCGGTGTCCTACCTATGAAAGGGAGTAGCAGGAAGTACAGGTGTGCCCAGGAAATACCCACTGTTGTTTGAGATGAAATGGGTGTATAATAAGTACTGGTGTGCCCAGGAAAACACCCAGGCTTTATGCCAAACAGGTTCGGTGAAACCGACCCGCGCCTTTTCTTTAGCCGCGAGTATGTTGTGTTCGGTGATGGCAAGGCGATTTGAGCAACGGGGGGGGTGGATGATCCGACCTGTGTTATGTCCGTCCGATGTGAGACCTGAAAGTGCGGTCTGTTGGAGTGCATAGCGAGAGTCTTAGGCCTGCGCGCCATGACACAATGGGGGGCTACGGACCAATCCCGGTGCACTAAGACTAGAACTCCGGCTGCACGCCATAGAGTAAATGCTCAAGTGATTTGCCATTGGGTTGCGACCCTGAAACGGTGGTGGGCAACTGGTTCGCCGGTACACCAATAATGTGCCCTGAGTGCATGGATCGTCGGGCCATATGGCTGATGATTGTGATTATATGTATGTGCGTGAGAGCACATTGTATGACATATATACATGCTTGTGAAATTCTATGCCTGCAGGGAAGAATACCGCTACCCCGAGAAAGGGGTAGAGTCGTTATAATTTGGTCAGCTGAATGCTGACCGTTGCATGTTTGCCACCGTTGGGTGGATTGTCCCTGTGTAGGTGCTAGAGAGCCAAGTGGGATGCATAAAAGCTGAAGTCCCTGCTATTTTTGTTGTTGGTGTTGACGCTAGCCCTTAAAGGCTAAATGAAATGGAATATGTTGTGTTTTCTTTATATGTGGCTGGCCGGCGCGCCAATGTTGAGGCCACTGTTGTGAAAGCCCTATAAGGCCATAAGGCCAACTATTTGTATTCGTAAAACATTCCTATGTTATATAAAATGTGGAGTTTTATATGATGGACATTCAGGTGTGGAGTTCAAGTTTATTGTTATAGGCTTCCACTAGAATGCAATGTGTTAGGGTGCGCTGTGCTACTCTAGTATCACTCTGTAACTTCACCGCCTGTTTTGTTGTATATGTTGTGGGTCCCCGACCGGACCTTCTAGTATATACGATAGGAACGGATGGGGTTGTTACACGTAGTATGCCAAATCATGCAAATAAGGATTTCAATTACCACTCTACCATCATTAGCAGGGAAAGCTTGTGCCTTAACCCACTTTGATACATAATCTACAGCTACCAAAATATTTTTATTCCCATAAAAAATTGGAAACAGTCCCATAAAGTCAATCCCCCACACATCAAACACTTCATATTCAAGGATAAATTTTTGTGGCATTTCATGTAATTTAGAGATGTTACCTAAATGACACTGAATAGAAGGGGCCAATAAAAACTAGAATCAAGAACCTTTTTAGCTGAGCAGTTTGCTCCAATGTGACCCCCTATAGGGCCTGAATGACACTACCCTAAGATTTTTCAGCCCTCCTCCGCTGATACACATCTACGTATAATGGAATCTGCATATATCCGAAAAATATAGTGGTCCTCCCAAAAGTAATATTTCAAGTCTGAGAAAAAAAAATTTCTATAGATATGAAAAATCTTTTGGAAGGATCTTAGCCACAATATAGTTTGCATAGTCGGCAAACCACAGATAATCAGTATTTATATTTGTAGATAATGCAAATAGTGATTCATTCGGAAATGTATCACTAATCTCGGACTCATCTAACATTGTTCATAGTGGATTTTCTAAATGTTAGAGATGATCTGCAGCTAAGTTTTTTAGTCCTCGTTTATCCCTAATTTCCAAATCAAATTCTTGTAATAAAAGAACCCAACGGATTAAACGAGGTTTTGCTTCCTCTTTGACAAGTAAATATCTTAGGGCAGAGTGATCTGTATATACTGCCACCTTAAATAATGTTAAATAGGATCTAAATTTATCGAAGGCAAATACCACTGCTAGGGGTTCTTTTTCCATAGTGGTATAGTTCTCATGTGCGTTATTAAGTGTTTTGCTAGCATAATATATATGGTGAAAGTTTTTGTTTCGACGTTATCCTAAAATAGCCCCTACTGCAAAACTGCTAGAGTCACACATGATCTCAAAAGGTTGAGCAAAATCAGGTGCGATCATAATAGGAGAATTAATTAATCTTTCATTTAAGAACTCAAAGGCATGCAAACACTCTTGATCAAAAATAAAAGGTGTGTCTTTCTCTAAAAGCAAGGTAAGTGGTTTAGTTATTTTAGAGAGGTCTTTAATGAACCGGCGATAGAATCTGGCATGACCTAAAAAGCTTCTCACAGCCTTAATGGAGGTTGGTGGTGGAAACTTTTCTATGGTTTCAATCTTCGCTCTGTCCACTTGAATTCCTTGGCTTGAGACCTTATGGTAAAGTACTAACCCTTCTTGCACCATAAAATGGCACTTCTCCCAACTAAGTACTAGATTTGTTTCCTCACATCTCCTCAAAACTTTTTCTAAATATTTCAAACACAAATCAAAAGAATCACCAAAAATAAAAAAATCATCCATAAATACTTCCATAATAGCTTCAATAATGGTATACGTTTATAGGCAAAGGTATGTTTATAGGCAAAGGTACCAACATGGGCAAGTGAACGTTGTCTTCTCCTAGTCTTCTAGTGCTATAGGGATTTGGAAATATTCAGATAGTCCATCTAGAAAACAATAATAAGAATTGCCTGATAATCATTCTAATATTTTATCAATAAATGGTAGAGGGAAGTGATCTTTCCTAGTAGCATCATTTGACTTCTGATAATCAATACAGACACGCCAACCTGTTACTATTCGCGTTGGAATCAATTCATTCTTATCATTTGCTACTACTGTTAAATCACCCTTCTTAGGAACGACTTATATAGGACTAACCTACGAACTATCTAAAATAGGGTATATCATTCCAGCATCTAACAACTTAACAATCTCAGCTTTCACTACCTCTTTCATATTTAGATTTAGCCTACGTTGCGGTTGAATAGAAGGCTTATAGTTTTCTTCGAAAAGGATCTTGTGGGTGCAAACACTAGGGTTGATACCTTTTATATCAGTTAATTGCCATGCTATAGCACCTTTATACTTCCTTAGCATAGTTATTAACTTTTTTTCAGTTTCAGAAAGATTAGAAGAAATAATAAATGGGTAAGTAGAATCAGATCCTAAGAATGCATACTCAAGATGACCCGGTAATTTTTTAAGTTCTACTATTAGTGGATCCTTAGTATTATTCTTAAGAACTTTAAGATCTCCTTGTGTATTCAAACTATACTAAATTTTCTTATTCGCCAAAACGGAGTTATCTAGATAATATAAGTGTTCAACAATATCTTGATTTTTGTCTTCTTCTAGATAACTGTTAGTGATGCAAATCTCTAAAGGATCTCTATAATATAATTCAGAATTCATATAAGTCATAATATTATCAACACCATGGCAAAAGTAGCAACAATCATCATTATCCAAAGATTACTTTATTGTATTGTCGATTTGAAAAGTAACTTCATCTTCCCCTACTTGCAAAACTAATTTACCATCCAAAACGTCAATAAGAGCTCTAGATTTGGCTAAGAACAGACAACCTATTATGAGTGGCACTTCTACATTTTAATCCATATCTAAAATAATAAAATTGGCAGGAAATATAAACTTATTTACCTTAACGAATACATCCTCAACTATTCCTCTCGGATACTCAACCGAACGATCTGCTAATTGAATACTCATTCTAGTTGGGCTAAGTTCTCCTAGACCTAGTTTCAAATATAGTTTATAAGGTATTAAGTTTATACTAGCTCTTAAGTACACTAAAGCTTTATTCACTTGTAAATTACCGATTAAACATGGAATTGAAAATGAATTGGGATCCCTAAGTTTTTGCGGTAATTTGTTCTGAAAAATAGCGGAACATTATTAACTAAGTGTTACCAAAGATTATTTTTCTATTTTTTTTTTATTTGAAATTAAGTCCTTTAGAAATTTAGCATACTTCGGCATTTGAATGACTTTAGAAAAAAGGTAAATTAACATGTAATTGATTAAGCATAGATAAGAATTTACCATATTGCGTATCCATGCACTCCTTGTTCAGCTTCGCTGGATATGGTATTGGTGGTTGATACTCCTTTGATTTTGAATTCATCTCGTTCTGCCCTTCGCGACTAGACTCCTCTTGGGGTGCTTCCTTTATAAATCTTTGGTCTTATAATTCCTTTCTACTCCTCAATTGGATTGCTTTTGCTTGCTCCTTCGGGTTTGTTTTGGTATTAAGTGGAAGTGTTCCTTGGTGTCTTTCAGATACTATCCTTGCGAGCTGACTGATGAGTCCATGTTTTATACCTATTTTCGGACTCATCTGGGCTAGTTTTCACGCGTTTGCACTTCACTTTTAGTTTTATTTCGTTCATATCTCATCTTTTTTTTATTTCCATAGGAAGTGCACATTTATGCTCGTGGTTGTGTATTTTGTTATTTTTATAGTTTGTACTCCCTTTTGTGATTGTCTGGAATGTCTGCACAGATTAGTGATTGGTTTTTCCTTTCAGTACAGGGGTCGTGTGCGTGTTCCGGGATGGTTGTGAAACAGGAATACTGCGCACGATCATGGGATCTAATGCGCACGACCACTGGTCGTGCGCCCCTGATCGTGTGCACTACTCTACGTTTTCTAGAATCAGCCTGGGGTAAGCGCACGACCACTGGACATTCTGCGCACGACCACCGGTCGTGCGCCACTGATCGTGTGCATTGATTCCTCTTTTCTAGAGTCTTGTCTGGGTAATCGCACGATCATTGGACTTAGTGCGCATTATCCCAGTTCTTCTTCCTGTTTTTCCATGCCAGTGCACACGAGCACAGGACATAGTGCGCACGACCACTGGTCGTGCGCCTGTGATCGTGCGCATTGTTCATTTCTGCTTTTGTATAAATAGTGCAGGTTCCGCCCTAATTGGGGATCGCTCGACATTTCTCCGCCATTTTTTTGTCTCCGACGAAGGTTTCCGCCGTTCCCCTTCATCTTCCACCCTAGGGAGGTGCTTCGGGCAAGCTTTCACCGCCAAATCCAAGCCGGAGCTTCCTCTCGGCCTCCTCCTTCATCTTTGAGCTTCAAGAAGAGCTTGACCTAGATTTCTTCACCAAGCTAGGAGAAGTTGTGCCATCCTCCATTGGATCGTGACACGAAGAAGACGGGCCATTGGAAGGTGGTGACAGCCCTTCTCTACCCCGGACGCAGTTGCGGACCGAGCTTGGACGCGGATTGACAACCCGACGACTCCAACCATGAATCCTCAGCAAGGCTTCATATTCGGTCGATTTCGCACACTCTTTTCTTGATTGGTTGTTGAATGTGTAGTTGAACTCTTGTATTTGATGAAGTTATGCTTAGTGTAATATACGTTTATGTGTAATCATGTTTATGTGATTGTATGTTTTCATTATTTACTTGAGGTGCGCCTATTTGTCCATCCACCATCCATCCGCCATTGCCGCACTAGCAATTGCTAGTGGCGTGCGTAGCGAAGAGGTGCATACGACCCTCATTCCGTCATTCTCTTCACCTCATCCGCAAGCCTACTCGCCCATCCGCCTAGTGATTCGGTGCATAGCGGCCCGACTAGTCTTCCATCCTGCCTGGCGAAGCATCGCATAGCGGCGTTGCATAGGAGTAATTGATAGTGTTTTATTTTCTTTGTCAGGAATATCTAAACCCCCATCGTTACCTCCGACCTAAGGACTTCAATCTCAAGTCCTCCTCGAAATTAACTCCACCTTACTGTGTTCCTTGTGAGATCGATACTTGGGAAAACTCGCCCACTTTATATTACTTGTGCGACCGGTTCACTGTCGTGATCTTTAGCATCAAGTTTTTGGCGTTGTTGCCGGGGAACACAGTCGTGTGAGTTTTTGGAGAGGGAGATAGGAGATAGAAGCCCTTTTCCATTTGTATATTTCATCTTTCTTCTTTGTTTTAGTTTTTAGCATTTGTGTTTGTTTTTATTTGTTCCTATTCTAGTTTTATTTTTTTCTGTAGCAGGCTGTCCTATTCTTTTATCTGTGGTGTGTAGTTAATTTTTGCTTAGAATATTTCTGTGGTGAATTCTTTCTTGTTGCACCATGTATTATTATTTGAATATTCATTGCCGATGGTGCGGGGATTATAGGCATGGTAGTGATGAGTTCCCCACTGAAGAATGGGAGCATAATTCTCGTGGTTCTGTGTATGGAGCACCGTCTTCTTATGGTACTTCATACACCCAACCCAGGTCTTATGGTCACTCCTCTTCCACGCCTTCATCTTTTTCTTATTCTTCTTTGGTCCCACATGTACCGAGGAGTAATGGAAAACGATGTTTGTGTTGTCATAGCACCGACCACGTGTTGAAAGATTACGTAGAATTTCAGCGCCAGTTGGAGGAGGATGATGAACCGGGTATCCGATTCATTCCATCCACCTTTCAATCGGCTGCCCCTTCTGATTCTGATGATATGTTCGCAGCACCACCTTGTCTATGGGGGACTGCTGCGGATATACCCATCAGACTTTCTGCTGATTGGTGTGACGACATTGTGGCACCGTCTCTCCCCATGCACTCTTCCCCTCTTGTTGATTCACCCCCGGAGGAACCTGCACATATTTTCTCTGATGCTGTTGTTCCTCCGCCTTCTTTGCAAGAATTATCTATCCCTATTTTTAGTGAGTCGGTTGATGATGTTCGGCCGGATTGTGATTCTGAGCCTGAGGATGTGCCCATGTTTGACGAGGATATTATTTTCATTAATGGACATTATTACATCTTGGAACATGTGGACACACCGAGGTGTGTTGATGAGGATATCCTCTTTGTTGAGGAAGTTTCCACTTCATTGATGGATGAGGAGGTCCAAACCACCACCGAGGACCTCGAGCTCGCGGATTCCCCTCGCCATGACTCATATGACGCCGCCGATGATCTATGTCGGGATCCTGCTGGGAGTGAGACCGGGACCACTCCCCCTATTTCTGATTCTTTTAGTTATTCATCTCCTTTATTTCTTGATCCCATTTCTGTATCTGAGCCTGTGCAGGTTGAGTCTTCGCAGGGTTCTTCAGGAGGACTTGGAGCTTTCAGCTCGAGTCATGGATGATAGCATCCTCTTTTACGAGGAGGTTGATTCCTCCTCTGTTGAGGAAGCTCCATTCATCGCTTTCTCCTCCTACAGACTCCCTGTAGACGATACCTTGCTAGGCAAGGATGTGTTTTGTGATGAGAAGAGTGAGGACCAGCTCTCCTTCTCTTCTTACTTCATATTTCCTCTACCTGCGTTGGGCAGGTATTACTATTTAGGTAGAGGGGTAACTGCTCTATCACTGTATCGGTACTCGTTATCGAAACGAATATTGGAACAATTACCTGTGCACTTTTTATTTCATAGGCCCATTAGCTAGAACTATTTAGAATTTAATAAGTCGTGCTGGGATGACAGTAACCCCAGTACTTATCTTTCATTTTCTGCATTTTATTTTTCATGTCTATTTTATTTTTAGCATTTATTTTTGTTTATTTTTCTTTTGTTTTTGCGGAGCTCACCCCTGCAGGTATTCATAGCAAATCGCATTGGCGAGGTTGTGATTCTTCGTATGGCGGGCCTGCTTCAGGTTTCCACGCGTCTTCTGGTATGCTCACTAGCTGAGCATGAGGTAAAACTCTTACCTTAGCTATTTATGATTTTAAT
The DNA here is from genome assembly GCA_039583875.1 of Platanthera guangdongensis. Lineage (NCBI taxonomy): Eukaryota > Viridiplantae > Streptophyta > Magnoliopsida > Asparagales > Orchidaceae > Platanthera > Platanthera guangdongensis. Next base: position 20,635,544 of record CM077160.1, on the reverse strand, counting down.
TTATCTATCTTATAATTTGTTGCTTAGTTTAAGTCTGGGGGAGAGATCTGTTACCTATTGCACGTACACATCTCATGTGCATATTAGAAGCTTTTATTGTATGCTTCTAGCTGGCAGGGCAGGGCAGGCGTGCCTCTCGTGGATGCCCAGTGTTTTTTACCCGGGCACCCACATGAGCGCGTGCTTAGCTTTTTGCGTGCTGCGAGTTAAACTCATTTCTTCGTTAGATTTTGGAAAATTATGGTGCTGACATAGGATTGTGAGGCGGAGTAAAATGTTGACCTTTCTGTGCTCCTAGTCAACTGCTCTCGTCTCGTGTAGAAATTCGAGTAGATTTAATTTTTATGTATGCTTATAGTTTTATATCTTTCTATTTGCGTAAAGACTTTTTATTCTACTCAAAAGTTGGTGAATCCGGTATAAATCAAACGGTAGCTTAGGGATGTGTGTAGACGGCCGTTAGGTTCGTATTGCTCGAGTCGGGAGGATGGATAGTCTTTCTCGTTGGCTAAGAACTTGCCCCATGCTATTCTTGAAGCATGGGTATAGGTTAGTTCACTCGCATGAGCGTGATGTAGGCCATCATTTTGGCCCGGTTGAGCTTTGTACCATTCCTAACGTCTTGTCCTCGCTAGCTCCGTTGTGCCTACCCCTCCTTTTGATTCAGCTCCACCATGATTTCACCAAAGCCTCATATCCAATCCTAGTCGCACACCCAAGTTGAGCTTCAGAGTTTTACATTTTAATGTTGGGATGTGATGTGGTGTTATTATTTGTGAAAATGTGGAAGTGCTACCAAGTTTATATCTGCTGAATTGTGAAAAGAAAATGAAGAAAAAAAAGGAAGAAAAATATTCGTAAAGAAAACAAAAAAAATGAAAAGATAAAGTTTAAATTGAAAATCTTTTTGGAAATGTGATTATATTTGGAGTAGGCGGTGCACACACCCATTTGTTAAAAGTTAAGTCTGGGGGTGTGGTGTACCCGCATTTATTTTGGTTAGCTGATGGATTCATTTTATACTAGCTCATTTGGGTTTGGTGCATAGCCATTCTTATTTATCATTGTTTACCTCACTGAAACCCAAGCCCCATCTCTTCACCTAAAGTCCTACAGATTCGTGTGTGAACCAAACCAGTGTCGTGGAGAGAATGCGAAAGGGTAAGCATATGGTCACCGACATTGGTGGATTCCTTTGGAGGTTATCCGGAGCCCCGATCTTCGGCAATGCTCACCTAGCGATTAGTCTACTTTCTCCCTACACGTGACCGAATGATTCACCTTGATTCCATTTTTGAGTAATAATAAAATTTTGATACGCATTGTGAAAAGTATAAACTATTTTGTATACTTAGAAATTTCTTCTATTATATTTTTACGCGCGCGAGCATGCGACTTCGCATGGTACTTCGTATCGCAATTTCTTTGTTAACTAGTATTTTTCCCTATCTGCTTAGATTTTGTTTGCTTGGGGCGCGCAAACAGTTAAGTCTGGGGGTGTGATGAGTCCATGTTTTATACCTATTTTCGGACTCATCTGGGCTAGTTTTCATGCTTTTGCACTTCACTTTTAGTTCTATTTCGTTCATATCTCATCTTATTTTTATTTACATAGGAAGTGCACATTTATGCTCGTGGTTGTGTATTTTGTTATTTTTATAGTTTGTACTCCCTTTTGTGATTGTCTGGAATGTCTGCACAGATTAGTGATTGGTTTTTTCCTTTCAGTACAGGGGTCGTGTGCGTGTTCCGGGATGGTTGTGAAACAGGAATACTGCGCACGATCATGGGATCTAATGCGCACGACCACTGGTCGTGCGCCCCTGATCGTGCGCACTACTCTACGTTTTCCAGAATCAGCCTGGGGTAAGCGCACGACCACTGGACATTCTGCGCACGACCACCGGTCGTGCGCCACTGATCGTGTGCATTGATTCCTCTTTTATGGAGTCTTGTCTGGGTAATCGCACGATCATTGGACTTAGTGCGCATTATCCTAGTTCTTCTTCCTGTTTTTCCATGCCAGTGCACACGAGCACAGGACATAGTGCGCACGACCACTGGTCGTGCGCCTGTGATCGTGCGCATTGTTCATTTCTGCTTTTGTATAAATAGTGCAGGTTCCGCCCTAATTGGGGATCGCTCGACATGTATTCGCCATTTTTTGTCTCCGACGAAGGTTTCCGCCATTCCCCTTCATCTTCCACCCTTGGGAGGTGCTTCGGGCAAGCTTTCACCGCCAAATCCAAGCCGGAGCTTCCTCTCGGCCTCCTCCTTCATCTTTGAGCTTCAAGAAGAGCTTGACCTAGATTTCTCCACCAAGCTAGGAGAAGTTGTGCCATCCTCCACCGGATCGTAACACGAAGAAGACGGGCCATTGGAAGGTGGTGACAGCCCTTCTCTACCCCGGACGCAGTTGCGGACCGAGCTTGGACGCGGATTGACAACCCGACGACTCCAACCATGAATCCTCAGCAAGGCTTCATATTCGGTCGATTTCGCACACTCTTTTCTTGATTGGTTGTTGAATGTGTAGTTGAACTCTTGTATTTGATGAAGTTATGCTTAGTGTAATATACGTTTATGTGTAATCATGTTTATGTGATTGTATGTTTTCATTATTTACTTGAGGTGCGCCTATTTGTCCATCCACCATCCATCCGCCCTTGCCGCACTAGCAATTGCTAGTGGCGTGCGTAGCGAAGAGGTGCATACGACCCTCATTCCGTCATTCTCTTCACCTCATCCGCAAGCCTACTCGCCCATCCGCCTAGTGATTCGTTGCATAGCGGCCCGACTAGTCTTCCATCCCGCCTGGCGAAGCATCGCATAGCGGCGTTGCATAGGAGTAGTTGATAGTGTTTTATTTTCTTTGTCCACAATATCTAAACCCCCATCGTTACCTCCGACCTAAGGACTTCAATCTCAAGTCCTCCTCGAAATTAACTCCACCTTACTGTGTTCCTTGTGAGATCGATACTTGGGAAAACTCGACCACTTTATATTACTTGTGCGACCGGTTCACTGCCGTGATCTTTAGCATCAATTGTTTGCATGAACTTGGTGAGTACATCTTCTAATGATTGCTTCCTTTGCTCTAGTTGTTGTGGTTGTCCAAACACAGGTTGCTTTCCTTTATTTCCTTGTCCTCCCCAAGAGAAATTGAGGTGGTTCCTCCATCCCAGATTGTATATAGAACTATATGGATTGTTTGCTTGGTTGAAGAGAGGTCTGGTATTGTTGCCCATAGAGTCAACATGTTAATGCACTTAAGGGTCACCACAAGACATTCCACTAAATGAAGGGTCTCATTGTTGAGCCACAATGGAGGGTGATGGTAAAATAGGTTATCCATCTTTTGATGAAGCTTCTCCACTTGAATAGCTAAGGCAGTGACTGAATCCAATTCACAGATTCATGCAGGCATATTAGGCTTTTATCTTATTGTAGTCCATTGATAGTTGTTCATTACCATGTCTTATATCAACTAATGAGCTGCTTCTGGTGTCTTATTATTCAAGGTTCCTCCACTAGCCACATCGATCATCTATTTAGTGGTCGGATTGATACCATTGTAGAAGGTCTGAATCTGAAGCCAGGAAGGTAATGCATGATGGGGACACTTCCTTAATAGCTCCTTGAATCATTCCCATGTGTCATACAATGATTCAGATTCTAGTTAAGTATATATATAAATGTCATTCATTAGCTTTGCAGTCATTGTCGGTGGAAAATACTTCATCTTGTACTTTAGTGAGAACGAAAACAACCTCAATCGAATGGCATCATTGCTAACGCCATCGATCTTGAATGTATCACATATCTCCAAGAATCTGCCTAAGTGTGTGTTCGGATCTTCATCCTGCAGGCCATCATATTGGACATACTGTTGAATGATCTGAATAATACTAGGCTTCAATTCAAAATTGTTGGCGATAATTGGTGGCCTAACAATGCATGACTCAGTACCCTGGAGATTAGGTCTAGCAAAGTCAGACATGGTTTGCTCGTTCTGATATGCCACGTTATCTGGATGATGATCTTCTAAGTTTACTATTTCCTCTTCTGAAAGTCCATTTGAATTATCTGTGTTATCAGTTCTCAAGTCCCTTTGTGAGGTGTTGTGAATAATCTATTCCGGACAGGATGAAATGATGTTAACCCAGAATATCTCCCTCTAGTCATAGACTAACAGACTACAAAATAGAGATTAATAGAGTTTAAGCTTTCAAAATATTAAAAACGACTTCCCGGCAACGGCGCCAAAAACTTGATGCAGATTTTATTTGCAACTCTAGTATAAACTATGTACATAGGTATAAGCTAGATTGATTTTACTCTTAGGCAAGTGCACCTACCAATCATAGTATATGAAAAATCTACATCTCGTGTCATATTCCTCAGGGTCTTTTCAAGTACTCATACTCACTCTCACTCTGTTATCATGCCTATAATTAAAACTGGTTATTATTCTAAATTAACATTACGAGGACTAATTGGATAAAGCGATATTGGTGGTTTAAGGATGGTAAAAAGCAAATAATCTAAGAGTAATCACATGAGAATATTCACTCATTAATTCAGTTCTATGTAACCATGTATTAACACTATTATCCAATTCATTGTATTGTAAGGGTTCAATCTTTATCGAATTCTCTCTCGAGCAATACAATACCTAAACTTAAGTTGAGTAAATTTCCTCTCAATCAATTCACAACACTCAAATTTTCATTAATATCAAGTAACCCTCTCTAATACATAAATCCATGAAATCCTATCTCTAAGATGTCATGAATCCATTTATCTGTATTGTCATTTTCCAAACAACATATCTCTCGATCATGAAATTTGAAATACAAAGAGAAAGAACACCAGAGAATGAAATTATATACCATCGTGACAATCTTCCAATTTCTCAATCTAGAATTTTGGGATTTATATAGAACAAAAACTAACTTCAAATCTATGATCAATCTCCTTATTTTAAACCACACATACGAGTAAAATACCACGAATCCGAAATGAAAAAACAACATACATGATTATTGAATCAAAGAAGAAAAACAAGACTCATGTGAGATGTAAAATAAAGTTTGGGTCCACTAAGAGAAGGGGTAAATTTAATGAGATACATAAGAATTTGAACCATACGGATTATCTCACTTGATTTCCCCTTCGCGTGAGTGCTCCACTTTTGTCCTCCAGAAGTTCTCCAAGTCCTTTCAGTCCAAAAAAGTCCCATTCTATTTCTTTGTGCAGGTTTTTATAGTCTTCATGCAAATAGATGTCGAACACGGGTTCCAATACGGCCGTGTCACAGGCCGTGTAGGGTATAAACAGTGCGTCTAGTCATTTTTGAAATGAAAATGCGTGCCTGGTCGTGAGCCGTGTCATTTGACACGGCTGGTAACACAACTGTGTGTTCTTCGTGGCTGCAGGTCTGATCCTTCCCGATAAGGACACGGGTACCCGTGTGGTGCCCAATCCAAGGCCTTTGCCATCGGTCATGTTGGATCGGTGAACACCTCTACTTGCTCATAGACTTTTAGTTCTAAGGGCTTGCAATACCTCCATTAAGAAAATTAATGAATAAATAAATAACTTAATAAAGAAAATGAAGGAAAATCTATATTACACTCGTCTATTCATGATAATTCAAGTTCTTGACTATTTTGGTGCAATTATAACGAATGGAGGTAGATAATAGTGGACATGATTACAAATATGATAGTAAAAAGGACTTATATAATTGCACTCATCAGCCAACCTTGAAGGCTTCCCACTGACTCGGGCGCAAACCTTCCCGTAAGCCCTAGGCGGGAACCCTTCTACTTCTAAGGACTACAGTGTTGAGTGGAGAAGCATCACTCAACGCCAATGACTAAGCCATTGAGTGGAGAAGCATCACTCAACACCAACTCTATTGGCTAAGGCGTTGAGTGGAGAAACATCACTCAACTCCAAGGACTAAGGAGTTTAGTGGAGAAGCATCACTCAACTCCAAATATATGGGCTAAGGCATTGAGTGGAGAAGCATCAATCAATGCCAACGACTATGATGCTGAGTGGAGAAGCATCACTCAACGCCAACTCTGAGGGCTAAGGTGTTGAGTTGAGAAGCATCACTCAACGCCTAGGACTAAGGCATTGAGTGGAGAAGCATCACTCAACGCTAACTCTGAGGTCTAAGGCATTGAGTGGAGAAGCATCACTCAACGTCAATGACTAAGGGCTAAGGCATTGAGTGGAGAAGCATCACTCAACATCAGGGACTAGGGCATTGAGTGGAGAAGCATCACTCAAAGCCAACCGTGAGGGTCTCTCGTCGGCCCATGCGCAAACCCTCCTGTAAGCCCTGGGAGAGAACCCTTCAGCCTGCACTACTCGCCTGACCCGATTAGCCTATAGCCTGCTCAAAACTGGGGTCATAGTCCTTTGGGTCTCACTCAGCAAATATGGGGTTGTACAGTCTAACCCCTTTGTTTTGGACTGAACTTGTTGAAGGACTATTGTTGGGTTCAGAAGCTTTGGAAGAGATGAGTACTTCTGTGTTGCATATTCATGGGAAGCTTCGTATAGATCAGGAGCATTATGAGAAGAAAGCTAATCAGAGAAGGGTTGATCAAGCATACATGTTTGGGGACATGGTTTTTCTCAAGGTTTCTTTGATGGCATGTGTTAAGAGGTTTGGTAGGAGCTACATGTTGGAGCCTAGGTATGTGGTACCTTTCCAGGTTGTTGAACGCATCAGAGTGTCAGCTTATAGGCTGGATTTGACCGCTAATTTTGTCAGTGTGCACGATGTGATTCATGTGAGCTAGTTGCAAAAATGTGTGCTTAGTTACCAACATGTCTTTGACTCGGTGCCCCAGTTGCAGCCTAATCTTTCTTATGTTGAAGTGCTTGTACGTATTCTGGATACTCAGGATCGGGTGTTGTGAAAGAAGATAATACCCATGGTCATGGTTCTGTGGTGAAACCATGATGTTGAGAGTGTGACTTGGGAGTTGGAGTCAGCAATGAGAGAAGTTCATCCTCATCTATTCTCCTAGTCCATTTGGTAAGTGTTTCTATTCGATAACCTTTGGTTATTTTCTTTCTGTGATAGATTCATTTTTGTTTCAAGTTTCGGGATGAAATTTTCTTTTAGGAGGAGTGGCTATAACGCCCCTAATTTTTCGATGTTTATTTTAATTTCTTAAGTGACATAATAATGATGTTTGGGCATTATGTTGGCGCGTAGTTAACATGCGTCATTGTTGGCGCGTGATTTTTTGCTCATCGAAATCCGAGGTTTTGACTCGGTGGGTTTTAGTAGATTGATGTTGGGTGTAACTTCGGGGAATTTTAACCCAAGTTTGGTTTGTCGAATTTTAATTTCGACTTGGTCGTTGGTTTTGTGGCATTGATATTTAGCCTTGGTGCGAATTTCATGGAAAATCCAAGGTGATTTGGGTTTTCTTGTCGTTTGACCATTTAAGTTAATATTAATAATAATATAATATTGTATATATATATATATATAAGTTCATACGTTTAGATGAAACTGTTGGGTATTATATCCATAATAACCTTAATTTGAAGAAGTGTCCAGTTAGGCTAAAATGAATTGTGACCGTATTTGATATTGTATTTTTATTTATTTACTTGCAGATTTATAATGCTATGTACACACCAATGTCAGGTTACAGTGGTTCCGTAAACACGGGACTATGCAATGTAATCCTTCATTATATAGGTCATTATGCCAACTCACGTGTAATCTCTCTATTGGAGTGTACTTCTATTCCAAGTACATGAGGAGGTTCAAGGAAGAATAAGATCTCAAAATTCAATAGAGCGGAATTTTACCCAAGTAAAATTCATCGAGTATCGTAAGGGATACTCGTCAAATTCGCCGAGTGTCATTGATATTCGTCGAATTCGTCATATATACTTACTATCACTAATCGAATTCATCTTATATACTTGTGCTGAAATATCTGGAAAGATTGGAAAAACAGTTAAGTAAAATTTGTTAAGTATTATCAAGTATACTCGTCGAATTTGTGGAATGTATCTCACGATACACACCAAATTCGTCGAATATACTTGACGATACATGACGAATTCGTTAAATCATCTTGACGCTAGTTCTTTGATTTTTATTAAGGCAAATTTGTCGAGTGCATCTTATCATCAAGAGCATCGAGTGCATATTGGCGTCGAGAGAGTCGAGTGAATCTAGGAATCGAGAGCGTCGTGTGCATGGATGGTTTCAAGTGAGTTGATAGCTTCGAGAGCGTTGAGTCTGCTAGCCTATACTCGACGAATTCATCGAGTATACTAGCTGATACTCGACTAATTCGTCGAGTATGATTCCATCCTTGGCGTTGAGTGGCTAGCTAGCTTGAGCTGAATTTTTCTGAGTCAAATTCGCCATATATCAATGACTATTCGGTGAGTATACTAGCGATACTCGACGATACTCGAGGATACTCGACGAATATGACTTAGGACATTATTTAGACAATTTTTTCAGACTGGGGTTGCGGCGGCCATGCATAGTAATTTTCGGAAGTTTTTTCTTTTAAAGATTCTTTTATAGTCATTGCTATTAAAGATTCCTATATATAGGGTAGATTTCTAAGCTTCCCATTATTGTTAATCGTGCTAAACATTCTCAATTCAAATTGAGAAACTTTCCAAAAAGAACGATTTGTCGGTCTCCTGTGTGATACGCAAACTTCGATCAATTGACCACAGCGAAGTTTACACGATTCAATTTTCATGGACCCGTACGACTGGATTGCTACTCTATAAAGATCTCTATTCCTCTAGGTCTAGTTGATTGAAGATTCAAGATTCAAGGTCTTCAAAAATTTCTATTTTTTGGGTTCTCCAAAATTTCAAGATCTACATAATCGAAGAACGTCAAAGTCAAGAGTTGTAATCTTTATTATATTGTAATATTCTTTTTCATTTGTAGGATATTTTTCTCCGAGTTGTAGATCCGGTTGTGGATCGTGTTGTAGATCTGTTTGTGGATCGAGTCGTAGATCCGGTTATGGACCGAGTTGCATGAGAGGTTGTTCTCTGAGTGGTAGGAGCGTCGTATCCGAGTTGTAGGAGTTGCGACTCCGAGGGGTAAGATTTGTAGAAATCTGAGTTTGGTGAAGTAGCCAAATCTAGTCCTTCCTGCTAGATAGGCGAGGCAGTAAAGTGGACGTACCTAACTCGGGGAACCACTATAAATTTCGGTGTTTGTGTGCTTAATTTTTAAGTAATTTTATTCCATAAAAAGACACAGACATCACTTATTCACCCCCCCCCCCTCTTGGTGATTTAGGTAGATGTTAGATACTTTCAATTGGTATTAGAGACGCGTTTTGTTCGATATAAGGTTAACATCTTTAACAAGATCCCAAATCTAGCATCAAGAGATTCCTCTTAGTAGTCATGGACAGATGCAAAGATATGTCTTTGATGAAGTTACCAGTATGCACCAAAGACAACTTTACGATGTGAAAAGAATGAGTTAGGTTCTTCATGGAAGCAGTAGATCCGAGAATTTTTCTGATTGTGAAAAAAGGACCGCATATACATATACAAGCATCAGCTCTGAACCCAGCTATCATGATCCCCAAAAAGATGATGGATCTCAGTAAAGATGAAATTGCCCTAGTCTCCTTGGACAAAAAGGCAAAGAACATTATTGCCAGTGTAGTGGACAATTTGATATTACAAAATTTATTCCAGTGCAAATCTACCAAGGAGATGTGGGATTTCCGTGTAGTTTTGAAGGAAGGAGCATAATAAGTTAGAGATGATCGCAGATCATTACTGAATCAAGAGTATGAAGCGTTCAAGCAGGGACCAAATGACACCACTGGAGACAGCTTCAAGAAATTTTTCAAGATTGTCAATGATCTCAGAAACTATGGTCGCATCTTCACTAATGGTGAATTGAATGACAAATTTCTTAGATCCTTGATAAAGGACTGGGATACTAAAGTTGTAGCCATTAGGGAGTTCAGGAAGCTTCTTGAGATTGACCCCTCAGAACCTGTTTGGAAAGTTGCTCTCCTACGAGCTTCAAATAAACACCAGAAAGAAGGAGGAGCAAAGCAGCAGGACTTCAAGTAGATTGAAGTCAGTTGCCCAGAAAGCTGAAGGTTCAAGGAAGTCTAAAGTTGTGTCGCTAGTAAGGACATGTGCTCCAGAAACCCTAGAATACTCTGAGCTAAGCACATCAGGCTTTGACTTATGTGATGGGGAGTTCTCTCTCATCTCTAAGCAGTTCAAGAAACTGCTTAGCAAGAGGAGACAGATGAAGAATCAGTCATCCTCCACAAATTTCAGGAGATCACGTCATGATAGTTTGTAACACCCCCTATCCGTGACATAGAATATAATAGTAAGTCCGGTCGGAGCCCGATGCCATATACCACAGACAGACTGCGCGGTTACTCAATGGAAACCATCCAACCAATCCAACGTCCTACACAGAGTCATTCTAGCGGAAGCAATTTAAAGGTTTCAAAATTAAGAACCCAACCAAACATGAATATGCACTACACAAAACAATAAGAATGAAGTACAAATACACAAGTACCATGGCCTTATGGCCTTACAATGGTTTACTCAAATATAAGTGTTTTCCAGATCTCGGCACGCAGGCCGGTCATACATGAATAAAGCAAGTAAACACTCAAATTAGGCCTTCGAGGGCCGGCTCAGCTACTTGGGCTTTAGCCCGCTATTTACCACTCGGTTCCATAATACCTGCAAGCAACATTCCACCGCAACGGTGGCAAACAAAAGCAACGGTCAGCGATGCTGACCAAATTATAACGATCCCGCCCCCAAACTCGGGGCGGCGATGCTCCTTTCCCTGCACTTTGTTAGCATAACCAAGCAGTATAGTGTAACAACACATCAACACAGGCGTAGGCACGCACGACCACACACCCCGTGCACTCATGGCACATTCTCAGTGAACCGGTCAATGTCACTCAATTTAAGCCATAGAGATCGCGGTCTCACCACCACCACTTGGATGGCCAATCTCGTAAGCATTTATCTTTCTGGCATTGCTCACGTCATTTTAAGCCATAGACCACCTAAGACCCTCCATCTATGCCAACAGCTCCAATCGAACGACATAGAGCGGGTATGATTCCGCCTAACTCATGCTCACATCGCAATGACAATTTAAGCCATATGCGCGGGTCAAACTTTCCCGAGTCCCAATCCGATTTAAAACTTTACATAACCTGGTTATGTACAAGTTGGCTCCCAGGCCACCATGTTGATAGAATCATGCATCTGCCCAGTTTTTCGGCTGTACCTTGGAGTTAATCTCCAAGGCTCCCTGTTACAATCCACCGCGTAGAAAAAGATAAAAACAACCATTCGCGCAGAGTCTTCTCCGAACATTTATGCAATGCTACATCACCGATCCAGATCAACTTGTTCGGGTAGGCTTCACACATCATGCCTATATCCGTTCTCGATTACGGACTCTACATGTATACAACGGGGACTATTCATGTCTACCCGAAAGAACGTCTCAACTCAGCACAAACTCGCGAGAGTGGGCTTCATATGCAAAGGAAAAGAGGACTTCACATGTCCTAGGATGAGAATCATTACCATAGCATTTTTCATTGGCGCCATGGAAATGTATGCGGATGAAAAGCACCGCAATCTCTTTGCCTCCGTAGATCCGAAGTCAGCTCGCAATTTGCAGCTCCGAAGCTCCGCCGGTGACCGGATCTCGGCTCCTTTCTTCTTCCTTGCTCTCCCTTCTCTCTAGAATTTAGAAAGAGAATAGGTAATGGAAATGAGGGATTTGAAACCCTATTCCCGGGTATAACCCAGCAGGAATACCACCCAGCCGTCGGATCCCAAAATAAAGAAACGAACGGCCACGATTCGCCTTTGAAATCCAAGATCTGGGCCGAACACGGCCTGTGACATGCCCATGTCCAGGGCTGTGTTCCCCATTCGCCGTCAAAACCGACGCATCCCGAAAATTACACGGGCACCCGACACGGCTGTAACGCCCCCGAGTTTTTTTCGATGATTTTATTTGCATGGGCATCGTCATATTTATGACGTCGTGGCGTTACTTTTAAAGTCGAGTTGGCGGTGCAATACCGTTAAGGAATTTTTGTGTCTGTGCGGTCGTGTCGGCCGAACTATTGCTATAATGGGAAAATTTTGCATTTGGAATTTAAGTTAAGTAATTTTAGACTTGCTTGTCAAGTTTCATCGCGATCCGAGCGATATTTGGGCCTCGCCGATTTTCCGAAGTTTTGTGAAATTTATGTTTGTCGTAAGCTTTGAAAAATTTATATCTCGAGAATGGCTCGTCGGATTTTGGTTTTGACTTCACTGTTGCGTTCGTAGCGTCAATGTCCGTCTGCGGTGCGAATTTCATTTAATTCGGCACGCGTTTGGGGCTCCGTTTTGATCTTGTATTTCCTTATTCAAAAATATGTAAATATGATTATTTTAATATTTTAGTACTATTCAAAAATGTCTTTTACTATTCATTCATAAAGTTTGATCAAAATGGTATATTTGCAAAAGAATTGTTTTTCCTACAATTATACTCGAGTGATTTTTATATGTACTCGAGTAGGTCATTCTGCTACTCGAGTAGGTCAATTCTGTTACTCGAGTAGGTCATTCTGTTACTCGAGTTGATCATTCTATTACTCGAGTAGGTCATTCTGCTACTCGAGTAGCTCAATCATGTTACTCAAGTAGGTCATTCTGTTACTCGAGTAGGTCATTCTGCTACTCGAGTAGGTCAATTCTGTTACTCGAGTAGGTGATTTTGTTACTCGAGTAGGTCATTCTGTTACTCGAGTAGGTCATTCTGTTACTCGAGTAGGTCATTATGTTACTCGATTAGGTCATTCTATTACTCGAGTAGGTCAATCTGTTACTCGACTAGGTCATTCTGCTACTCGAGTAGGTCAAATCTGTTACTTGAGTAGTCAATTATTATTTACGTTCAGATGCCTTTTTGTGGGTCAAAACGAATTCGTACGGAAAAATGGTCAACATGAAATTTGTCTGCCTCGATGAGATCTACAACTTTAATGTTGGACACTGTTCGATTTGATAAAATCTTAGACATCTATTATTGAGTTTTCCGAAACTCCTCTTAGATAGCCCGTTCGACTGATCCACTCGAGTTCAATGTCTTCTATCTCGGGTAGACCTGATCTACTTGAGTTCTAAGCCTTTTATCTCGAGTCCCTATGACTATATTGAGTTCCCCAAGCATCCAACTTGAGTGTCCATCTCGAGTAAGCCCATCCAACTCGAGTAAACCCCTCCATCTCGAGTAAACCAATTTCCTCTCGAGTAGTCTGTACAGTCTGAGATCGGGCACCATTTTGAGAGTCAAAACTTTATCATATAAAAACAATGGTTAACTTGAAATTTGTTCGTCTCGACGAGATATACAACTTTCATGTTGGCCACTTTTTGATTTGTAGTCATCCTAGGCTTCTATTTTGGGTTCCCGCGATACCGCTCGAAATAACACGTTTTTGACAAAACTTTTTCTAATCATTATATATATATATATTCTTAAACTTAGATTTTAGAAGAAAACTTCATCTTCTCCGACTCTTTTCTCCCGAACCAGAGTGGCGTGAGTGTGAGAGAGAAAAATTTCGTGATCCTTCCGGTGGTCACCGACGGTGCTCCGATGCTCGAAATCTTCAACCGAACATAGATCCGGAATGCTCTCGCCGAGAGCTACGCCATCGTGGTAATATCTTCCCCGTTTCTTGAGATTTCTCGTTAGGGTTTCTCGGCCCAAACCTCCTTTTCGGTCGTTCTTGTTCAGATTTCAACTCCTCCAGCATCCTTTGGCCCCGATATACGACGTGGAGTGATTCAGAGGACATTTCCTATAAAACCAAGGCATGTGGTGGTTTTCCCTCGTTTCTCCTTGTGCGATTTGATGGTACCGGCTATGTTTTCATGTTCTTTAAAATTTTTTGCGCTTGTTCTTCCAAATTATTGTTATGATTAACCGTTTCAATGATCACATGATGTTGTAAGGTTTTGTCATGGTAAACTCGATCTTGTCTGGTTATGTTATAATCGTTCATGATGTGTCCTAATGATGGCGTTAAATTTCTTAGCTTTCGTTATTGAACGTATTAGAGTTTATCTAGGAATGTAAATCATTCCTAAGGGTTGATCAACCATGTCTTGAATCTAGAATTGTCATTTAGAATCTGACGAGCCAAATCTGGAGATATATGTGTTGTGGTTTCTTTGAGTTTCTTAATTGCGGGAGTTAGTGGACGAAACCACCTCCGCAATGTTTGATGCCTTTATTAGTACCTTGTGGAAGTCTACTAGGTTTTTGGGCTTCTGCGGTATATGGTGGAGAGTATGAGACTCCCTCGCAGTTAGATGGATTTTTATATTCGTGAGGGCATGTCCATGAGTGACCACCTCGCCCGTGTTTTTAGGTAGAGTCGACCATAGGTGCCTAATAAAGGTTTTGTATTTCTGCCTTATGATTTATTCATGTCGTCACCTTATGGCCTCGTGCATCTGGTGTACTATTAATGTACGTGACGAATCATGTAAGAGTTCTTTTCCTGATGATGCCCTGTTTTCTTTTTGTACTTTACTTCAGTGATTTTGGTCTTGGGTTGGTACCCCTCTTGACCTTTGTTTATTTTGGTTTATTCTTCTGCCACCGTTTGTACCTTCTTGCTGAGGTGTTCTGTCTTTGGAATGCCTCAGGTTCAGAGCTACAGTAGATAATAGAGCTAGTTTTGGAGTTTCTGGGCGACAGTGCCAGCCGTGGTTGTTGCCTCTTCTTAGCGAGGTAGTTTGTGGTTTATTCTGTTTTACTGGTCAGACATACATTTTTGTTTTGTGGGTTCGTGTTAGTTTGTTGATGCCCACGGAATTGTTATTTTTAGATACTTGCTAGATGCTTATTTCTCTATATGTGGATGTGTATTACTTGCTCTCTGGGAGGATTTATGCTAGGAATGCATGTTAGGTATTTTTAAGAATAAAATCTATTACTATTACTTCATGCACTGCATAATTTTAAAACTCTAACTTGTTATATTTAGTGACCGTAAAATCTATCGTTACTACTATTATAAAATTAGAGTCGTGCATAGCATGAGTTGTCCTTAGGGGACGTTTATACTCATGTAGGATGTTAGAGTCAATCTAAATAAGATTTTTTTCATCAGAGTATAATTATATTTTGATTCGTGGACTAGATGAGCCACTGAGCCGAGGGATACGGCTAACTACTGCACTTAAACTGATTTTTTCCTTTAAATAACTTAAAGAATCTTTCTTCATGATTATGTAGGTGTCTGCCTGCGTGTCCGCAGTTATCCCCTGCTGACATGGCATCATGACACGCATTTTCCCTTACTCTGATAAGTTATTATATGCGGTGAAAATGCGGGTTGTGACAGTTGGTATCAGAGGGAGGTTGCTTGAAAATTGGTCGGGCAACCTTCCCTTGTTAGTGTTAGTTGTTTAATGACATTTCATACACACACTGAGGTGTCATCAATACGTCTTAACCGAAGCATAGTCACTACATTCATAGCATGATAAGAAGTATACGGGGCATATTATGTAGTATGGGATGCATAATATGTGTTTGTATATGGATCCACCATAGGAGGCAATATGTGACGGTTATGTAGTATGAGATGCATAACCACCATCACATGAGTGCCCATTTGCATGTTTTCTTTTCTCGTTGCATGTGATGTTATGTAGTATGGGATGCATAATATTTCATGTGTACACCGCTCATGCATGCATTAAGGCTTTTTTTTAGAATGCATAGCACTACATATATTGCATATCATCCCATCAGAACGCGTGCTAAGTTAAGGTTTACATGATGACACATGTACACACATGATTTTAAATAAGAATAAAGAATCCATGCATTCATGTCATAGGCACAAGAGTAAATAAGATGGGAGGATGCCATCCTAAGTAGGACATAACATCATTATAAAATCTCAGAGCAAGTTGCATCGTAAGCAAGCATCTTTTAAGTATGGTCTGAATTAGTCATGTTGCTTTGTTGTAAGCTAGGCTTTGATGAGTTGTCCGTTTGCTTTTAGAGATGCCGTCGAAGCGTCCTGCGATGAGATCGACTCCCCAGTAGGAGGGTGAGTGATCAGGTGCGCAAAATGATGTGATTATCGAGGGTCTGTATCAGAGCAATGAGGCTCTGTCGAGACAATTGATTGCGATGCAATTGCAAATTGAGTCCTTGTTGTTTGCTGCTCCCGTGCAGCAACCTTTAGTGCAAGAGCCTGCCTTGGGCCAAGCTATGCCCGATACCCCTGCTCCTCTGGTGCCCCCGATGGCGATACCACCAAAAATGAATTTCATATCGCACTTCCAACGATTGGTACCTCCCACCCACGACGGGAGTGCCAACTTTATCGTTTTAGATGATTAGATCATCTCCATCGAGGAGATGTTTTCGTATTTTGGAATTCTAGAAGCGCAAAAGGTGATGATTGCAGCATATCAGTTAAAAGGACTGTCAAAGAGTTGGTGGATTCGTGAAAGAGAGAGCCTGAAGGAAGGTTGTTCTTAGGAATCTTTTAAGAAGATGCTGCTGAAGAAGTGTCTACCCTCGGTCAAGCAGAACCGCCTGATGAATAACTTCCTACATTTGAAGCAGAGATAGCTCACCGTAAGCGAGTATGAGATTGAGTTTAGCAAGTTGAGAAGAGTTGCCCCTGATTTGGTAGCTTCGGAGGAGGGTAGAGTGAAGTGAATCCTTGGAAGACAAAGAAGCGATGTCTAGTAGTTGGCATGCGCTTACCGAGCAGAAATTTATGCTGAAGCAGTGGAAGCCGCTTTGAAGGTCGAGGCGATTGAGAACGCCAAGAATCGAGGTGCGCGACGAGGAAAGAGAAAAGGAAAGGCATTGAGGATGGTATGTGCAGGGCATCTGGCCCTTCTTCAAAGAAGAAAAGTAAGGAAGTGTGTAGCTTCTGTGGTCGTCCTGGTCACCCTTACGAAATATGTTTCAAGAGTACTGCCACGCTAAAGCAGCAGCAGGTGCACGCCATCCAAGGTGCACCCAAGGGAGAGCTAGTGTGCTCGTACTATACAAGGAAAGGACATGGTGTGAGTAGTTGCTGGATGAAAGAAATGACTTGCTTCCAGTGTGGGCAGAAGGGACACCAGAAGTCTTTGTGCTCCCAGGCTTAACCCCCACTACAGCCTGCCCTACTTCGAGCTCTGCCGCCACCACCAAACCTGGATAAAGGAAAAGGAAAGCTGAATGTGGTGGCCAGCGAGGAAGCCCAAACCTCTACGCAAGTGATATCAGGTTAGCCTCAGTCTAATTTATCCTTATTATTTGTCGTTTTGCCCTAATTATCGTTTGTTTAGTTATGAATGCTATGGTTTTAGGGGAGTTTAAAGTGCGGAATAGGTGGGTGCGCGTTCTTTTTGATTCGGGTGCAACTCATTCCTTTGTGGCCCGGAGGTTTGTTGATAAAAATCGCCTGGATGTGGATCAATTAGGAGACTCCTTCAATGTCAAGCTTCCATCTGGTGATTAGGTGATATCTAATCAAGGAGTTCTGAGATGCCCTATTTATCTTGGCAATTGTTTGGCCTTTGCGGATCTAATGATTTTAAATCTGGCTGACTTCGACGTGATTTTGGGCATGGATTGGCTGGCTAAGTATTATGTGGTCATCCAGTGCAAGGCTAAGCGACTGGATTTCAGAATGAACGACGGCTAACCTATGAGCATCTATGTATTTCAGGACAGAGTTTCTCCTGTCATTTCTACGATACGTGCTTGTCGTGTTATAGAGTCTGGTTGCGAGGCATTTTTAGTTTCTATTTCTGCTCTGGAAACAGCTTTTGTTACACCACGTCTTGAGGATGTCTCGGTGGTGTGAGAGTTTCCAGATGTCTTTCCTGATAGCCTTCCAGGACTTCCTACTGAAAGGGAGATAGAGCCTGTGATAGACCTCGAGCCAGGTACTTGCCCAATTGCCAAAGCACCGTACCATATGTCTTTGCGTGAGTTGGATGAGTTGCGTACTCAGCTTGATGAGTTGGTGAGGTGTGGTTTTATTAGACCAAGTTCTTCTCTGTAGGGTGCTCCTATTTTCTTCGTCAAGAAGAAAGATGGATCGATGAGGCTTTGCATCGATTATAGGAAATTGAACAAGGTAACCATTAAGAATAGATATCCCCTGCCAAGGATTGATGATCTGTTCGATCAGTTGTGTGGTAGCTCGGTATTTTCAAAGATCGATCTTCGCTCAGGCAACCACCAGTTGAGAATTCGTGAGGTATACATTCCCCGAACCGCGTTTCGTTTGTGGCATGAACATTATGAGTTTTTGGTGATTTCTTTTGGTTTAACCAATGCACCCTCCGCTTTCATGGATTTGATGAATAGGGTGTTTAAGGATTTTTTGGACTGATTCGTTATTGTATTTATAGATGATGTCTTGGTGTATTACCGCAATGTTGAGGAGAATACTCAGCATTTGCGCTTGGTTTTGTCGACCCTGAGGGAGCATAAGTTATATGCGAAGTTGAGCAAATGTGAGTTCTGGATACCTCAGGTGTCCTTTCTGGGTCATGTGGTAAGCAAAGACGGTATTTCTGTAGACCCGACCAAGATTTCTGCTCTGATGGAATGGGAGAGACCTTCTACACCTAAGGAGCTTAGGAGCTTCTTAGGCCTGGTTAGCTATTATAGAAAATTCGTGGAAGGGTTTTTGGTATTGTCTGCTCCTCTGACTGGAATTACTCAAAAACTACTGCATTCATTTGGAATGATAAGTGTGAAGAGGCTTTCCAAGAGTTGAAGAAGAGATTATGCACTGCTCCGATTTTAACCTTACCTACTGAAGGAGTTGTGTATGCGGTGTATGTTGATGCATCACACATCAGACTTGGTTGTGTTTTAATGCAAGATGGTAAGGTGATCGCGTATGGATCGAGGCAACTAAAGGTTCACGAGAGAAACTATCCTACGCATGACTTGGAGTTTGCTGCCGTAATTTATGCGCTGAAGCTGTGGCGACACTTATTGTATAGCGCGTTGTGCAAGATCTATACGGACCATAAGAGTTTGGAATACGTCATCACTCAGAAAGAACTAAATCTGCGCCAGCGTCGGTGGTTAGAATATGTGGCGGATTATGAAGTGGAAATTCTTTATCATCCAGGAAAGGCTAATGTAGTAGCCGATGCTTTAAGTAAAAAGACCGCTAAAATTTTTAATCTATCGATACAGTCCTTAGTAGAAGAATTCTTGTTGATGGATATTAAGGTTGGGAGTCGTGTTGTGCTTGCTAGTCTAGAAGCAGAAGAACCCTCTTGGATTTCCCTTACTCGAGCACACCAGAAGGATTATCCTGATTTGTTGCACCTCTGGAATAAAACTGTGAAGGGAGAGCTACCCGATTTCTTTGTGGATGAGTTGGACACCTTGATGTATCGGGGTAGATTTTGTGTCCCTGCCTTTGGCGACGTTCAGGCTAAGATCTGTGCTGAAGCTCATGGTTCCAGTGTAGCCTACCACCTAGGTTCCACTAAGATGTATAAGGATCTAAAGCAAATCGTTTGGTGATCGGGGATGAAGAATGATATTGTAAAGTTTGTATCGGAATTTTATACGTGTCAGCGTGTGAAGGCTGATCATAGAAGGCCTGCTGGTAAATTGACACCGCTTGATATTTCAAGTTGGAAATGAGAGAGTATTTCAATGGATTTCATCACCGGTCTACCAAAATCTCCCCGTGGGCATGACTCTATTTAGGTGATAGTTGATAGATTGACAAAGTGTGCTCACTTTGTTCCGTTTAAGATTGAGTATTCGATGAATAAGATAGCTGAGCTATATCTTGAAGACGTCATCAGGTTACATGGAGTGCCTGTTAGCATTGTATCAGATCGGGACTCTAGATTTACGTCTTGCTTTTGGAAGAGTTTACAGGAGGGGTTGGGTACCGATTTAAGGTATTCCACTGCATATCATCCGCAGACGAATGGTCAGACGGAAAGAGTAAATCAGATTGTAGAAGATATGATCTGATATTATATTTTGGATCATGGTGATGCTTGGGATGAGCGTCTCAGACTCATGGAGTTTGCATACAATAATAGCTATCAAGAGGGTCTACAAATGGCACCATTTGAGGCCTTATATGGGAGGCGTTGTAGAACTCATTTGTTTTGGGCTGAAGTTGGTGAGAGACCGTTGTTAGGTCCGGAAGCCCTTGAGGAGATGAATTGTCCGATGACTCATATTCGAGAAAAGCTCCGAGTGGCTCAAGAGCGCTATGAGAAGTAAGCTAATCAGCGAAGGGTCGATCTGGAGTTTGCCGTTGGAGACTTGGTTTTTCTGAAGGTTTCTCCGATGTCTGGCGTTAAAAGGTTTGGAAGGAACCACAAGTTAGACCCCCGATATGTGGGACCTTTCCAGATTCTTGAGCGCATCGGAGTGTCAGCTTATAGGCGGGTTTTGCCAACGACCTTCCCCGGTGTTCATGATGTGTTCCATGTGAGCCAGTTGTGGAAGTGTGTTCGTAATGATCATCAAGTCCTCGACTCAATGCCCCAGATTCACCCCAACCTTACGTATGTGGAATAACCTGTTCGTATTTTGGATTCTCAAGACTGTGTGTTGCGAAGAAAGACCATCCTCATGGTCAAGATTCTTTGGAGGAATCAAGACGTCGAGAGCACGGCGTGGGAATAGGAATCGGCGATTAGGGAATCTCATCCACACCTCTTCTCTTACTTTCGGGTATGTTTTTATCTTTTCAGTCATGTTTGATTTTATCGTTTTGGTTTTGTCTTGGAGTTGTGTTAAGTTTCGGGACGAAACTTCTTTTTAGGTGGAGTGACTGTAACGCCCCCAGTTTTTTTTTTGATGATTTTATTTGAATGGGCATCGTCATATTTATGACGTCGTAGCGTTACTTTTAACGTCAAGTTGGCGACGCAATGCCGTTAAGGCATTTTCGCGTTCGTGCGGTCGAGTCGGCTGAATTCTTGTTGTAATGGGAAAATTTTGAGTTTGGAATTTAAGTTAAGTAATTTTAGACTTGCTCGTCAAGTTTCGTCGCGATCCGAGCGATATTTAGGTCTCGGCGATTTTCCGAAGTTTTGTGAAATTTATGTTTGTCGTAAGCTTTGAAAAATTTATATCTCGAGAATGGCTCATCGGATTTTGGTTTTGACTTTGTCATTGCGTTCGTAGCGTCAGTGTTCGTCTGCGGTGCGAATTTCATTTAATTCGGCACGTGTTTGGGCCTCCGTTATGATCTCGTATTTTCTTGTTTAAAAATATGTAAATATGATTATTTTAATATTTTAGTACTATTCAAAAATGTCTTTTACTATTCATTCATAAAGTTTGATCAAAATGGTATATTTGCAAAAGAATTGTTTTTCCTGCAATTATACTCGAGTGATTTCTATATGTACTCGAGTAGGTCGTTCTGCTACTCTAGTAGGTCAATTTTGTTACTCGAGTAGGTCATTCTGTTACTCGAGTAGGTCATTCTGTTACTCGAGTAGGTCATTCTGCTACTCGAGTAGGTCAATCCTGTTACTCGAGTAGGTCATTCTGTTACTCGAGTAGGTCATTCTGCTACTCGAGTAGGTCAATTCTGTTACTCGAGTAGGTCATTCTGTTACTCGAGTAGGTCATTCTGTTACTCGAGTAGGTCATTCGGTTACTCGAGTAGGTCATTCTGTTACTCGAGTAGGTCATTCTGTTACTCGAGTAGTTATTCTGCTACTCGAGTAGGTCAATTCTGTTACTCGAGTAGTCCATTATTGTTTACGTTCGGATGCCTTTTTGAGGGTCAAACCGATATCGTACAGAAACATGGTCACAAAAAATTTGTTCACCTCGACGGGATCTACAACTTTCATGCTGGACAATTTTTGATTTGATGTCATGTTAGATCTCTATTATCGATTTTTCCGAAACTACTCTTAGATAGCCCGTTCGACTGATCCACTCGAGTTCAATGCCTTCTATCTTAAGTAGACTTGATCTACTCGAGTTCTAAGCCTTTTATCTCGAGTCCCTATGAATATCTTGAGTTCCCCAAGCCTCCAACTCGAGTCTCCATCTCGAGTAAGCCCCTCCAACTCGAGTAAACCCCTCCATCTCGAGTAAACCAATTTCCTCTCGAGTAGTCTGTACAGTCTGAGTTCGGGCACCATTTTGAGGGTCAAAACGGTGTCGTACGAAAAAAATGGTTAGCAAGAAATTTGTTCGTCTCGACGAGATCTACAACTTGCATGGTGGCCACGTTTTGATTTGGAGTCATCCTAGCCTTCTATTTTGGATTCCCGCAAAATTGCTTGAAATAACCCGTTTTTGACAAAACGTTTTATAAACATTATATATATATATATATATTCTTAGACTTAGGTTTTAGAAGAAAACTTCATCTTCTCCGACGCTTTTCTCCCGAACCCGAGCGGCGTGAGCATGAGAGAGAAAAATTTTGTGATCCTTCCGGTGGCTACCGACGGTGCTCCGGTGCTCAAAATCTTCAACCGAACATAAATCCGGGAAGCTCTCGCCGAGAGCTACGTCATCATGGTAATATCTTCCCCGTTTCTTGAGATTTCTCGTTAGGGTTTTTCGGCCCTAGCCTCCATTTCGGCCGTTCTTGTTCAAATTTTAACTCCTCCCGTATCCTTTTGGCCCGATCTACGACATGGAGTGATTTGGAGGACTTTTCCGATAAAACCAAGGCAAGTGGTGGTTTCCCCTCGTTTCTCCTTATCTGATTTGATGGTACCGACTATGTTTTCATGTTCTTTAAAATTTTCTGCGCTTGTTCTTCCAAATTATTGTTATGATTAACCATTTCAATGATCACATGATGTTGTAAGGTTTTGTCATGGTAAACTCAATCTTGTATGGTTATGTTATAATCATTCTTGATGTGTCTTAATGATGGCGTTAAATGTCTTAGCTTTCGTTATTGAACGTATTAGAGTTTATCTGAGATTGTAAATCGTTCCTAAGGGTTGATCAACCATGTCTTGAATCTAGAAGTGTCAAGTAGAATCTGACGAGCCAAATCTCGAGATATATGTGTTGTGGTTTCTTTGAGTTTCTTAATTGCGGGAGTTAGTGGACAAAACCACCTCCGCAATGTTGATGCCTTTATTAGTACCTTGTGGAAGTCTACCATGTTTTTGGGCATCTGCGGTGTATGGTGGAGAGTATGATACTCCCTCGCAATTAGACGGATTTTTATATTCGTGAGGGTGTGTCCATGAGTGACCACCTCGCCCGTATTTTTGGGTAGAGTCGACTACAGGTGCCTAATAAAGGTTTTATATTTCTTCCTTATGATTTATTCATGTCGTCACCTTATAGCCTCGTGCGACTAGTGTACTATTGTTGTACGTGACGAATCACGCAAGAGTTCTTTTCCAGATGATGCCCTGTTTTCTTTTTGTACTTTACTTCAGTGATTTTTGCCTTGGGTTGGTACCCCTCTTGACCTTTGTTTATTTTGGCTTATTCTTCTGCCACCATTTGTACCTTCTTGCTGAGGTGTTCTATCTTTGGAATGCCTCAAGTTCAGAGCTATAGCAGATAACAGAGCTAGTTTTGGAGTTTCTGGGCGACAGTGCTAGCCGTGGTTGTTGCGTCTTCTTAGCGAGGTAGTTTGTGGTTTATTATGTTTTACTGGTTCAAACATACATTTCTGTTTTGGGGGTTCGTGTCAGTTTGTTGACGTCCACAGAATTGTTATTTTTAGATACTTGTTAGCTGCTTATTTCTCTATATGTGGATGTGGATTACTTGCTCTCTGGGAGGATTTATGCTAGGAATGCATGTTAGGTATTTTTAAGAATAAAATCTATTATTATTACTTCCTGCACTGCATAATTTAAAAACTCTAACTTGTTATATTTAGCGACCGTAAAAGCTATCCTTACTACTATTATAAATTTAGAGTCTTGCATAGCATGAGTTGTTCTTAGGGGACGTTTATACTCATGTAGGATGTTAGAGTCAATCTAAATAAGTATTTTTCCGCAGCGTATAATTATATTTTGATTCGTGGACTAGATGAGCAACTAAGCCGAGGGATACGGCTAACTACTGCACTTAAACTGATTTTTTTTCCTTAAAATAACTTAAAGAATCTTTCTTCATGATTATGCAGGTATCTTCCTGAGCGTTCGCAGTTATCCCCTACTGACGTGGCATCAGGACGTGGATTTTCCCTTACTCTAATAAGTTATTATATGCGGTGAAAATGCGGGTTGTGACGATGCCCGTATCGAGCCTGACACGCCTGTATCAACCAGTATACGGCCGTGTTCCCGACCGTGTTCTCCCATCGACATAGGTCCAAGAACACCCGCAAGGGACACGGGTACTTTGACACGCCCGTGTCGAATTGGACACGCCCGTGTCTAACCGACACGACCCGTTTGCTGACCCGTGTATCACCCCCCGCCACGGCCCAGCTTCACCCAGTGAAGGACACGGCTTGTGACACGCAAGTGTCCCAGGCCGTGTTCGCTGATCGACGATCGTGGACTCCAAAATTCGTCAACCTCTCGACCAGATTGTCAACCCGAGCACAACACGCCCCAGGACACGCCCATGTACCCGGCCGTGTGACCCCTGTCAAGTTCCAAACTTGACTCAAAATGCCACCAGCCTTTCTTTTGAGTTTATGGGCGTTACAACTCTCTCCCTCTTAAAAGAATTTCGTCCCGAAATTAAAGAAAGGGAAATTAACACAAAACTAAAGAGGTACCTGATTGGAATAACTCTGGGTACTCCTCAAGCATGGTCTGCTCTCGCTCCCAAGAAAGCTCTTCCCGACCGTAGTTGTCCCAACGGACCTTGACCATCTTAATCTCTTTGTTGCGTAGACGCTTAACTTTCGAGTCCTCAATGCGTATAAGCTTGACCTTCGTCGTCAACCCATCATCGATCGGCACTTGATTGGCCGCAATCACTTGTGAAGGCTCTAGCACCGCCTTCCTCAGCACCGATATGTGGAATACATCATGTAGACCACTAAGCTCCACCAACAGCCTCAATAGATAAGCCGCTTCGCCAATCCTCTCCAGAACCTCAAACGGTCCAAGGTACCTCGGGCTTAGCTTCTTCAAGCACCGCACCCGCGAGACTCCCTTGAACGGTTTGATCTTCAAGTACACCCAATCGCCGACAGTGAACTCCACGTCCCTGTGCTTGGCATTATAGTACTTAGCCTGGTGGTCAATTGGCGCTTGTACCAATTGACTCACCCATTTCTAACCAAGACAACGGCGTGCGACATCTTCTACCATAAAGGGCCTCTAAGGGCGCCATTTGTACAAGCGCCAAGAGGTAGAAGATGCGGATGAAAGGCTGTGCTGAAACTCAGTTTTGTTCCCAACATCTGCTGCACCAGACTCCAATCATTGGACGTGAACCGCCCATCTCGGTCACTCACGATGCTGCAGGGCACACCGTGAAGTCATACTATGTTATCCATATACAACTTTGCCAATTTCTCTACGGGGTCATCCTTCATATGCGGAATGAAATGCGACAACTACGTCAGACGATCTATGACCACACAAATGGCGTCATTTCCCTTCTGCGACCTTGGCAACCCGTGCACAAAGTCTATAGTTACATCACCGAACTTCCACTCTGGAATAGGTAAGGACTTCAAGAATCATCCCAGCTTTTGGCACTCCGCCTTCACCAAGGTGCAAGTTTGACACTTCGCCACGTACATTGCCACATCCTTCTTCAGTCATGGCCACCAGAACAGTTTCTTCACATCGCGGTACATCTTTGTGCTCCCCGGGTGAATCGAGTACTTGGTATGATGTGCCTCATACAACAATTCCACCCGCAAATCGCCCACGTTTGGGATGCACAGACGACCGTCTTTCCAAAGCAAACCATCTTCAACAACAAATTGGGAATTTGACTCATCCAAGGCCTCTATCATAAGTTGCTTCATGCAGACATCCACATCCAAAGCCTGCTGAATCCGATCAACCAGGTCATACTGAAGTTCAGTCCAGTTCAATGGCGCTTCTGCACTTGATTTCTTGTCAACGCAAGAGATCTCCATTGCCTCCAACTGCCAAACCAACCGCTCGTCATGGATCGACAGCGAATTAGCTTGAGCTGGGGCCCGGCGACTCAACGCGTTCGCAACCGCATTGCCTTTCCCCTGCACGTAATGGATCTTGAAAGTATAGTCCCCCAGGAACTCCATCAATCTACGCTGTCGCATGTTTAGATCCTTCTGATCTAACAAATATTTCAGGCTCTTATGGTCGGTATAGATATCGACCTTCTCCCAATACAAGTAGTGCCTCCACAGCTTCAAGGCAAAAATCACGGCCTCTAACTCCAAGTCATGGACTAGATAATTCCTCTCGTGCACTTTCAGCTGTCTTGAGCCATACACTATAACGCTTCCATGCTGCAGTAGCACGCAATCCAAACCACTGCCCGAAGCATCGCTGTAGATCTCAAAACCTTCGGTCCCACTTGACGAACTAAGAACCGGCGCCGTGGTTAACCGACATTTCAACTCCTCAAAAGCTCGTGCGCACTCCGGTGTCCAAACGAACTTCTGTGCCTTCCTCGTCAGAGTCGTGAGGGGTAATTCTATCCGCGAGAAGTTCTCCACGAAGTGCCTGTAATAGCCGGCAAGCCCCAAAAAACTCAGGACTTCTGCTACTGTAGAAAGCACAGGACACTCACGTATCGCAACAATCTTCGCCGGATCCACCGCAATGCCCTCCCCACTCACTATATGACCAAGGAACGCCACCGAAGACAACCAAAACTCGCATTTGGAGAACTTGGCGTACAACTGATTTCTCCTCAATGTCTCCAAAATCAAATGTAGATGCTTGAAGTGATCCTCCTCAATTTGCGAGTACACCAATATATCGTCGATCAAGACGATCACAAAATGGTCCAAGTACTCTCAGAAAGTCTTGTTCATCAAATCCATGAACACCAACGGCACATTAGTCAGCTCAAATGGCATGACCATAAACTAGTAATGCCCGTATCTCGTACTAAACGCTGTCTTAGGGATATCACTCTCCCTTATTCTCAACTGATAGTAACCAGACTTGAGATCCAACTTTGAGTACACTGTCGACCCGACTAACTGATCAAATAGATCATCAATCCTTGGGATCGGATACTTGTTCTTTTCCGTTAGCTTGTTCAGCTCTCGATAATCAATACAAAGTCTCAAGCTCCCGTCCTTCTTCTTCACAAAAAAGACCGCTGCACTCCAAGGCGACGAACTTGGATGCACATACCCTTGCTCCAACAACTCTTGAAGTTTCACCTTCAGCTCCGCCATTTCCTTAGGAGCTAGCCGATACGGAGAGCGTGACACAGGTTTCGCACCTGGCACTAGCTCAATCATGAATCTATCTCCCGTTGAGGCGGGGCTCCAGGAAGATTGGCAGGGAATATATCAGGGTACTCAGCTACCACTGAAATACTATCCAAAGTAGGCATAGGCTTTGCAACCTCCACTAGCGTAAAGAACAGCTCTGCACCAGCACGAACCACCTTCACCACCTGAAGAGCAGACATCAACGTCTTGCTCGACCCTTTGAAGCCCGTAAAAGTAGTCTCATGACCTGTTCCCAACTTGACTTCCTTGCGACCGTAATCAATATAGACTTGCTGCTTCGAGAGCCAGTCCATGCCAAATATCACGTCGAACTCCACCAGTGGTAGCAATGACGCTTGCAAGTCGAACTCTTGACTCCCGATACGAATCTTAATGCCACAGATTCTATCCGCGTGCATCGAACAACCATTGGGCAACAACACATCCAATCTATACTTCGCCATCGAAGAGGGTACTCCGATGCGCGATATGAATTTTTCGGACCAAAAGGAGTGCGAAGCTCCCGTATCAAAGAGTGCTCTCGCTAGATTCTCACAAATCAAAACAAATCCTAAACAAGCAGTGGTAAGGTAACATGCACATAACAAGTATTTAAAATTTAACTTTCTATAAATTTAAATCGTACCTGTCACCACATCCGCTTGCTTGATGGCCTCATGTTGGCCAAGATTATAAACTATTGGTTGAGCCGGAGCATAATGGGACGCGATTGACTCCACTGCCTTGCCCTTCTCTTCATACGTTGCTCCCGACTTCCTTTCAGACTTGGGATGTCCGCTCCAGCAGTCACGGGCAAAGTGCCCCGGCTTTCCACAAGTAAAACATGCACCCGGGGTTCGACCCGTAGTCGTCCTAGAAGCACCAGGAGAGGGGGCTGGACCCGAAGTCCTAATTTTCTTGTAGAACCAACAATATCCAGACTTCGAAGTAATCGACACTTTAAACTCCGTCTTCTTATCACCGAAGCTTTTCTTTGCTTGTACATTCTTCATATCCTTTTCCAAAGACCGAGCCGTATTGACCAGGGTCAAGAAACCCTGTGTCATAGGCCTCGAGAGCAGTAGCCTTAAGTCATCTCTCAAACCTTCATAGAATCGATTCGTCTTGTGCTCCTCATCCGCAAATGTGGAGCTAGCGTACTGACCCAATCGAGTAAACTCGTGGAGATACTCATCCACACTACTCTCTCCTTGCACTAATTTCAGGAACTCATTCTCCAGTGTTATCCTCTACACCGAAGGGAGGTACCTTGCCAAGAATAGTCTCGAGAACTCTTCCATCGAAACGTCTGTAAGTTTCCTTCCTCTCAAGAGATGCAGCTCCAAACCCTCCCACCACAGCCTAGCGTCTCCATCCAATAGGAACGTAGCTATAGTGTTCATCTGCCACTCCTCCGTTTCCGTCGCTGTCAAGACTCTCTTCACTCGGGAGAGCCAGTCTTCAGCTTGGGATGAGGTTCCCATCCCCGAGAACACTGGAGGATTGAATCCCATAACATGTTTGAGCTATCTTTCAGTTACTCTCCTCAGCACCAAAGGTTCCACCACTACCTGCTCCATGCTTCTTTGCTCCGCTACTTGAAGCAGTACCTGCTCCGCCGCAGGCGCAGGCTGCTGCATCTGCCTTGCATGCTGCGCAATGATCATCGCAAACACCACTTCAGCCACCAATCGTATGGTTTCGGCCGAAGGGGGTGTTGCAGGAGCATCATTTGGTGCACTACTAGCCTCAGAAACTCAACGTTCTGACAGCCTAGCACCATTTCTAGTCACCTATAGTTGTACAAAACAACATTAAGTGACCAAACAAAATTGCAAAAAACAATTATAGGAACACGCAGGTTCCCCAAACATGTGTATTTTCATTCCTAAGTGGACATTCATGGGTTATTTTGATGTTAAAACGATGACGCACACATATGTGCTCACCACCCCAGCCGTCGGATCCCAATATAGAGAAACGAACGGCCACGATTCGCCTTTGAAATCCAAGATCTAGGACAAACACGGCCTGTGACACGCCCATGTCTAGGGCCGTGTTCCCCATTCGCCGTCGAAACTGACGCGTCCCGAAAAGTACACGGGTACCCGACACGCCCGTATCAAGCCTGACATGCCCGTGTCAACCAGTACACGGTCGTGTTCCCGGCCGTGTTCTCCCATCGATACAGGTCCAAGAACACCCACAAGGGACACAGGTACTTTGACACACCCGTGTCGAATTATACATGCCCGTGTCTACCCGACATGGCCCATGTGCTGACCCGTATATCACCCCCCCCCCCCTACGGCCTGGCTTCACCCCGTAAAGTAAACGGCCTGTGACACAACCGTGTCCCAGGCCGTGTTCGCTGCTCGATGATCGTCGACTCCAAAATTCGTTGACCTCTTGGCCAGATCATCGACCCGAGCACGACATGCCCGGGGACACGCCCGTGTCCCAGGCCGTGTGACCCCTGCTAAGTTCCAAACTTGGCTCAAAATGCCACCAGCCTCTCTTTTGAGTTTCGGGGCATTACACAGTGATCGCTCCAAGAAAAGCTACAACAAGGAGGACATGTGTAAATCTAAACCAAGTAAATAATTTTCCTCTGACGTTGTTTGCTACTATTGTAATAAGCTAGGACACATGATTGCAGAGTGTCCTAAGAAGAAGGAAGGGTGCAAGAGTGGAAAAGAGATTCTTCAAGGGCAAGAGGAAAGAAGATAAAAGCTTCGTCGCCAAGAAGTACAAGACTCTTACAGATAGCTACTCTAGTGAATCCAGTTCAAAGAATGAAGAAGTTTACTCCTGCCTTATGGCTCGATCAGACGAGGAAGTTGGCGACTCAGAGTATCATAGGAAGGTAAACTCGCACACGATACTCTCAGAATCAGAAACCTCAACTAATGGTCATGAAGGCTATTCTTCTGAGGAAGAGTATTCTAAATTAATGGTTCGACATGAGAATCTTTTGAAAGAGTTTGACAAATGTCGCAAGGTAGTAAAAATGCAGTTGAAAGAGACCACCTCCCTCAAGGCAGTGGAAACCAATATGAAGGAGGAAATTACAAAATTACTTCCTCTCAGAGAGGAAGTACACTCTTTGAAAGAGGAACTCAAATGCACTGCTAAAACATTGAGTCTAAAGGAGAAATACTTTGATGAGCTAGAGGAAAAGCTCTTTGTGGAGAGAAAACTTGTGGAAAGTTACTCCAAGCCGAAAACTATTATTCCCCTCATCGATGAGTTTTCAGCTCCGAAGAAGGGTAGTGGTCTTGGCCACATAGCTGGTAAAGATAAGGCTACCAAGAAAGGCAGTGTCAAAGAAAAGGGTAAGACACCACTAGGTCAACCCTCGTTTAAGAAGGTAATCTTCTTGATGAACAAGTTTGATCTTAAGTCATCCTACGGTCATCTTGCTAGGCCTATTTATGTAGAGCCCAAGAAGCGATACCGGGGATGGACCCGTTCTCTAGACTATGGTGTTAGTGTTTTCAAAGCACCTTATGAAGAGATTCAACTTCAGAATTATGGTCCATATATTCATGGACATAACTATAAGAAGGCACCAAAAGCCAAGACTTTTGTATTTATGGTAAAGGAGATGGAGAAGCGCTCTATCTGTTGCAATCAGGAGGCTTCCACCTCTAAGTATGTTGCCCCTGCTAGACCTAATATTCAAAGGGTAAAGCAGGAGTACAAGAGAAGGTACAACATGTTTTACTGGTGGTGTTGTGGCAAAATTGATCATTTTGGCACAGATTGTTGGTTTAACCCTGTAAATTTTGAAACTTCATGAGTTAACCGTGCAATACTAACCACTCGACAGGTTAGTGCTCCTAGTGGTGGCAAGCTGACAAGGAACCAAGAACCCAAATATGTTTGGGTTCCTAAGGAAAATGATTTATGGTTGTAGGTATGTCCAAAGGCTAACAAAAACTCTGATATGGTATTTGGACAGTGGATGCTTTCGACATATGACTGAGACAAGAAGCATATTTCTTGATTATTCCCCAATAAAAGACGGACCAAAAGTCATCTTTGGAGGGTCAGACAGGGGAACTACTAAAGGCTATGGTATGATTTCCAATGACAAAGTTTCCTTCACTGACGTGGCTTATGTTGAAGGATTACAGCATAATCTGATAAGCATAAGTCAACTATGTGACAAAGGCTGTCATTGAGTTCTACAAAGACAAGTGTCTAATAAAGTCATCTGTTAATTTGGAGACGATCTTAACAGGCACTCGGAGTAGAAATTTATTTTGTTTAAATTTTCTATGTTTAGATAATTCTGCACCTGCATGCTTTTTGGCTAAAAGTAGTACGTTTCTTTGTGACCAATGGTACAAGAGATTAGCACATATTAATTTCAAAACCATAAATAGGTTATTTTCTCACAACTTAGTGTGTGATGCCCCCAGCATTAAATGCCTTAAAGAGAATCCATGTCACTCATGGCAAATGGGTAAGCAGACAAGGGCTACCTTCATGGGTATTGTTGAAAAAGATTCTTCGAGAAGTTTGTATTTACTTCATATGGCCTTATTTGGTCTCATGCCAATTCACAGTTTAGGAGGTAAAGTATATATGTTGTTAATTGTTTATGACTACTCTCATTTTACTTAGGTGTTCTTTCTGAAACA
This sequence comes from Platanthera guangdongensis, assembly GCA_039583875.1. Lineage (NCBI taxonomy): Eukaryota > Viridiplantae > Streptophyta > Magnoliopsida > Asparagales > Orchidaceae > Platanthera > Platanthera guangdongensis. Next base: position 20,603,443 of record CM077160.1, on the reverse strand, counting down.
CAAGTCAGACACCTTTGATTCTTTCACTAATTTTGTCTGGCAAATTTAGATTGAATTGAACTGTTCAGTGGTCAAAATTAGAAGTGACGATGGAACATAATTTGAGTCTGGTGCCATGTCAAAATTCTGTGAAAGCCAATGTATCTTTCATGAGTTTTCATCCCCGCATACTCCACAGCAAAATGGAGTAGCTGAGAAAAGGAATAGAACCCTTATTGAAGTACAACTATGTTGAATGATGCTTCACTACCAGAGTACTTCTAGGCTGAAGCAGCTGATACAGCTTGTCGCGTGCAAAACAGAGCTCTAATCATAAGAACCACCATATGACTCCCTCTAAACTACTGAAGGGTAGAAAACTGACTGTGTCCTACTTTAGAATCATTGGAAGTAAATTATTTGTACTTAATAATGGGAAGTATTACCACACAAAGCTTAGTGAAAAATATTTTGAAGGTATTTTCATAGGTTATAGTAGCCATAGTAAGGCATATATGATTTTTAGCAAGAAAATCTTGGTGGTAGAAGAGTCTATTAATGTTGTATTTGATGAGACAAGCAAGCTCCAAAGCAGCTCGTCTAGTGTTATTGGCGCAGATGTAGGTACCAGGTTTAAGGAACTAAGCTTGGATGAAGCAGTCAAAGAAAAGGCTCCAAGGTTAGTCAAGGTCGTCGATCCAATTATGGTGGATGAAGAACAACTAGATGAACCAACCCCAGAGAATGCTCAAGATGTTGCAGAACCTGCTGGTGGAATAGGAAGAAATCTAGTGTTCAGACATCTAAGAGATCACCCAACTAATCAAATCATTGGAGAGGCAGGCGACAGAGTTAGAACCAGAAGAGGTACAACTAACGAGTTATTGCATCTTAGTTTTCTGTCTCAGGTTAAGCCGAAGAAGTTTGAATAAGCAAACAAGGATGCCTCTTGGATCATGGTAATGCATGAGGAGCTAAACCAGTTCGAACGATGCAAAGTCTGGGAGTTATTGCCCAGACCTATGGGACAGAATGTGATCATCACCAAGTGGGTTTTCAAAAACAAGCTGGACGAAAATGGCATAATCATAAAGAACAAAGCCCAGCTTGTAGCTCAAGGATACAGACAGGAAGAATGGATCGACTTCGACCAGATCTTTGCTCCACTGGCCAGGCTCAAGGCAATCAGGTCGTTTCTTGCGTATGCAGCTCTCAAAAGCTTCACGGTCTATCAAATGGACATGAAGTTAGCATTTCTCAACAAGAATCTGAAAGAGAAAGTATACGTAGCGCGACCCCCAGGTTTTGTCAATTCCACCTTCCCTGAACATGTTTACCTTTTAAATAAAGCTCTCTATGGCTTAAAGCAAACTCCGCGATCTTGGTATACAACGTTGTCTAGCTTTCTTCTTGAGACAAGTTCATAAGAGGAAACATAGATATGACATTATTTTTAGGGAAGTAAAAGGCAAGATTCTGCTAATGCAAATCTATGTCGACGACATCATATTTGGCTCTACAGAAGACAACATTTGCAAAAAGTTTTAAAAACTTATGCAATGGAAGTTTGAAATAAGTTGTACGGAAAATATGAAGTATTTCTTAGGACTTCAGTTGAAACAATCTGAAGATGGAATATTCATCTCTCCGATAAAGATCACCAAGGAGCTTCTTAAAAAATTCGGAATAGAGGACGCAACCTCGATGAGGACTCCAATGGGTTCAACTATGTCTCTAGACAATGATGAAGAAGGGAAACCTTTTGATGAAATCAAGTACAAAAGCATAATTGGATCCTTGCTAGACCTCACTGCCAGTAGACCCAACATAATGTTCTCAACATGCGTCTGCACTAGATTTCAGGTGAACTCAAAGGAATCTCATTACGTTGCGGCAAAGCAAATTTTGAGATACCTTAAGGGTACACCAAATCTTGGCTTATGGTACCCAAAAAGTAATGATGTCGAGCTAATTTGTTTTTCAGATGCCCATTTTACAGGAAGAAAGGATAACAGAAAAAGCACTTCTGTGACGTGTCAATTCCTTGAAAGAAGGCTTATCTCAGGAGCAGTAAGAAGCAGCATTGTGTGGGAACCTCAACTGCCGAGTCAGAGTACATCTCTGTCAGACAAAGCACATTGAAGTGCAATATTACTTCATCCGGGAGCATGCAGAGAACAAAGATATATCCCTTAGCTATGTACTGATGGACAAGCACATCGCAGATATTTTAATGAAGCCTCTGGACGAGTCCAAGTTTTCATTCTTCAAAATAGAACTAGGCATGCTGAACAAAGATTCGTTAAGATGGTCAAAATGACAGGAAGTTTCTCGGGAAATTCAACAAGGAAGAAAAATTTTCCCAAGGGAAATTCGTCCAATATCAGACAATAATTTTGGCCATTCGTCGGAAATACAGATCTATACTCGACGAATCCGACCTTGCATCCTGTGAAACTCACTAAATTTAACTTAGGTCAAAATTTTTCTTTTTATATTGGATCTAAAGAGCCGCCGAATATTAGGTATGTGCCTTTCTTGCTCAAATTTAAAATTATATATATATACAAATAATCAAGAGTCGGGCAATCACAGAACATTTCGTCTAAACCATAACAGCAAAATTCATCGAACTGTCCTCCAGACCCTTCGGATCCAGCACCAGTTTCATCGTCTCCATCACGTGTCCCCGCTCCCATTCTATTTGATTCGGTCAGAGAAATTGGATCCAACAAAGCTTTCTGATTTCTAGAAGCAGTTTCACTCAATGACTTGATTCTGACTGCTTGTTCTCACTGTTCCATTCGTGATAGCAAACTGCTCCAACTGGCAGATCAGTCCAGATATTTTTGTTCCATTATTTGATTCTTCATGGCTCCTTGAACCACCAGTGGGTTTCTAGGGGGTGGAGAATTGGTTCGAATTGGTTTTGCTTCTGTGTCAGATGAATTCAGGAATGTGATCCTGATGCTTGAACAACTGACCTCTCCTTTGTCCTCGAACACCCTTGCAAGGTGCTGGACAAAGATATCCTTGAATTATTCCAGAATGCAAAGCTCAAACGTGAAGATACCATCATCAAAAGCAAGGTTTGTAAGACTTCAGTTAAAGTGAAGGTCTCTAATCTCACCATGTTCTTGAGTCTTCCAGCGTATGAAGAAGTAGATCACCTCGAAGAGGAAGACTTCTCAAGGGCATTGTTGTTTTGTGGATTGCCAAGAGGCACTAAGGCTATTAAAAGGAAAGGGATGAACGATGAAGGGAAGATACTATAGGATATTATTAGAAAAGTGTTGTTATGTAAGACAGGATACCACGACTATCTGTCATCAGAAATGTTCAAGATTATAGTAACAATCATCTGCAGAAAGAGAATGGACTGGGGTGCGATGCTGTTTGAGAAAATCAAGGACAGTCTCCGCACATTCAACTTTGGAAGGATTATCAACTTGTACTGAAATCAAATGGACGGTGACAAGTTCGATATGACCAAAGGTGTGCCTATCCATCGCCTGAAGAAGACCGACTCAACTATCTTCTCAAGATGGGATAGGAGGATCTTGAGGCAAGGGGGAGCCCAGAATTTTCCTGTGTAGGAGGAAGATCAAGCTCCTTAGGATATTACTCCCACTCCACCCCCCCCCCCCCCCCCCCGTGAGATTCCTGAGAGCTTGAGTGCAGGAATGGAGGGGGAGCCAGCTGATACACAAGTGGCCACTTGATGAATTGTAAATATACCTATTTTTATGTACATTACTTAAGTCGTTTTCATTTATTTTTGTCATTTCTACTTGTTTTTATTCAATAAAATTCTTTTATTTTTGTAAATATTATACTAACTTGTTTTATTTTATTTTTCAAGAAAAAAATCAAAATCTGCAAAAAAATGCCATGTCACGCCCGTGACATATTGGTCACGCCCGTGACCAGGGCGTGACAGCTCAAAATCCCGTGAAGCAGCCAATTTTGAAGAGAAAAGCCTGACACGCCCGGCCACACGCCCGTGTCCATCCGACACGGGGCGTGACCAAGCCCGTGTCTATCCAGCTCGACGATTTCAACTCGATATTCGTCGACCCAAGAGGGACACGCCCGTGTCCGATGAGCGCCACGCCCGTGTCAGCCCGACACGCCCCGTGCCGAAGCCCGTGACTATCTCTCGACAATTTCCGCTCGACGTTTGTCGAGTGTCGACTCAACCCGACATGCCCAACGTCACGCACGTGACCTGGGGCGTGACTGCTCTACCTCGCCCGACAAACTGCCGCCGGCGAATCTCAAAGTCAACAATTCCTTTAAGCGCCGAACGATACGCCCACCGTCATGCCCGTGACCTGGGGTGTGACCGCCGCGTTTTCGGCCGCAAAGTCAAATCGCCGTCAAATCCATCGCTTCACCGAAATCTGCTGTTTAATAGTGCTGACACGCCCCCCGACACGTCCGTGTCGGAGGGCGTGTACTTGGAAATTTTTGCCTATAAAAATGCAGCTGTTGTATGAGTTCAGGGTTCCAAATTTTTGAACCGTTTTGATGCTAAGGGCTGCCATTTGGAGCTAGTTTTGGGTCTGTGTAAGGATCTTTCCCCCTCCTTTTCAAGTTGTTTTAAGCATTGTAATCAACTTTTTTTGTTAATAAAATCTTTTCTTTTCATCCTTTTTATTCTTTGAAAAATCTCTGAAGGCCTCCTTTTCATCAATCCTAAGTACTTTTAATTTCATTTTCAATGCGTGTGTGTGTGTATGAGCTTAAAATTGCAAACTTTATGTTTTAAAATGAAAAAAACAATTTCTTTTACTATCATAATAACAAAACTTTCTAGTCGTTACTATAGCCGTTTTTTCCTTATCACATTCTTTAAAAGTAATTAGACTTAGAATTTTGTTTCCAAATACGTTCTTATGAACTTGTAAAACGTTAAAAATGTGGTTTTCATCCCTCTTAACTTAGCTTTTACTTTGTTTTCATTATAAAACTGATGCTTCTTTTTAGCTTACTCCCACTTTTTAAACCATTTTACAATGCTATAAGAATATATAAATTGTTATTCTTATGTTTCATCAACTTTCATTTTAAGTAATTACAAAAAATATTTTCGCTCGAATAATTTTTATTTTCACTTTTTATGCATTTCTATCAAAATTTAACGGTAAAAATGTAAACGTTTTAATTTTTCGGGCACTTGCCTTTCTCACTTTAATTTGAAAACTTTTTGCTCAAATAATTTTTATGTCATCTTTTTACGCATTTCTACCACATTCCAGCGGTAGAAATGCAGTTGTTTTCATTTTTCGATAACTTTGTTTTTCTTATTTTTTCGCCTGAGTGCGTGAGTGCATAAGATAATCTTTATCATCTTATTTAATTTATGCAAGTGTGTGTGTGTGTGTTTATTTATGTCGAGTGTGTGAGTAGTTATATTCAAGTAGAGTGCGTGTGTTGTTTTTATTTTTCCACCTACTCACTTGAGTTAATTGGCTGGATTTTATTCAAGTAGAGTGCGTGTGTTGTTTTTATTTTTCTGTCTACTCATTTGAGTTAAATGGCTGGATTTTATTCAAGCAAGTGTTTGTAGCTTTTGTTTTTCCGCCTACTCACTTGAGTTAAATGGCTGGACTGTATTTTCTGTCCTACTCGTTTGAGTAGGACTTGTAATTTTCATTCTTTATTTTTCCGCCTACTCACTTGAGTTAAATGGCTGGATTTGATTTTCCGCCTACTCGCTAGGAGTTAAATGATCGGACTTTATTTTGACGTAAATATTTAAGAAAGCCTTGTAATCGCATTTATTTTCTCCTACTCGTTTGAGTATGACTCGCTTTCATTTCAGTCCTACTTGTTTGAGTAGGACATGCAATTTTCAGCTTTTATTTCCCGCCCCCACTCGTTTGAGTGGGACCTGCAAATTTCAATTATGCAATTTTTGCTTATGTGTAACTTAGTTTTAATTCTGTCTCTTGTTATATGTTTGAATGAGTGCGAGTGTGTATATTTGTAATAACTTTTCTAATGTTAGGGTATTTTACTTTTCCTCTTATTTTCTTTATAACCTTTCAGCGAATAGATTAGGACGCTCGCTTAACCAAACATATAAGTTATCCGCATTCCGATGAGTGGCTAATTATTTTTAGCCCTCGGTATCGAAGAGCTTTGGGATCTAAAATGTTTTAAATAACCAAATGTCTAATTTTTCGATTTAATTAAAAAACTTAAGGTTTACCCCGGGTTAACGATGCGTAGACCCACATATCGATGTGTGGGCTCTATTTCCGTTATCCATACGGTAGCTAGCCGAGAGGCCGTACGTATGGACAAATCACCCCTGGGTAAATAGAGTTCCGCACTAACCCTCGAGAGAGGAGGCGCGCTAACTCTACCGGATTGGGTTGCCCACCCAATAGCGGGGTTCTTAGCGTACTGCGGGCATTAAGGGGAATCCTTCATCGTATGAGAGCCCGGTCGAATAGCCTTAATGTCCAGGTGAGCAATATTCCTAGAGATAGGTGAGCTCATTATTTTGAACCTCCATGGCCAAGTTTCCGCTTTATTTAAATTGAAACTTTAGATATCTAGTTATTCAAATCTATTTTTAATCCTAACGCAATTCGATACCGGGAGTTATCTCTTCATCGACTATTTTCTCAAAATCTATTTTTATCCTATTTTAATTAAAACCCTCAACTTACTATTTCGGTAAAATATAGTGTTTTCGGAGGAGTAGGGGTAATCAACCCGTTCCTGGGAATAATATGACCTCGGTATTCTCCCGAATATCGAGTACTACTTACGATAGGTGCACTTGCCTCATCTAGCAAACCCGCGTCGATCGACTCACCGAACCAACCACAGTAAGAGTCTGTTCGCGGGACAATCACCATTCAAAGAGTGCCCTTGAGTGTTTCTTCTAAATCAGTGCCCGATCCTCCAACTATAGAGATTACAGTACAAGATGTTCCAGCTGCTCCTGTTGTGTCAAAGCCTGCTGAAGTTGTGGATGATGTTGATGTTGATGTTAAGGTTACAGCTCCTAAAAAAGAAATTGATGATGGTTTGGATATTGCTGATGATGATTTGACTTTGGATTATTATGAGATAGTTGATGATGATGTTATGGTTGTTGTTGATGAGACCAGAGCTGCTGATAATGCAAATGATGGTTCTATGCAAGTTTCAATAGAGAACCTGATTGTCCCTCTCCCAGAAATTGTCCATGCCTCATCTTTTGAGGGGGAGGTGACTCACTCTACGATATCATTTGCTACTGAGGTCAATAGGTTTATCCGAGAACTTGATAAAAGAGGTGCCAAGGCGACAATTACTCCTCCAGTTATTCTAGAGGAGGTAGCTGAGGTTTCTGATGAGGAATGAGATGCAGAGGAGCATCCTCCTGTCCTAGATACTGCAAAGTCTTTGCTAATTTCCAAAGCTAGATTATATCCAATCTATAAGTCTCACGGTGAAGATCTACTCTCTCTCCTAAGTATTCCTTCTGATGTTGTTGCCACCTCTAGTGCTGATAGTTCCATTTTGAATACAATAGAGGTTATGCTGGCATGAAAACAAATGCAATTTGAAGCCTGCATATAGAAGGTTCTGGATAAGGACAATGAAACTGACCAAGATGTTAACAACGGCCTTACAGAAGTTAAAATTCAGATTAACAAGCTTGATTCATTATATGCCGAGGGTGGAAAAGCTATCATGCTTAATATGCAAGGACTCAAGTATGCTTCAGAAGTTCTTAATATTATTTGTACGAAAGAAAAGATAATGATTGATGCCCACAACCGATCGATGGATTACTTTAACAGCACTATTCCTGCTTATTTTAATGTTGTCATTGATGAAGTCAGAAAGGGGAAGGAGGCTATGAAAGCTAAGGTTGTTGCAGTTGAAGCTGCTTGGTAGAAAATTTGAAAAGGACAAATGACTACTGCTATAGCAACTTTATGTGGCTATATGGTCAGATGTTTAGCCCTCAAGTACCTACTGTGCCCGCTCATGATGAAGTTTATCCTACTGAAGATTACTCTCATTATTGGAGACACACACGAGATCTCTCTCAAGACAGACCTGTTGCTGCTCCTGCTGCTGCTGATGTATCAGAAGTTCGAGTTGTTGAAGATATTCCCCATACTCTAGTCTACAAGAGAAGAAAGTATGGTGAAGGTCTTTCTTCTATAAGATCAGACCCTGCCATAGAACTACCTGGCAGAGACAGAGAAATTGGTGAAGTGGGAAGTCCTACTTCTAGAGGAATTATTCTAAACACCTTCACCTTAGTTGATCTTGGAAATGAGAACATATGGAACCATTATGATCAAGATGAATGACATAAGTATGAATTGGCCTCTGCCAAGAGAAGAATACATTTCAGGAATCACAAGAATGATGAGTCTGCGCCTCTAGCCCCTCTAAACTATTTTCCTAAGCCAATGGCTTATTTTGTTAGGCAGCGTCAGAAGGATCAAGGTAGGCAGGCCTGATGTTCATGTTTTTTGTGTGATTGAGATGTGGTTGCCCTGAAAACTTTGAACTCTTATTAATATATATAAATGAGGTTTATGTATTGGCTGGAATGTGCGTTGTTATTTTAATTTCTCTAATTTACTTATCTTGTTAATTTTGTACTCTATGATTATATTTGTTATGTACAATTCACCTTAGCTTATAGGATTCTAACTTCTTCAAATAGGGGGAGATTGTTGGGTATTGTTACCACAATAACCCTGATTTTAAGAAGGGTCCAGTTAAGCTAAGATAAATTATGATAGTATTTGATAGTGTATTTTTAGTTATGTACTTGTAGATGTACAATACTAAGCACACACCAATATCAGGTTACAGTGGGCCAGTAAACATGGGACTATATAATATAATCCTTCATTGTATAGGTCATTGTGTTGACTCACGTGTAATCTCTCTATTAGAGTGTACTTCTATTCTAAGTATATGCGAAAGTTCAAGGAAGAAGAAGATCTCAAAAATCAATAAAACAGAATTTTACCCAAGTAAAATTCGTCGAATATCGCAAGGGATATTCCTCGAGTTCGTCGAGTATCATTTATATTCATCAAATTCGTCGTATATACGTATTATCACTCATCAAATTCAACTTATATACTTGTGGTGAAAAATCTGGAAAGATTGGAAAAACAGTTAAGTAAAAATTTGTCGAGTATCATCAAGTATACTCATCGAATTCGTCGAATGTATCTAAAAATCCTCGTCGAATTCTTCGAATATACATGACGATACACGCTGAATTTGTCGAATCATCTCGACACTACTTCTCTGATTTTTCTAAAGACAAATTTGTCGAGTGCATCTTGGCGTCGAGAGCGTCAAGTTCATCTTGACGTCGAGAGCGTCGAGTTCATCTTGACGTCGAGAGCGTCGAGTGCATCTTGGCGTCGAGAGTGTCGTGTGCATGGATGGTTTCAAGTGAGTCAACAACATCGAGAGCGTTGAGTCTGCTAGCCTATACTCGATGAATTCGTCAAGTATAATAGCTGATACTCGACGAATCGTCATATTCCGACAATTTGTTTTTCAGGCTCGGGTTGTGGAGGCCATGCACAGTAATTTTTGGAAGTTTTTCTTTTGGAAATTCTTTTTTAGTCATTGTTATTAAATATGTCTATATATAAATATAGGTTAGATTTCTAATCTTCCCATTATTTCTAATCATGCTAATCATTCTCATTTCAAATCGAGAAACTTTCCAAAAAGAATGATCTGTCGGACTCCTGTGCAATACGTGATCTCCGATGGGCTGACCACGATGAACTTTGAACGATTCAATATTTATCGACCCGTACAACTGGATTGCTACTCACTGAAGATCTTTATTTCTCCAGATCTAGTCTATTGAAGATTCAAGATTCAAGGTATTCAATGATTTCTATTTTTCGAGTTCTCTAAAATTTCAAGATCTACATAATCGAAGAACATCAAAGTGAATACTTGTTATTTTATTATATTGTAATATTACTTTTCATGTGTAGGAGATTTTTCTCCGAGTTGTGGATCTAGTTGTGGATCGAGTTGTAGATCTATTTATGGATCGAGTCGTAGATCCTGTTGTGGATCAATTTGTAGGAGAGGTTGTTCTCTGAGTGGTAGGAGCGTCGTCTCCGAGTTGTAGGATTTGTGGCTCCGAGGTGTAAGATTTGTAGAAATGTGAGTTTGGTGAAGTAGCTGAATCTAGCCCTTCGTGGTGGATAAGCGAGGTGGTTAAGTCGACGTGTAGCACCCCAAAGCCCACTTTGGGTTCAGGCTTGAGTGACACAGCCTGGGACATGGGCGTGTCCCAGGGCGTGTCGTGCTCGGGTTTAGCAGTTGGTCGAGTGGTCGACTAATTTTGGTCAACGATCGTCGAGTGCAGGGTACACATCCTGTGACACGGGCGTGTCAAAGGGCGTGTCCCTTGCGGGTTTCAGGCAGGCATGCGTGTACTGGAGGACACGGGTGTGTCCTAATGCACACGGCCTGGGACACGGGTGTGTCCTAATGCACACGGCCTGGGACACGGGCGTTTCCCAGGGTCGTGTCCTGCTCGGGTGAGATGGGATTGTGCTGTGTGGAAGTACATGGCTGGTGGACACGGGCGTGTCGGGCATGACACGGGAGTGTAGGGTGTGACACGGGTGTGTCACCCGGCCGTGTACTGGTTGTATTTGAGTCGGTTGCCTGCCGCTTAGGTGACACGGCATGTGACGCGGACGTGTCACAGGGCATGTCAAGTCGTGTTCAACCTATTTTGGGGCAGATCTGGGCCGTTCATTTCCCTTATCCTGGATCCAAGGGCCAGGCTTCTTCCCTGTGGATATAAGGCCAAAAAATGAGGATTTATCTCTTCATTTCATCCTCTTCTTCTTCTTCTCATGCTCAAAGAGAGAGAAAGAGAGAGAGGATAAAGGAAGGAAAGGAGGAAGGAAAACCAGCTGCTGGAGGAGCTACGGAGTGTGGAGCTAAGATCCGAGATCGGATTCGTTAAGGCAAAGCGGAGGCGGTGATTTCCATCCGGCTAGTTCATGTCTCTGAAGCGATCTTCAAGGGTAACGATCTCCTTCTTGGACATCGAAGTCCTTTCTTTATGCATCTGCATGGAATCTTCCACCAAGAGGTGGATATCGCGGAAGTGATTCCTTGGTTTAGTCTACATCTAGAGCCGGAAGTGTGGAGTATGGCATAGGCATGCTGTGTGAAGCCCATCTGGACAGGTAGTCTGGATTGGTGATGAATATGTGTAAACCAGCGAAGACTCTGTGGATTTGATGATATATACAGTTTATGCTTTGTTGAATGGATGTATGGATATATGGATGTTGATTATGAATGTATGGATTCTTTGCGCAAGCTCCTGGTTGTGATGAGAGATCAATTAGTGGCATGCCTGGGGAGCACAGGATAAACCCAGCCTGCTACACCACTAGGGTGGGTTGATCTGGATAGATGAGGGGTCGATTGGTGGCAACGCTTGGGGAGCTGAGTTAAACCCAGCTTGCTGCACCATAAGGGTGGGTCGATAAGGAATAGGTGAGGGGTCGATTGGTGGTAATGCCTGGGGAGCATCAATAATCCCGGCTTGCTACACCGCTAGGGCGAGTCGATCTACTCTGGTTGTTTGTGGATGCTGTGAGGTTAGTACCTCTGAGTGGTATGGACGGAATATCACCAGCTTGCGAGATTGGTGGACTAGGATCCAACCGCCCAACCAACAAGTGAAGAACCTCTGATCGGCAGTGTATGACTGGAATGTCCGGTACACCAATAAGGTGCCCTGAGTGCATGGAACGTCTGGTGGATACCGACGTTTATGATATGGTTGTGATTGGTAGATTGATAGCTTGTGATGGCAATGCATCAAAGGAAGGAACCACTGCCCCGAGTAAGGGGTAGGGTCGTTATAATTGGTCAGCTAATGCTGATCGTTACTTTGTTTGCAACTCTTGGGTGGATATCGAATTGCAGGTGCTGATGATTGAATTAATTTGAGCAGAATGAAGGCTTGCTGCTAAAGGCCCTTGAAGGCCGTGCGAAGCGTGGTTGGATTTCATGTATGGCCGGGCTGCATGCCGATGTATGAAATTATACATTTGTAAAGAGGAACTTGTAAGGCCTTAAGGCTATGTGTGTGTGTGTGTTGTATACATTCCTAGTTATAGATATATAAATATGGAGTTTATATATTTGAAAGAAAACGGTTGTAAACCTAAATCACCTAGAGGGGGGTGAATAGGTGAGTTGTGCATTTTTTGCGGAATAAAAGATAATTATAGCACAGCACAGAACTATCTACCAATATCACAGATGACATAAGATTTATAGTGGTTCCCCAACCTTGGGTACATCCACTTTCCCTCACCGATCTAGCAATCAACTAGACTCGGCTACTCCACTATCTCGGATCAAAAATCGATCCTACCCTCGGAACAAAGTTCCTACAAACTCGATCCAAACAAGGGGATCTACACCTCGGAAGATAACACTTCCTACAAACTCGGAGTGAAAAACTCCTACACTCGGAGAAACTTTCTCCTACAAGATTAATAAAGTTTTGGAAAATTATACAAACAGTAAATCCAATCAGATCTGATGAAATGGCCAGAAAACTTCTTCTTATGGACTTTGCAGCACTATCAGAAATCGGTGAAGAGAGTCTCGGCCCAGATCTGGATCTTCTAGCTTTTACATAATCAGAGAGAGAAGGTGAACGGTGATGTCGATCTCTATCTGTAACTTTCTTCAGAATGAATCCTCTGACCTTAGAAGTAATGGCCGAAGAAGATGGTGGCGGCGGTGGCTTCCGTTTCGGGAAAACAGGGAGGAGTCGGCTGAAGAATTTTTCTCGAAATAAAATGACAAGAAAGCTTGGAGAATACTTAGGGTTTGTCATTTTCTGATAAAACCTTATATAGGAGAGACTAACGGTCATAATCGGTCATAATGGTGTACACGTGGACCGATCATGTCACGTGGTTTTAAAATCCCGTCAGAAAAAGGACTTAGACAAATTTCAGAAAAGGTTCAGCCAGCTACACGAGTAAGTGAATAGCTACTCGAGTAGTTGAATAACTACTCGAGTACATGAAGGAGAACATACTCGGGTATATAAAGATAGGCTACTCGAGTGGGTAGAAATCAACTACTTGAGTAAGCAGGAAGAACTACTCGAGTATGTAGAGTGACTTACTCGAGTTCATAAAGGATCTACTCGAGTACAGGAAAAACTACTCGAGTATATTATATAAACTACTCGAGTACATTAAGTACTACTCGAGTGGGATACTTGGAAAAATTCTGAAGATGTCAGCAAGCAACTACTCGAGTAGTTGAACTAAACCACTCGAGAGGAAGTAATCTACTCGAGTAGGTGAAAGTTCTACTCGAGTAAAAGACTTGGAACATTCTGGAGAGGAAAAGTTCAAGGTACACGAGTGAAACATGATCTACTCGAGTAGGTATCATGAACTACTAGAGTATGATTCTGTCTACTCGAGTATGTGAGTATACTTACTCGAGTCCATGACTTAGAAAAATTTTGATGAGTGAAGCTTTTAATACTCGGGTATAATGAGTAATCTACTCAAGTATATAAGCATGCTACTCGAGTATATGACTATGTCTACTCGAGTACATGACTTAGCTACACGAGAGATTCTCTTAAGTACTCGAGTACAAGGTTTCTTTACTCGAGTAAATTATGCCCAAACTACTCGAGTAGTTATAGACCTACTCGAGTAAAAGACTTGGAGATTTTTTTGATGTTGGAAAATTGTTTCTTCTAGAGTAGTCAACTTCCAATTCCTTTCCCAAAGTCCAATAGCTTGAATATGAAGTGTATCCCAATAGAGAGACCACACATGAGTCAACACCTTGGAATTTGCAATGAGGGATTACATTACACAGTTCCTGTGTTTGGTGACTCACTGTGGACTGACATTGGTCTACACTTCCCAGTGAAATTCCTGCAAACATATAACTCAAACCAAGCATCAAATACAACTTAATTCATCTTAGTTCCAGGGTGACTTCATCAAATCTGGGTTAATGTGGATGTAATACCCAACAATCTCCCCCTATTTGTTGAAGTCAGAACCCTTTACACTAAGGTGAATTATGGACATAAAAGAAACTAAGTAGAAAAACATGAGCAGGTAAGCAATAGACAATGAAAAGGATAATTAGACAGGAATGAAGAATTGTATATATGTAACTTTCCAAAAACATCAAGTCTACAACTTGTCATTTCAATCTCTCATCATCTTTTAGGTTTAGGCTTGGGATTGCTGCTTATCCATCTTTTCTTGCTGTCTTCTTAGATAGCTGAATGGCTTAGGGAAATATTTAGGAGGCCTTGGAGGAGCAGCAGGGTTATTTCTACCAAACTCTCTGTCATGGATCTTGCTTTTTAGCATTGATTTCTCATATAACTCCCATTCCTGGGAACTATAGTGAATGCTCCTGTTCTTATTGTGATCCATAACTAGCCTGAGTGTGTCCAAAATTAGAGACTTTGAGGTTGGAGACCAAGCTTCAGCATGTTCAGTGGCTTTGGAAGGAGCAGTCCTGCTAGCAGAGGGGCCTTCACCATACTTCCTTTTCTTCTTGTAGGTTCTGATCTCTGGAGGAGCTTGAAGAATATATCAGCAGGATCTTCTTCCCAGCCTGGAACATAAGTGTCTGGAGGAGCAAATGAGTCTCCAGGCTTGGGAGAGAAGGTAGGTTGCAGAGGAACAGCTGGGGCAGTGACATCTGTAGCTAGAGGGTTGAGATGATGGGGAATGATGTTTGGGTCAACTGCAAGGTCTGGCAAGATCTGATTGTGCATCCAGACAGCAGTGTCATACGTGTGAAATTTGACACTCTGTATCTGGGCTAGCACATCAGCATGAATGGTCTTCACATGAGCTTCCCATTCATCTGCCTTCTGAGCAGTAGATTTTTCTACCTGTTCTTTGAGTTCTTTTATCAAACCCTCCCCCTTTCTGATTTCAACAGAGAGCTGGGCTATAGCATCATCTTTGAAAATACCTACTTCTTCACAGATTTTCATCTTGTTGGCTTCATTCCTCTTGTCTAGTTCTATCTGATTGTTTGCCAGGGTGATACCTTGTTCCATAACATTTCCAACACTGGTGATAGTGTGGTCAAGTGCTTTGCCACCAAGTTGAAATAAGTACGTGAGCCTGTCAGTGTTATGCTGAATTTCAGCAAAATCGCTGCTCATCTCAGTCTCAAGAGCAGTTACCTTGTCAGTGACTACCTTTAGAGAGTTGTCAAAATAATTTCTCTGTTCTTGAAGAAGAAGTGCAATCCTTTGCAGCAAATCTGAGGAGGAAGAGACTGTAGCAGCAGTAGAGGGAGCAGCAGTAGGGATAGGAGGAGTTACCCAAGGAGCTATTTCTTCAATGATGACAAAGCTGAGAGCTCTGGTGGTATAAATTATAGCATCCCTTTCTTTTGTATCATGGGGAAGGAAGAAATCTAGGTTTCGGAGAGGGGCCTCAGCAGGCTCTGGAGAGGTCTCATCAGAAATAAGAATGGTGTCTTGCCCGTCTTTTGGGGGATCTGGAGATGGTGTTGGAGTCCTGGCTGGAGAATGGGCAGGAGACTGTGCTGGAGTGGAGTCCTGGGGACATTCAGAGGTTGGAGCTGGAGATGATAGAGGAGGAATGGGCATCACTTCTTCAGAAAGCTCTGTAATCATAGCATCTATGGCAGCAGCTGTGGACAGAAGAGTGTCTTGAGGTATTTGATCTGAAGTAGTGGCTGGACTCTGTGCAGTATGAGGTAGGGATGGAATTTCTGGCTGAGGAGAGGACTGCCTTACTTGGCTAGAAGGAGTAGGGTCCCCCTCACTTGGTGCACCAGAGGAGCTGGCCACATGATGAGGAGAGGGAGATAGAGTCCTGTCCTCTACAGCTGGAACTTTTGGAACTTCTGAAAGCTTGGCAGCTTGGGTAGAATTCTTTAGCTTGAGATCCCATCTCTGAATGGAAGAGATGGAGACCTTCTTCATGTGGTGAAGTGGGGTCCCTTTGGAGAAGTTGAAGACCTCAGGATTTGTTGCATGGAGGAGCAGAGAGATAATTCTGGCGTAGTTGGGGGATTTCAAGCTGTCCTTGATTTTATCCAGAATCAGCATACCAAATTGATAGTTCTTGCGACAGACAATTGCTTGCATTATATCGAAGAAATATAAGGGAATGTCTCTGATGGAGTGAGTCTTGCACAGTAGAATTTTGCCAATAATGTCAACTAGAAATTTTCCTTCAGCGTTCATGTCTGACCTTTTAATATACTGAGCGTCAGGAGAAATGCCACAGAAAAGGGCTGTTCGGTCAGAGTCTTCATCATATAACTCATCTTCTTCATCGACAATCGGCATTCGGAGAAGCTGAGAGACAGAGGTCTTGGTGAACTTAAGTTTCAGACCCTTCACTTTGGATTTTAGGACTTTCCCATTCCTTCTGACCTTGAGATTGGAGAAGAATTCGGCAACTTCGGGGAATAAAACGCGACAGGGTTCATGGAGAATGAAGGACAAACTGACGATGTTGAGAAGGATGAGGAGGTTTTGGAAGTCATCGGAGAGCTCTGCAATACCTGCGGTGACTAGTTCTGAGCCGACGCCGATCTTGGAAGAATCCGCCATGGATGCGATTGACTGGAAGAAGTGAGAGAGGCGGTTATGCAACAGCGGCGGAGGAGAGTAGGCGAAGCGGCCGAGTAGACGAAGCGGCAGAGGGTACTCGAGAGAAAGAAATAATGTCGTGTAGGTTTGGGTTTTCGGAATTTCATATATATAATTCTTAAATTACCCCTAATTAATTTAAAGGAAGAGGCGGAATTTAGCCTTAGGTGGCGAATAGAACAAATTTCAAAAACTGGGAAATAGAACACGAGAAATAGATAGACTACTCGAGTAGGTAAGTGAGTTACTCGAGTAGGTCATCAGGAGTTACTCGAGTTGGTCTGCAGAGAGTACTCGAGTAGGTGGAGAAAAATACTCGAGTAGATAGGTGACTTACTCGAGTAGGTAAGTGACTTACTCAAGTAGGTCAGTAGATACTCGAGTAGGCACATTCTTATACTCGAGTAAGTAGAGAAGAGTACTCGAGTATGTTAGTTGTTACTCGAGTAGGTCTGTCTTGACTCGCGTAGGGAAGTCACATACTCGAGTATGTCTTATTCTTCTTGAGCTGAATTTTGAAAAAGTGGAGAAGAAGTAGATTTTGACTAACCCCTTGCAATTACTTGATTCTTAGTCATCCAGCCTTCTTTAGTCCTCTTTGTTGAGCATCCCAAGCTCTGTCTTGAAGAATGAGAACTTGGTCTCGTCCAGCGGCTTTGTGAAGATATCTGCAACTTGCCTATCTGTAGGCACATATTTGAGATCTATGTCTCCATGCTCCATATGTTCCCGGATGAAGTGATACCTTAGCTCGATATGCTTTTTCCGGCTGTGGGAGATTGGATTTTTGGCTATTGCAATTGCGCTAGAGGAGTCACAGTACAAGGGAATATCCTTGAACTGCAGGTTGTAGTCCTCGAACTGATTCTTTATCCATAACAATTGTGCGCAACAACTTCCTGCAGAGATATACTCTGACTCGGCCGTTGAGATTGCGACACAGTTCTGCTTCTTGCTACTCTAGGAGATTAGCCTTCTTCCGAAGAATTGGCAAGTCCCTGAGGTGCTTTTACGGTCGTCTTTGCTACCTGCAAAATCTGCATCTGAAACCCAATTAGTTCGCTGTCATTACTTCTTGGGTACCATAAGCCAAGATTTGGTGTGCCTTTAAGGTATCTCAGGATCCGCTTTGCAGCAGCGTAATGAGATTCCTTAGAGTTCACCTGATATCTAGCACAGACACATGTTGAAAACATTATGTCAGGCCTACTGATAGTAAGGTAGAGCAAGGATCCAATTATGCTTCTGTACTTGGTTTCATCAAAAGGTTTCCCTTTTTCATCCTTATCCAGAGACATAGTTGAGCACATTGGAGTCCTCATAGAGGTTGCGTTCTCCATTCCGAATTTCTTAATTAGCTCTTTGGTGAACTTGGTCTGTGAGATGAAAATTCCATCTTCAGATTGTTTTACCTGAAGCCCTAAGAAATACTTCAGCTCGCCCATACTGCTAATTTCAAACTTCCCTTGCATAAGTTTTGAGAACTTTTTGCAGAGGTTGTCATCTGTAGAGCCAAAAATAATGTCGTCGACATAGATTTGCACTAGCAAAATCTTGCCTTTTATTTCCCTAAGAAATAATGTCTTGTCTATCTTTCCCCTTGTGAACTTGTTCTCAAGTAGAAATGTAGACAACGTTTCATACTAAGCTCTAGGAGCTTGTTTCAGACCATATAGGGTCTTGTGTAGAAAATAGACATGATCAGGAAAGTTAGGATCAACGAAACCTGGGGGTTGTTCCACATACACTTCCTCCTTTATGTTACCATTTAGGAAGGCCGACTTCACGTCCATCTGATAGACGGTGAAGCCCTTGAAAGCAGCATATGCTAGGAACAACCTTATTGCCTCCACCCTCACCACCGGAGCATATGTCTGGTCGAAGTCGATTCCTTCTTCTTGACGGTAGCCTTTCGCGACGAGTCTGGCCTTATTCTTTATGATCGTCCCGTCTTCGTCCATCCTGTTTCTATAGACCCATTTTGTTCCAATGATCTTCTTTCCTTTGGGTCTTGGAACCAGCATCCACACATTGCAGCGCTTGAACTGATTTAGCTCTTCTTCCATTGTCATTATCCATGATGCGTCTGAGTTTGCTTCCTCAAATTTCTTTGGTTCAACCTGTGAGAGAAAACTCAAATGAAGATTCTCATTAGTAGTACCTCTCCGAGTTCTGATACCATCCCGGGGATCTCCTATGATCTGGTCCATGGGGTGATCCTTCAGATGTCTGAGCTCTAGAGTTCTTGCATCTGGATTATCTTCAAGCACTGGAGTGATTTCTTTATCCTGGATGACTTCCTCATTTTGATTATCAGCCTCTCCAATAGGAGTTAGAGTGGTGATCTTAGTGAACTTCTCGCTTTATCTTTGGACGGATCATCCAAGCTAGCTTCTTTCCGCTTTTCACCTGCATTTTTAATGAGCACACTAGACGGATTGCTTTGCAGTAAGCTCGTCTCATCAAATACAACATGTATCGATTCTTCCACCACCAGGGTTTTTCTATTAAATATCCTATATGCCTTACTATGGCTACTATATCCTACAAAAATACCTTCAAAGCTCTTTTCGCTGAACTTGGTGGTATGATACTTACCATTGTTAAGTACGAAGCATTTACAGCCAAAGATTCTAAAGTATGAGATTGTTGGTTTCCTGCCTTTTAGAAGTTCGTAAGGTGTCTTACTGTGGTCTTTGTTTATGAGTGCTCGATTTTTCACGTGGCACGCAGTGTTGACGTCCTCAGCCCAGAAGTACTCCGGTAGTGAAGCGTCACTCAACAATTATCCTGCAGTCCTCTATGAGTGTTCTGTTCCTTCTCTCAGCCACTCCATTCTGTTGTGGAGTATGAGGAGGGGAAAACTCATGAAAGATACCAAAGCTTTCACAGAATTCTTTCATGGCCCCAGATTTGAACTATGTTCTGTTGTCACTTCTAATTTTGACTATAGAGCAGTTGTATTCATTCTGGACTTGCCTGACAAAATTAGTAAAGATGTCGAAGGTATCTGACTTGTGTTTCAGAAAGAACACCCACGCAAAGCGCGAGTAGTCATCAACAATTACCAATGTATAGTCCTTACCTCCCAAACTTCTAATCTACAGTGGACCAAACAAGTCCATGTGCAATAGATGGAGACATCTGTTAGAGTCTTTGCCAATAATGCTTTTAAAGGTAGCCCTTGTTTGCTTGCCTTTTACGCATGCATGACAAGGTCCGTCTTTGACGTATTTGACATTTGGGGCATCACGTACTAAGTTCATTGAAAATAGTTTATTAATGGTTTTGAAATTAATATGTGCTAGTCTCTTATGCCATTGGTCACCAAGAGACGCACTATCTTTTGCTAAAAGACACACTGGTATAGAGGAATCTATACAGATGAAATTTAAACAGAAAATATTCCTGCTTCGAGTGCCGGATAGAATCGTTTCCATATTGTCAACTAATTTTATCAAGCACTTATCAGCATGGAACTCAACTATGTATCCTTTATCGCAGAGTTGGCTTATGCTAATAAGATTGTGTTCCAATCCTTCGACATAGGTCACATCCGTGAAGGATACATTGTCGTTAGTAATCATACCATAGCCTCTAGTAATTCCACGGTCTGAACCTCCAAAGATGTCTTTTGGTCTGTTCATGACTGGAGTAAAGTTTTGAATGAGGCTTCTAGTCCCGGTCATATGCCGAGAGCATCCGCTGTCCAAGTACCAGATAGGCGTTTTGTTGGCCTTTGTACATCCCTGCAATTATAATCAATTTGCCTTAGGAACCCAAACACGTTTGGGTCCTTGGTCTCGGGTTAGAGTGCTCCCCCTACGAGTGTTAGCATTATGAGCGGTCTTTCTCATATTGCTGACATGAGGGATTGCTGCGTTTCTGGAATTGAACCAGCAATCTATGGCGAAGTGACCAACCTTGCCACAGCACTAACAGTCAAATCGGTTGTACCTTTGCCTCAAGATCTCCTGCTTGACCTTTTGGAACTTTGGTCTAGCAGGGGTAGCATTCTTGGAGGGAGATGCCTCATGATTATGACAATCACATGGCTTCTCTACAACCGGCTTTTTCTTTGGTGCCTTCTTGAAGTTATGCCCATGATTGAAAGGGCCATAGCTCTGAAGAATAACTTCTTCATAAGGTGCCTTAAAGAGACTTTCGCCAAAGTTTCGGGGTCGAGCCCATCCTTGATAGCGGAACTTTGGCTCTACATAAGTAGGCCTAGCAAAGTGCCCGTATGATGAGTCAAAATCAAACTCATTTGATGGAAAGATGACCTTTTTGAATGTAGTTTGATTTTGAGGGGCTTTTCCCTTTTCTTCGACTGAGGCCTTTTTGGCGGCCTTATTTTTCCGTTGATTCTTGTTTCTCCTAGAGGATTTACTAGGAGCTTCTTCATGGCTTAGTCCAGCTCCCTTGGCCTTTGCTGAGAATTCAGCAACGAATGGAAGAACTGTCTTGGGCTTCGAGAAACTCTCAACAAGTCTCCTTTCAGCTGCAAGTTCGGCTTCCAATCCCTTGATGATCTTCTCCTTAAGGTCAAGGTGCTCAAGAGCCTTGTTGTATTCTTCAATAGCATTATTGAAGTTTTTTTCGATGGAGTTAGTTTTTGTGACTTTCTCTCTCAAGATGCTCTCTTCGGCTTTTAGAGACTTGATCTCTTTAGCCTGGGTCTTCACGACTCGACGACATTTGTCGTAATCCATGATTAACTCCTTGTACTGGGCCATTAATTCTGACTCATCGTCAGAGGAGCTACCCTCACAATCATGTTCAGAGACTTCAGACTCTAAAAGAGGGGTATGAGAGTTTACCTTCCCAGTGAACTGGGGCTCTTGTTCATCATCTGTTTGAGCCATTAGCCAAAAGTAAGCTTCTTCTTATTCTCTTGACTCAGATGAGTCGGAGTCGCTAAGAGTCTTGCTCCTTTTGGCTATGAGACTCTTCTCTTTCCTTTTCTTGTTGTGTGAGGATTTCTTATCTTCTCTTCCACCACCCTCCTTCTTCTTGTGAGGGCAGTCAGCAATGACGTGACCTGGCTTATTACAGCAATAGCAAATGATGTCAGTTGAAACGTATTTGTTCTGTTTAGTATTATACCTTTCGTGGCTGCTTGAGCCTTTTCTTTGTCGATCGTCATTGCGCCGCGATCTTCTGTATGAGGCATCCTTGCCTTTCCATTATTTCTTTTTATTGAGAAACTTCTTGAATTGCCTTGAGAGTAAGGAGAACTCTCCTTCAGATAGTTCAGAGCCTGAGGTGCTAGGCTCTGATGTTTCTTCTTCTTCATCAACTTCTGGAGCTGGAGAGGGGGAGGCAGCCTTAGTCTTTCTGGAGGTGTATGCCTTTAGAGCGATAGATTTCTCCTTTAGTGCACACCTGCCTTTCTCTTCTTCAGCTTTTCTTGTATTGATTTGGAGTTCATAAGACATAAGCTTTCCAAAAAGATTTTGTCGGTCCGTTTCAGCTAGCTTCCCGAACTCCCTGATGGCGCATACCTTGTTATCTCATTCCTTGGTTAGGGATCTCAAGAACTTGTCGTTCAGTTCTCCGTTGGTGAAGACACGGTCATACACCTTTAGGCCATTCACAATTTTGAAGAAGTTTTCAAATGTGTCGGCAATTGTTTCCTTATTCCCTTGTCAGAACGCTTCATATTTTTGGTTGAGAAGGGATCTCCGATCATCCCTTACTTCTTCAGTTCCTTCCATCAAAGTTACTAAGGAATGCCACATCTCCTTAGCTGATTGACAGTGAATCAAATTCTGCAGCATTGAGTAATCGACTGCACTCGCTATAATATTCTTAGATTTCTTGTCAAGGGAGACAAGTGTAATCTCGTCTTTGTCGAGATCCATTAGCTTTTTGGGAACTTTCTTGGTAGGGTCGATAGTGGACACAGTCATGGGAACGTAAGGACCTTCTTCAACAATCATGAAGATCCTTGGATCCACAGCTTCCATGAAAAATTTTATCCTTTCTTTCCACATGGGAAAGTTATTTTTGTTGCACAGTGGAAGCTTGGCGAAATCTTTGCCCTTGTCCATTTTATGGTAGAGTCTTTCAGACAAAAGATTTGGATCTGATCAAGATGTTAACCTTTTGACGATCAACCTCCCTCTGATACCAATTGAAAGAAAACGGTTGTCAACCTAAATCACCTAGATGGGGGTGAATAGGTGAGTTGTGCATCTTTTGCGGAATAAAAGATAATTAGAGCACAGCACAGAACTATCTACCAATATCACAGACGACACAAGATTTATAGTGGTTCCCCAACCTTGGGTACATCCACTTTCCCTCACCGATCTAGCAATCAACTAGACTCGGCTACTCCACTATCTCGGATCAAAAATCGATCCTACCCTCGGAACAAAGTTCCTACAAACTCGATCCAAACAAGGGGATCTACACCTCGGAAGATAACACTTCCTACAAACTCGGAGTGAAAAACTCCTACACTCGGAGAAACTTTCTCCTACAAGATTAATAAAGTTTTGGAAAATTATACAAACAGTAAATCCAATCAGATCTGATGAAATGGCCAGAAAACGTCTTCTTATGGACTTTGCAGCACTATCAGAAATCGGTGAAGAGAGTCTCGGCCCAGATCTGGATCTTCTAGCTTTTACAGAATCAGAGAGAGAAGATGAACGGTGATGTCGATCTCGATCTGTAACTTTCTTCAGAATGAATCCTCTGACCTAAGAAGCAATGGCCGGAGAAGATGGTGGCGGCGGCGGCTTCCGTTTTGGGAAAACAGGGAGGAGTCGGCTGAAGAATTTTTCTCGAAATAAAATTACAAGAAAGCCTGGAGAATACTTAGGGTTTGTCATTTTCTGATAAGACCTTATATAGGAGAGACTAACGGTCATAATCGGTCATAATGGTGTACACGTGGACCAATCATGTCGCGTGATTTTAAAATCCCGTCAGAAAAAGGACTTAGACAAATTTCAGAAAAGGTTCAGCCAGCTACACGAGTAAGTGAATAGCTACTCGAGTAGTTGAATAACTACTCGAGTACATGAAGGAGAACATACTCGGGTATATAAAGATAGGCTACTCGAGTGGGTAGAAATCAACTACTCGAGTAAGCAGGAAGAACTACTCGAGTATGTAGAGTGACTTACTCGAGTTCATAAAGTATCTACTCGAGTATAGGAAAAATTACTCCAGTATATTATATAAACTACTCGAGTACATGAAGTACTACTCGAGTGGGATACTTAGAAAAATTCTGAAGATGTCAGCAAGCAACTACTCGAGTAGTTCAACTAAACTACTCGAGAGGAAGTAATCTACTCGAGTAGGTGAAAGTTCTACTTGAGTAAAAGACTTGGAACATTCTGGAGAGGAAAAGTTCAAGGTACACGAGTGAAACATGATCTACTCGAGTAGGTATCATGAACTACTCGAGTATGATTCTGTCTACTCGAGTATGTGAGTATACTTACTCGAGTCCATGACTTAGAAAAATTTTGATGAGTGAAGCTTTTAATACTCAGGTATAATGAGTAATCTTCTCGGGTATATAAGCATGCTACTCGAGTATATGACTATGTCTACTCAAGTACATGACTTAGCTACACGAGAGATTCTCTTAAGTACTCGAGTACAAGGTTTCTTTACTCGAGTAAATTTTGCCCAAACTACTCGAGTAGTTATAGACCTACTCGAGTAAAAGACTTGGAGATTTTTTTGATGTTGGAAAACTGTTTCTTCTAGAGTAGTCAACTTCCAGTTCCTTTTCCAAAGTCCAATAGCTTGAATATGAAGTGTATCTCAATAGAGAGACCACACATGAGTCAACACCTTGGAATATGCAATGAGGGATTACATTGCACAGTTCCTGTGTTTGGTGACCCACTGTGGACTGACATTGGTCTACACTTCCCAGTGAAATTCCTGCAAACATATAACTCAAACCAAGCATCAAATACAACTTAATTCATCTTAGTTCTAGGGTGACTTCATCAAATCTGGGTTAATGTGGATGTAATACCCAACAATATTTAGTGGACATTCGTTGTGCTGAGTTCATACAACTTGAAAAGGTGCGCTAGAATGCTTTAAGTTAGGATACGAGTAGATTTTGATTTCCACACGTAATTTTGCCGCTTGTCTGTGAAATATGGCATGGGGCCCCGGCCGGACCCACCGTTATATTCCATGTGACGAGTGGGGGCGTTACAAAGTGGTATCAAAGCCAGGTTGAGATTGTATGGGAGGGAGAACATAATTGAACTCACAAATGTCCACTAGGAATGTATTTCATGCACGTAAGCTGCGTGAGCATGTAGTTATGATATGGATGATTAATGGTGTTTTGTACATTGATTGATAGGTGGCGAGGTGTAACACCCCCATCTGTCGCATGGCATATAACAGAAGGTCCAGCTGGAACCCGACGCCATATACCACAGACAGTCGAAAGGGATACTAAATGAATAATCAAACCAACCGAATAAGACTACTCGTCCTAATCACAGAGCATTCTAGCGGAAGATTTTAAAGTTGAAAGAACCCAAAATTAAATCCATCAATATGAATGTCCATAGCTACAACAAAAGGAATGAAACCCCAGATACACAGAAACGGGTACATGACCTTATGGCCTTACAAATGTTCACTTAATAAAGAGTGTTTTACATACATCGGCTCGCAGGCCGGCCACACATGATAAATATAAAAAAACAGCTATTCTACGGCCTTCTAGGGCCAGCACAGCAACATGGGCTCCAGCCCGCTATTTGGCGCTCGGCTCCGCAGCACCTGCAAGCACATACCACCGCACGGTGGCAAATAAAGCAACGGTCAGCCAAAAGCCGACCAAATTATAACGACCCCGCCCCTGACTCGGGACGGCGGTGCTCTTTCCCTGCATAACATTAGCCCAACAATATATATAACGCAATTATAATTCGCCACAGGTGTAGGCTCGCACGACCAAACACCCCGTGCACTCAGGGCATATTCATGGTGAACCCTGACCCATCAGTGCATTCACCACCACCCCCAGGATGGCAACAACATGTGAGCATTTAGCCTTTCTGACCACCGTCTAAGGCTCCGACTATGCCAACGGCCAGTCCCCGTCTTCGGGTCTCTCGCACCGAACTACATAGCCTAGGTCCAATTCCACTTGCCCGTTGCTCACGCCGCATGTCCAATTTAAGTCCTTTGCGCGGGCCAAGCTTCTCTCGGATCCCAAATTTTCCAAAACAATCTCATAACCCAGTTATGATCAAGGCTGGTTCCCAGACCGCCAAGTTAGCAGAACACGTTTCCGCTCAATTTTTTGGGTGCGCCTTGAAGCTAACCTCTAAGGATCCCTGCTGCAATCTACCACGTAGAAACCCGAAAAATCCAAAGCACGGAGTCTTCTCCGGCAAAACCACATCAAATGCAACATCACCGATCCAGACAAAACATGTCCGGGTAGGCTTCACACACAATGCCTATGCCCGTACTTACGATTCCGGGCTCTATATGCAACACAAGGGGGACTATTCCCGTCAACCCCAAGGAACACCACGCACTCACCGCATACTCGCGGGAGCGGGATTCCCTATGCAGAAAGAAAGAGCTTCAAGCGCTCAAGTTGAGAACCGTTACCCTTGTAGTCCGTTTTGGCGCCATGGAAAAACTACGCGGTTAGAACTCTTCGCAATGACCTTCCCTCCATGGATCCGCTCTCCGATTTCGAAACGGTGCTCTGATGCTCCGCTGGCGGCCGGAAACCTCCTTCTTCTACCTCTCCTCTCTCACTTTGGAAGGTGAGAACTTTGGAGAGAAAATGAGGAAATAACCCCCTATTCCCGGCCTTAACAGAGCAGAATTTCATCTGGGTCGTCGGATCTAAATTAAAGGAAATGAACGGCTCGGATCTACACAAAATTCCCCAGACCTGGGCCGCACACGGCTTGCCACACGGCCGTGTCCATGGCCGTGTGCCTCGATCCAGGCACGATCGACGAACTGAGAAACGCACACGGGCCAAGACACGCCCGTGTCTGACTTGACACGCACGTATCGGGTTCCTCGACACGCCCGTGTTCGTGGGCGTGTCACGCATAACCGCCACGGTAACGGACACGACCCATCCGGACACGGGTAGGGACACGGGTTGGCACACGCCCGTGTCGGATGACACGCCCGTGTCATCCGGCCGTGTTTCTGGCCGTGTCCTTCTCGGGTTGAAAACGGCCAAAAAATCACCAGCCAGACACGGTCTTGGACACGCCCGTGTCCTAGGCCATGTACCCCTACAGGCACCAAAAACTCTTTTTTTTGCGACCGACTCGCACACAACTTTCGGGGCATTACAAAT
Source organism: Platanthera guangdongensis (assembly GCA_039583875.1). Lineage (NCBI taxonomy): Eukaryota > Viridiplantae > Streptophyta > Magnoliopsida > Asparagales > Orchidaceae > Platanthera > Platanthera guangdongensis. The sequence continues at coordinate 20,576,426 of CM077160.1, read as the reverse complement.
CTCCCCCATTTAAGGAATTTCGTCCTGAAATTAAGCAAAGGTACACAAAAGCTAAATGATACCTGAGTGGAATAACTCGGGGTATTCCTCCAACATAGCTTGCTCTCGCTCCCAAGAAAGCTCCTCACGTCCGCAATTATCCCAACGGACTTTAACAATTCGGACCTCCTTGTTGCGGAGTCGTTTGACTGCAACATCTTCAATTCGCACTGCCTTGACCCTTGTTGTTAACTCATAATCAACTGGTACCTGATTGTCCGCAATGATCTGCGAAGGCTCTTGCACTGCTTTACGCAACACCGATACGTGGAATACATCATGCAGCCCACTCAACTCCGTCGACAGCTTTAATCTATACGCCGCCTCGCCAACACGCTCCAGGATTTCAAATGGTCCAAGGTATCTCGGACTCAGCTTCTTCAAGCGTCGAACCCGCGATACACCCTTGAACGGCTTGATCTTTAAGTATACCATGTTGCCAACGTTGAATTCCACATTTCTATGTTTGGCATTGTAATACTTTGACTGTCTATCCTGAGCAATCTTCAGTCTTTCCTGAATTGTCCGTATCATTGAAGTGGCATCTTCCACCGCTTGACGTTTATACAACTTTGATTCACCTGCCTCCAACCAAGACAACGGCGTACGACACTTCCTCCCGTACAAGGCTTCGAAAGGCGCCATTCCAATGCTTTCCTGAAAGCTGTTGTTGTAAGCAAACTCCACCATGTACAGGTGATCCTCCCAATTCTTCCCGAAATCTAGGATGCACATGCGAAGCATGTCCTCCATAGTCCTGTTGACTCTCTTGGTTTGGCCATCTGTCTGCGGGTGAAAGGTTGTGCTGAACTTTAGCTTAGTACCCAACAGACCATGCACCAACCTCCAGTCATTTGACGTGAAGCGTCCATCTCGATCACTAACAATACTTCTAGGCACACCATGTAATCGTACAATATCATCCACGTAGAGTTTGGCTAACGTTTCCACTGGATCCTCCTTTCTCACTGGGATAAAGTGCGACACCTTTGTCAACCTATCAACGACCACCCAAATGGCGTCGTTTCCCTTCTGCGACTTCGGCAAACCGTGCACAAAATCCATAGATATGTCGTCAAACTTCCATTCTGGGATAGGAAGGGGTTTCAAGAAACCTCCGGGCTTCTGGCATTCCGCCTTCACTAATGCACAAGTACGACACTTGACCACATAAAGTGCCACATCCTTCTTCAAACCCGGCCACCAGAATAATTTCTTCATGTCTCTATACATCTTAGTGCTTCCCGGGTGGATTGAGTACTTAGTATGATGAGCCTCATACATCAACTCCTCCCGAATATTATCCGCACTAGGAACGCATAGACGACTGTCCTTCCTTAGCAACTCATCTTCAACCACAAACTGGGAATTTGACCCATCCAAAGCTTCGTCCAAGATTTGCTTCATGCTGCCATCCAGAACCAAAGCCCGCCGAACTCTATCCGCTAGACCAAACTGCACCTCTGTCCAAAACAGTTTCGCCTCGGCACTAGACTGCTTATCGACGCAAGATATCTCCAATGCCTCCAACTCTTGGACCAATCTCTCATCATGCACTGATAACCAATTGGCTTGTGCGGGAATCTTACGACTCAACGCATCCGCCACTGCATTTCCCTTCCCAGGCACATAGTGTATCTTGAAGGTGTAGTCCCCTAAGAACTCCATCCACCTCCTCTGCCTCATGTTCAAATCCTTTTGGTCCAATAAGTACTTCAAACTCTTATGATCGGTGTAAATATCGACCTTCACACCGTACAGATAGTGCCTCCAAAGCTTAAGATCAAATATCACGGCCGCTAACTCTAAGTCGTGGACCGGATAATTCCTCTCATGAACCTTCAGTTGTCGTGAACCATAAGTTATCACTCTCCCATGCTGTAGCAGAACACAGCCCAAACCACTGCCCGAAGCATCACTATAGATCTCGAACCCTTCGGTTCCACTTGGCGAACATAAAATGGGCGCCGTGGTCAATCGCCTCTTCAATTCTTCAAAAGCCTGGTCGCACTCCGGAGACCACACAAACTTCTGATCCTTTCTTGTCAACGTCGTGAGTGGTAGTTCTATCCGCGAGAAGTTCTCTACGAAGCGCCTGTAGTAGCCAGCAAGCCCAAGAAAACTCCGGACCTCTGCCACTGTAGTCAAAGTAGGCCACTCCCGTATCGCCACTATCTTCGCCGGATCCACAGCTATTCCTTCTCCACTGACAACATGACCAAGGAACGCTATCGAGGACAACCAGAATTCACACTTGGAGAACTTTGCATACAACTGACTTTTCCTCAATGTCTCCAACACCATGTGTAAATGCTTGTAGTGATCCTCCTCGCACCGAGAATACACCAGAATATCATCGATAAATACTATCACAAACTGATCCAGGTATTCTCTGAACGTCCTATTCATCAGATCCATAAACACGGATGGCGCATTCGTCAACCCAAACGGCATGACTGTGAACTCGTAATGCCCAAACCGCGTACTGAATGCTGTCTTTGGGATGTCGCTCTCCCTTATCCTCAACTGATAGTAACCGGACTTCAAATCTAACTTCGAATATACAGTTGATCCAACCAGCTGATCAAATAGATCGTCAATCCTCGTGATCGGATATTTGTTCTTCTCCGTAAGTTTGTTCAATTCCCGATAATCGATACAAAGCCGCAAGCTCCCATCTTTATTCTTAACAAAGAGAACTGGTGCGCTCCAAGGCGACGAACTTGGACGCACATAACCTTGCTCTAGCAACTCTTGCAGTTGCACCTTCAACTCTGCCATTTCTCTTGGGGCTATCCGATAGGGGGAGCGTGACACCGGTTTGGCACCCGGTACCAGCTCTATAGTAAAGTCTATCTCCCGCTGAGGAGGGGCTCCTGGGAGATCATCTGGAAACACATCAGGATACTCGGAGACAACTGGGATGTTGCCCAAACTAGGTTTAGGCGTCGCAGTCTGCACTAGAGTGACATACAGTTCTTCCCCAGACCGAACTGCCTTGAACACCTGAAGGGCCGATATCAGAACTTTCCCTGACCCCTTCATGCCCGCAAAAGTAGTCTCTCCGCCAGTGTCCAGACCCAACTTGACTTCTTTACGGTTGCAATCAATACATGCACTTTGCTCCGAGAGCCAATCCATACCGAAAATTACGTCGAACTCCACCAATGGTAGAACCAACGCCCGCAAATCAAACTCCCGGTCTCCAATCCGAATCTTCACAACACAAATCCTATCCACACGCATTGAGAACCCATTAGGCAACAACACATCCAACTTGTTTTCTGCCATCGAGAATGGAACTCCGATGCGCGATATAAGTTTTTCGGACAAAAAGGAATGTGATGCTCCCGTATCAAAAAGGGCTTTCGCCGGAAACCCAAAGATTAACACAAAGCCTAGCACTAACAAACGTAAGCCTACAAATACAAAGGTAACAGCTATAAAAGTTAAACCACTGTAATTTAACTCATACCTATCACCACGTCTGCTTGCTTAATGGCCTCCTGCAGACCAAGGTTGTAGACTCTAGGCTGAGCTGGAGCATGATGGGACGTGGTTGACTCCACCGCCTTCCCTTTCTCCTCATAAGTCGCTCCAGGTCTCCTCTCGGACTTTGAACGTCCGCTCCAACACTCCCGAGCAAAATGCCCCGTCTTCCCGCAGTTGTAGCAAGCTCCGGGGACTCGACTTGTAGTTGCCCCCGATGCATCAGCCGAAGGGGTTGAGTTCGAAGTCCTCCGCTTCTTGTTCCATCTGCGGAAACCTGTCTTGTTACTTGGCACCTTGAACTCGGTCTTCCTTTCTCCTGGGTCCTTCTTCTCTTGAACTTTCTTCGTAACCTTTTCCAACGATCGAGCTGAATTGACCAAGGCTAGGAAGCCCTGCGCCTTAGGCTCGGCAAGGAGTAACTGTAAATCGCCGCGAAGACCCTCATAGAATCGGTTGGTCTTCCTCTCTTCTTCTGAAAACATAGCACCAGCATAACGACCCAACCGTGTGAACTCATGCAGATATTCGTCCACGCTTCTGGATCACTGAGACAATCCAAGAAATTGATTCTCCATCTCCAACTTCTGAGTAGAAGGTACAAATCTGGCTAGGAACAATCTTGAAAATTCCTCCATCGGCACATCCGCAAGTTGCCTTCCCACTAGAAGATGAAACTCCAACTCGTCCCACCACAGCCTCGCCTCACCTTCCAAAAGAAAAGTCGCTATGGTGGTCTCCTGCCACTCCTCAGTCATTGTGGTCGTCAACATCCTCTTTATGGAAGAGAGCCAGTCCTCAGCTTGAGTTGGCGTTCCAACCCCATTAAACCTCGGAGGATTAAAGCCCATCACGTGCTTTAGCTGCCGCTCCGTAGTTCTCCTCGGCTCTACTAACTCAACTGCTGCGCATTCCACCACTCTCGGCTCTGCCGCCCTAACCGGTTCTTGCTCACTCGCAGGAGGTGCGCGATGCATTTGCCCTGCAGGTTGGGCATTTATCATTGCGAACACGGCTTCAGCCACCATCCTGATGGTTTCCGCTGAAGGAGGTGTAGCAGGCGCGTCCCTTGGTGCTCTACTTTCCGTTGATTGCGGACGCTCTGACTGACCAGCACCGCTCCCAGCTGCCTAAATTAGCAAAGACACACGATTAGACAACAAACGTATTGCTAAAAGCAATCATTGGAACACTCAGGTTCCACCAAACAAGTGTATTTTTCATTCCTAAGTGGACATTCATGGGTTCTTTTTGATGTTATAATGATGACGCACATATGTGCTCACCACCCCTTAAAAGAATTCGCCCACGAATTCATTTAAGCCTGATCGTAACCAGAAGTCTGATACCAAATTGTAACACCCCCATCTGTCGCATGGCATATAACAGAAGGTCCAGCTAGAACCCGACGCCATATACCACAGACAGTCGGAAGGGATACTAAATGAATAATCAAACCAACCGAATAAGACTACTCGTCCTAATCACAGAGCATTCTAGCGGAAGATTTTAAAGTTGAAAGAACCCAAAATTAAATCCATCAATATGAATGTCCACAGCTACAACAAAAGGAATGAAACCCCAAATACACAGAAACGGGTACATGACATTATGGCCTTACAAATGTTCACTTAATAAAGAGTGTTTTACATACATCGGCTCGCAGGCCGGCCACACATGATAAATATAAAAAAACAGCTATTCTACGGCCTTCTAGGGCCAGCACAGCAACATGGGCTCCAGCCCGCTATTTGGCGCTCGGCTCCGCAGCACCTACAAGCACATACTACCGCACGGTGGCAAATAAAGTAACAGTCAGCCAAAAGCCGACCAAATTATAACGACCCCGCCCCTGACTCGGGACGGCGGTGCTCTTTCCCTGCATAACATTAGCCCAACAATATATAAAGCGCAATTATAATTCGCCACAGGTGTAGGCTCGCACGGACAAACACCCCGTGCACTCAGGGCACATTCATGGTGAACCCTGACCCATCAGTGCATTCACCACCACCCCCAGGATGGCAACAACATGTGAGCATTTAGCCTTTCTGACCACCGTCTAAGGCTCCGACTATGCCAACGGCCAGTCCCCGTCTTCGGGTCTCTCGCACCGAACCACATAGCCTAGGTCCAATTCCACTTGCCCGTTGCTCACGTCGCATGTCCAATTTAAGTCCTTTGCGCGGGCCAAGCTTCTCTCGGATCCCAAATTTTCCAAAACAATCTCATAACCCAGTTATGATCAAGGCTGGTTCCCAGACCGCCAAGTTAGCAGAACACGTTTCTGCTCAATTTTTCGGGTGCGCCTTGAAGCTAACCTCCAAGGATCCCTGCTGCAATCTACCGCGTAGAAACCCGAAAAATCCAAAGCACGGAGTCTTCTCCGGCAAAACCACATCAAATGCAACATCACCGATCCAGACAAAACATGTCCGGGTAGGCTTCACACACAATGCCTTTGCCCGTACTTACGATTCCGGGCTCTATATGCAACATAAGGGGGACTATTCCCGTCAACCCCAAGGAACACCACGCAATCACCGCATACTTGCGGGAGCGGGATTCCCTATGCAGAAAGAAAGAGCTTCAAGCGCTCAAGTTGAGAATCTTTACCCTTGTAGTCCGTTTTGGCGCCATGAAAAAACTACGCAATTAGAACTCTTCGCAATGACCTTCCCTCCACGGATCCGCTCTCCAATTTCGAAACGGTGCTCCGATGCTCCGCCGGCGGCCGGAAAGCTCTTTCTTCTTCCTCTCCTCTCTCACTTTGGAAGGGGAGAACTTTGGAGAGAAAATGAGGAAATAACCCCCTATTCCCGGCCTTAACAGAGCAGAATTTCATCTGGGCCGTCGGATCTAAATTAAAGGAAACGAACTGCTCAGATCTACACAAAATTCCCCAGACCTGGGCCGCACACGGCTTGGCACACGGCCGTGTCCATGGTCGTGTGCCTCGATCCAGGCATGATCGACGAACCGAGAAACGCACACGGGCCAAGACACGCCGGTGTCTGACCTGACACGCCCGTGTCGGGTTCCTCGACACGCCCGTGTTCGTGGGCGTGTCACACATAACCGCCACGGCAACGGACACGACCCATCCGGACACGGGTAGGGACACAGGTTGGCACACGCCCGTGTCGGATGACACGCCCGTGTCATCCGGCCGTGTTTCTGGCCGTGTCCTTCTCGGGTTGAAAACGGCCAAAAAATCACCAGCCAGACACGCCCTTGGACACGCCCGTGTCCTTGGCCGTGTACCCCTACAGGCACCAAAAACTCTTTTTTTCGCGACCGACTCGCACACAACTTTCGGGGCGTTACACGAGGAGTGGTGTTGGGCAGAGCACCAACGGTCCGACTAGATTGCAGCACCCGTTGAAGTGCCTACGCCTCCCTCGGTGAAGACCATACAGGTGGTGACGGAGATGGTGCTTGCAGTATTACAGGCACATCCTACTGGGCAGGCAAGGCCTGCAGGGGTGCCAGTACGGCCTGTTGCGAGGCAAGAGCGCACTAAAGTTGTGGTGGATGAGCAGGCAATGGATGAGTCATTGAAGCACTTTATGGAATTTCATCCACCTACGTTTGGTGGGGCGACTTCCCCCACGCAGGCAGAAGACTGGCTTGCTAGAGTAAAGAGGATCTTGACTGCAATCAGGACAGTGGAGGAGCAGAAAGTGACTTTAGCCACTTTTCTGCTAGAAGGAGATGCGAGACTGTAGTGGGATGACATGGAAGTGCATCACTTGGCCGGTCGAGGATTGGAGGACGTCCCAATTGATGAATTCTCCAGATTCTTTTTAGCCAAGTATTTGCCAGTGTCGCAGCTGATTGCGATGGAAAACGAGTTTCAATGTCTGGTGCAGGGGGTGTCACAACCCGCATTTTCTCCGAATTTAAGAAGTATCAAAGTACGAGAAAACACGCGTCGTGATGCCACGTCGAACAGGGGATAACTACCGACGCTCAGGAGAACACCATCTAACTAGACTATGAAAATTCACAAGTTTAATGATTAGAGAAATCAGTTATATTTTAGAGGTCGTATCCCTCGGCTCGGTGGATCATCTAGTCCACGGTTTAAAAACTATACTTATACGCAGTGGAAAATACTTTATTTATGTTTGACACCCTATGAGAGTGCATAAGTGCCCCCAAAGGACAACTTATACTATGCAAGACCCTACATTCATTTTATATTATATATAAGAAAATGATCTTTTTACGTTGTTTATAAAGTTGTGTTGAGTTTTATAAAACATGCTGATCATGAGATATATATACATAATAGTGTTTGTTAGGTTTTAAAGTAACTAGCAACCTAGCATAAAACATCCCAAGAGCTAGTAGACTATCTCTAGAAAGGTAGCAGTAAAAGAAACATATCTAGTATTATAAGGTAAAACTACCAGTGGGCACCAACAAACTGACACGAACCAACTGGCAAGTATGTATGTCTATAAGGAAATAGGAAAACTACCTCACAGTAGCAAGAAACTGATCTCTACAGTACAAGAGATCACCACCAATAGCACAGCAGAACTAGCCGTCTACTCGGCTACTAGTCAGAACCTGAGGCATTCAGAAAAAAAAGAATACCTCAGCAAGTAAAACAAGAAAATCTGAATTAGGGAATTAAATCAAAATGGAACAAAGAGAGTAAGTGAACATGACAGTAAAAGAAAACACTGTCCAAAGTAAGCAAAAGTACACCAAGTACCAGGTAACAACAAAAGCCCTGCCTCAATCCCTGCATAGGCTACATGCCAAAAGAAAAGAAAACATGCCACAATATGCTGCATTCTACAAGAAAGAAAACACCTAACAATCCTAATTTGTGAGTTAATGGCAGTAGTAAACAACATGGACCTGAGTTGTTGACCAAAAACAGTCCCCCAGACAAAACAATTTCAACTAAAAATAAAATTTCACCGTGTCAGCACAAAACCACCACAAACTCAGCACGTACCTGGAATTAAAAGGGTGGCAGCCATAGAAATACACAGCTCGTACCTGAGACTAAAAAGTGGCGGCCACGGCTCGCACACAAAACATCCCGCTCCTTTAGAGAATCAAAATACCACTACCTGCCATAACCCACGATTCAGACCTCAAAAAACAAAGGAAGAACGAAAGGCCGACAAGACATTCCCCCTAGGAGGTAATCACTCGGGAAGAAAAGAAACTGAAAGGGAATAAATCCCAGCTTACATGATTCATCGATCTCCAGCCACAGGAAATCGTCTAACCAAGCTCTCAGGAAAATTGTCGAACGCAGACCATGGAAAATCGTCGAACTCCGTTCGATGATTTGCTTTTGTCGAACACAAGCCACGGGAAAAATCGTCGAACGCCGTCCGACAATTTTCCTTTCGTCGAACACTGGCCACGGGAAAAATCGTCGAACGTCGTCCGACGATTTTCCTTATGTCGAACACTGGCCACAGGAGAATCGTCGAACTCCGTTCGACGATTTTCGTCGGACCCAGAACTAAGGCAAACTGTCGAGCTCAGCTCGATGATAATCACCGAACTCAGGCAACCGGAGATCGTCGATCTCAGTTCGACGATTATCGTAGAACTCAGATCGACGATCTTCATCGATCCCATGCAACCAGAGGTCATCGATCTCAGTTCGACGATCTTCATCGAACCCAGATCGACGATCTTCGTCGAACTGGCTGCATTTAGTGCACAACAATCCTGTACCTCCAACTTCGTTTCCGACCAAACTTCTTAGCCTAATTCAATCCTATTACTCAAAATATAAGTATGAAAACTCACTTCTACTAATTCTAACGCTGAAAGGCTATATACTACTCAAACCGAGATTAACATGGAACAATTTGATAAAAGACAAGACTGCAGCAATCCGACCGAAGACTTAGAGTTACAGAACTTGAAAAAAATGAAAAAAAAAACAACATAAAGGACCATTCATGGTTTAAGATCCACATGACTTTGACGGGAAAACAGAGCCAAAACACACGATCTCGGGAAAAGGTATGATAACAGCAAATATGAACATGAAAAGGGGTAAAAAAAACTTGGCAAGGGTAGGAGCACCACTTGCCTCAAATTCCAGCGAAGCTTGCTCGGCCCCTTTCTCTCACTCGGCACCAGCAGCACAGTACCTAAACAAGATTCTAAGGTTTTGAATGGCAGAAAAAGATCAAACAAAAAATTCCGAGACACCTAGAAACACTACGAAAATTGAATCTCTTACCGTAGGAATGAAGGTCTAGGCGAGAGTAATCCAAATCCGCTTTCGGAATCGAATTCCGTCCACTAACGCTCCCAGAATCGGCGCCTGAAGGGCAGCAGGGTTGGCGGTTTTGCTTCGCATGAACAGTCGCAGGCGGGCGGTTTCTTTTTGGGAGAGACGGTGAATAACACTTCTAAACCTTATTCCAATCATATATATATTATCTGATACTTAAATCAATAACTAATTAATTAATTAATATAATAATAATTAACCTAACCGCCAACCAAGCTGCCTCTTAACTAAGATAATAAATAATATCATACTTATTAAATAGTATTATTTTACATAAAAATACAAAACGACGCGAAAATCGAACATCCTCGGAATTCAACGAAATTTGCACTGTATCTAAATACCCACGCTACGAATGCAACGGTGAAGTCGAAATCAACTTTCGATGAGCAGAACTCGGGTTATCACCACCCGAAGCCAAAACACAAGCATCCCCCGAGAGGCCTCATCGAGTCACAAAACCAGACCCGGCTTGCTAGAGAATCTTGCTAATAGGCTACAAAATAGGTCACTCAGTCCTAAGGAGCTAAGACCACACTCCCCAATTGGCACATGCCAAGAAAACTCGTCAACGTAATGCCAAACTAGAATTAAATAATTCACAAAAATATTGGGGGCGTTACAGTCACTCCCCATAAAATGAAGTTTAGTCCCGAAACTTTAAGTACTCAACTTCTACTATAAAGGAAAGTAACAAAAACAAGAGCTACTAGAAAGAAGACATACCAATCAAATCAAGGGAACAGATGAGGGTGAGCCTCCCTCATAGCCGACTCTAGCTCCCAAGTCGCGTTTTCCAAATCCTGATTCTTCCATAGAACTTTCACCATCGGGAAAGACTTTGTCCGCAGCACCCGATCTTGAGTATCCAAGATGCGGACCGGCACCTCAACATATGAAAGATTAGGCTCCAACTGGGGCATAGTATCCAAGACTTGCCCACTGCTTCGCACACACTTCCGTAATTGGCTTACATGAAACACATTATGAATATCTGGGAAATTTACTGGCAAATCCAATCTATATGCTGATAAGCCAATCCGTTCAACAATCTTAAACGGGCCCACATACCTTGGATCCAATTTACGGTTCTTACCGAACCTCTTAACACCAACCATCGACGTAACCTTAAGAAATACAAGGTCCCCTACAGAAAACTCCAAGTCAGACCTACGCCAGTTGGCGTTCTTCTCATACCGCTCCTGAGCTATCCGAAGCTTTTCTCGAATCAGCTTCACCACAACTTCCATTTCTTCGAGCTCGTCTGGACCCAACAACGGCCTCTCACCAACCTCAGTCCAAAACAGGGGAGTTCTGCAGTGCCTCTCATACAAAGCTTCAAACGGAGCCATTTGCAAGCTCTCCTGGTAACTGTTATTGTATGCAAATTTCATAAGCCGCAAACGCTCATGCCACGCTCCACCGTGGTCCAAGATGTAGCACTTGATCATATCCTCAACTATCTGGTTCACTCGCTTAGTCTGACCATTGGTCTGCGGGTGGTTAGCTATGGAATACCTCAAATATGTACCGAAATCCTCTTGCAGACTCCTCCAGAAGCGAGATGTAAAACGGGAGTCTCGATCCGAAATGATGTTCACTGGCACACCGTGCAAACGGATGACTTCATTCAGATACAGCTCTGCAATCTTTTTCATCGGATAGTCAATCTTGTACGGCACGAAGTGAGCACACTTCGTCAGTCTGTCCACTATAACCCAAACAGAATCAAATCCCCTTGGAGATCTCGGCAACCCCTTAATGAAGTCCATAGAAATGCTTTCCCACTTCCAAGTAGGGATCTCCAATGGAGTCAGCTTGCCACCAGGACTTCCATGATCGGCCTTCACATGCTTGCAAGTGTGGCACTCAGCAACAAATCGGGCTATATCACCCTTCATCCCATACCACCAGGCAATCTGCTTCAATTCATGATACATCTTTGTAGATCTTGGATGGTAGGCAACACTGGATCCATGAGCCTCACTGCATATCATAACCCTGATGTCTCCAACAGCGGGGATGCAAAACCTGCCGCGGTACTTCAAAGTACCTGCATCATCGATAAAAAAATCCGGCAACTCCCCTCTCTCAGTCCTGAGGTATAAGTGCAGAAGATCCGGATCATCCTTCTAGTGCAACGTGGTAAGTGAAATCCAAGACGGCTCTGCCACTGCCAAACTGCTCTGCATGTTACAGCGTCCCACGGAAATATCCATCAAGAGGAACTGTTCCACTAAACGATCGGCGGTGAGATTAAAGATCTTCCCCATCTTCGGTCTCAGGGCGTCGGCCACCACATTGGCCTTGGCCGGATGATACTGTATGTCCACATCATAATCGGCCACATACTCTAGCCACCACCGTTGGCGCAGATTCAACTCCTTTTGAGTGAACACGTACTTTAGACTTTTATGATCTGTGAAGATCTTGCACTGAGCACCATAAAGTAGATGTCTCCATAGCTTTAGCGCATAAATCACTGCTGCAAACTCAAGGTCATGCGTAGGGTAATTTCTCTCATCAGTCTTTAGTTGCCTTGACCCATACGCAATCACTTTCCCAGCCTGCATCAAAACGCAACCTAGACTAACATGCGAAGCATCCATGTACACATCATAGTCCATGCCCTCAGTAGGTAGGGTCAGAATGGGAGCAGTGCACAATCTATTCTTTAGTTCCGGGAAGGCTTCTTCTCACTTCTCGCTCCAAACAAAGGCCGTGTTCTTCTGAGTCAATCTGGTCAAAGGTGCAGCCAGGGTAGAGAAACCCTCCACGAACCTCTTGTAGCAGCCGGCCAACCCTAGGAAGCTTCTAATCTCCTTGGGCGTGCCCGACCTGCTCCAATCCATCACTGCTGTGATCTTTTCCGGGTCGACCAAGATCCCATCCTTATTCACCACGCGGCCTATAAACGAGACCTGAGGAAACCAAAATTCGCACTTGCTCATCTTGGTGAATAACTTGTGGTTCCTCAACTCCGATAGAACCAAGCGCAGATGTTGCTCATGCTCCTCAGCACTATGAGAGTAGACCAACACATCATCGATGAATGCCACCACGAACTTGTCTAGAAAGTCCTTGAGCACCCGGTTCATCATATCCATGAAAGCTGATGGTGCGTTGGTCAAACCAAACGACATCACTAGAAACTCAAAGTGTCCATGCCTCGATCTAAACATAGTCCGTGGAATATCTGCCTCACGGATCCTGAGCTGATGATATCCAGAATGAAGATTGATCTTGGAAAACACCGTGCTACCACGCAACTGATCAAATAAGTCATAGATCCTAGGTAAAGGGTACCTGTTCTTAATGGTGACTTTGTTCAGCTCCCTATAATCAATGCACGGCCTCATCGACCCATCCTTCTTCTTCACAAATAGAACAGGAGCATCCCAAGGCAACGAACTCGGCCTGATAAAACCTTTTGCCAATAACTCGTCCAATTGGACTCGCAACTCCTCCAACTCACGAGGGGACATCCGATACGGCGCCTTTGCAATAGGACGCGTACCCGATTCCAAATCAATCACAAACTCAACATCCCGCTCGGGGGGAAGACCAGGAAGGTCATCAGGAAAAACATCAGAGAAACCACGAACAACAGGAATCTCCTCCAAGCGCGGTACACTGACAGCAGTCCCCACCACCGAGACTAAACAAGCAAAATAATCAGAATGAAACAACTTTTGAGCACATACCGCAGAAATGTTGGGTACATTGGAATATATGTACCTGATTTGAAGAATCCTCACCCTACTCAATGATATACATCAAGGTGTATTGGATGTGCTTTGAGTTTCTTTGTGCAGGTTAAGTAACTACAGGTTTGCAGGAAAAGTTTCTAAGTCCATGTGTCGACACCCAGAAGAAAAGTGTCGACACTTAAGGAGGCTTGTGTCGACACCTAGAGAAGCTGTGTCGACACTTGGAGTAATTGTGTCAACACCAGGAATGCAGAGTCGACACCAGAAGAAAAGTGTCGACACATACAGGTTGTGTCGACACACAATGAAGAATTTCTACATAATCAGTGTCGACACTTAGAAGCAGTGTCAACACTCAGATAAACTTTGTCGACAGCAAAAGTGTCGACACTAGGAGGCTGTGTCGACACTCAGCAAACTTCAACAAAGTTCAAGTACATGTGTCGACACAAATGAGATGTGTCGACACTCAACAAAAGGCTCAACACATGAAGAATGTGTCGACACAAATGAGATGTGTCGACACTCAGCAAAAGTTTCAACACGGAAGGCATGTGTCGACACATAGAAGATGTGTCGACACTTAGCAAGTTTCAACACAACGAGATGTGTCGACACAAAGGAGTTGTGTCGACACTTTGCAGAAATCAACTAAGTATTGAAGAAGAAGAAGGACTTGTGTCGACACACATGATCAGTGTCGACACATTCTGAAGAAGCAGTGTCGAGAAGCAGTTTCTACAATACAAGGATTTGTGTCGACACCTTGAAGGCTAGTGTCGACACTTAGTCTACTTGTGTCGACACTTGGTCTATTTGTGTCGACCCATAAAGACTATCTGTCTCGACACTTTCAGACAGTGACAGAGATTTCAAGAAGTGACTGGATAACTTGACAGCTGTCATTTCAACCGGTCAACTGCTACTGTCAGAGTTGTCAGAAGATCGTTAGAAACCGGATCAACCGGTCACCATGAAGAAAGTTTATATAAAGGCTTATTCCTTCAACAGAAGGAGATCGAGAGATAGCAATCAATGAAGTGAAAAACAACACAACCAGAAGAAGACCTTCAAGTGAAGATCTAAGAAGTTGGAGAGAGAGAGCTCCTTCTAAGAAGACAGCTATTGAACCAGGCTGATAAGAAAGTTTCAGATTGAGATCTGATTCTCAAGTCAGCAGTTGATTGAAGATCATCTGCATAGAGATACAACACTACTGTGTTCTAATTCAAGAAGCTTTGAAGAAAGCCAAGGGAGGTTGATCTATGTAAAGTTCTTTCAAGAACTCATTAAGAAGCCAGTCAACTCATCTTTCTCAATCAGAGTTGTGGTTATTAATCTTTGTACTCTTTATTTTCTGTAGGATCATAAGGGATCTGAGTTATAAGCCTATATTTATAAAGGCTGGGTGGTAGGGCTTTTGTGCCTGAGTGTAGGAGATACATTTCTCTGAGGGTAGGCCTTGTTGAAGGCTGAGTGTAGACCTTGTTGAAGGCTGAGTGTAGGTCTTGGTGAAGACTGAGTGGTAGGGCTTTGTACCTGAGTGGTAGGAGTGGGATCACTCTGAGTTGTAGGAACCTGGTTGGGTTCTGAGCTGTAAGATCTGTGGATCTGAGAAGTAGTGGAGAAGTTAGGCCGAATCTAGTACACTACTAGATAGGCGAAGGGGAAAAGTGGATGTACCCAGACCTTGGGGAACCACTATAAAAGTTGTGTGTACTCTGTGTGTGATTTATTCTGTGATTGCTGTGTTATATGTGCTGAATTGCTGTAGAGAATTCCATAAACAGGTCTAATAATTCAGTGTTTCTGCCTTTAAAGTTAAAAAGATTAAATGCACCTATTCACCCCCCCCCCCAACCCTCTAGGTGTTTAGACACTAGTTCTTTCAAGTGGTATCAGAGAGAGGTTCCTCAAAAAGGACATCACAGTCTCAGTAAAAGATCCTGTAGGCAGAATCAGTAGAATCAAGAATCAAGAAAATGGGTTCAACTGAGAATCACAAAGAGCTAGGATCCATGAAATTGCCAATCTGCAGAAAAGAAATTTTTGGCATATGGAAAGAGAGGGTTAGACTTTTTATGGAAGCCTCTGACCCAAGAATTTACATTACAGTCAAAGAAGGGCCATATGTGCTAATGAAAGTATTGTTCTAAATGCAAATCAGAGAACTCACAAAAACTATTCAGAAATGACTAAGGATGAAATTATTCTGGCCACTATGGACAAGAGGGCCCAGAATATTATTGTAAGTGCAATTAATGATGCCACATTTCAAAACCTAATACATTGTAAAACATCAAAAGAAATGTGGGACACACTGATAGTCTATATGGAGGGATCAGAAGATGTAAGACAAGGCACGACGTCTTTGTTAAACCAAGAGTATGAAAGCTTCAGACAAGGCAAGTCTGATAGCATAACTGAATGCTACAAGAAATTCTATAGGATAGTCAATGAATTGATGTCCTATGGAAGAGAGTTCAGTAATTATGAATTGAATGATAAGTTCTTGAGATCCCTGACAAAGGACTGGGACACCAAGATTTGTGTCATAAGGGAAATGGCCAAATTAGCAGACATTCCTCCTCCAACTTTGTTTGGAAAACTGTTATCTTATGAGATGTAGCTAATGATAATGAAGGAGGAAGAAAAGACTACTAGGGTGGAGCACAAAGAAAGAGCTGTGGCCTTCAAGACTGAAGCCACTAGGAAATATAAAAGCAAGTCCCCATCTCCACCTCAAAAAGTTGCTGAGGAAGAGACAGATACTTCAGATAGCAAGAAGTCAGAAAGCAGTGAAAGTGATGAAGACTTTGCTGTATTTACTAGGCATTTTCAGAAGTTTCTAAAGAAGAAGCAGTAGAGGTCCAAGCCATCCACTTCACAGTTAAAAGATGACTACTACCAGAAAAGGAAGTCATCAAGGAATGACAGGAGAAAGTCCAAGTCTAGTAAAACTACATCCTCAAAAATAGTATGTTATTGTTGCAATAGACAAGGACATGCAGTAGCTGATTGTCCAGAAAAGAGGAAAGAGTCCACTAACAAGAAGAAGACACAGTTCAAGGGCAAAAAGGAAAGGTCATTTGTTGCCATAAAGGATAAAAGTCTGACTGATATGTCATCTTCAGAAACAGATTCAGAAGTTGAAGCCTATATTGACTTGTTTGCTGAAGAAGAAGAAAATGAGTTCATGCAGCTAATGAACTCAATTTATGAGCATGAGGACATTCAGTGCAAGGGACTGATGGCCTTATCAGAAGGAGACAAGATCCAGGATCAACCTAGACCTAGTCAGGTACAAAATTGTTCTTCAAGTTCAATTTCTAGTACTACATCAGATTCAGATACATTAGCATCAAGTGATGTGAGTGGATCTGAATCTGAAGGAGACATTCATCAGTTAATTGATGAATATAGAGTATTGTTACATGCTTTGAAGAAAAGCAAACTCTTGACCAAAACTCAGGCTAAGGAGATTGCTAGTCTTAAAGAGGCTGCAACAGATTTTGACAAGTTATTAGATCAGAAACTAAATGAAATAGCCAGACTGAAGAACATTACTGTTATTCAGATGGGGACTATTACATTCAAGAATGATCAAATTAGAAATCTGGAGATTAGTCTTCAGAAGGAGAGAGATATTGTAGCAAGTTTTTCTAAACCAAAATCTGTTCTACCTTTGATAGATGAGTTTGTACCTCATAAGGGTAAAACTGGATTGGGGTTTACAAAACCTGCCTGGACAGTAAAGTCCAAGTCTTAGGGCAAAGCCCCAGTACTCAACAAGAAGCCTGCTGTAGATACTACAACCAGGGTTGTATCCAAATAAAGGTACAACAGGTTTGAATGCTGGTGTTGTGGCAAGATAGGCCACTTTGCCATAGATTGTTGGCATAATTCAAGTGCCAAGGTGAGTAGCAAACTGCCTGCTAGAAAAACTACAGGTAGTTTTGTTAAGAGTCAGACTAACTTGCACCAAGGACCCAAGCATTATTTGGGTTCTAAGGTTAAGTAATTTGTTTTGCAGGTAAGTCCAAGTGGCCATGCCCCAATATGGTACTTGGACAGTGGATGTTCCAGGCACATGACTGGAACTAGGGGATTGCTGAAGGACTATACACCAATCAAGGATGGTCCTAAGGTTACCTTTGGTGGTTCAGAAAAATGAATCATCAAAGGCTTTGGTAACATTTCTAGCAACCTAATTGCAATTACTCAAGTGGCTTATGTAAAGGGTTTGAAATATAACCTCATTAGCATAAGTCAGCTGAGTGATTTAGGATATGACATCTCATTTGTCAAGGATGGTTGTCATATCAGTAGGTCAAGTGATCAAAAGATCATTCTGACAGGATATAGGAAGAGAAATGTCTGTTGTCTAGACATTATGTGTGATAACATTGTTTCTCCTGTTTGTCTTGTAGCTGATGAGAAAGTCTCACATTGTGTTAAATGGAACAAGCGGCTGGCTCATCTTAACTATAAGACAATTGGTCAACTCTTTAGCAAAGAGTTAGTGAGGAATGGTCCTCAAGTTAAGTGCATAAAGGTTGGGATATGCTCAGTGAAAGTCCACCTAGTGTCAACTAGCTTCACCTATGGGGGGGGGGGAATAGGTGACGTGCGGCGTTTTTGCGGAATTTAAGATTGTACCTGCACAATAAAAATAACCAGCACAGCACACAGAATACACAGGCAATTTATAGTGGTTCCCCGACTTGGGTACATCCACTTTCCCCCTTCGACCTATCTCCCAACAAGGGACGACTCGGTCACTTCTCCAACAGGATTGAAATCCAATCCTTGCTCTATCGGAAGGAACCCTTCCACACGTAGGAGTCAACACTCCCACAAACCGGGTTGCACCCAACCCTTACAATCACGGAACAAACGTTCCTTTACAACAAAAGTAAAATAGAATGTACACGAGATACAAACTTCGTTTGGAGACTAAGATGTCCCTCTTTGTTGACGACGTGTTCTTGACATCCACAAGGAGTCCACGACCTTAGATCTCTCTTGGAGAGGATCTCCCTAGAACCGGAGGCGGCAAGATGAGCGGCGGCTAGGTTTACGGGATCGGCGGCAACAACGATGTGAGGCTGCACTTCTTTGTTGATCCAAACTTCGTAGCGAAGCAAGCTAGGTCTACCAATGGTCACACTAGGATCAATCGTCTCGATCGATTCGGATGGGGAAGATTTTCCCGATCTACAAATCGAGAGACAAGAGATCTCCGGATAGACACGTGAGACGCTAAGCTTAGCTAGGCTTCTATCGCAGGAGAATCTGGGCGAAACCACGATCAACCGGCGAACACCTTGTCGCGAGCGGCAGTGGCGGCGGCGGAGCGGAAGCAGCGATTTTAGGGTTCGTCCGTGCTCGCGTATTTCTTATCTGCTTCGCTGTTTTTACTGTTCAAAAATACCCGAGTATTTATACACTGTATACACTTACAATATGACCGTTGTGGGTCCCACACGTAGACACCCGAATTCTGGTTCAAAATAGTCCAGTGGCAGAATCCGGTCCAGCAGCATCTAGAGAAAACGCCAAGTAAAATTCGTCGAGAATCATTGGTGATTCTCGACGAATCGGCGAGAATCAGTTAATGATTCTCGACGATTCGTCGAGAATCACTAGTGATACTCGACGATTCACTTGTTGATTCTCAACGAATATAACTTGGTTTTCATGATCTGCTCCACGATGGGTTCGGCGAGAATCATTAGTGATTCTCGCCGAATCTTACTTGGCACCATTTTGAGGTAGCCGGATGGAGTCGGCGAGAATCACTAATGATTCTCGACGATTCGGCGAGAATCACTAGTGATTCTCGTCGAATTTTACTTAGACGAATTTTCGTCTTTCCACCCAAGAGCTGCCCCTTGACCCATCCTTGCTCCTTATCTTCTCTTGCATAAACACGGCCCTGTACTTGAAAGTAAGTGCACTCCAATAGAGAGAGTACACGTAGGCCAACACACTGATCTGCTCAACGAGGGATTACGTCGTGCAGACCCGTGTATATTGACCTACTGCACCCTGACATTGGTGTGCACTTAGCGTGGAAGAACTACAAGCACAACATAAGAAGTTTCATCAAATACATTGTGAATTCATCTTAGCTTGACAGATGGCTTCCTCAAATCCAGGTGATTATGGATACAATACCCAACACTCAGCTTGTTAGAAAGGCAAGCAGACCAGATCCACCTTTAATAGCATTGAGAACAAAGATGCTGTGAGGTGCCTATACCTCTTGCATATGGATCTTTTTGGTTCTATGCCAGTTCACAGCCTAGGTAGGAAGGTCTACACATTTGTGGTTGTAGATGATTATTCAAGGTTTTCCTGGGTATTCTTGCTAAGGCAAAAATCTGAAACTTCTAGTATCTTTTATAGTTTTGTCAAACAAATTCAGAATGAGTTAGACAGTACAGTGGTCAAAATAAGAAGTGACCATGGTACTGAATTCCAGTCTGATAGCATGACAAAGCTATGTGAAAAGTTTGGGATATTTCAGGAATTTTCCTCACCAAGAACACCTCAGCAAAATGGTATTGCTGAAAAGAAAAATAGAACCTTGATAGAGGCTGGTAGAACCCTATTGAGTGACACATCTCTCCTAGAATATTTTTGGGCTGAGGCAGTAAACACTTCATGTCATGTAATTAATAGGGCTACTATCACCAAGATCCACAATAAGACCCCCTATGAGATTGTGAAGGGCAGAAAACCAAATCTATCCTATTTCAGGATCTTTGGTTATAAATGTTATATACTTAACAATAGTAAGTCTTATTTAACCAAGTTTGCTGCCAAATCCCAAGAGGGGATCTTTGTTGGGTACAGCAACAACAGTAAGGCTTATAGGGTCTACAACTTGACTACTCAAGTTGTAGAAGAGTCTGTTCATGTAGTTTTTGATGAAGCTAGACTCATTAACAATGAATTGCCTAGAAGTGTTTGTAGCTCCACAGGTGTGACTGAGAAGATGGACAAGCTTACTATTGAAGAAGGTTCTACTGCAAGTCAACAAGTGGATGATAGTGGCTGCTGTCCAGGGGGAGTACAAGATACTCCTGTTGCTGAAGAAGACCAAGAGGAGCTGCTGAATGAAGAAGCTGAAGGTGTACAACCAGAAGACAGGCTGCCTCCAGCAAATAGGCATTTAAAAGATCATCTAGCCAATCAAATTATTGGAGATCTCAGACAAGGGGTACAAACAAGGAGCAGGAATCTAAGTTCAGTTCTCTACTCCAGTTTTCTATCCCAAGTAGAGCCAAAGAAATTTGAAGAAGCAATCTTAGACCCTCATTGGATTGAGGCAATGCAAGAGGAGTTGAACCAGTTCAAAAGATGCAAAGTCTGGGAGCTAGTTCCTAAACCAAAAGACCACAACATTATAAGAACTAAGTGGATCTTTAGGAACAAGTTGGATGAAAATGGAGTAATTATAAAGAACAAAGCTAGACTTGTTGCAAAAGGATATAGGCAGGAAAAAGGTATTGATTTTGATCAGACCTTTGCTCTAGTAGCAAGACTGGAAGTAATAAGGATGTTCCTTGCCTATGCAACATTTCAAGGGTTCAAGGTATACCAAATGGATGTTAAGTCAGCTTTTCTGAATGGAAATCTGAAGGAAGAAGTCTATGTAGAACAGCCATCAGGTTTTGTTGATTCTAATAAACCTAATTATGTTTATAGACTTAGAAAGGCTTTGTATGGGTTAAAACAAGCCACTAGGGCTTGGTATGAAACCATGTCTAGTTTCCTCATTGAGAATAAATTCACAAGGGGGAAAATAGACAAGACTCTATTCATTAGGGAATCCAGAGGCAAGATTATCTTAGTCCAAATATATGTAGATGACATAATATTTGGGTCTACAGAAAGTAGTCTTTGCAGAAAGTTTGCAAAACTAATACAAGGACAATTTGAAATGAGCAGTATGAGGGAACTTAAGTTCTTCTTGGGTCTCCAAGTTAGACAGACTGAGAATGGTTTATCCATATGCCAGTCTAAGTTCACCCTAGAATTGATAAGGAAGTATGGTATGGAATCATCCATTACCATGAAAACTCCTATGGGGTCAACAATGTCTTTATGCAAAGATGATGCAGGGAAACCTGTAGATGAAACTTTGTATAGAGGGATAGTTGGCTCCCTACTATATTTGACTGCAAGTAGACCAGATATCATGTATGCTACATGTGTCTGTGCTAGGTACCAAGCTTGCCCTAAATAATCTCATTTGACAGTAGTCAAAAGAACTTTGAGATATCTTAAGGGCACTCCTTATCTAGGCCTTTGGTACCCTAGGAATGAAGAGTTTGAACTGACAGGTTATTCAGATGCAGATTTTGCAGGCTGCAAGGAAGATAGAAAGAGTACCACAGGTACCTGTCAATTTCTAGGTGAAAGGCTGGTGTCATGGAGTAGCAAGAAGCAAACCAGTGTGGCTATCTCCACAGCTGAGTCAGATTATGTTGCTGCAGGAAGCTGTTGTGCACAACTACTATGGATACAACACCAGCTAGAAGATTATGGTATTCAAGTATGTAGAACACCTTTATTTTGTGATTCTACAAGTGCTATTTCTATTGCAAATAATCCTGTCTCCCATAGTAGGACTAAGCACATAGAAATAAAATACCATTTTCTAAGAGAACATGTGGAAAAAAGAGATATTTCACTAGAGTATATTAATACAGATAATCAGCTAGCTGATATGTATACTAAGTCCTTAGATGAAACCAAATTCAATAAATTTAAAATTGAATTAGGGATGATAAACTTAGAATAGTTTACAAAATTGGCTAAGTAAAATGGTGTCGACACACAGAGTTGTCTGTGTCGACACATAGAAGTGGTGTCGACGTTTCAGAGAAATGGTGTCGACACAACTAGGAAGTCTGTGTAGACACTTCAGAGAATTTGTGTCGACACATGCAGTGTCGGTGTCGACACATCCAAGGTGGTCAACAGGAATTTACATTAGAAGAGCTATTCCCTGATCTTGTACAGACAGACCTTAAGAAAGCAATAGTTGCTGTTGAGGGGGAGAAGGCAAATATTGAGGGGGAGCATATGAAGAATGTAGAGGAAACTGCTACACAAGAGACTGAGCAGCCAAATGATGCTGAGGAACCACAAAGGACTGAGAAGGAGTTACCTCCTATTCCTAAGGATAGAGTGGACATAGACAACACTTCTGCTTCAGAAGATGAAGAGGCTGCTAGAGCCAAGAAAAGGAAGTTCCAGGTCTTCAAGAGAAGGAGCCAGAACTATAAGAAAGCCTTACAGACAATTGCTCCACAGCCTGCCCCGTCTACTGATTACAGTTCACTGATGGTGGCTTTACAGATTAAGTTGGATGAGCAAAGGCAAGCTCTAGAAAAGTATATGGATGAAGGCCATAATTCACTTCAGTTTGATCTTGCACAAGACATCAAATCCATCAGATTTGAAGTGAATCTTAACAAGAAGGAAATGACTGATTGTTTCCATAAGGGAGGACATGCAGTAGTCTATCTGGCCACTCATCAAGAGACCATCAAAAAACAAGTTGACGAAATTGCACTAAAACAAGGCTATGTCCTGGAGAATCAGCTGAGAATGAATGATAATTTGACAGCTTCTCATAATTCCATAGTCACTAAAATGAAGAATATAGCTACTGCTCAAACTACAGTAAGTGTCACTGCCAAAGAAGAATTTGATAAGAAATTACAGGAGAGTCTCACTGCTGTGAAAACTGCCATTGAAGATTCTCAGAAGGCAATTACTAACAAGCTGCAAAGGTTAAAACATTTCTATAAAGATGGAGTTAACTATCTGAATGCACAGATAAGATTCCAAAAGGATGATCTTAGACATCACATAGAGAGAGAAGTCATAAAGGGGGAGAGGGTTTTAGTCAAGGTAGGCTCTGATCATGCCAAATGGATTTCAAATTCCATTAGAGCCACCCTTGGATATCCACCCTTATGTGATGATGATAATGTTGCAGAGTCTGGAATCAATACTACATACCTTGGAGGAGAGCAGGCTGAAGTGGCTCAAGTGATATACCCTCCACCAGACTTTGACATGATACATCAAGAGATACAGTCTATGTATAGTCCTCCTGAAGGAAATCAGAATGTCATCATTGAGAAAGTAGTTCAGCCTGTGCCAGAGGCAATCTTAAAAGAACAAGATGCTTTGTTAAAAGAACAAGAGGCCCAATTATCTAACATATCTAAGAAAAGATTCAGAGAGCAAGCTGAATTAAGGCCTGATTTTGAACAATGGAGCCCCACATCCAGGAATATCATCTTGACTTCTTGGAAGACTGCTAAGGACAATGTCCTAGATAGAGGCAAGTGGTATTCTGACCTGGAGTGGAGAAAACATGAGAATATGCAAGAGGTCATTGTACAATATAGAAGAAAGGCTAAACTGTGAAAGCTACTTCCTAATGCACAGGAGCCTAGCAAGTATTTTACTAAGCCTTATCACTACTTTGAAAGGCAGAAGATAAAGGCTGAAGAGCTAAAAAAGAAAGATCTCAAAGGGAAGAAGCCTGCTGCTGCTGATGACAATGAAGCTCCAGTTCAAGCAAAGATTCAATCTAGAAAGGGGATTGTAATCAAGGAACCAGAGCAGCCATAGGATAACATTTTCTTAAGTTTACAAATTGTAATCATTTGTATTAAAATTCTATGTAAACTTTTGACTAATGAAAATGTTGTAATTTGTAAGAACATTGTGTCATGGTTCAAATCTATTACATTAATTGTTCTGAGATAATTGTTTATACATGTTCTGTTTATACATGTTTAAGTTCTTACCCTGTCATATATTACTGTTTTACATCATACTGATAATTTGTTATGTATGGTGTATATCATTGACTAAGGGTTATGACTTCTCCAAATAGGGGGAGATTGTTGGGTACATTGGAATATATGTACCTGATTTGAAGAAGCCTCACCCTACTCAATGATATACATGAAGGTGTATTTGATGTGCTTTGAGTTTCTTTGTGCAGGTTAAGTAACTGCAGGTTTGCAGGAAAAGTTTCTAAGTCCATGTGTCGACACCCAGAAGAAAAGTGTCGACACTTAAGGAGGCTTGTGTCGACACCTAGAGAAGCTGTGTCGACACTTGGAGTAATTGTGTCGACACCAGGAATGTAGAGTCGACACAAGAAGAAAAGTGTCGACACATACAGGTTGTGTCGACACACAATGAAGAATTGTCTACATAATCAGTGTCGACACTTAGAAGCAGTGTCAACACTCAGAGAAACTTTGTCGACAGCAATAGTGTCGACATTAGGAGGCTGTGTCGACACTCAGCAAACTTCAACAAAGTTCAAGTACATGTGTCGACACAAAGGAGATGTGTCGACACTCAGCAAAAGTCTCAACACATGAAGAATGTGTCGACACAAAGGAGATGTGTCGACACTCAGCAAAAGTTTCAACACAGAAGGCATGTGTCGACACATAGAATATATGTCGACACTTAGCAAGTTTCAACACAGAAGATGTGTCGACACGAAGGAGTTGTGTCGACACTTTGCAGAAATCAACTAAGTATTGAAGAAGAAGGACTTGTGTCGACACACATGATCAGTGTCGACACATTCTGAAGAAGCAGTGTCGAGAAGCAGTTTCTACAACACAAGGAGTTGTGTCGACACCTTGAAGGCTAGTGTCGACACTTAGTCTACTTGTGTCAACACTTGGTCTATTTGTATCGACACATAAAGACTATCTGTCTCGACACTTTCAGACAGTGATAGAGATTTCAAGAAGTAACTGGATGACTTGACAGCTGCCATTTCAACCGGTCAACTGCTACTGTCAGAGTTGTCAGAAGATCGTTAGAAACCGGATCTGCCAGTCACCATGAAGAAAGCTTATATAAAGGCTTATTCCTTCAGCAGAAGGAGATCGAGAGATAGCAATCAATGAAGTGAAAAACAACACAACTAGAAGAAGACCTTCAAGTGAAGATCTAAGAAGTTGGAGAGAGAGAGCTCCTTCTAAGAAGACGGCTATTGAACCAGGCTGATAAGAAAGTTTCAGATTGAGATCTGATTCTCAAGTCAGCAGTTGATTGAAGATCATCTGCATAGAGATACAACCCTACTGTGTTCTAATTCAAGAAGCTTTGAAGAAAGCCAAGGGAGGTTGATCTCTGTAAAGTTCTTCCAAGAACTCATCAAGAAGCCAGTCAACTCATCTTTCTCAATCAGAGTTGTGGTTATTAATCTTTGTACTCTTTATTTTCTGTAGGATCCTAAGGGATCTGGGTTGTAAGCCTATATTTATAAAGGCTGAGTGGTAGGGCTTTTGTGCCTGAGTGTAGAAGATACATTTCTCTGAGTGTAGGACTTGTTGAAGGCTGAGTGTAGGCCTTATTGAAGACTGGGTATAGGTCTTGGTGAAGACTGAGTGGTAGGGCTTTGTGCTTGAGTGGTAGGAGTGGGATCACTCTGAGTTATAGGAACCTGGTTGGGTTCTGAGCTGTAAGATCTGTGGATCTGAGAAGTAGTGGAGAAGTTAGGCCGAATTTAGTACACTACTAGATAGGCGAAGGGGGAAAGTGGATGTACCCAGACCTTGGGGAACCACTATAAAAGCTGTGTGTACTCTGTATGTGACTTATTCTGTGATTGTTGTGTTATATGTGCTGAATTGCTGTAGAGAATTGCATAAACAGGTCTAATAATTCAGTGTTTCTGCCTTTAAAGTTAAAAAGATTAAGTGCACATATTCACCCCCCCCCCCCTCTAGGTGTTTAGGAACTAGTTCTTTCAAGAATT